>OY728159.1:675264128-676514128 GCA_963277665.1 Viscum album | reverse complement strand
TCATTCAACCTATACCTATTCTTACATGGGAATGGGATGACATCACAATATATTTTTTTCACTAAATTACCCAAAACTCTAGGAAATAAAAATGCAATATGGGTAATTATTGATCGACTTATGAAATCTACACATTCCATCACTATAAGGGAGGAGTTTCCAATAGAGATCCTTGCAAAATAGTATATCAATGAATTTTTGAGTCTTCTTGGAGAACCTCTCTCAATTGTGTCTGATCTTGATCCAATATTTACATCCAAAATCTAGAAATGTATCCAAAAATATTTGGAAACTTAGATTTATTTGAGTACTGCTTATCACCCCCCAAATTATGTGCAGTCAGAAAGGAATATGCAAAATTTTTAATACATGTTAATATCATGGTTTCTCGACTTTCAAGGTTTGTGGGAGTAGTATTTACCTTTGGTGGATTTTTACAACAACAATTGTTTCCATTCCCTTATTCAAATGTCACTATATGAAGCATTTTATTAAAAGAGATTTCGTACACCAACATGTTGGGATGAAGTTGGTGAAAGGAAGCATGTGGGCCTAGAGATTTTGGAGGAAACAATAGAAAATGTAAATATTATTCAAACACATATTAAAGTAGCTCAAAGTAGACAAAAGAGCTATGCTAATAACTGCAGGAAAGATTTGGAATTTCAAGAGGGAGATCACATTTTCTTTAAAGTATCTCTATGGAAGGGTGTTATATGATTTGGAAGGAAAGGGAATTTGAACCTCATGTATATAGGCCCTTTTGAAATTAAGGATTTAATTGGTGTTGTTTCTTATCATTTGGTAGTTAATATTATCCTTTCTAAGGTACACACTATTTTCCATGTCTCATTATTGAGAAAAAACATACTAGACCCAATGCACATCATCACTTCCAAATGTATAGAGTTGGAACCTAAATTATCATACTATGTAGAGCATATTCGAAATGGGGACAATAAAGAACAAGTTTTGAGGAATCAGATGACTCGACTAGTAAGGTTACTTTGGAAAAATCATAAAATTAAAGAGGCAACGTGGGAGCCTGAGGAACTTATGACGAAGACCTACCCAAATATTTTAATGATGTAATATTTTGGTAATATCGAGGATGAAATTTATTAATGGGGATGGAATATAACACCCTAATGTTTTACAAATAAATTTATTATATAACACATTCAACATTGATTCTATGCAAAACAAACACTTTGATATTTAAAAGAGAATGTTATAACTTTGCTATTAGATATAATTTTTTCCACTTCTGTGATTTGAATTTCAATATACTGGCATACACTGTTGTGATCAGTAAGATATTTAGAGTATGATAGAACCAAATTACATTTTTGGTAAATATTAACTTACCCTTATGAATAGTAATGTTACCTTTAGAATAGTAACCTCACCCATTTCAGTATAAATAAAATCTAGGCAACATATAAATAAGAGTGAATATTTTAAAAAATAAAAAATAAAAAATATTATTTTGGGAGTAATAAATATTTAATGAAAATTTTAAATTAATAATTTTATTTAAAATCAAATTCATTTTCATAAAATTTATTCTTCAATAAATATTTTTTTGCCTATAATTTTAGGATAATTTTATGAGACCTTAGTTAATTTTTGAAAGTATTAAAAAATCAGTTCTAAATTTAAAATATATACTTTTCACATAAAAAGTCATTTTATTTTAAAATTAAATTTCTATTATTTAGGAAATTATATTGATAAAATGGTGTTCATTTTTTAATTATTCATGTTGAATAACGGTTTGGGAGAATTTTTTGTATTTCCCCGAAATACTTGAATATTTGGTGAGTATTAAAATTCGATAATTTACAAAATATTAAAAATAAATGAATTTATGAATCATGTATGAGTCATGGATAATGTAAATGACACATTTTTAAAACTCGAATGCACTTATTACAATTTTAAGTCATAAAAATCAATATTATTCATATTATTGAGTCAAAATAATAAAAAAATGATTAAAATAATGGAAAACCCCTCCCCTCCTCCACTATAAAAACCACCCCTCAATCCCTCTTCTCTTCACTTCTCTCAAGACTTTTTCCTTATATAAATTAAGCTAAAATATCCTCCCAGGTTCCTTATTAGGTCCATCATCTCTTTTTCTCCTCAAAATACCAAATCCTATCCCCTAAAGAGGCTCTCTAGGAAGACAAATTCAAGAGGTAAATTCTTATTTACATTTCTTTTATTTTATTTTAAGTTAGTTTCTTTCATTTTATATACTCACCTACATTAATCAAAATTTTATGATAAGTCCAATACCATACATGTAATATAATTTGGTTTTGATAATGTAATAATTCATCACCATCTCTATTTCCCCTCCTTTTAAACTAAAAATGAAAATACGATCCGAGATGTGTTAATTTATCACATTCAAGAACGATTGGTTTTCAAATTCTACTATCATATTCAATTATTTTAATGAAACCATTTTAATGGTCTAAAAAGATCATAATATATGTAATATATCATATTTAATGTTCTATAATAATTTAGTACACATGGTATTAATTTATTTAACAAAATGAGTTCATGGTTATCGAAAACCACAAAATTAATCCAAGTGTTTATCATTCAAATTTCATTTAATGATTCATCCTCAAAAAAAGTAACCAAATGACTTATATGATAATTTATCCTTATTTATTAACATTAATAACAAATAAAATCAATTATGTAATTAAATTATCAATTTAAATTAACATTCAAACAAGTGAACTGATCATGAAAACTAATGAAATGGGCACTCACAAACGATGATATTGAATCTCTTAACCCATAAAAATGACCATAGATGAACTTAATAATACTATAATAAATAAAATACATGTATAATAAATTTTTAATTAATCTATTAATAATTATTATTTCATATTACATGAACTTATGTTCATGAGCGGAACATATTCGGACATAAGTTAAGGGGTTTCTACCTGAACCACCATTTTATTTCGGGTTACTCTTTTTTTCTTAATCCCAATTAATTTAATATTTATTATTATTTACTCATCATAAATTATGTTTTAATCTACTATATATCTGTACCAACATTAAACCTACTTTATTTTATGGAGAGATACATGTTTTAAAAGGATCATTAAAAACATCTTCGCGAAATACAAGCCTTATTCAAGAGAATTTCTCAAATTCTTACGTATTTTCAAGGGAAAAATATAATCTGTTTTTTAGAAACCATTATTTATATAAAATCACTCATTTTATTATTATTAAACTATATTATTTCACTTCTGGTTTTATTCAATGATTTTTCCTAAATAACTATTCTTTTCTAAGTAAAAGTGTATTTGTCTCAAGAATTACCATATGATTTTATAAGAGAAATTTTGTCTAATTCAACACTCTAATTAAATATTATTTATAATTGGGACTAATATGTTATGATATCATCTACCATATTGAATTTAATGTATTATTATTAGTTTGACTATGGTTGTTTTATCTGCAAAACATTCTACATATTACTCAGAATGGTTAGTGTTTATGTTTGGGGAAAGTCATTTACATTTCATATGTTGGTTTTAAAATGAATGAATATGTTATTTAAGTTTATCCCCATTCATATGAGGAATGCATTGGATAAAAATTTATGGGTGGAGCCTTCTATAGCCCCTCTATGCATCGATGTGGATAATGAGAAAAAATATATATAGACTTGGTTGTGACCATACCCATTTTTAGATATGGTTTTGGCTGAGGCCTTAATCATTTTCAAATGTCTTGGCTGAGGCCATCATGTTATATTTCAAGATTTCTGACATTATACATTCCATCATTTTGAAACTAGATATTGATAGTTCATGTGATATTTAAACTAGTAGAATATCACTGGTTATATTTTATGCCATTATTTAATCAGTTTTTATTCCTATAATATTATGCTAAAGTATATTTTAGAGGAATTAATTTTTTTATTCATCGTACCTTGTGTTTATGTTTAATTTCGATGTATTATTTACCCTTACTGATTATTAGAGATCACCCCTTTCACTTGTTTTATTTTCCCCAGGTTGTGAAGAAGTATATTATGAATGACTTGGAAGGATAATATATGATATCATGTTTCATTCACAATAAGTTGTCATTAATATATCATCATTCAAGTTGTAATATTGGACATATGTATATATCTAGATTTCCAAAAATACTAAACTATTTGGTCTTTTTGGATGCGTATTACTTGTTTATATGCCAATATAATAAGATAAGGCATCGAAACTAGGAAACCAGGGTCAGGTTCATACATTATTGGATGAGTTTTTGTTGACCATGACAATCCTTGGGTTGTACTTTTGGCCTTTGGAATCCACTTGGGTGTGATTATGAAATTTATAACATTTAATTTAAAGTAAAGGAAAATATGTCATAATCATGTCTCTTATTACTAAATATTATTTATTATGGGGTTATATAAGTTTTATATTCAACTATAAATAGTCCATAGAAAGATAAAAAGAGTACCAACATCACGGTAATATATTTATATGTTTTAAGAATAAAATAATTAAATTTAATTATGACACAAAGATGACGCAGTAATATATTTATTAAACAAAGAATCAAATATATGACATTAATAATATTAAAATAAATATAATTTGAAATATTTCA
Organism: Viscum album; assembly: GCA_963277665.1. Lineage (NCBI taxonomy): Eukaryota > Viridiplantae > Streptophyta > Magnoliopsida > Santalales > Viscaceae > Viscum > Viscum album. Next base: position 676,509,454 of record OY728159.1, on the reverse strand, counting down.
TGTCATAAAAAAATTATGGATTAATATGAAATGATAGTATTGAATTGATGTATTTTTTCCAAATGAATCCAGTTGTTATGATAATTTAAAATATTCATATAGTGAATAGTATAAAAATTGACATAATTCATATTTTAAAATATAAAATATTTAATTAAATGTTATAAAATTTATAAAAATACGAGATTTAGAAAAAAAAAGTTTATATAACTCTAAAATTGTCATGAATGACTCATTAGTTTATCTTTTGGTATGATTTTGTAATTATTTTAACTCTCAAAATGTAAATTACTTGATAAAATGGTAAGAGTGAAAAGCAGATAAATAATATATATAAGGACTAAAAAATATCCAAAACATGTCTAATTATTATTGTATTATTATATTTGGACTTATACTCATCCTATATTAGACCTAAATAATTTTGGTCCCATTTTGAAATGAAATTTATTTTATATTAATTTAATTCTTTTAATACTTCCAAGGGTGCCCCTCCCCTCTCCTATGAAAAGGCACCAATTCATATCTTTTACTCACACATGCAAAACATTTTAGTTCATCCAAGATCTGTCGAAAACCCTTACTACTATACCTACCCACATTATTGAGGACATATTTTAGGTAGAAAACCCTCCTTATTTGTGTTAATGTGTTCTTCAAAGGCGATAAACCGAATAAGAGATATCGTTTTATTTAAGTATTTGTTTTCTATTTCTTCTTATACATTCCTCAAATATTCTTATTCCAAGATTAAATAATAACTAAATTATACATAATATAATTATATGTTAATATAATCAACTAAATCCATCTCAACATCCATAAAATGAGAAAGGAATTAATCATTTGTGCGTACATGTGAACTATCGCCTCCAAGAATCGATATAATTCATTTTCCATAATGGTCCATCATGACTGGTCATAATTGTGGAATTAATGTTTTTATATATCATTAATTACATATTTAGCATTATAATATAATAATATATAAATTATTTTCGTACTTTCCATGCACATAAAAATGATAATGTCATTCGTATGTATGTGTGAACTATAACCTCCACGAAGTGATGCGTATTGTTTTTATTCACCACATCTCTTTTATGATATATATAAGCATACATAAATGATTATTGTGATTTTAATAATATTATTATCATTATATAAATATAAAATAATAATTACCTTATTTATATAATGATAAATGAAAAATAGAAACAGTACTCATGTGTACTTATGGCCTACCATATATATGATTATAACGTTGATAGTTTTTCATACCGTAAATAAATGGTTTGATTTAAAAGTATAATTGATAAATAAAATTAATTATTATTTAATGAATTTTATTCTAAGAATAATGGACTTAATTAACACATGGACTATTGACATCATTACAAGTTTGTTTTTGACTCTCAAGTACCGAATATCGACAAAACATCCGACATAAAAATAAATCATTATGTAATTTTCATAACATGGAAGTAAGTGATATAGAAAGAATAATGAATATGAAAAAGGTTATCAAACAGGTATAAATTAAACTATGTTTATTATTCAGGAAGATAAAGAATGTAAGGGATGAGTCTTACTCAAGGTAATTGATTTCGTCTCAATCTTCTTTCATTGAGGCATATTTTGATGTTATACATCACCTTATTTTATACGGTGTATAATCAACCCCTTTTACTTTTAATTAGTTCCAAGGTTTTAAAAATGAATATTTTTATATTAATCATTTTACATTCCTTACAAAAAGATAAATGGAATTTTTTTTCGTATGCGGCGACAACGACCTCTCTGCCTCCATAACCATTATTTGATATTTGGATTCCTCTATAAGACATAATGTTTTTAAAAGAAAAATAAATACATTATTCAATGTTTGGGTGTTTTGGTTTTGAAAATTGTTTTGAAATTGGATTTACTCTTTCAATATCTTGAAATGATTTCTTTTGATTTAAAAAGAATGTTTATAAGTGAATTGTTGATAATTGAAATATTTTATTTGTTATGATTATATAATGGTATATGGACACTTGAAGAGTGGTTACGTGATAGAACAATGATGGGTGGTTACTTTATAAACCAAAGACATGTGGTTCTGTGATAAACCAATGAAGGGTGGTCATGTTATAACCTCCAATGCATTTAGTTTGGAAGTCGGAAATATGGTTATTCCATTTGTAAGAGTGATATTTGTGGAATTTCACCATATGGTTATTCAATTTAATTATGATTATTTTCCAAGATACATTTATATGTTATATGTTTTTTTCTATGGGTTAGAACATAATATTTTGATTATTAAAAGTGTTAGTACTGATATTATATTCAGTGAAGTGTATTTACTACTTCTTAATGGTGAAATGTATTACTTTATGATAAAGTATTCATGGTTTACATGTTTTTCCAAAGACTAATAGTTTTACTTCTTTTTGTGTCCCTTACTTAGTTATTTATACTCATCCCAAGTTTTGATATATTTTTTCATAGTATTTAAAGAAGAATAGTGTCAAGGATGAGATCAAGTAAAATTTATGAAGTTTAAACATGAAACGAAATCATGTATCTATTAATAAATTTAAAAAAAGATGGTGAATTCAATTATATACTCTTTAATATTTAAGTTGTTATGTTTTAGTTATGGCCTAATTCTCTAAATCTCTAAAGCTGAAATGATCCTCAATGTGAATTATAGTAAAATTATTTACATAGCTCCAGATTGAGTAATGTATAAGGATAGGGCCTTCTATAAATAATTAATTAATAAATTATGTGTTGAGGAAGGGTAACCTTGTCATTTCAATGTGAATTGAAGAATGTGAACATGGTAATTCTAATGTGTGATGTGTGAATGGTAAGATGGTAATTCAATTTTGAATCAAATAAGGGTAACACTGTCTTTCAAACACATGATGTATGAATGGTGCCATATTTATTCAAGTATGAATTAAAGTATGGGAATAGGGTCATTAAATTGTGTGTAGTATGAATTGTAACATGGGTTAGCTATTCCAGTTAATGATGATAGTAGTGTTTCTTCAGATATGTATTAAGATGATATTTCTCCCACTCCTCTAGATTTGATTTTTACACCTCCCAATTTCAACCCTCACATGAAATTGGGTGTGTGCCAATGTCAAGATCTAGTGATCTGATGAATTTTTTGTCCCCTTCTCTAACTATTCATCCTACAGTCATCTTGCATGATCATGTTAATCATTTTATCTAGATGTAGATGTTCGATTATCCACCTCATGTTTCTGGACTTTAGGATCTCTCTGTCTTTCAACTATTATCTAGAATCAGTCTCTCATAGTATATATATAATATACTAGACTTCTTGTTGAGGATTAATGGGGGTTTTCTGGATGGTATCCATGATGCGGTGTTTGGTTGTATGTACCCCCTTGTTCCCTCTGGTTGGCGTATTTTGAAGGTCGGGGATGACGAATCTTCTGTTTCTAGTATTAACACAGGTTCTTATCCTAGAGATAGAAGGGAAGTGGAGGCGGAGAGGTATTCTTCTCCTACTGCTCTTGTGCATTATACTAATTTTTGTAGTATCTTTCCCATATGCATCTCTAATAAACCCCGAATTTTATCTCCTGAGGATTAGGAGGTAGATCATTCTTGTCTCTAGAATTCCTTAGCTACCAGATTAATGTTTACTCAATAAATACAAAAACAAGAAGTAGCCTAATATTCTCCTAGTTTAAAGTGTTACCAATATTCTGGAGCCAAAACTAGGATACACTCTTCCAAATGATCCCTATCCTTTTATGGAAAACTCATGGTCTTGGAGCTCGAATCAAGACCTACTTCATAGAAAACTATGATTGATGTAGTAATATTTCTCTAGAGGTTGTTCTTGAGCCCAAACAACAATATTACAAAATTGAAATCATTGCCCGTAGGATTGGTATGACTTTCTTCCTTCATGGTGAGCACCTTAATAAGAATATTTAGTTTTTATATAAGCCTATAATTTTATTTGATAGGATGGATGTCTCGAATTAGCACAACACAACTAAGATTAGTTTTTTTGGTGTCATTATCCTCTTCTATTTTGCCTATGTGAATTGTGACCCGAGAGAAAGGGATCATATTTGGGAGGCTCTTGAATCCTTTAATGCGGATAATGTACCTTGGTTTGTAGGTGGTGACTTTAATGCAATTGTTGAGTAATCAGAGAAGAAATGTCATAGAATTTCCTCGTGGAATTATAGGAAAGCATTTGCTTCATTTTTTCCAAAGCTAGTTTGATGGATTTGGGCTTCACTGATGACAAGTATACATGGTGTAATAATCAAAGAGGGAGAATGTGTACATGGAGGAGGATGGATTGAGTATTAGCCAATATTGATGCTATTCCAAGCATTCCTGACGTGAGGGTAAACCATCTTATCCACTCTATATCAGACCATTCTCCAATATTTGTTAATATGATTAAGAGAAGATCATCCAATGATAGGTTTTTCTTCTTGAAGAGTTTGTCAATGATTCTGAAGTACAAAAATGTGGTGAGATCATCATGGAAAAAACTATACCGGTTGGTTCCCACCCCGACATGTCTATTTTTTTTATTTTTTTTATTTTTGATGGGTTTTTTATTATATTATATTATATTATATTATGTTATCTTATCTTCTTTTTCTTTTTCTATCTTTATTTCATTCTCCATTTTTCTTTTTCATCCCTTCCATGCGGGGTGTCACCTCTTTTCTTTTCTTTTTCTTCTTCCTCCCGTAGAGGCACCCTCTTTCCTCATGCATTTCTTGTTGTGCATGCCCAGACAACCCTCAGCCTTCACTCCCTTCTCCTTCCCCTCCACATCCCGCACACCCTCCGACCACCTCCAACCAGATCTCCTGGTTTGACCACTCTGCATGCGCCCAGCAGCCCTGCGTAGCTCCATGCAACTACGTCTCACACCTGACACCCTCATGTCAACACCTCGTCCTACACACCGTCTGCCATCTTGCATCCTTCCGTACCTGCCCTCTTCTCCTATAACACCTCTCTCATAGCACACTTCCGTAGCACCCATAGGATTCTGCCTCCTGCTCTGCCTAATGCCTGACGCCCTCATATCAGCACCTCCTCCTGCGCACCGTCAGCCTACATGCCTCCTGCCCTGCCTACCCTCTTCTACCACAACACCACTCTCATAGAACCCCTCCAAAGTGCCCCCAGGCTTCTACCTCCTGCTCCACCTTCAGCCTGCATGCCCCAGCCACCCCATCCTACGGCCAGCCGCTCCTATCACCTCCCTACAACACACTCCCCGAACACCGCCAGTCCCCGCATCCCGTCGTCGCACACCCCTACACACCTCGTCCCTACTTCTTCTGGAAAGCGGTAGTGGACCCCTCTCTCTTCACACTTTCTCCCTATCGCAAACACCTCCCCCTGTTACCCTTCTCCATCAACAGCTGACACCGCTACCTACCTTCTTCTTCGGCTACACAGCGATGTCCACCCTCTTAACTGGTGTGCGCACTACTCTGGTCGAGCCTCTGGTCGGCCTCCTATGATGCCTCCTCCATTTGTGATCTTACCCTGCATCATGCCGTTGTGCCCTCCCAGGTGGCCTGCCTCAAGATCCTCTTGTCTGGAACTGCCCATTTCTTTTGGGCTGACATGAATCCCTCCGAAGCAGTCCCCTTTGGCCCGGCGCGAAACCCTCTAGTGCAACCCCCTTTTGGCCAGCGCAAAACCCCTTGACCATACGCCCTTCATCCGGAGTGCTCTATGCCCCTTTCTGACGGTCGTATCACCCCACTAGTCGAGCATGTCTTCATGCCAAAGGGATATTTGTGTTGTTTTTGTTGAAGTATTAAATAATTAATTTAGCATGTGTTGTGTTTATTTTTATTGGTACGAATTTAATTTCAAAATAATTGAGTTTTTTGTATAAAGCAATGAATTAATTTTTGGATAATGCTTCATAAATCATAAAGTGGTTTTGTAATAATGCAGGCTATGAAAACTATGTTTTGAAAACATGTCTACCTAGTTATTTTGCATTGTCTGTTCATTTGGATCTTTGTATGTACGTGATTATGTATTTTAGTTATCTTTTCGGTTGCAGCATGTTGGCAAGCTTTTTCCATGGTCCTACGATCATCAGCTTGTGTGTGCTTGTGTTCCAGCTCGAGGTGTGTCGCATCGTCATGCTTGGAATTCCAGTCAAGGTAGGCCCCCCATGCACTCGCCTATAAATTTGGAATTTATTTACTACTTCATATTTTATTTTTTTTATATAAATGAGAAATAATATTATATAACTAATTTTGGAAAAATTATTCAATGTAAAAAAGTGCTGTTTACTTTATACATGAAACTTGAAATATTTCCTTGATGAATGGATAGAAAATTGTGAATGAATACACGTTGGGCCTTTGAACATAATTCATATAATTTCAAGTGTATATCAGGTTAAAGGATAAATTATTTATTATAAAGCATGAACAAGTTTTTTTGTTCCTTTGATAAATGAGGTTTCTCTTTGAAGTTGTTGAAGGCCCATTTGGCACTTTAATGAAATAAATTATTTTGGAAAACATTCATTGAGGTGACTTTGGGGTGATCTTTTTGTGTACATTTGTTTCATGAGTTGTTTTTGATGTTTGTGCATCATTACTGGTTGATTTACATTGTTGAATCACCCCTTTTTATTGCATGTGTTGACATGGGAACCTGGAAATGTAAGTGATTATTCTACGAACGATTAATGCACTAGTTTAGACTACACACTGGCTAGTGGCCCATAGAATAGAGGTGTTTTGTTATTAGTTCTATGGGATTGTGCCACTCGGTTAGGCCATGTAGGGAAACACCGGGTGTTAGAAAGTTATGACATCATTGAGTAGGGAATGCCTCTAGGATGAGTCAAATTTAGAGTACATTTAGGATTTTTCACGAGCTCCTAGGTTCAACCCATGTTTTATTTAGTACTTATTTGTATGTGGCAGACAGTTGAGAGGTATAGTTCAGTTTCTGGCCCTTGTGTGCCACTTTTTTCCATTTCCCTTAATGTTTTTTATGTGTTGGGAGTGGTTTTCCTTTTGGATAACAACTAAAATCTGGATTTATATGTTTTTCACAAAATTGTTTTTAAATGCAATGCACCTGTTTCTTTCAAACATTATACTTGTTTTCAAATTAAAAAGGTCAGTGGGTTGTTACTTGTTTTATAATTGAATGTGTGTGTGTGGAAACCCATATTTTGTCTAATTTACTTCAAAACTGAAATTGGTAAATTATTTATTTAAAGGTAGTGCATTGGGAATAGATTTTTTGGGAACGCCTACTGAGTTTTAATACTCATGCCTAATGTTTTTTCCTAATTTTAGTTTCTATTGCAGGTCTGACTCAAGCTTTCTCACCATGGGCGAGAGTTGGTTGTGGATTGGAAAGCGACTCTCAGAGTCACTGGGAGTTTTGGTCGTGGTCAAGTTAGTTGGTTGTTGTTGGTCATTATTTCGTTTCATGTTGTTTATTTAATTTGCGTTATTCCACTTTTCCCATTGCTTAATTTATCTTCACTAGGTAAAATCATTCCCAATTGTCCTCTATTGATTCCATGGCGCTTGTCGCCAGCCTAGGAGGATCGGTAACACTTATTAGGCCATGTCATAGATAGGCTCGGGTGACCAGTTCAGGGTCGACCCGGGTTGGTTTGTGACAAAATGTTATCAGATCATGTCATCTCTTGTGCGAACCTCGTTTTTCAGAGTTCCCATTGTTATTTGGGGGTTGTCATGGTAAAAGGAGTAGAATTTTTGGTACATTAAGTGTAGGAACGAGAAGGACGTCATGAACCCAAGCTCGTTCCGAACCTCGGGTTACCATGAAATGCTTGGGTTTGTTAATTTCCTTTTTTCTTATGGATTTTTTGGTATTGGGAAATACAAGGGGAGTCGGGCAAGTGAACTCTATGAGCCCGCATGGTATAACAAGCCATGTGGAGCCGAGTACATTTCCCTAGAGTGCTTCTTGGGATAGTGGTGTGACTGGCGTATGGTCTCCAACCATATGTCCAAGTCACCCATCGACACTAGTTTCTCCTTATGGTTTGGCTGGGTATTTTTTATTTTTATGAATATTTTTATAAAGTTTTCGATTGGAAATTTAGAAAAGTAGAGTTTAAAATGGTAATGACCATGTTTGACACATCATCTTGTTTTTTTATTCCTTAGTGTTATCCCCCATGAAGGTTCGATGGATGCCCAAGTTGCAGCTTCGGGTGGTGCATCCTTATAAAATCCTCTTGTTGATCAGCCCAAGGACTACATCCTTCAGTTTCGGAAGATGAACCCTCCTCTATTTTATGGGAAAGTAGATCCTATTGTGGTAGAGTAATGGCTGTGGATGATTGAGAGGAACTTCTGTTCTCTCACCCTTCCTGAGTCATTGAAGCTGAAGATGGATACTTTATGTTTGAAGGTCCAAATTGGAAGTGGTGGAAGTCTGTGTCTTAAAATAAGCCTTGATAAGATATCACTTGGCAGTGATTCAAGTCATCATTCATCCAAAAATACTTCTCTGAGGTGACAAAGGTGAGAAATAGGATGGAGTTGTGTGGTCTGTAGTAAGGTGTTGTATAGGTATTGGAATTCATTTATCATTTACTGGACTTGGCTCCTTATGAACTGGGGTATGTTGGAAATGATCCCGTGAAAGCTCGACATTTTCAGCATGGATTACATCAGGAGCTGCAGTTGAATGTGGAAGAGTTCAATTTAATCACCTTCCCTAACATGGTGAGACAACCATTCCTCACAGTAGCTGTGCTAGCAGGAATACTAGAGGTGGTGAATCATCATAATACCTTTGGAATTAGTGTAGAAGATAGCGATAAGAAGTTTGGAAAGCAGCCTAATGTTGTTGGTACTGGTAGAGGAATCAATAGTCCTTCAGACCTTTTGTCATCTTCCTGACATCACAATGACTTGATCTGTCACCAGTGTGGTAAGCGGGGGCACAAGAGGCTAATGTTCCTGAATTCTCCAAGACCCCACCACACCTGTGGGTGCTTGGGTAACACGCAATGATTCTATCAAGGTGTTTCCATGAAGTGTGCTAGAGCCAAACCTGGATTCTTGAAAGACACCTTAGCACGTCCTCAGGAGTAGGGTGATGTTTGGGGATCAGTTTGATGTTTTCTCTTTGTGGTGTTCTTTGGATGTAGTGGTCATCACTGATACCATTTTTTGTATATCTTTTCCTCCTGTTGTAAGAAGGGTTATTGTTAATCCTCTTAGATAATTTTATTTTATTGGAAGTGTGTTTGGTTGAATTCTGGTTCATGTGTCATGTTAGGGAATTCTCTAAGCCTGACTACGAGGCATGAGATGATTCAATCATTGGTGCTCTAGCCGTAGGTTCTGGAGTGATGCTGGAACATAGTTAGGTGAACCCCATTGGAGTAAAAGACATTGGTATAATCTCTATCATTAGTGTAGTGTGGTTTGTGTTCTTCTGAGGATGTAACATCGTTAAGGTTGTGGTGAAAATAGTTTTGATTCTCTTTTGGTTGGGCCCTTCCCTCCCCTACCATTATGGTGGGGGTTTGGGACCATGTGGGATGCTTTCAAACTCGGTTAATCTCGTCAGTCCTTATGGTGTGGAGACCCACCACGTGAATCATTGAATTTAGTTTGGCTTGATTCCTATAGTGGGGAGTCTTTTCGGGTGTCCCCGTGTTAGTATCAGAGTTTCATGTCGGGTTACGTTTTGGTGGAGATTAAGGTGTTCATGTTTTTGGAATAAGTTTCATGTCATGGGAGTTCGATGTTCGTTTGTATCGATCAACTAGAGGGGCTTAAACTTTTGTGGGTGAATGACTCTTAAGGAGTTTCTTCTTTGGGTATTGATATTGTTATGGCATTCCGAGGGCGGAAAGCGTTATGGTGGGGATAATTATCACACCCCGACATGTATAATTTTTTTATTTTATTATTATTGATGGGTTTATTTTATTTTATTTTATTTTATTTTATCTTATCTTCTATTTTTTCTTTATTTATTTATTCCTTTTTATTTTTTCTCCCTTCCCGCGAGTCTCCCCTATTTTCTATTTTTTTCTAATTCCACCCCTAGTAGCACCCTCCTTTCTTACACATGTCTTGTTGCGCACGACCAACTGGCCCTTGACCTCCTCTCCCTTCTCCTTCCCCTCCACGTCTCTCACACCCTTCAGCCACCTCAATCTGTCTCTCCCAATTCGACCGCTCTCCCTCCGTCCAGTAGCCCAGCACAACACCTTGCAGCTTCGCCTCATGCCCCATGCCCTGCTGTCATTGCCTCCTCCAGCGCATCATCAGCTAACCGGCTTCCTGCCCTACCTAGCCTCTTCTCCATCAGCACCTCTCCCATAGCACCCCTCTGCAGCACCCCTAGGCTTCAGCCTCCTGCTCCTCCTCATGCCCGACACTCTCCTGTTAGCGCCTCCTCCTATGCACATTCAACCGATCAGACTCCCACCCAGCCTACCCAATTCTCCTGCAACACCTCTCCCGTAGCTCCCCTCTGAAGCACCCCCAGGATTCTTCCTCCTGCTTCGCCTTCGGCCTGCACGCCCCAGCCACCCCCGGCCCATGGCTATCCACTCTTTCCGAATCCCTATAACGCATGCCCTGACCACCACCGGTTCCCTCATCCCACTATTGTGCACCCCTGCGCACCTCGTCCCTGCTTCGTCTGGCCAGTAGTAGCGAACCCCTACCCCTTCTCTCTATATATGTGCCACTAAGGCCTCCCCCTGTTACCCTTCTCCATCGGCAACCAACACCCCTACCCTCCTCCAGCTTCGGATGCATAGCGCCGCCCGCCCTTCAGCCCGGTGTGGGCCCATCTCTGGCCGAGCCTCCAACCGACCTGCAACACTACCTCCTCCATTCGTGTTCCTGCCCTGTACTACGCCGTCACGCAATCCCTGCTAGCCATCCCCCGGTTCCTCCTATATGGAACTGCCCAATTATTTTGGGCCAATGTGAATCCCTCTGGAGTGGTCCCCTTTGTGTTGGCACAAAACCCTCTAGCTCAACCCCCTGTTGGCCAGCACGAAGCCCCTCGACCGCATGCCCTTCTTCAGGCGTACTCACCACCCCTTTTTTATGGTCGTGTCACCCCTCTAGTCAAGCGCATCTCTGCACCAAAGTGTGGTTTGTGTTTTTTTTGATCGAGTAGTAAATAATCAATTTAGCATGTGTTTTATTTATTTTTATTGGTGCGAATTTAATTTTAAAATAATTGAGTTTTGTTGTATAAATCTATATGTTACTTTTTGGATATTGTTTCATAAATCTTAATGTGGTTTGCTAATAACGCAGGTGATGAGAACTATGTTTTGAAAACATGTCGAGCTAGTTATTTTGTGTTGATTGTTTGTTTGTATCATTTTAAGTCGGTGATTATATGTTTTAGTTATCTTTTCTGTTGCAGTGTGTTGGAATGACTTTTCAACAATCCTGTGATCGTTAGCTTGTGTGTGCTTGCACTCCCACTCGAGGTGTTTCATGTCATCGTGCTTGGACTGTGAATCGAGGTAGGTGCCCCACTGCACTGTACTTTAAATTTAGAATTTATTAATTGCGTGAAATTTTATTAATTTTTATAGCTGATAAATATTATTAGATAATTAATTTGGGAATAATTATTTTATTTAAAAAGAGCTATTTATTTTATACATGAAACTTGAAATGTTTTCTGGATGAATGGGCGCACAATAGTGAAATAATTCCTGTTTTTATTTGAACATAACTCACAGAATTTCAAGTGTAGTTCTGGTTTAATGATAAATGATTTCTTTTAAAGCATGAACATGTGTTTTGGTTCTTTTGAGAAATGAGTTTTTTCTTTGAAGTTTGTGAAGGCCCATCTATAACTTTAATGAAATATATTATTTTTGGAAAACTTTTTTGAGGTGACGCAGGGGTGATCCTTTTGTGTATTTTGGTTGCGTGAGTTGTGTGTGATGTTTTTGCATCGTGATTGGTTGATTTACATTGTGTAATCACCCCTTTTATTGCATGTGTTGACATGGGAACCTGAAATAGTAAGTGAATCTTCTAGGAACGATTGACGCACTAGTTTAGACTACGCACTAGATAGTGGCCCATAACAAAGAGGTATTTTGTTATTAGTGATATGGGATTGGGCCCCTGGGTTAGGCCATATAGGGAAACACTGGGCGTTTAGGCGTTATGACGTCATTATGTAGAGAATTCCTTCATAATGAGTCAGATGTATAGTCCGTTTTGGATTGTACACGAGCTCCTAGGATCAACCCATGTTTTAGTCAGTATTTATTTATATGTGGCAGACGGTTGAGAGGTCTAGTTCGGTTTCTGGCCCCTGTGTGCCACTTTTTTCCATTTCCTTTAGTGTGTGTTGTGTGTTTTGTGTGGTTTTCCTTTTGACTAACAACTACAATTTAGATTTCTATGTTGTTCGCAAAAAATATTTATAATTCAATGCCCCTATTTCTTTCAAATAATAAAAAAAAATTTAAATTAAAAAAGGCAATAGACTGTTACTTGTTTTAGAAATGAAAGTGTGTGTGTGGAAGACCATATTTTGTATAATTTAGTTCAAACTAGAAATTGGTTAATTCTTTATTTAATGGTAGTGCATTGGGAATAGTTTATTGGGCACACGTACTATGTTTTAATACTTACACTTATAATGTTTTCCTATTTTTAGTTTCTATTTCATGTTTTAATCGAGCTTGATCTCCATGGGTGAGAGTTGATTGTGGACTGGTGAGCGACTCTCTGATTTGTGAGGAGTTTTGGTCGGGGTCAGGTTAATTGGTTGTTGTTGGTCATTCATTCTTTTCGTGTTGTTTATTTAATTTGAGTTATTATACTTTTTCTGCTGCTTTATTTATTTTCACTGGGTGAGATTGTTCCCAATTTTCCTTTATTGATTCCCTTGCACTTGTCACCAGCCCAGGAGGATCGGGAATGCCTCTTGGGCCATGTCGCAGACCGGGTCGGGTGGCTAGTACATGGTTGACCCGGGTTGGTTCGTGACAGGGCGTGTCATGGATTTGTTTCCATAATAAACTAAAAAGGCTACAAGGTGACTTTCAGTCATTAAAATTACAAAAACCTGATGTTTTGTAGATCTGGAGGCACATAAAAATTCTATTATGATCCTTGATGCTTGTCACTTAGAATCATGGGATGAAGAAAATTTTGCAGTCTTAATTGACAAGAAGAATCATCTTAATGAATTATTACTTGATCAGGAGAGGATGGCATGGGATAGTGTGAGGTTGACCTGGATGAGGGAAAGAGATAAGAAAATGACATACTTCAATGCATGTATTCGAGAGAAAAAATGTCGAAACATGCCATATATCCACATGGATGATGGATCATTTTCTAATGATCCGTTCATCATTAGAGGTATGAATGAACATTACTTTAAATCATTTATTGCTTCCAATAATCTTAAAATGCAAGGTGGACATCCTTCAGGACAGAGTGACTTATTCACCTGTATCCTTCATGTGGTGTCTTCTTCCTTGAATGAGTTTTTGGATATCATTTCTCAGGAGAGGGAGGATTTTAATGAGATTAAATCGCAGAATCAAAATAGTTCTCTGGGTCCTGATGGTTTACCAACCTCTTTTTATATGTCATCATGAGAGATCATCAAATATGACCTTGTTTCATCGATTCAGTACTTTTTCATAGAAGAGTTCTACCTCAAGCAATATGTGCTACCTTGCTTATGCTCAGTCCTAAAGTGAAGGATCCTTTCTGTTTCAAGCAAATTCGGCCCATTATTATATGAAATGTTTCTTATAGAATTTTTGATATCATTCTTAATAAGAGATTTTTACAAAAAAAATTGACTGGGTATCTTTGGAGTAACATGGTATCATCAAGGCATGATATACTCAAGAAACTATTAGAATTACTCAGGAAATGGTTTCAAATATGAATTGGAAATTGAATGGCTCCAATGTCATCCATAAAATTGATATTGATAAGGCTTATAAAAGAGTGGAATATAGTTTTATTCTAAGAGTCATGAGGTGTGTGGGATTCTCCAATTGGGTTCATGATCTATTTTTCAGATGTTATAGCTCATTGTGGTCACAATTTCTTTGATGGGAAGAAGAAGTGGTTTCAACAAATCAGTTTGTGGCCATAGACAAGGTGATCCCCTGTCTCCGACCATTTCCATCCCAGTTTAAGATTCACTCCTCTAATTTTTTGATATGAACATGATAAATGGAAGTATCAATCCTTTCAAATGCCGGAATCAGTTTCAAGGTGTATCGAATATCATGTACACGGATGATATGATATTCTTCATCAATGGTTCTAGGAGATCTATTATAGGTTTTAAAAATGGACTTTTCAACCATTGGGTAGTAACTCCCCTTGGCTTCCCAGGTTGTCCAGCACCTGATATCTCTTTTGTTCAGGAAAGCCAATTCCCTTTTTTCATTCAAACGGAGCTTAATCAGTAGACAAAATGTATTTTTAATGGTACTGAACTTACATCTAAAAGAGACAGGTTTATCTTCACTGATGCAGCTATGAGGGTCTTCTCAGCTAAGGATAATAGAAATGGCTGTCAGATCAAGTTAGGTTCTAACTGTAATAACTGTTTATACTAGTGTAAATAAATTCTAGTTAAATATAACTTCTTGTTATGGCATACTTTTCATTCATTTAAACAAACTGACTATGTTATCTGTAAGAATGGAATTTGTCTGGTATCGTGGTGCTGGTGTTTTCGAAATAGAAATGTGTGAACTACGGATCACCTTTTTCTTGAGAGTGAATGGGCATTATATGTGTGGAGCTATCTTATAGATATTATGGGTTTAGGAATGCATAATATCCATGGAGATGTACCATAGTTAAATGAAATTCAAGGTTTTGGGTGTATCAATCATATAGGCAAGGTGAGAGCTATCGTCGGGGTAGTGGGATGCTGGGCCATCTGGAATGCAAGGAACACATCACACACAGAAGGTGTTCATAATTAGGATTTGGAGATCAGTGCTCGAGCCCAATCTATGGTGGTGGAGTTGGGTAACTTGTTCAAGAAGAGGGAAAATAATAAATACCTGAATTCCCTTTTATATGGATCAGGTTCTTACTCGTAAGTTCAAGAAACACACGATATAACTAGAGTGGGAAATGAAATCATTTTCTCAACAACCAGGCTGGAGTCACCCATACCTGGAGAGAGGGGAACAAAGTTGCAGACTTCCTCACCTCTCTTGCATCCCCGAGCTCCTCTGTCACTGACCATTCTAATGAAGCCTCCCTTAAGCTGGAGGGGGTTAACCTTACCCGAGAGGACTCCCTCAGTCTCCATTATTTCATAACCCCCTAATTCAGGGTCCTCTGTTGTTTCGTTCCCCTGTTTATGCACTCTCTTCCCTTGATTAAATATTTGATGATTTGTGTGAGAGGGAAGATGGATTTTCTTCCCCCACAAGAGTATCATGATGCTCAATGTGGACAGTTTGTGTAATCATGGGTTGATGCAAGGAAGAATAGTGATTCAGTATAGTACCATATCATCCCTCATAGTGAATAACAACATTTATGGTTCTGGAAGCTTGGTTATAGTGGAGGAAAATGCTCTTCTAAATGCACTAGAATTATCTAGTGATCACATTCTGATAATCTCTGTCATTTAAACTGATTCTTCCATTGTCCAAAATTGTTTACAAGATAATTCATCTACTCCCGAGTCTATTGTTTATCACATTCAAATATGTAAAATAATTTGACCGATTATAATGCCCCGACCTTAAACCTTACTTAATATTGAATTAAATGAATAATTCACATTGAGGATCTTTTAAGGTTTAGAGTTTTAGAGAATTAGAACATAACTGTTACATCTCAAAAGATTACAAAGTAGACACTTCTACTAAGTTTACATAGAATAAAAAAACTCTTAAAAAGAAACACATCTAGTTCCACGTTTTATATAGCATGACATTCCCTTGATCCCGTCCTTGACCCTATTCCACATTAAGTCCTGTGAAAAACATTTCAACGAAACTTGGGGTGAGCATAAAAAGCTTAGTAAGGGATACACAAAGAATAAAAACTGTTAGTTTATAAAAACAAAAAGTAAACCATTTATACTTTATCAAAGTAATACTACTCACCTTTATGAAGTAGTAAAAACTCTTCACTGAATAAAAGATCATTACTTACCCTTTTGTAACCAAAAGATTACCATAAAACCCATATAAAGAACACATAACATATAAAGGTAACTTGGGACATAAACATACTTAATTGGAATAACCATACGGTCGAATTCCACACATATCACTTAATGGAATATCCATACGGCCAACTTCCATACATACTTAATGGAATATCCATACGGCCGACTTCCATACCCAATGCATTGGAGGTTATAACATAACCACCCGTCCTGGTATTCACGGCACCACCCGTCATACGGTTTATCACGTAACCACCCGTAAAATGTCCAAGTACCAATATAAAATCATAAAACATAAAACCAATATAAAGGAATGATAACATTTCCACATTTCAATCACAATATATCATTTAAATATATTGACATAACAGAATCCTTTATCAAAACAATTTTCAATAGAAAAATACATAAAAGAGTATATGGTATTTATTTTATTTTAAAAACATTACGGCTTGATGAGGAAGCCAAAGACCAAATAATACTCGCGGCAGCGGAAAAGGTCGTTGTCACCGCATACGTTAAAAGAACCATTCCTTTCTGTCGTTTTGTAAAACGCTTCATAGAAAAAGATTCCTTTTGTATAAAAGTAAAATTCAAAGGGTTTTATACACCGTATAAAAGAAATTTGTGTATAAAACGAAATATGCCTCAATGAAAGGAGATTGAGACGAAGTCCCTTACCTCAGGTCCGACTTGACTTGATTGTTCTTTAAAGGCCTGAATAATAAACTTGAGTTAATATATATTTTCTTAAGAACCTTTTCAAGTTCATTATTCCTTTTATATCACTTATTTCCATGTTATAAACATTATGTAACCATTTAAGTTAATAATGTTTGTTTTTTCGATATTTGGTTCTTAAGTCGAAAGTGGACTTCTTACAATTACATGTTGTTCATGTGGTCAAAGGTTATTTATATCCAGAATCAAATTAATGATTTGGATATCATATATATCATATATATCCAGCATATACATGTATTTATAATATTAAATAATCATTTTGAGGTAAGAAATGAAATGCACCGTTCATGGAGACGGTAAGCCGTACGTACACATGAACGCTACTTTCATTTCTATGTCATATTAATGGAATTAAAACTAAATGAGAGGTATGTATATTATAATTCCATAATTATATTAATCATTGAGATGTAACATACATCATATATCTCCATTATATATATGTACTTATAATAGTACATTACATTTGGGGATAAGAAATGAAATGCACCGTTCATGGAGACAGTAAGCCATACGTACGCATGAACGCTACTTTCATTTCTTTTTCATAATTTAATGGAAATAAATAATAATGATATATAGGTATATTATAATTCCAGTATAACATCATATATAATAACTTTAAATACATCCTTTATACATCCCACATATGGCATTAATGAATCAAATCACTTTGAGGGGGCGGTAGTCCGCACTTCCTTAAATAAAGATATTCCATTTACCCATAATGGAAACCATAAAGTTATCCCCAAAATGATAAATACAGAGGCTTAAGGAAAACATAAACATATTATATATCATATATAAATATATTCACATCTTAATTGACACCTTTGAAGGTGTTAGAAGAATATCGAACAATCATCGTTTCGTGAGGCAGAAATTCACCATCCACGGAAACAGTATGTTCATTAACCATTAGACGTAGGTGTGTGTAAGTGTAGCTCGAATACTTATTATAAAAACATCCTACTATATGGAAGATACTGGAGTTGTTAGAAAAGAAATGAATAAAAAGATTTTAGGGGGTTGGAGAAGTAAAATAAAACAAAAGGACTCAAGTGAAGACATTACCTTATAATCGGGTAACTCCCTTTGGTTTGAGCTCAAAGGCTTCCTTGGGAAGACTTCATCCCAAATTGAGGCTTCAAGGAGTTATATAGAGATGTTGAGATACAAAATGAGCAGGGGTTGGTCGAGCCAAAGGCTTTGGAAGTGTGGGTAATGAGATAGAGGTGGGGGCCTTTTATAAGAGGAAAGGAGGGGCACTCTTGGAAAGTAAGGAAATGTTATTTTATTTTAGAATGAGTTTCGGTTATTAATGGTCCCACATTGATGTGTTTCGAGGATAAGGTGATAAGGGTTCTAAATATACCCATCCAATAGGTTTTTTACATGTGTAGGTCTTAGATTTAACATTATCTTTCCATTTTATTTAAATCGTTAAATAATGAGGTAATCGCTGCATCATCATGGTGTCATAAATAATTTAATTAATTTAATGTCTAAAAATTATAAAAAATAATAATATGATGTTTGAAATCTTTTGATCTTTCTAATGAATATTTATAGTCAGAAATCTGAATTGTATAACCACATGTAAAAATTGGTTTAGTAAAACATCTCATGTTTGTGTCATTTTTTACTTTAACTTTAAATAAAAGGCATAAATGTCATTATCATACCCAAGTGGCTCTATGGGGTACCGAAAATCGACCCATGGGTTGTCTTGGTCGGCCATAACTCATCCAATAGGGTTAGGACAAGTTTGAAGATATTTTCATTTTATTATAATATCATTTTTACCTTAAATTACACTAATTACCATTAATCGTGATTAATAAACCAAAAAAGTTACTATTCACCAAAATTTATTTTAATCCCATTGAACCACGTTTTACTTAATAATGAAAATCATTTAAATTGGATTTTTGAGATTCAAAACACAGAAGTGGTAAAGTCCCATTTAAATGAAAAATCAAATTTTGTAACCACCACTTTGCGGTTTCACTATTCATCAAAAATTGATGTTTTTCAGAAAATAAACAAAACTTCCCCCTAAGCTATATTTGATATTCTGAATTCAAAAATGAAGTCCATTTTACAAAATTCAAAACATATAAGTTGCATTAATTAATTTAATAATTAATTCCCGCTGTCAAAACAAATAGCGTGTTTTTATGAAACAATAAGTATCAAAAGATTGACACCGGTTTAAGTCCAATTTCAAAGTGAAATTGATTCTAATGACCACCATACGATTAAATGGTAAAAATATATTCTAATTTCAATTTAAAACCAATTCAAAATGTAATCTAATCATCTTAATAAATTATATTAAAAAGAGGTTTTGAATTAAAATACAACATTTTACACTATTCATTAAAGAATTAACTTTATCGAAAAAATACCAAAAAATTACACAAAGTAATATTTGATGTCCCGATTCTAAAGAAGGGTTTTATTTGGTCCAATATAATGTATAAGAGTAACCAAAACTATATTTAATTACAGTTCACCATCAAATGTTGATTAGTGGACCTTTCGTGAAAATTAGAGTATATAAGCCTAAAATTGAATTCTTTTCATATTTTAAGCCTTTATCCTTTATTAGATAAATGTAAAAACATTTAACAAACATATATAATCATATTTTAGTTATTTATATCAATTCCCACCTGTACAATGGCTACGTGCTAACTAACATTTAAAATAATATTATTTTATTACTAGTGTGCAACGTACGATTTCAAAGAAACTCTTTGTTGCGTATCGGGTACGCTATCGAACATAGAAATCCCTTTAAAGTAAAATTAATATTTAATTTGAAAATATTAATAAATATGAAAATGTATTATTCTTTAGTTACCTGGGATGTTACATCGTTCCCCCATTTTGGAAATTGCGTCCTCGCAATTTTATTCACTTATCAAAATAAGTGGGGGTATTTATCCCTCATAGAATTTTCAGATTCCCATGTTGACTCGTCAATCATATTGTTTTTCCAAAAAACCTTTACCTGATGAATCACCTTATTCTGTAACACCTACTCCCTGTGGTCAAGAATCTGGACCGGTTGTTCCTCATAAGATAGGTTCTCTTCCAGCTGAACTACCTCTGGACTCAAAAAATGAGATGGATCTAGCATATACTTTCTCAGCATAAAAACATGAAAAACATTGTGTACCTGATATAAACTCGGAGGTAATGCCACTTTGTATGCGACTAATCAAACTCTCTCTAGAATTTCAGATGGTCCAATGAACCTTGGAATCAGCTTTCCTTTCTTACCAAATAGCATCACACTTTGCCATGGTGAGACTTTGAGAAAAACATGATCCCCTACCTCAAAAGATAGATCCTTTCTCCAGTTATCTGCATAACTTTTCTACCTACTCTGAGCTGTTCTAATGTGTTTCTGAATCAAATGAACTTTTTCTGCCATCTCTTCTATCAATTATGGTCCCATCAGCTTCCTTTCACCCACTTCATCCCAAAATGCTGGTGTTCGACACCGCTTCCCATATAATGCCTCAAATGGCGCCATCTGTATACTGGAATGAAAACTATTATTATAAGAAAACTAAAAAAAAGAAAGACATTGGTCCCAATTTCCCTGATAATCCATCAAAAAAGCTTGTAGCATATCCTCCAAGGTCTGAATTGTTCGTTCTGACTGCCAATCTGATTGAGGATGAAAAGTTGTACTAAAATTTAATTCAGTACCCAACGACTTCTGAAGGCCTTTCCAAAAGTTAGAAGTAAACCTGGGATCATGGTCAGATACAATGGAGAGAGGAACTCCATGTAACCTGACTATCTCTTTAAGATACAAACGGGAAAGTTGATCTAGGTAAAAATTATCTCGTATAGCAAGGAAATGGGAAGATTTAGTCATGCGATCAACAATAACCCATATTTCATTATTACCTCGAGATGTCCTCGGTAATCCCACAACAAAGTCCATGGATATATTCTCCCATTTTCACTTTGGCACTAGTAAAGGCTGAAGCATCCTTTTCGGTAACTGCCTCTCTGCTTTAACCTACTGACAAGTCAAACACTTCACGGTAAAATCAGCAATATCTCTTTTCATTCCATTCCACCAGTAATACCCCCACATATCTCTGTACATCTTAGTACTGCCAAGATGAACTGAAAATGGAGAACTATGTGCTTCACATAATAACTCTCTCTTCAATTTTGAATCACAAGGCACATACAATCTCTTCCAAAATCTGAAAACACAATCTTTATCAATGTTGAATTCAGGCAACTTACCCTTCTGAACCAGCTCTACCTTTTTCTGCAACTCACTATCTTTTCTCTGTGCTTGCTTAATTCTGACTGATATGGATGATCTCACTGATACCTGAAACAAAACAGAAGAACTTCCTGCACCAACAACTTCCATGCCAAATTTCATCAAATCAAAAACCAATGGATCTCATTCCAAACGTAGCATGGTTAATGAAGCATTACTTTTTTGACTCAAAGCATCGACCACTTTATTTTCTTTTCCCGGATGGTAGTGAATTGTACAATCATAATCCTTGATTAATTCCAGCCATCTCCTCCGCCTCATGTTCAATTATTTCTGAGTGAATATATACTTTAAACATTTGTGATTAGTATATATTTCACACTTTAGTCCATACAAATGATGCATCCAAATTTTTAAAGCAAAAAAACAGCAGCTAATTCCAAATCATGTGTAGGGTAATTTACCTCTTGACTTTTCAACTGACGTGAAGCATAAGCAATTACCTGATCATTCTGCATAAGGAAACAGCCAAGTCCCTTCAACGAAGCATCACTGTATATAACAAACTCACCATTCCTGGAAGGAAGTTCCAAAACTAGAGCATTCACCAATCCTATTTTGAACTCCTGAAAACAATCATCACATTCTTTTGTCCAGATGAACTTAACACCCTTACGAGTTAGCTTAGTCATTGGACTAGATAAGCATGAAAAATTTTCTACAAAACTTCGGTAGTAACCTGCCAAACCAAGGAAACTATGGATATCAGTTACATTTGTGGGTCTTGGCCATTCTTCAATAGCTTTTGTTTTAGCAGGATCAACAGTTATGCCATCTTTTGAAATAATGTGACCCAGGAAAGAAATTTGTTGCAACCAAAACTCGCACTTGCTGAATTTTCCATATAGTTTCTTTTATTTTAAGGTTTTAAAGATATCCCTTAAATGACTTTCATGCTCCTCATTGCTTTTAGAAAACACCAAAATATCATCAATAAACACAACCACCATTTATCACCTGATTCAACTGAGCCATCAGTGTAGTAAACTGCTCAATTCTGATTCCGATCATCTCTGGTTGCTGATTTGAAAGGTCATTATACTCTGTATGCCTTCCTAGAAAAGATGCTCTGTTTCCTCTATGGAAAACCTTTCTTAACACAGAAATATCTTAGCCTAAGCAACATGTTAATCTTTAAATGCTATATCATTTCAGTCATACCATAAATTAACTTATAATTTAACAATTTTCTAACTCTGAAAGTTGTCTAAACCGACCATTGATACCAACTATAAGGCCCCGACCATAAACCTTACTTAATATTGAATTAAATGAATAATTCAAATTCAGGATCTTTTCAGGTTTAGAGTTTTATAGAATTAGAACATAACTATTACATCTCAAAATATTACAAAGTAGACACTTCTACTAAGTTTCCATAGAATAAAAAAAACTCTTAAAAAGAAACACGTCTAGTTCCATGTTTTATATAGCATGACATTCCCTTGATCCCATCCTTGACCCTATTCCACATTATGTCCTGTGAAAAACATTTTAAAGAAACTTGGGGTGAGCATAAAAAGCTCAGTAAGGGATACACAAAGAATAAAAACTGTTAGTTTATCAAAAAAAAGTAAACCATGTATACTTTAACAAAGTAATACTTTTCACCATTATGAAGTAGTAAAAAATTTTCACTAAATAAAAGATCATTACTTACCCTTTTGTAACCAAAAAATTACCATAAAACCCATATAAATAATACATAACATATAAAGGTAACTTGGGACATAAACATACTTTAGTGGAATAACCATACAGTCAACTTCCACACATATCACTTAATGGAATAGCCATACGGCCAAATTCCATACATACTTAATGGAATAGCCGTATGGCCAACTTCCATACACAGTGAATTGGAGGTTATAACGTAACCACCCGTCCTGGTATTCACGACACCACCCGTCATATGGTTTATCACGTAACCACCCGTAAAATGTCCAAGTACCAATATAAAATCATAAAACAAAAAACCAATATAAAGGAATGATAACATTTCCACATTTCAATCACAATATATCATATAAATATATTGACATAATAGAATCCTTTATCACAACCATTTTCAATACCAAAATACATAAAAGAGTATATGGTATTTATTTTATTTTGAAATAATTACGACTTATTGAGGAAGCCAAAGACCAAATAATACTCGCGGCGGCGGAAAAGGTCGTTGTCACCGCGTATGTTAAAAGAAACATTCCATTCTGTCGTTTTGTAAAACACTTGATAGAAAAAGATTCCTTTTGTATAAAATTAAAAGTAAAAGGGTTTTATACACCGTATAAAAGAATGTTGTGTATAAAACAAAATATGCCTCAATGAAAGGAGATTGAGACGAAGTCCCTTACCTCGGGTCCGACTTGACTCGATCGTTCTTTAACGTCCTGAATAATAAACATGAGTTAATTTATATTTGCTTAAGAACCTTTTCAAGTTCATTATTCCTTTTATATCACTTATTTCCATGTTATAAACATTATGTAACCATTTAAGTTAATAATGTTTGTTTTGTCGATATTTGGTTCTTAAGTCGAATGTGGACTTCTTACAATTACATGTTGCTCATGTGGTCAAAGGTTATATATATCCAAAATGAAATTCCTGATTTGGATATCATATATATCATATATATACATCATATACATGTATTTATAATATTACATAATCATTTAGAGGTAATAAATGAAATGCACCGTTCATGGAGACGGTAAGCCGTACGTACGCATGAACGCTACTTTCATTTCTATGTCATATTAATGGAATTAAAAATAAATGAGAGGTATGTATATTTTAATTCCAGAATTATATTAATCATTTAGATGTAACATACATCATATATATCCATTATATATATGTACTTATAATAGTACATTACATTTGGGGATAAGAAATGAAATGCACCGTTCATGGAGACGGTAAGCCGTACGTACGCATGAACGCTACTTTCATTTCTTTGTCATACTTTAATGGAAATAAATAATAATGATATAGAGGTATATTATAATTCCAATATAACATCATGTATAATAACTTTAAATACATCCTTTATACATCCCACATATGGCATTAACGAATCAAATCACTTTGAGGGGGCGGTAGTCCGCACTTCCTTAAATGAAGATATCGCATTTACCCATTATGGAAACCATAAAGGTATGCCCAAAATGATAAATACAGAAGCTTAAGGAAAATATAAACATATTATATATCATATATAAATATAGTGACATCTTAATGGACAACTTTTAAGGTGTTAGAAGAATATCAAACAATCATTGTTTCGTGAGGCAGAAATTCGCCATCCACGGAAACAGTATGTTCTTTAACCATTAGACGTAGGTGTGTGTAAGTGTAGCTCTAATCCTTCTTATAAAAACAACCTAGTATATGGAAGATACTGGAGTTGTTACAAAAGAAATGAATAAAAAGATTTTAGGGGGTTGTATAAGCAAAATAAAACAAAAGGACTCAAGTGAAGACATTACCTTATAATCGGGTAACTCCCATTGGTTTGAGCTCAAAGGCTTATTTGGGAAGTATTATGCCCAATGTGAGGCTTCAAGGAGTTATAGAGGGATGTGGAGAGACAAAATGAGCAGGTTTTGGTCGAGCCAAAGGCTTTGGAAGTGTGGGTAATGAGGTAGAGGTGGGGGCCTTTTATAAGAGGAGAGGAGGGGCACTCTTGGAAAGTAAGGAAATGTTATTTTATTTTAGTACACGTTTCGGTTATTAATGGTCCCACATTGATGTGTTTCGAGGATAAGGTGATAAGGGTCTGAAATCTACCCATACAATAGGTTTTGGACATGTGTAGGTCTTAGATTTTACATTATCGTTCCATTTTATTTAAATTGTTAAATAATGAGGTAATCGCTGCATCATCATGGTGTCATAAATAATTTAATTTATTTAATGTCTAAAAATTATAAAAAAAATGATGTATGAAATCTTTTGAGCTTTCTAATTAATATTTATAGTAAAAAATCTGACTTGTATAACCCCATGTAAAAATTGGTTTAGTAAAACACTTCATGTTTGTGTCATTTTTACTTTAACTTTAAATAAAAGGCATAAATGTCATTATCATACCCATGTGGCTCTATGGGGTACCATAAATCGACCCATTGGTTGTTTTGGTCGGCCATAACTCGCCCAATAGGGTTAGGACAAGTGTCAAGATATTTTCTTTTTATTATAATATCATTTTTACCTTAAATTACACTAATTATCTTTAATTGTGATTAATAAAACATAAAAGTTATTATTCACCAAAATTTATTTTAATCCCATTGAACCACATTTTACTTAATAATGAAAATAATTTAAATTGGATTTTTGAGAATCAAAACACAGAAGTGGTAAAGTCTCATTTAAATTAAAAATCAAATTTTGTAACCACCACTTTGCGGTTTCACTATTCATCCAAAATTAATGTTTTTCAGAAAAAAAAACAAAACTTCACCCTAAGTTATATTTGATATTCTGAATTAAAAAATGAAGTCCATTTTAAAAAATTCAAAACATATAAGTTGAATTAATTAATTTAATAATTAATTCCCGTTGTCAAAACAAATACCGTGTTTTTATTAAACAATAAGTATCAAATGATTGACACAAGTTTAAGTCCAATTTCAATGTGAAATTTTTTCCAATGACCACCATTGGATTAAATGGTAAAAATATATTCTAATTTAACTTTAAAAACAATTCAAAAGATAATCTAATCATCTTAATAAATTAGATTAAAAAGATGTTTTGAATTAAAATACAACATTTTACACTATTCATTAAAAAATGAACTTTATTGGAAAAATACCAAAAAGTTAGACAAAGTGATATTTGATGTCCCAATTCTAAAGAAGAGTTTTATTTGGACCAATAGAATGTATAAGAGTGAACAAAACTATATTTAATGATGGTTCACTATCAAATGTTGATAAGTGGATCTTTCGTGAAAATTAGAGTATATACGCTTAAAATTGAATTCTTTTCGTATTTTAAACCTTTATACTTTATTAGATAAATGTAAAAACATTTAAAAAACATATATAATCATATTTTAGTTATTTCTATCCATTCCCACCAGTACAACGGCTACGTGCTAACAAACATTTAAAATAATATTATTTTATTACTAGTGTGCAACGTACGATTTCAAAGAAACTCTTTGATGCGTATCGAGTACGATATCGAACATAGAAACCCCTTTAAAGTAAAATTAATATTTAATTCGCAAATATTAATAAATATGAGATGTTACACCGATGATGTAGTCATTCATTATAATTAGCTGGAGGGTAATAAAGTGGATGATTATTTCGCCACAAGAGGTTACCATGACCAACCAAAAATCATTTCTCTTGCATAAGAAGTCTTCCGTCAGAATGTGTGGATCTTAATAGGGAAGATTCCCTTGGATTTAATTATTTTAGACCTTCGTAATCCCCTTTTTCTCAATGTTATAATTTTTTTTGTGTTTTTTGTACTTTACCCTTTAGTATATTAAAAGTAATATTTTTGTTACATATAACATTTGAATACATTGTGCTCTGGAATGTGCCGATGTTGGTATTAAGATATGATATTACCTAGGAACACATCAGGCTCCGATATGAGTTGAATAAGGTGTTAAGGTATGGCTATCCTTAGGTACTCAGGAGTTAATGTGGTTAAAAAACTAATAAATGATAATTTGATAACAATTTTATTATTTATTGTACTTATTTCTTTAGGAAATTATAGAAGTGTTATCTAACTCGATATTGTTTTGTAAACTGTTGATAGTGACCTTCTATGTTGTACTCATATCCAATTCGAGCTGTCTGATCGGTACCTAGATAATATTTATTGTGACTATATAGGTTAAGGGAGAATGCCCTAGGATAGATGGATAATTTTGGGATGGAGATTGGATGAGGGAATTAAACGTGGATCAAGACCCACTTGAGAGTCATCAGTGTTGTTATTTTCAGTTTTCATTTTAAACACTTGACACTTACTTTGTGAGGGCCTTTTTTTGATTTAACTGGATATTATATTTATTTCTTGATATATCTTGAGATATTGGAATTATTTATGGTTATATATGAATCCACTATTGTTTTTTATTTCCACCAGTTTATTAATATGATCAAAGAGGGTATAATTTTCGCATGAATGACATATCCAACCATGGATTCTGTTCAGTAGCCTCTGGAATATGCGGAGGCATGCTGGCAGTTATATAACCAACCGGTTTGACGCACCAGTGAGCGGCATCAGGGCATGGATGTTACAATGTGGTATCAGAGCCCATTTTTATTTTCTTTTATCTTTCATCATTCTATTTGGGAAATGTATAATTGATACTTTGAAGTGTCAGTACTTCGTAATGAGCTTATGAATGGGAGTTACAATCCTATGTATATGGGGAAACCCAAGTACCTATGGTGGGATTTTTTTTATAACTATTTTCTATTAATGTTGAATATTATTTCACCTCGATTGAAACACTTTTTGTGTGATGTGAAAATTGATTTTGAAATTTTCTAAGAATTCAATCGTGACTTAATGTGGCATGATATTTGAGTATTCAGGAATCATTCTAGGAACTCAATATTATTTTATTGAATTCATGATTTTAAGAATGCTTGGAAAAATAGTTTCTGGGTAAGTTGTGGAACATAAAATGTTTTTCCTTACATGTGAATTTTAATTGTAAATGGCGCCTAATATGAAATTAGAAGTGTTAAAATAATAAATAATGTGAATAATTGGATGTCTAAATGAGAGACACGATTAATGAGATTACCCTTTGAGAACCAAAACCTAGGTGTAGGATACTTAAGGGTATTAATAACACCTTGATTTTGACCACATAGATAGGTTTAGGTAAAATACTTATTGTGACTATTCCTCTTACGTATAATTTATAACTTATTTAATGAGACCTAAGAAGTTGTTTTGGAATTGTAGAGATATGACTCCATGAAGTCTCTTATTGAGAGGATGACATGAGGTTTTGTATGGTAATTCTCTACCAATAGTGGAAACTGAGGTGCTAGTAGTACCAGGTGAGGAAGAAGGGGAGAGGTTCCGAGATAAATTCGCATGCTTCGTGCAATTCATGGGAAGAGTCACATGGTTGGTTAAGAAGATCATATCTGACCCGAAGAGATAATTTATGTTACATAATCCTCTAAAGTTTTCTCGAGAGGGTGAGCTTAACGGAGATGAGTTATGGCCTGGGTACAACAAGAAAATACGTGACCATTTGGAGAATCCTTTTGAGAGGAGGATCAAGTTGGATTATTATATGATATACGGGTTAGTTAAGCATTGGTGGTAATTTTTTTCACAGGCTGGACAAACCAATTCTATATTATGGAAGAACTTCTCGGAGAAGTTCATGGAGTACTTCTGACTAGAGACGTTGAGGTATGAGAAAGCAATGAAATTCACACAAATGACTGAAGGGAGAATATCATTAATGGACTATGATAGATGATTTATATTCCTACAATTCTTTTCTCCAACATTGGATGGAGATGATACAACTACATCAAGACAATTTCAAGATAGAGATAAGTTTGAGATTAAATCCAAATTTAATCTATTTTGGTTAAGAAAGTTTGATGATGTAGTGGATCAGGCCCTCATAGCTGAGGGGAACCTGAAGGAGACTACTAGTGAAAAAATATTGTTTCTATTAAATGATTAGGGGTGTGAATCTCGAAATAATTAAGCGTATTTATGATAAAATTATCCTGGGAGGTAAAAATATGAGTGTTCAAATAGGTGGGTCTATTGCAAAGGGCCTTACTAGAGTGTTCTATCATTAGTGTCATAGTTCGGGCCATTATCATAGAAACTATACCCTCCTACCAATGGAGTATTGATGTTGCATCATGATGTGGAATCTACAAATGTTCTACATGACACAACGATAGACAATATATGAGGGTGCAGCTAGACAGAGCCAATGTGTGGGAAGGGGGTCTTCTACACCCTATCAAACTAGAATTTGATGTTATTCTAGATGAGAAGGTAGAGGCGGTGGATGTGGTGCTTCTAGGAAAGAGTTCCCATATCAGAATAGTGGTGTAACTTAAGAGAGTTAGACAACATAAAAAAAAGAGGGGTAGTACAAATACTTTTAGTATAGCATGCACTCTTGGATAGTGAAAAAGTATTGTCAATAATGAGAGTTATTATTCTATTTGTTTTAACATTATCTAGTGCCTTATTTTATAATGGTGCCTCTCATTCCTTTATATCTATAAAACTTGTTAATGGTATGATCCTAGTAGGGGAGTTTGTGAGCATGGTTGTGACTATAGATACAACATTGGGAGTACAGTCTAGAGAAATCTATATGTGCAAGGGATGTTCTCTTGAAATCGGGTAGTATCATTTTTTCTGTGATCTTTATAAACATGACGGGTTAGGCTTCAACCTAATTATGGGTATGTACTATGTAGTATTATAATAAGCCCATATATATTTTTACTAGAGGATAGTGTAGTTTATGTCTCTAAGGGTGACCATTATATTCACCGTGGTGAGTGGGATATCAATGAGGGGGGACTATGAAAAATAACTCAGTAACATGGAGATCTCATAGAAAAGGTTTATAGTTTAGTTTTAGTTGATGGAAGAGTAAATCATGATATCATTCTACCAGTAGTGGAACATTTTTTGGATGTTTTTTCTGAAGACTTCTCAGAGAAACCACCTGAAAAAGATGTGAAATTCACTATTGATCTCTTTCTGGGGGATAAGCTAGTTTCTATTCCATCATATAGAATGAAACCAACATATCTATAGGAAATCAAGACTCAGCAAGATGAGTTATAGGATAAGATATTTATCCGACCTTGTACATCTCCATGGGGTTCATCTGTGTTGTTAGAAAAGAAGGATGATGGGACTCTAAACTTGTGTGTTGATTACTAGAAGTTGAACTGGATGACTATGAGGAAACAATACCCTATTATACATATTGATGATCTATTTGAATATTTGAGAGAATATTGTATATTCTAGAAGATCAAATTGGGATTAGGGTATCATTAGCTGAGAGTTTGAACTTTATATATACCAAGTTCTATCTTTAGAAGCAGGTATGACCTATATGATTTTATCGTAATGTTGTTGGTGAATACACCATCAATGTTTATGGCCTTAATGAAAAGAATCCTCCATTCGTATTTGGATTAGTTTTGGGTGGGGACCATGGAAGACATCTTGGTTCACTCTAAGACCCATGATGATCATGACCAACATCTTGACATCATCATGAGTAAACTGAGAGAGCATCAACTATCTATTAATCAATATAAGTTTCAGTTTTTTATTAATTAGGTACAAATATTAGGACACATCATCTTTTAGGAAGTTGTGTCAGTGGACCCAAAGAATGATAAAGGAGTGGTTTCTTGGGAGAATTCCAAGAATGTATTTGATATCTATTTATTTCTAAGGTTAGCTGGATATTATCGAAGGTTCGTTTAGGGATTTCCATGATTGGGAACATCACTTTTGGGATTTACCAAAAAGGAGATATAGTTTTATTGGTTTGAATATTTTTATAAGACCATACAAGAGTTGAATAAGCAATTGACTTCAAAACCAACCTTTTTTCTACCAAAGCCCGATGAGTAGTATACAGTGTATTGTGAAACTTCTAAAATAGTGAATTGAGATGTGATAATGAAAGGAGATCAAGTCATGGTTTTCATGTCTTGATATATGAGGCCACATGAATGGAACTACCCTACACATGAACTCACGCTAGTGTCAGTGGTTTAGGCTCTGATGTTTTGGAGACACGATCTGTTGGGTGAGAAGTTCACTATGTATACAGACCACAAGAGTTAAAGCATATCGTTTTTCAGTGATGTTTGAATCTCCAGTAGTGGATATGGGTCAAGTGTATACAATAATATTATTTTGATAAATAATATATATATTGCAAGGGAAATTGTTTGGATGATGCTTTGAGTATGAATAAAATAGATCAGGTGTTATATAAGTTTTGTGATGATTGGAAGATGATGATATTGTTAGCGGAGATGCAAGTGGTTGTTCAGGAGAACTATGAATAGATGGCTCTAGTATCAATTTCAGTGGATTATAAACTTTTATGATGGATTTTATTTAGATATTTTGTGGATTTTGTGTGTTTGAGATTGAGGGAAAACATTAATGTAAGGGATTCACCTTCATATTTGATCATAGATGAGGATGATATCATCTATGTCAGGAATCAGGTTATTGTACCTATCGGCATGCTAGAGTAGCACATGCAGTAATTTCATGCCTTGATGTTGGAAACAAATCTAGGCGGGACCAAAATGTAACGTGACCTACGAGGATAGTTTTTGTGTTCAGGAATGAAAAAATAGATATTAGGGTTTGTGACACAATGATACACCTGTCAGTAGGTGAATGAAGAGAATCAAGGACCTAAAGGTTTTATATAGCTATTAACCATTCCAGATTGAACGTGGGATGAATTTACAATATAATTTGTGGTTTTTTATGGATGACACCAAGGAAGAATGATTCTATCTATGATATTGTTGATCAACTAATGAAATTAACACATTTCATGCATACACAAGAGGCGTTATCAGTGGAACGACTGTGAGATTCGTATGTTCATGAGATAGTTTCTCTACACAGGGTGCTAAAGACTATAATTTCAAATAGTTACTCAGGATTTACAACACACTTCTGGTCAGGCTTGTGAAAGGAACATGGTTCTAATGTATTATTGAGTACTAATTTTGACCCACAGAAATATGGGCAGTCAGATCACACTATATAGGGTATTGAGGATATGTTGAGGGTGTGTTCTCTTGACTTCAATGGGTATTTAGAAATGCACTTGGATTTAGTGTTGTTTTACTATAACAATAGTTTCCAGGGAACTATACAGATGACACCATTCAAGGCTCTTTTTGGTAGGCCATGCAGATCACCTCTACGCTAGAAGAAGGAAGGTACACCATAATTGTTGGGGCTGGGTCCTGTGCAAGAGATATCAGAGTAGGTATAACTAATTTGGAAACAAATGGTTATTGATTAGAGTTTTTATAAATCATATGTTAAAAGATATAAATTACCCATATAGTTTACATAGGGTGATAGTGTATTCTTTCAGGTCTCACCCAGGTTGGGTCACTACAAGATATAGAAAAAGAGTAAAATGGAACCCAAATTCGTTATACCCTTTGAGGTTGTGGAGAGAATCAATCTGGTGGTGTAATAATAGGATCTTCCATACAAATATAGTGTTATGAATGTTGTTTTCCAAGTCTAAAAACATCAGAAGAATCACTCAAACCCTTCTAATGTGATCTATGTGGATCACATTGTGCTTGAGGTAGATGTGTCCTTTGTGGAGAATCTGATATGTGTGTTAGGTCATAGTGATAAAGTGATGCGGGTAAATACTATGACGATATTTCATGTATTGTTGCAACATCAGTGTGTATAAAATGATACATGGGAAAGGGAGGCATATATGCAAGCTTGGTGGACCAATATTTTTGACATGGAATCTTAAATAATCTTACGAGTGAATCTCGAGGATCGGTTGTTATAAGGTTGGGAGGTTATAAGATACTAACATTTTTAGGAGTTTCTTCAATCTAATTTACATGTACTCATTTATTTATAGTTGATTACATTACATTTGGGTTATAACTTGGGAGGTTTTTTTGGTAGAAATTTAAGAAAATTGTAATAAAAATATGTAGTGCAGGGTTGGCGGTTAGGGAAAACAATGCGCCACTATCTAGAAAACTGTGAAACCATGGATAGTGTAGATTTGTACGGTTGTCACATAGTTTTTCTAATTATGTGATCTCTTAGGATTAATCGTAAACCCCTAAAATAATAGCCAGATAGTTTAGCTGCTTAGTTAAGAGAAAATGTAAACCCCTGCCTAGAAAACCATGTGTGTGAATGAAAGTATCTATAAAATTAATTTTAAAATTATCTAAACCCACAAAATAACCTATTATGATCACTATTCAAACATGGATCCTCTTTCACATTTTTGGAGCTCTCTGGATGAAATCAAATCCCTAACAAGTACCTCACTTTGTGAATCAAAGCTCAGATCGAAGGTATGCTCTGATCTTGGTTAACGAATCCACTCCCAATTCGTCTCTCATTCTTCCCCTGTTCTTTTCATTATATTTCAGTGATGTAACCCAATGTTATAGAAAAATCTATATATATTTTGGGATATCCTGATCTATAATTCTTGATCTAGATGTAGGTTTATAAGATATATATTTATTTAATCATGATTTTGGATTTTGATATTTGAAACTCATTTTAAGTCGTTACACCACCCAATTTTATGGATTTCTATTTGGTGATATTTAATAAAAGAATTAAGGCAGGTTTCCTAATATTCAATTCCCATTGTCAAGATTTTGATGCATGTTTTCAAATTGTATAATTTATATCATTCTTTAAAAATTAGGCTTCCTAAATTTGGTTAATTATAGTGGCCAATTCATTAACTAAAGTATAGTTGAAATGGATGATTAATTGGAGAATTAATTATGGGATTTAAGGATTTTTAATTTGTATAATTAATTGGGGGAATTAATTATGTTATAATGATATTATGAATAGGGATAATTAATTGTGAAATTAATTTTCGATAATTGGGATTGAGAATGAGAAAAATAAATTTGAAATTAAATATGGGATTTTGAGTTTGTAAATATTGATTAATTAGTTGTTAAATTAATTAATGAGTTTTAAATACACAATTATTTGGGGAATTAATTTTGGTAAATTAGGTGATAATAAATTTTTTGAATTGGTAATGAATTTGATTTGTTAATTAGTTTTTGAAATAATAAATATTATTGATGTGATTAGTTTATTATTAGATTAACTAATGGAATTATTGAGTTTAACTAATTGTTGAATTATTAATGGAAATTATGTTGATAATTAATTTTTGAATTAATTATCTGTTGATGAATAGTAACATTGTCTTTTTAATGTTAATTGAAGAATGGGAACATGGTCATTCTAATGTGTGATGTGTGAATGGTAACATTGTCATTCAAGTGTGAATTAAATAACTGGAACATGGCCATTCAAAGGTGTGATTTATGAATGTTAACATGGTAATTCACGTATGTATTAATAGACAGGAACATGGTCATTCTATTGTTTGTATTATGAATTGTAACATTGGAATTAAAGTATGAATTAATGAATGGTAACAAAGGTACTATGACATATGGCCTCCATTGGGAATTTTTCAGGCTCAAGAATGAGACAATACTAGTAACGAGTTATGATATCTCCTTCAAGCAATTTGTACTTCACCATAATCCAAAGAAGGTGTTAACATATGATATTACCATTGGAAACTTCAGACTCTGGAATGAGCCAAAGTAGGCATTGATTTATGGGTGTCCCTAGAAACTCAGAGTTAATGTGGTTATGTATAAAAAATAAATGATAATGTGATAATTGTTTACTTATGCAGTGTACTTATTTCTTTATTCAATAACATACACTATTATATTTATAGATATTGTTTTAGACACCATTTATTGTATCCCACTGAGTTGAAATCACACCAAAATTGGGCTTCCTGATCAGTACTCGAATATACATTATTGTTTCATGACAGGTTAAGGTAAAATTCCATGGATAAGAAGGATAATTTTGCGGTGGAGTTAGGAAGATAGAACCAGACGTGGTTTGGTACCCTCTTGGGAGTCAACAATGCCTTTATTTTTAGTTTTCATTTTAGACACTTGACACTTAATTTGGCATTGAATTTTTTCTTCTTTAGTTGGATATTCTATTTCATTCTTGATTTATCTTTAGATATTATATTTTTATGGTTATATATGATTATGCTATTGTTTTTTTATTTATGATGTTGTATTACTCTAATTAATGAAGGCATAGTCTCCCCATAAATGACTTATCGGACCCTTGCATATAGTTGGAAGCCTCTGGTATATATGGAGGTGCACTTGAGGTCATGTGACCGACCATCTCAGGGTACCAAGGTGGGGCACCCAGAGCGATACGTTATAAAACTAATGGGTTGTGTTGGTATAAATATCTCCCAAACAATCCTTAATCATGATAAAATCCCATCAAATAAAGCCATAAAAAGGGGTGTTTAAGAAAATGAACCCATGAAAACCATAAACTAATAAACCAATGATGATATACATAACTCTTGTGTTAACCTTACATGAAGAAATATATTCCCCCAAAATTAAAATGTTAAGTTGTTTCATGTTTCTTATAACCTAAATACCATTTTAAAAAAATACTTCTGCAAAATAATTCTTGAATCTTAATAAATATCAAATTTATTCATTCTGGACTAGCTATATTAATAGCTTATGCTTGATCGTGATCCATTAGCTTCTTTAAAGGTATTATCCATTGAATCTTGGGGAATTAATTTTTATAGTGCCTTATCTTCTTATAGTTGTAACACATAGCATTAAAGGTTTCTTTATTAACCTTAAATTCACATTCCTGATTTAATTTCACCTTGTTATTATTTTTTCTATATAGTTCACTTATTATCTTTCTTCCCTTCAAATCCATAATACAAATAGATTCTTTCCCTATCATGATATTAAACGGTGCTATGACCTCTTAGTATGAGAATGTTTGGGATACTAGTTCCATATGAAAGATTAAATTAATCTCATCAAAGAAACAATGTATCATGATATTGGGACTACAAACATATTTCATGTTATTACTTTATTAATATTTAAAGTAGCCTTCCAACATAGAAAAATTTTCCCCTTCATTTTATGTTAGACTCATAAATAGTATCTTTGTATACAATATTTTCTGACGAGGAAAATATTTTTCCAAGAGGCGTACCTTAAAATACTTTCAATCATGCATTTAAATTTATTCTTCATCTGTAGTGTTTTATATCAATGAAAACCATTGATCATCATCCCATAAAGAATGATAATGTATGATGACAACCTTATCCTTTTCATTACTTATTATATTGAGAAATATTTTATCTATGTAACTTATCCAATGCTCCTCTACAAATGGATATATATTCCCCCTAAATTATGGATGTTTTTAAAACATTATGTTGTCTAATATTGTTACAATATATGTAGGATATGTAGTATTCTCCATATGGGAAATATTATTACACATAACATGAGATAGTTTCCCTAATTTGGTTTTAATTTGTTCAGTCTTGTTGTACCTCCAACACCAACTTTATTTTCATTCCTAGGAGGAAAATACCTACATGGAGTACAAGAATTTATATGGTCCCCATTAATTTTGATAGTTTCTATTTCTAAAAAGTGGAATACACTAGATTAAATCATAATATTATGTATCTTAATTTATACTCATAAAACCAGTGAACCATGTGACATTAATTGAATGATTTATGCATTGCTAATATCATAATCATAAACATGGTTTTTTTTGGAACATTTTCAAACCAATTTTTTTTATTTAAAATCTTTTTTATGGATTGTAAATAAATTTAAAATTAAACCAAGCATATCCTCTGATATTGTCATACCAGGTTCATATTAGGATCCATTATCATATACTAGTTAATGATTGAGTCAAGAATGACACACATTTTTTGAAGTTATTACCCCAAGGTATATATGTACCTAAATCACTTCCACTTGTAGTATCCAAATATAGATGTATTTCAAGGAAAAATCATATCAATTTTTCACCAAAACATGAATATTTTTTTCTATACATATCATCAATTCCTATCATAGGTTTATATACCCTAATCCATGTTTTTAAAAATCGCATTCCAAATGTTTCTATTAATCATACTATGGTACCAACTATAATAACCCAACCATAATAGCCCAAATATGGTTGTTACATTATTGAATTATAACTAGATACAGGGAATTACATCCTTATGTAATGAATAGTTTATTATTATTTGTAAACTCAATACATACTTGAATTTCAAATACATTTGAAAAC
The DNA here is from genome assembly GCA_963277665.1 of Viscum album. Taxonomy (NCBI): domain Eukaryota; kingdom Viridiplantae; phylum Streptophyta; class Magnoliopsida; order Santalales; family Viscaceae; genus Viscum; species Viscum album. Next base: position 676,472,142 of record OY728159.1, on the reverse strand, counting down.
ATAAAATACAATAATTTATTTTTTTGAAATCATATTTATTCCCTCAAGCATGTTCCTACATATCAATTATAAATTAATTATTAGCATCCAACGGAAATAAAACCTAAGAAAGGGTTGAGATTATATTCTTTATAAGGGTAATCATATAGTGGAAACTAATGATTCATGAATAATATGTCTATAATGAATGATAATAAAATAATTCCATAAAAATAATTTAATGAAAAAGAAACTCATCCATTGATATCATAACAAAAAAAAAAATCATGGACATGATTTATATAATCATATAATTAGGGAATGCATAATATTTTACATCCAAAACATAATTTTGAGGCCTTATTATAAGAAATTGAAGATTCCATCAAGGACTTGTTCTTGGACTCCTATATAAATGGGTATGGCTTCAACAAAGACCCAATATTTTTTACCTTATGACACCTACTGACACATATAGGGGATATAGTAGGCCCCACCCATTACTTTCTATGTCAAATTCATTCCACATATGAAATGGTAGAAAAATAATAAATAAAAACTTCCATATGAAAAAACTAGTATAAGAAATGTTAACAACTTTCCCAACCAATAAACAAAATCATAAACCATCCAATGTAATATGAATGATATCCACACAATATAGCTCCAATAAAAATGATAATAAATCATCTAGAGAAATAATAATAATGGTATCATTATAAAATATCCCTAATTGACCACATGTATAATAATGAGTTTTTATTTTGATGAACATAAACACCATAATGATATAATTAAAAACATTCTTATGTAAAATCACCTTTTGAAATCTAAAAGTTCCCAAAATATTTGTAAAAAATTAACATTATTCAAAATAACCTTTGAAACTTGTAAATGGTTCTTTACAAATATGATTGTTCATGATTGTGGGAAATTTTTTTCACATCATACATATTAATACAATGATTCCATTCACATTTACCGTAATAATTCAAAAAAGTACATCCCTTGGAAAATTATTCAATGATTCCTTTAAAACCATTATGTAAAAAGTAAAACATGGGTATAAATGTATTTAATAAATAATTTACAGGATATTAAAATTATATTCAATTTTTTTTTTGGAATACATGGATATGGATGAAAATTATTTTTCGACCAAAGAAAGAAATGATGTTAGTTTTCTTTAAAAACATTTTTTGGAACATTTTCTTCATTAAGAGATGAAACTAAGAATTAAACATGTATTCATTAGAAATAAAAAAATATATAAGAAAATCTATCAATTTCATTAAATACAGTTTATAATATTTCATCATGAAAAACTATTTCACAATCAATATCAATAAACAATGATATTAAAACGTTAACCTTTACAACTTTGTTATCTTTTGAATCATAATGGACCTGAAATAAATAAATTAAAATGAAAAATCATATTGAACAATGATAAAGTAATTTATGACACAAGATATCAAAGAGATAGTATATAAACTATATAAAAACTATGTGGTAAATATGGCATATGTCTCATGAAACTAAATGAGAGATGAGAAACCCTTACCTCATGTCTGGCTTCCTTCATATGGGCCATTTCCTCCAGTATAAGAAATATATATTTTTTATAAATCAATTTTAGAACAACAATCATATATTTAATAACATATTGGATATACTTATAGTTTTTTATGATCTTTTTATTAACAATTCTTCATTAAAATAAATATTTCAGGCGATAATTTCTTTATTATTAATGTATGTTTTGGTTTGGAAATTTTAGTCATTTTACTTTGATCATGGTTAAATAATATCCATAATATAAAACATGAGATAAAAATAATATATATTCAATATATATGTATTTATTTCCATATATAAAAGTGAGATATAGAAAATTGAATTACACCATTAATGGAGACGGTAGGTTGTACGTACGCATTTACATTGTTTCCATTTTTAAAATAATGGAACGATGGAAAGGTAAAAAATATTTCACCATTACAGAATCATTATTATAATACATATACCATACATATTCATTAATTATTTTTTTATTAACATCCATTTCAAATATATATATATATATATATATATATATATATATATATATATATATCAATATCACTAAGTGGAGGCAGTAGTCCACACACACGGAAGAGTGACATTATTGTTTCCCCAAAGGTCTGATGGTAAGAAGGTATATTTGATATTATAATTTCCTAAATATATATATTTAATAAATATAATTATTTTTAATACACCATAATATCTTGTCATTGGATGTGGTAATGCCATACAAATTACATTGGTTCACGATGCACTATTCTTTTATAAACATGATTGATGGTTATGATTCTCATTTGATAGAAGTGGATATTGATATATGTAATGAAATTAACAAAATAAATTTTATTTTATATTATATAAATTTTATTATTATTTTTTCATAGTTGTATATGATTTGAAGGATTTAGAAGTAGAAGAAAAACAAAAACACATGATTAAGAACATTACCTCTTCTTCGAACAACCTCTTTAGTTTTATACCTAAAGCCTTCCCAGATTGAATTTATTATAAAAATGAATATAGGGTGTGTTGAGGTTTTAAAAAAATGTATTTGTTTTATTATTTTATAACTGAAAAGGAGTTGGGGGTTTGGAGAGGAGGGGTGGACTATCATAAATGGGGGAGATGATAGAAAAGAGATTTTCAAAAAGAAAAATTGATACGCATGTTTTTCAAATGAAACACGGTTCCAAAGTAGATCATTATTGAACCATGGATGATTTGTGGTCAAAATATTTCAATAAGATCTAATTTTGACGATTTTATAAGTCATTTTAACCCTTACCATTCTATTTTATCTCTCAGTAAACCTGTTTTCACCTTAACTGTAGTAATTAATTCAGACTATTTTCTCTATTTATTATGAAAAAAATAATGTAGAAATTATTATATAATATTAATCATTATAGTTCCAAATTTTCATGTCATTATGATAAATTCAATACATAAATGTGGAAGAAATTAATTTAAAATAAAACTCACAAACTCGATGACAAAGTGGTTTAAAAAGACAATTTCAAAAGTCTAAAAAGATTTTATAAAAATACAATATGAAGTTTATTTCAATGAAAAATTTGATTAATTATAATGAAATTGAACAAATATTTATTTTATAAATTTTTTTAACAAAATGGTACTTTGTAAAGTATTTAAACAAACAGTTTTTTTTAAATAAAAATATCTATTTTAATCTATACTTTAAAAACATATTCTTTTCAGAAAATTATGAAAATATCACTCTAGAATAATTTTCACATACTGATATAAGTAAATATTTATTTTGGTAAATAAATGTTCTAAAATTAGTGAAAATTAATTATGTAGCATTAGTGCATATAACAAAAAAACCATCGTTCAAAAAAATATAGTATTTTTAAAAAACTTTTTCATTCAAATGACTTTTATTTTTATTTATAATTGATAGATAACTATTGAATTTATTTTATACATGTGTAAAATATATAATTTTTTATAATTTAATTATTACTATTCATACTCATCAATTTAATAACTATGTTATAATGATATATAATATTATAGATCATTTAGGTTCGAGGTTGTATGTACTGCATGTTATTGATGAGATTATATTTAAAAAATATATTTCACGGGATGTTTAATCTTGGTATTTCATTTCACATTTTTATTGAATATAATTATCTTATTTTTAAATTGTTATGGTGGTGCAGAATTTCATTTTAATTTTAATATTTTATCGTAATAATTTTGAAATTTTTTATTGAAAACATGTTTTGTTTGATAATTCAAATATTTTTTATAGTCTTATATTATGGTTTATACCTATTTAATTTGGTTGAAATGTAAATTAATTTAATAATTTGATAGAAACAGTGTATAACTTGATGAATAATCATATATTATATTACATATAAATTTGGGGTATATTAGTTGATCATGAATGAAAGATTAATTATATACTAAATTCTTCCTTATTTGTAATTTTATAAGTTGAAAATTTTATTAATTGTAATTATGAAAAATGTGTTTCTATTGCTATAAAAAAATTTATTCCCAGTCAAATTGGGTATTTGAATTTCTTTACATTAATATATAAAATACCATTACACTTTCTAACATATAATGATAAAAATATTTAATTAGTTTTATAGATAATTTTTTGAGATTTGGTTGGATAGATTTTATTAATTGGATATATAGTTCTTTAGATGAATTAAAATCATTTAATACATCTATTTAATTATATATTGGAAAAAAATTAAATGGATATGATATTGTAGATGAGAAGAATATTATGGTATATATAATGATATTTTTTGAAATCTTGGACCATTTTATTGGTTTCATCATGAATGTGGAATTAATCCACAATACACTATGTTATATACTCCTAAAATGAATTATTTTAAAGAAAGATATAATTATACATTTCCTTAAATTGTAATGTGTATGATTTGTCATTTATATTTAACTTATTTTATATAGGGTGATTCTTTGAGAACTAATGTTTATATTCATAATATGCTACCCGACAAATATGTTCCTAAATTTTAATATGATCTAATGACTAGATAGAATTCTAGTTTGAGATATTTCCCATTTATGGTGGTTCAAAATAGAAGTGAGTTCATATAGTCCTTAGTTTAAGAAACGTGAAGAAAAATAAAAAATTGGTTTATCTATTATAAACACTATATGGTCAAGAGATCAAATAATTTTTATACTTATAAATATAGTGAAAAAAATAAAATCAAATCGAGTGATATCTTTTGATGATGATTTTAATTATAATGAATATTGTCCTCATCATATATACTTAATAAGAATTATTTTATTGTTAAGGTGCATAATTATTCATTTCCTAGTAATGTATTTATGTCTATTTATAACAATGATCATAAAACCACTACTGTTAAAGATTATAGAGTAATGGATCCACTAATAGGAAAAAAGAAATGCGATGATTTATCTTATTTTGTTTCATTATATAGATCTTGAAGAACACATGGAAGTTTTGATGTAGTGTATTATTGTTTATAAAAAATAGTTGAGAACCAATATATTTTTTTGATAATATTTATACAGTGTTGAGGACGTGTTGGGGTTGATTTGATATAGATTAAGGTACTATATATTAGTTTTAGGTAGTTGGAGAAGAGTTCTGGAGAAATTTGGAGTTTTATATTTTTGAATAAATTTTATTGAGTACTATCTATATGTAAGGATAAATCTAAAACTATAAATAATACAAATGGGTTTCCATGAACACCAATCTAGTTATCAAGAGTTCTCATGACTAGGGCTTAGCCGATGCCGCCTCCCCTCTTGGTTGAGAGTTCATTATGGGTTCTCCACACCGAGTCCTGCTTCTTGTTCTCTCCGAGCGGTCTTCCTCCTCATGCGTCAATATTCTCACTACATAGTCAGTCAAGGTAGGAATTCATGTTCTCTCTTTGTTCACTGATTGATGACATTGATTATGTTATTGAATCTATCCACTTTTTGGGGAAAATTCATTCCTAATGTGCACTAGATTCACATGGGTTTTCAATCCTACTTATGTGTGGATTTGGGTGCCTCAGTGCTTGTTTTTCTACATATCTTGTGCCCAGGAGATAGATATGATCTTGTATTATTTCCTAATAGTTACGAGGAATATCTTCTTATTGTAGATGCTATATCCATTCATCATTATTTCCGGGTCCATAGTTATGGCTTCTTTCAGGGAATATCTAGTTTTTTTCCCTACTTTTGTTCTTGATTTACAACAATAGAGCCGGTTTTGGGTTGATTCTGTGGTTTTAAAGGTGGTTTTGCGGTGATTGAAGTGGTTCCTCATTTGATGTAGTGTAGTTTCAGAAGGTTTTAGTTAGCAAGGTAGTGGTTCCGAAGGTAGGGATTGGTGGTATTGGAGACGGTCCTCATTAATTATTGGGGTCCTTTTTATCATTTTGTTCTTCATTCAAAGAGGAATTGTAGGAGGGTCCAATTTATCTTGATGGATGATTCGAAGGAAGGATTTGGTATCATGGTGAAGGTCATGTATCATAGTAAACACCATTTCCCAGTTCAATCTCTTCTCTTGCATCATGTTTTACCACTCCCCATGGTCGGTGTGGTGTGAGCGATTACTATAAGGTTTTGGTATGTCTTGGTTAAGGCCATTTCTGGGATCAATCTATACTCTCGCATCATTTTTTACCACTCCCTAAGGTCGGTGTGTTGTGGTAGTTTACTATGAGGTTTTGGTATGTGTTGGTTCACCTTTAAATGGTGAACCGGCAGGCGTGACCTAAGTAGGTTCTGTTGGTCTGTTGATTGGATTGGGTGCTTGCATGATGATCTCTAACAGATATCATTATTCATGGTAATTAATTGGTGATCAATGTGAGGATGTTTTTCAATTTCAAATATGGGATATGTGGTTGATTACTCTCCGGGTTCGGAATTTTAAATTTTAATGGGTAGGATTGAATTCTGTTTAATGTGAGGTTACTACATGACCATAAAATCAACTTTTGAAAAATGGGCTTTTCAGGAGGGTTTCCATGATCAAGATGAATATGATTTTTTGAAGTCAAGTATCACATTGAAATATGTAAAACTACTTAGTTGGTAATATTTAATTGTACACGGTGTATAGCATGATTTTTTGACAAAGTAACAAAGATTCAAGGATGTTTAAGGGATACTCAAAACTTATAGTATATACATACTGATTTTTATATCATACATAAGTGTCACTCTATGGGAAATGAAATAATTATGGTTTATACATAGTTTATATGTAAGACTTGTCTATTAGTATTACTTGTGGGCTATCTAGACCATTGAATGAGTTTTTGACAAAGTATTTAAGCGATATTTAGATAAATAACGTTCAAAAATGAGTTTTAGTGGATACAAAATGAATATAAAATAATATATAAATGTCAAAAATCTAATATATAAGATTCAACAACTCATAATAGATAAAATAATATGTAAGTGTGAAATGATGACTCTATGTGATATATAAGAGTTACCATATAGAAAAATAATGATCTTCCCACTATCAAAAATTGGATGATGTTGAGTTATTCATCATGGAATAAAATATGAGGATTCTGGAAGTTGAACCACGACTCAATAAGAGTATGACGAAATACATAATTAGTTTTCGAGGATATTTTATGAATTTTTAGTATAAAGATTTTTTTTAAAATAATTGTTATTAAAATAGAAGTAGTTTTAAGATTGATTCATTAAAACAGTTAAAGTAATAATATGGTCATTTTGTGAGATAGAAAATATCATTTCATAACAAAATATGAGTTATTAGTTTAGAATAAGAAGATATTTGAGAATAATTTTGTATAAATTACTTGAGATACTATTTTTTAAATCATTTAATGTCTAATTTTTATAAAAATGTTGAATAATTATGAATGATAGGGTAAGTCATCAAATATTCTAAGAATATTAAATGATAAATATTAAATGAATTTCAAAATAGGGTTATTGGATGTTCTATATAATAAGTAAACGTGAGTAGAAACAATTCAAGATTGAGTTCCAGACAATAGATCTACTTAATCCTTCTTAATCATATGGGCATCAATATTGTAAGATATTGTTTCTTCTTTTGAGGTACATATCATTTCATTTCAGTTTGTTTTAAGAAAACTGGAGAAAAAGTGGTTAAAGGATAAATGAAAAACTGTTTCACAATGTGATTGATGGTTACACTCCATGTAATCATAGTACACATTGTGTAATGATGCCAACATGACCTTTTTATTATGTTTATGGCATGTCAACAGAAGAATGGAGAAAATGCCATATAAACGACATTTATTCTCAATTAAACACTGTGTACTTTTATTTTTTTAGATAAAATGGGTAGTCGATTCATCTTCTTCTCCCAAATAGAAGACTCAGGCTGGTTTTCATAAAGCAGCACCCAAGTCGACCTGGGGATAGATTTGGCTCCCGATTCTTCACCCGAATTCGGATTCAAACAACAATGTATGCATTGGAATCCCCTCGGAGATCTTCTGATTCTTATTTTGACATTATTAATAATTTCTTCTCTTCATATATGTATTGCACTTTGAGAATTTATACTCATTTTTATATCTACTTGGTTCTAGATTGAATGAGAGGATGACACTTGATGAGAAGAGTCGTACTATCATGAGGTAGGTGGCCTTGTGCTTTTCAATTTTTTTCAAGTAAATTATATGTATCAGAGTGCGTCAAACCTATTTATGGGAGTTTACTTGATCGATAATTAGTCTATGTTATTTCCTATTATTGTTTAGGTAATTTTTTAGGCGATTCAAATCATGTTTTAGGTAGTTTTCCTTGATTTAGGGCCACAACATGGGTGTGTTTCCCTTAGATGATCATTTATGGCCATTTGGCCTAAGATGCTAATGGGTATGCCTTTCATTTTCTATTTATGGGTTGTTTAAAATGAATTGAGGTTAATGATGGAATTACAATGTTTTTGAAATGTAATTTTTTTGTTTATGCTGGATTGGAATGTATTTTTCCAATTCTAAACTTTCTCATGTGAGATAAAATCATGGTTAAGCCTTGTAATAGTTTGAATTTCATGATAGGATTGTTATAATAATTTCCCACATGAGTTTATTATTGTCAATCCATGTGATAGTTTAGTAGTCATGTATTACTTATTAGGTTATATTTTTTCATGTGAGTAATTGATAGGCCAAACCATACAAGGTTTGTCATGTTGTTATTTAAAAGTAGTGAGAGAGCCATTGATGTAGCGATCTAGCACATGGAGGCTTTACTTATTTTCCCAATTAAAACATGGATCATTTAGGGATGACTTGGACAAAAACTATTTGCTTTGTTTACATTTCCTGACTGTTTTCTGGAGCTTCATTATAGGTCCACCGGTAATGGTCTTAGTTGACATGAACATATTCCCCACATAAAGTGATACTGGGATTCCAAAGAGGATTGATGGGAATGGATTGTAGGATGTTGGTAGGATTACACCAAGAGTGATACCAATTTTTCAAATAGGTTTTTCATGATGAGCTTGAACGTTTCAAATATACATTCAACTAAAATGATACTTTAATTCCGACATAGAAATTTCAGGGATGATATCGAGTTAAAAATTGAATATTTAAATAAAATTACTTATGACGCATCTTCCAAGATAAAATAAAAGTGTGGATTCAGTATTCACTTACATGTATTGATATCCTTACGAGGTATGTGTTGCACATTATTTAACATTGGGGGGGGGGTTCAGGCTTTGGCCGGATTCTAAGACTCATATGATTTAATGTAATTTAATTAATTAATTAACCTGAAATAAAGGAAAATGAATACTAGTCCTTGTAGGAATGTTTAATTTTGATTACTTCCTTTCTTATTGCATTCTTTATTGTACACATCCTTTTATATATATTCAATGACAGAATGACATTGATCTTGGGTGATTGCCTATTGGGATTTAGTTTACCTCCATGTTTGGGTCATTTTTTGGGCCCAAATAGATTATATTGTTGCAGGGGTCGACTAGGGTATGAGAACTTCTATACGAACTTGATTTTCTATTAGGAACAGGAGAGAATGGGAGCAATCTGAGCCTTGTGATGATTCTAAGTTTGTTTTTTTTCTATTATTTAATTTTTGTACTCATATTATATATTAATGTAGTGTGAAATATTTTGGATGTTTTCCTAGATGATGTGAAATACAACAACATCCTTTGTATGTTATGACATATGGTTGTTATATTGTCAGTCTTCCACTATTTACATCAGTTTACTTGTATTTCTATTTCCACTATTATATTTTCATTGTTTCTACGATGAAACACTTTTTATAAGAGGGAATAGTTTCCCCACTATCACACCTAGACCCTCACTGCTAGTCATAAGCCTATAAATTTTTTCGAAATACACATTTGGTCATGTGGTTAACTGGGTACGAGGCACCTCTAGGTGGAATCCGGATCCAAGATGTTACAAAGACGTATCAATGAATACTTTTCTAATTTTCTTACTTCCTGGTGATGTTATACCAGGATATGAAAGAACTAGAGTTTGGTAATAAACTATGTCTTGGAGTAGCTTCCCCACATATAAGGAAAATCAAAATTGCCTCTAATTAACTTGTGATTTTTGTATTTTGAGTTGTTATAGTTGAATTGATTTCACCATTGGGTGACATGCTTGTTTTGTGCTATTATTATTTTTATCATTAAAGATATTTTTTATTTCAACCTAATGAAATGAGGGTATCTCACCTCATGCATCATATAGGTTCTTGTTATAAATCACATGTCAGGATTTATTATCATGCCATTTATAGAGAATTAGTGATTTCATGTTTTCATGATAGATATCGTGCTTGATATTCATTTTGTTTTGATAGACACCATGATATATATGTCTGTCATTGTGATAGGTGTATTGGTATCTGTTATAGTTCAAATTGGAATGACACCAAACTTTTCCCCCTGCGGTGTATAGGGCCTCTTGGATCGGAATTTTGGGGATTGGGTTTCAAGCATATGTTGAATTATGTTATGATGTTGCTATATGTGGATGAAAAAATTTTATTCATGGGGAGTATGCATCTTCATGAATCGAAATAGTGTATAACAATGTTTTACATTTCAAAAAAGGGGGTTACAAGGAATTTCTAAAGGTTTACTATCCAAAAACCACGGCAACACGTTGTGTGGTCATATGAACACATGCCCTGTGTTCTTCTGTTCAGGAAGAAGGATTTCTCTTAAGTACACTCCATGTACTTTGTGTAAATTCTATGATATAGATGACTATGTACTAGGCTGTGTGAGAAGAAACATAGAATATTAATAGTTTTGGATACTTAATGTTGTGTACTTTAGGTACACACCTTACAGTTTTACACTGGCAGACCCCATGTGTCTCGGGCCATGTAGAAGTACATGGCCAGGAGGAAAGACTTGAGTACAAGTTGTGTCCCAGTCTCACACACGGTGTACCTAGGACTGTTACACACCCAATCCTATGGAATTACACTTCTGTGTAAGAGGTTAAGGATACACATTGTGTATGGATTCTATACGCCATGTACTCCTCTTTTGGTAACCTACGAGGGTTTTCTTTTTCTATTTAGTTCTTTCACTCTTGAACAAAAGTGTGTTCTCGAACATGAAAATTCATACCTCCATGGTGACCTAAAATTGTATGTCTGGAGAGTGGGGATGATCATACCCTGGAGGTGGTAGGCCATGGGCTACCAGTGGATCCTCCAGTCATGACATTTGTTATACCAGCTATTATATAGAATGTAGGTGTGGGTTCGGTGAAGGCCTTATAAGGTTTATGAAATCCATTCATAGAGAACCAAAACAAATCGTATCTAGGGCAGAGTTGATGTGAGTGTTCCAAAAACAACTTCTATCCACATTCTTGGGGGATAACGGACCATAAGATACAGAGTCATGGATGGAGTCCACATTTACTATCATTGAGCATCTAGAGACTCCTCCTAAGATGAGGGTAAATATTGGGGATATATGATATGTTATTCCGCCAAGAGAATGTGGGTTGTTGTCACTCAGGTTGAGCATCATTAGGATATGGAATGGGGAAATTTTCAAACAGTATTTTATGATTATTTATATCATGAGATTCTGATAGCCGAAAGAGCCCATGAGTTCATGCATCTAGAGCATGGCACTTTCTTAGTGATGGACTACATGACCCATTATACTGATCTCCATCAAATTAAACTATCAATGGTTACTTGATTCAAATATGGTCTTAGGTTCGACATCTAATCTCTGGTGACCGTCTTCTAGGTTCAAGCTGTATCTGTTATTGTAAAAGAGGCCCTAATTTTTTATCATAATCTGTGGGAATCTGGAGGTGCGATCCTGGGTGGTTCAGTAGAGAGATTAGTTACTGTCTTTACTAGTAGTAAGAAGTGTTGTATGCAGCTTTCTCATAGTGAGAGTAGTAGTCAGAACGTATATCCAAACCACCATGTGAGGTGCTACCAATACAGTATGTTGGGGCATACAAGGCCAAAGTTTCTACATGATGCAGTCGAGTTCTGATCTTGACGAAAGATATGCCATATATAGTGCTTCTGATGGACATTTCCATCAGTAGATAGTGAGAGAGGGTCTGCACCAACTCCACATTGAAGATAAGGGTCAAAATCATCTCACCATTCATGGAATTGTAATGTATCATGCTGCTCAGGATGAGGTGGTGGTCATGAACACAATAGTTAGGCCCTAGGTTCTGAGTGACAATAGGGTGGATTAGCTTATGGTATCCATGCTTGTTCACATAGTCATGGTATATGTCATACTTATACAGTGAAACATACCTACCAGGAGAAGGATCTTGGCCCCTCTACTATCAGAGGTAATATTCTAGTCACCTCTATTTTATCTTCTGCACTTTTTTATATTAAGACTTGAGATTGTTTCATATCTATTCCCATTAGGGAGTGCCTTGGGCTTAGTGTTTCTTACTTCAAAGGATTTTATGATATTAGAAACACTATTAGGGATTAGAATTTCTAGTGTACATAAGTAAAAGGAGTGACCAACTTGAGGTTGGGGGGTGTCACTTCCTCTGGGACCATAATGACTTAGAGATGACAGGAATTAATGTCTTTCTTAGAATGGATTGCTTGGTCTTATTTCAATCCTTTTTCGATTTCTATCACTGCTAGGTGAGTTTCATGTCCCAAGAGGGTGGATCAATTCAACATAAAGGTGAATGGGATGTCCTGGTGAGCCAATATGGATCCGAGCATTGTGGGTTGGGTGGGATGATGGCCCATATTGAGAGTTTATATCTAGATGACAAGGGAACATGTCAGATGAATTTTCCTCCAGTGGTTGACCATTTTAGGGATGTCTTCTGAGCTAAATTTTCAGGTTTACCTCGAGTGAGAGAGGTGGATTTCGCTATAGAGCTAGTCCCAGGAGCCGCACTGGTATCCATTCCTCTTTACTGGATGACTATTATGGAGTTGAAAGAGCTCAAGAGGTAGCTAGAGGATTGGTAATCTAAGGGTTTCATCTGACTCAATTCATATCCTTGTGGTTTTCTAGTCCTTTTTTTTGGAAAATGTGGACGATACCCTCTGGCTTTGCGTGGATTATGAGAAATTTAAGTAGTTGATGGTTAGGACCCAATATCCTATACTAAAAATAGATGATCTCTTCCATCATCTCCGAGGAGATCAGGTTTTCTCTAAGATTGATATGTGATTCGTTTATCATTAGTTTCATGTTAGATCATTAGACATACCATTAACATCGTTTCAAAGTATGTATGGTCTGTATGAGTATATTGTTATGCCGTTCAGTCTCACAAATTCACCAGTTATCATTATGGTACTAATTAATCAAGTGTTCCATCCTTATCTTGACTCAATCGTTGGGGTTTTTTTTGGATGATATATTTGTGTAATATCACAATCAACACATCCATTCCACACATCTTGAGATCATTTTGAGTAAACTCAGAGAGCATCAGTTATATGCTAAACTCACAAAGATCAACTTTTGGATGGATTAGATTCACTTCATGGGTCACATTATCTAAGGAACCAGAGTATCAGTGGACCTAGAGAAAGTGAGATACGTAGTTTCCTGGAAGCATCCCAAGAATGTGTTTGAGGTGCAGAGTTTTATAGGGATGGATAGTTACTACAAGCACTTCATACATGACGTCTCACATTTAGCAGCGCCACTAAAATGCCTGACTAAAAAGGGTGAAAAGTATATCTGGACAGATTCTTGGGAGATATCTTTTCAGAAGCTAAATGGGAGATTGACTTTGGAACCGATACTATTTTTTCCCAAGCATAGTTCGAGTTACACGGTTTATTATGACAAATTAGGTATTGATCTAGCAAAAATTATTATGTAAGGGGATCAGGTTGTTATATTTGGTCTTGGAAGCTAAGGACACATGAGAGGAATTATCTTACGCACAATCTCAAAATAGCCATAGTTGTTCATGTATTACATTTTTGGAGACATTACTTATTAGGAGATAAATTCTAGTGTATAAAGACTATAAAAGCCTCAAAATAAATATTCACACAACATGATATTAATGTAAAGTAGTGAAGGTGGGTGGAATACCTTTAGTCTTTTGACTTTGTGCTGGCCTACACACCTGGTATTGGAAATGTAGTGGTTGATGCATTGAGCAGGAGGACTCAGAGAAAGGTAGTACAACATGCTAGTTGTGAGTGTCCGTTTAGGAATTTTTTCTCTATGTTTTATTTAGAGGTTTATGACCGACAGAGATAGAAATTTCTTTCAACCTTTGTTTTTAAATATACCCTAATGGATGGAGTATGTATAAGGAAACTATTGGATTATGAAGGCATAGTCTTGTGAGAGTGTATGTCATGTGAGTACCATCCTCCTGGTTGGACCGTTAGTGAGGATGATTTTCTTTGTTGACATGGTCATGTTGGGGTTTCAGAAGACTTGCTTGAAGTGCTAATGTGGTATTTTCATTCATCTGTATAGGTAGGGAATACTGGTGTCAACATGATGTATTGACATTTACATCAATAGTTTTGGTGTCCGGGTATGAAAAGGGATATAATTGGTTTTGTCATGAGGTGCTCCATCTATCAACAGGTGAAGGCAGAACATCGATGACCAGCCAGTCATTTACAACAGATAACCATTCTGGAGTGATAATGGAATGATTTCTCGATGTATTTTGTGATGGGGTTTCTAAGGTCTCTTTGAGGTAACGATGTATTATGGGTTGTTGTTGAAAAGCTCACGTGGTTTGCACATTTCCTTTCGATCAAGGAAACCTACATAGTTAATGATCTTGGGAGGTTTTGAAACTGTGAGGTTGTAAGACTGCATGGGGTCCCACATTATATTATTTCTATTGGGACACCACATTTACTTCTCATTTCTATAAAGGGATATTGAGGGCACTGGGTACACAGGTGATTTTAAGTACAGCTTACCACCCTAAGACCGATGGCCAGTCAGAACACATGATTCAGGTTCTGGAGGACATGCTTCGGGATTGCATCAATGATTTTAGGGGTTCTAGGGAGAGACACATACCCCTGGTTGAGTTCTCCTACAATAATAGTATTTAGGATACTTTTACGATGGAAACCTATGAGGCTTTGTAAGATAGGCCATTCTGATCCACCCTGTGTTGCAAAGTGTCCTAAGAGACAACTATAATGGAACCTTATCTTTTCAAGGAGACCACTGAGGAGGTTAAGTTGATATAGAAGTAGATGGATAATATAGAGTCTCTTCAGAAATCATATGCTGATCATTTCAAATGACTTCTAGAGTTCGAGGCCGGAGATCGAATTTTCCTACGTGTTACACCGAGATTGGGACACCATTGGATCACGTGATAGCGTAATCTTTCACTGAAATACAATGGGAAATTCTAGATTCTGGAGAGGGTTGGTTTGGTTCCCCATCAGTTATAGTTACCTCAAAGGTACAAATCCATTTATGATGTCTTCCAAATATCTCAATTGTTCCACTTTCACTCAGACATGTCTCACATTTTTTATCCTAGGAGGTTGAGCTTTAGTGGACTTGTCCTTTGACGAGCATCAGAATCATATACTTGATAGGAGCATGATGGTTCTCTGAGGCCAGTTAGTTCCTCGGGTATGGGTGATATCAAAGCCTAACCATTTATAGGACAATACTTATTAGAGGGAGGCCGTAGTACATGCTCAGTGGATGAAGTTATTCTATGGTATTTCATCACCACACTTGAAAATGAATTTCAAGGATGAATTTTATTATAGAGGATGTTTGTAAGAAACCAATTCTTCCATTGTGGTACAGATCTATTATTTTTGGTCTGTTTTAAGAAAACTGGTGAAAAATTGGTTAAGGTATTAATATAAATCTATTACACAATGTGACTGGGGGTTACACGCCATGAAAACCTAGTAAATGCCGTGTAATGATGTTGGCGATACCTTCTATCATGTGTAAGGGATGTCGGCAGAGGAAGGGTGAAACTGCCATATAAACAACTTATTTTCTCAAGTACACATCATGTACTTTTCTTTTCGTTATTTTCGATAAAATGGGTATTAGACTCATCTTCGTATCCTGAATAGAATCTTCATGATGGTTTTTGTACAACATCACCTAGGTCAACCTGAGAATAGATTTGGCTCCTGATTCATCACCTGAACATGGATTTGAACACCGTCAGATGCATTGAAATCCTCTCAGTGAGCTCTCGATTCTACTTGATCCATTCTTCATGATTTTTTCTTGAGACCTAGTTTTCATTAAATAATATTTTATGATTGTTTTTTTTATATAATCCCTTCTAGATATAATTATAGGTTGAATCTTGACAAGGAGAGTCGTACTAGAACAAGGTATCTGTTGTCATGATTTTCATTAATTTTCATGTTGATTATATGTGTCGGAGTTCCATGAAAACATTTTTGGGTGTCTCCTAGATTAGTAATTAACCTATGTTACATTGTATATTTTTTTAGGTATTTGGTTACATGATTTGAATCATGTTTTAGGTTGTTTTCATTGATTAAGGGCCACCCCATGGGTTTGTTTCCCTTATATGTACATTTATGGTCGTTTGGCATAGGATTCCTATGGGTATGCATTTGATTACATTTTTATGGTTTTAAAATGGATCGATGTTAATGATGGAATTACAAAGTTTTTAAATTGTAATTATTTTTTATATGCTTGATTGGAATGTATTTCTCTAATTGTGAACTTTCCCATGTGAGAGAAAATCATTCCTAATCCTTGTGATAGTTTAAATTACACGATAGGATTTTTATGAGAATTTACCATGTTAGTTTATTATTTAAAATCCATTTTATAGTTTAATTTACATGTATTTCTTATTATTTCAAATTTTCCCATGTGAGTAATTGAATGGACAAGACTTATGAGGTTGGTCTGGTGGTTATATTCCGGCCGTGAGCACTCCACAGATGTTGAATTCAGGCTCATGGAGGCTTTACATATTTTTTAAAGTGAATCATGGATCGTTGATGGATGTCATAGATAGAATATTGAATTTGTTTACATGTCATGAGTGAAAAATGGTTATTTATTATAGGACCAACAGTAACAGGATTAGTAGACATGGACATATACCATACCTATAGTGATATCGGGGTTCTAGAAAGGTATGTCGGGATGGGATTATAGGATATTGGTATGTTTGCAACTAGAGTGATACTGGGTTTCCAGAGAGGTTCACCAGGATGTTCTTATAGGTTATAGATGGAATTTCACCTACAGTGAGACATTAATTCCAACATAGTAATTTCATGAATGGGATCATGTTATAAATTGAATATTTAAATGAAATGACTTAAGAAGCATCTAGACAGGAAAATCACATGATTGGATTCAATTTTCACTTATTTATTTAGATTTTTGAGAAATATGTTGTGCTTTCTTTTACACAGGGGTTTCTGGGCTTAGGCCAGTTTTCAAAACATATATGATTCAATGTAATTTAATTAATTAATGAAAATGAAATGAATGCAAATGAATAATAGTTCTTGTAGTACATTTTCCTTTTGATTAATTCCTAGCTTACTGCTTTCATTATTGTACACTGCCAATTATATATATTCACTGACAGACTATCACAGATCATGGTTTTTTTCCTACTGGGATTTAGTATCAAACATTATTTGGGTCCTGTTCTTTATACCATACCGAATATATTGTTGAATGTGTTATCAAGGGTATGAACCCTTATACAATCACTAGATTGGCTGATCGGAGCATGAGAGAATGGGACCAAGCCGAGGCATGTGATGATTCTGAGTTTTTTTGTCTGTTATATACTTTTTTTACTCATATTATCTGTTACTATAGTGTGAAAAATTTTGGTAGTTTTCCAAGAACATGTGAAATGCATCTTCATCCTTTTTAGGCTATGACATATAGTTGTTACATTGTTAGTATTTGCTGTTTACATCTATTGCTTGTTATTACTATTTTCTTTCTTGTTTCGTTATTGTTTCTGTTATGTTACAATCTTCCAAGGAGTTCATAGTTTCCCCAACATCACACCTAGGCCCTCACTGCCAGTCAGCAGCCTCTGATGTTTTGGGAAATGCACTTGAGGTCATGTCACCAACCTGGTACGGGGCACCATTGGGTGGAATCCAGAACTAGGATGTTCCAAATATCATAATGAAGTAAAAGATTATATATATATATTTTAATATTTTAAATTCTTTGGAAATATTCAGTTGATACCAGTGCATCCTATAGACCTCTATAAGTTATCTCTATTTTGGTTCATGTTCTTAATGAAAACTAGTAGGATCCAGTATAAAGAAACAATCAAGTGATTATAAAATAGTTAGTAATTTGAACCATTTAGAAATTGTTAATATAATAAATTTTGATTATAGTGTTTAAATTAGTTTCCTATAATTCATTTATAATTTCATAAGGTATATTCAACCATATTTGAGGTGATATTTGTAAAAATCTTTATATTATAAATATTTATTTCATTTCGATTCATAAGAGTAAGAGTGAGTGTTTCAAACAAAATTGTATAACAAGTCGAACATAACAGAAGTTTTATTTTTAGATATGAAATGAAAAATTATTATCAATATTTCCCACCTTTTGTGATGAAACATCATATACATTGGCCAAAAAATTGGTATTAATGAAAAACTTGGTTCTCTTTAAGTAATATTATTCCAATGGTTGTTGGATGAAGAGAATATTAATTCTATAAATAATAGATTTATTTTAACATTAAATGGAAATAATTATGATGGATAAAAGAATATGATGAATCAACTTCATCTCTAGTATGGCCTGGATGTTATAGACACTACTAAAATTGGTTTTATATAAGTTGAGAGAGACAATCCCATAACATTTATAGATAAAATGGATATATATATATTTAGGTATAATCAATGTGTCCAATTATAATTTATTTAATTCATATTGTTTATAAAAAAGGTGATAACTCCCAAATACCAAAGAGATATGTGATACATTCGAGAACATTTTTAATGGAATTCTAAAATAAAAGAAGATAAAAAATATATTTTCATAGAAAAGTTTGATGATATTATAATTGTTTAAGATTATAATATTTATTATTATTTTAAAAATCGATATTAAGATTGAAAAACCCATTAGAGGATTTATAGAAACTTTAGAAGATTATATTATTTTTAATAATTTAATGAAATATATCCTTGAACGTTACTATCCTAAATTTTATTCTTTTAAATGAATGAAAAATACATTCTCTGACGAGTTACATACAAATCTTATCAAATATGATATAAGAAAAGTTCTAGTTTTTATGAATAAAATCAAAGTGGATATTTAATTCAATGCTATGAAATATCTCAATAAAAAAGGAAAGAAGAATCAATCATTCCTAGAATAAATAGATGATGAATAAATAATTATATTGAAATAAAATATCATATCCCTATTTAAAAAAATAGTGAGGGGGAAATACTAATGTATTATTTATCAAAAATTCATTAAGAGTGATGGAAATATGAATTCCTGGAATATTTGTCAAAACATAATTGTTTATATGAGAACGATTTTCATGGCACATGTGCCTCAGCCCAGTTGGTGAGGTATCCTTAAGTGCATCCACAAGACCCAGGTTCAAAACCAGTTAGAGGCATATTTCGGGGGGGTACTGTAGCAGGTACTATAGCAGAAATGTACATTGTACAGGTACTATAGCAGAACTGTATAATGTACAGGTACTGTAGCAGAACTGTACACTGTACGGGTACTGTAGTAGGCACTATAGTAGTTACTGTTCGGTACTGTAGTAGTTGGAACTATTCTCCTTGGGCCACCAGTTTGGACTTGGAGTCTTTAAGGATTTCGGGATACGCATGCCTTTATGTCAATAGGGCTTTTGGGCCACCTTTAAGGACTTATGGCCACCTCAAGGCCTTCGGGCCACATATAGTTTCCCCTGACAGACTACAAAAAAAAAGATCCTCCCTAGAAGAGGATTCAGAGTAGGTGCACTCACCAGAGTAGAACCAAATGGATTTTTTAGAATGAGAGGGTATGGCTATGCCATCAGGACTAGAATTTGTTTGCACGGGAAGCCTAGCTAGATAGCCATGCGAAGGAGGAGAGCTACTATCATGATACAAATGATGGGGATGGGAAGTTCCTTTTAGATATTTTGGTTGAATTCCCTAAGACCATCGGGTCATGTAATCTCTTAAACCCATGGGCCATGTAATCACTAAACCTACGGGCCTTGTAAGGGTTCCCCCTCATCCCTTTAAAGGGGGGTAGTAAAGAATCAATAAAAAATGAAGGCCTTCGGGCCATTCGGGCTAGAATGATTTTCATGAAAACAATTCTCCAAATATGAAATGGGGAAAATGATGTTGTTTTAAGCATAGAGTGATCAATAAGGATGTCAAGGAATACTATGAGAAATGAAGAAGTAGAAGATGAATTTTCACAAAGAATTTAGTAATAAAATTAATTTATTAATGTAAACCAAAAAACATCATGCATCATATTAATGAACATAAAAACAATTCATGTTGTGATAAAGAGAGTATAGAGGACATCATGAAGAATATTTTGAAGACTGGCCTTGAATAACTTCATAGGAAAATACAAAGACTAAGGGAATGATTATATTGATTAAATTAAATAAATAAGGTGATGACGAGTTATTCAAAAATAATAGTTATTTTCATTAATAAATATGATATCTCAAATTAAAAATTTAAAAATAAGATAATTTTTTAAATTATTCTAAATAAAAACAATACTAAAATGGAACAAGAGTAAAAAAATACATAATCGGGGTTTCATGAAGCTGAAAATATCTTAAATAAAATGAGTGATTACTACAAAAATATTGTTTAACTATTTACAACATCCCCATTTTTTTGTTAATTTTTACTCAAAACATTAGGTAAAATCTACAACTAAGAACCAAGAGAATGATATATATATTTTGTATATATATATTGGATTGAAATAGAATTTTGGAAATGTTTCGAGTGAGATGAAACAAGAGAAGACTACTTTAATATTTTAAGGACTTTAATGGAAACTCGGGAAGATGGGATTCCCAAAAAAGAAAATTAATTTTATAATACATCTAGATAGAAAGAATAATTTCAAAAAAAATACTTAATAAAAAAGATCATTTTTTAATAGAAATTATAGTTTTTTTGGACTCTTTAGGGACAATACTTTTTTATAGGTATAACACTTAATTTCCATGGAATCAAAAATGGAATAAATTAAGGTGGAACTATCCAATGAAAATGATGAATAATTATAAGAAGAATAAACCTATGAATAAGAATATTTTAGGATTTACTAATCAAAATATATTTTAATTGTTGGATAACATCTATTGAATATGTCACTTCATAGGTCATTCTGTTAAAGATTGAATGAAAAAACTTTTGAGATAATAACTTAAAACTAGTTTAAAAAATAATATTCTAAGAAGAAAAAAAGGAAGTGAAGTCAATTCATGTAGAGATAGATCTTAAAGCCTGAAAGAGTGAAAATATATAGTGTGTTACCTCAGAAGACACATAACGATGCCCCAATATAGTGGGCCACATGAAATCAGGAATGCCTCACAATATGGTAGAGGCTTCTGACTTAAAGTGAGGGCCTAGGGTGTTAGTTTGGGGAGACTATTCCCTCATTCATTAGAGTAAACACATTAGTATAAAATATTTCCAAGCTATGATAACAGAATATATAAGATATCATGGAAATAATAATGAAAAATCATCCAAGCGGAATAAAAACATAAAGAATTTGAGAAAAGGATTAAAAAGATAATGTTCATGAGGTCATGTTTCAGTACAAAAATAGGTTACATGGGGAAAAAGGGATACATGCTTAGACCACATGTAATAAAGAAATTCCAAAAGGAAAAAAATAAGCTACTACTAGCACCATGATCATAGGCTCAATACCTTTCTCTGGTACTCCATCTTAGAAATCTGAATCAAATATTGAAGTCCAAATGTTTTCCCATATCTATAAATTCAATTAGAAAATATTCTTGGGTAATAAAGGTGTCTTATAATGACCCAAACTAATATAAATAGAATTAAACTTTCTATTTAATTAAATTTCTTATTATATAACATGGTTATAGAAAACACATGAACTTATTTTGTTTTATTATATTTAATGGGATTTAAAAGATTTTTATGTATCAATACTTTTGATAATATATATGATGAATAGTGATCACATGATTAGTATAAATATTGTGTTTTAATAAATTCAACTAACGTATAAAAATGTGGTGATGGCCTCAACCGGTAGGATCATACCCTATAAATCCCATTTATTGGATCTTACGAGAGAGATAACTTCACTAGGATTTTCCCATGACCAATCATAAACTGAGATCTAACAACTTAGGTTGGAGTTAAACCATTTACAGGAAACGATCAAGCACATCGATATCACATCCCTAACCATATACGGTGAACAACCCCATGAAAGTCTCACCATCACATACCGTACTCATTGGAAATTTTCCTATATATTAAAGGGATATATATCAATCCCCTATAATTATGAGTATGTGCATTGTTATTTATATAATAATTAAAATATTTTCATCCAATTATGGTTACTTTATAAAAGATTTTTATTTAGATAAAATAAAAAACAGTATTTTTATGTAATATTCAAATTAAAATATGGAATTTATTTTAGAGAATTAATGGATTTTTATAGAAATAATGTTTTAATAAAATATTATTATTAAATATTTTTATTAAATATAAATGATCATATAATTTTTATGAAGTTAAATGTAATTTTTTTAAGGGTTCAAAAATTGTTATTTTAATAAAACCTATTACTTCGTAATATTGAACAAGTATAAATGAATATATTTAATAAATTATTTATATAAAATGAATACTATTTTTGTAATCAGATTGTTGAAATTATCCAATAGTAAATTTTTCATAATTTTCTATGATAGTTGATTTTTTTGTAAAAATTAAATACTGTATAAATATACTTAGTCTGTTACGACATTATAATGACCAAAAAGTGATGTAATAAATAGTATTAAATGTAATAACAACCAAATATATGATTTATATTTAAAAAATTTATATTTTATATTTTTTTATTAATTTTATAAATACCTTATGAATCCCCCAAAACAAATATATTCTAATGTTTAAAATCATTTGTTTAAGAGTATGACTCATCCACACATAAGAAATGGTATTATTTTATTCTTTTAATCCCTTATCCTTGTAAATTATTGGGATCCACTACAATTTAGTAGACAACAAGGGAGACACTATTAGATGGTTGGAGGTGTGGGTTATTTTATTATGTAGAGTCCAAAACCTAAATAATAAATAAATTCCCCTCCTTCCCTATATAAACCCACCTGAGATACAATTTATCATCACTCAAAATACTTGTATCATGTTCGTACTCTTATATCATCTCTTTAGAGTCCTTCCAAGTCACATAAAGCTCTAATGAAGCCCCACCCAAGCATTTGGAGTCACACACAAATGTAAGGGTTATTTTCTATTGTCCTCTTTATTCAAGAATATTCTATACCTTGTGTATTTAATCTTCATTTATTTATGATGGTATATGTTATTATATATCCCCCATAATAAAAATTTGACGTACAAATGATGAGATACCCTTTTATCTCTCATGAAATCATTCTAAGAATTTTTAAGTGACATCATTATGCAACCAAAATTTCATCATGATTTTACAGGCCTAATCTATTTTGTAGTGAATACCATTGTCAATTCATATAAAGGGTATTTAACATTATACAATTATACAGATTT
This sequence comes from Viscum album, assembly GCA_963277665.1. Classification (NCBI taxonomy): domain Eukaryota; kingdom Viridiplantae; phylum Streptophyta; class Magnoliopsida; order Santalales; family Viscaceae; genus Viscum; species Viscum album. The sequence goes on along the minus strand of OY728159.1, from coordinate 676,448,235 downwards.
TACTTGGTACATACATATATTTATTCTACACTCTTTGATCATGGAATAAAATATGATGATAAATGGAACCATGTTGTATGATCTGTGTAGAAAACTTATGCATGAGAATGAAATGAATGTGATGGGTGCACCCATAATCATTTAACAATATATTGAATTATGTAATGTTAAAACTCATGAGATATCATTTTGGGATAGGGAGTGGTTATGATTCTATTATGGGACCTTTTACAACATGATTTTTTGGAATTGTATCCTTGAGTTATGTTTATAATGAAGTGTTTTAAGTTGTCTCCACATTTCCCATGTTATGATTATCATGATATATCATGCCTTATTATTATTATTCCATTGATGACCCATTTATATGCCTATTTAATAATATGTATCTCTATTTTTTTGTTCCCTTAATATGATTTATATCTCAACCCTCTCTTATGTTTCTCCCTAGGTTATCCCGTGCATATTTAAGTGCAAGAACACTAAAGAAGTTTTCAATATAGATGATGTTTTTCTCTTTAAATTGTAATTTAATGTACCTAATTCCAATAGAAACTAGACACATAAAACTTCTAGGTTGTATTATGTATAATATTAGGTAATAAATCATGTATTAGTGTTTAATAAATCTTGGGAATTTCTTTTTTTATTTAGCATTGGTAGGGGAGTGGAGGACCCCCTCAAGGAGGCCGAAAGTGGTGAATCCCTAGGGAAAATTCTTTAATTTTAACCCTAAAAATAGTGTCTAGATCAAACCAAACCATCAAATATAAAATGAACACTATGAAAATATAAGTAATTAAAAGACACTAAATAAATTAAATAATATGGTCTGGGGTCCACCAAGATACACAACCGCCTCTGTTGACTTTAGCCTAATCCGAATGTATCTAAACGAGGGAACCTATAAAAAAGTGATAAGGTGTGTACATTGGTCACCATAAATAAGGAATTAAATTTGGACCGATCCCAAGCATGTGACTTGGTGTGGTAGACCTGCCCTTAAGACATCATGTAAGAATTCTTTTAACTTAATAACATGGAATCACATGTAATCTAAGAAAGGAAACCATTGGATTCAAGATGGAATCCTGATCCTATCAATGGATAACTATAAAATAATACCAAGGTTTTCTAAAGGATCTCTCCAAATATCTAATACGGAATTTCCCATCCATGGAGACCTCTGAAATTCATCCATCATATCACATTCGACATGGTGAAAGGATAACCTTAAAGCCCGACCCTAGTATCTCACATTGGGGAACAAGTATAACTCAAGGCATGGTATAATGATCCTTCCAAAGAGACTTTCCATAGTCTCTCCCCAAGGGAACCAATATCACTCATGGGTATATATAATTCACCTAGATATCCCGTACAAATAAAGAAAAGGGTTTCTCATAGTATGTCCAACAGTTCCAACATTGATCATGATGAGCCTATCCACATCGTCCTTAGGTAATGTTCTGTGTTCGATCTTGACTTGCATGTAAGAAAGGAATAGCAATATAGATCACATATCATCAGTGATTCATGGTAATATCAACATGATAAACCATGCTATCCAATTTATTATATTCAATCCAAACAATAATGATAGAGACAATAAAAAAGAAATAAGATTATGAAAAGGCACAAGGCACATGGTATAAGTCATAAACCATAAAGCATGATACAATAAGGCCTATGTTCCAATCCCATGGAATACCATTTATCTTAATTTAATACAGTAATTTAGGGAATTTATTAAAATTTGAACTTACCTGAAAAGGATATTTTTCAGTTATTAAGAAATGGAAATTAGGATGTTAAAGAATCTCACACCCATGGGGTGTCTTTCATCTCTGGGAAAACCCCAAATGTGCAATTCAAAAATATTTATTACCATATAGAGGAAAGGAAAACCACTTAATTTAATTGATTTTTCATTTATAGAGTGCCACTTGAAGGGTCTAGCATGTAGAAGAATAGTGCACCATATATACACAATAAAACATAGGTAAAGAATATTGATCACCTACCTTAGGTTCACAAGAGACAACTCATCCTTATTTTTCTATTGAATAGACCTAGAATGATAGATATCAAAAGACTCCATAAATTCCTTGAAAATGGTGAAAATGTGGTTTCGCCAAAATTTTAAAATAGATGAAATAAAAAACAATAAATAGAAGGAAGAGGAGTGTAGATATTACTATATGCTTTCCAATGCATCTGGTGGTGAAGGAATCGAAGATCATATGAATGAGGGATAAAAATAACATAAAGGAGGAGAAAAGGGGAGCTAGGGAATGCTGGCCCCTCGAAATAATAGGAGAGAAGAGAGTTTGGGTACTAAAATATTTCATAGGAAAACTATCATTTCTCTTTAATTAATGGCCCACACCATTTGGCTTTATGTTTGGCCAACCCATGTCTCAACCATCAGCCTCCCCCTACATAAGGGGGAACCTCACCCAAACTAGGTTCATGGTTTGAATAACCATATGAAAACCAATAAAAAGGCCATTATCAAGAGGGAATGCAATTATACATAGGCTTGTGGCCCTTCATTTAGGGTTTTAGAAAACTATTATTGCCCACCATATTCATTCGATAGAACACATAGTTATGTAACATGGTTATCACTAACATTGCATTAACCATTCACTAACTATGAGACTCTATATTTACTCACATTTTCTTAATCTTTGGACTCAAAACGAGATCTAGAGTCTCCCAAACCATTTCTTATCAATTAGATCCCATCACCAGCAAACAATGATAATTTCGAACTAGTTACACAAGAATCCACACCTCTCCCAAATCCATGTACAATACAACCTACCTTCCTTAAGTAAACTTGTCCCTAAGATTCCCTTTCAAGGGTTGAAATAAATCATCTGAGAAAAGTTCTGGACACTGTGAAATTACTTCATCTTCTTACTCCTATGTCCAGTCTTATACACGGTTTGTACGACCACAACACACAAACTAGTGGAACTGACATGCCTCAGAGAGCCTTCATGCTCTTATCAACAATAAACATAAGATTCCCCTCAAATGACACATACATCACCAACTCAACCTCCTTAGGGAAAAATGGTTGAGATGGTTCAACATGATACTAACAAAATTGCGATATGTGGAAGACATAATTCATGGAATGATGTATCTAATGTAACTACAATCATTGGTCTATCTCCCAGACTCACTCAGTGATCTCGTAAGACCTAACATAACATGGTAGTAACATCACCTATCTCTAGAATTTTCTATGAATCAATCTAGGGAAAAAAACATAGAAATACATGTTGTCTCACCAAAAACTCCATAGTTCTACGATGAATATTGTAATAATTCTTTTTTTTCTACACTATGCTATATCCATATGTCTCTAAATCATTTGGACTTGATATATATTCTTCTAAACGAGATGAGGACCCAGTAGTGCTACCTCACTTGTAGCTAACCAGAATAGAGGAAAAAAACATGACGTACCATAAAGGGCCTCATATAGAGCCATATTAATCATTTCTTGAAATATATTTTTGTAGGAAAACTCAACAAGAGGTATATTTTTATCCCATAAACCTCTAAATTCAAGGATACATGATCAAACCATGTCATCTGACACCAATGTCATATGCTTGGACTACCTGTTAATATGATGGTGATAAGATATACTTGAGATCACCTATGAACCCAGTTCCTTATGAAAACCTTTCCAGAACCGTGTGGTAAATCGACCATCTCAGTCTGATATGATGGAATGGTGAATTCCATGATGGCACACAATCTCACAGATATAAATCCTCTCTATTTCATCGAATGAGAAGGTCACATGTATTGGTAGGAAGTGTTCGACCATGGTCAACCTATCAAAAATCACCCATATTCCATAATTTACATGAGGGGATAAACCATGATAACTTGGTTGAGGTCATGCATAAGACAATTCTTCTCATGAGGCCTCAGATGACTAGACTTGTATTCTACATATCGATCACTCTGTATCATAACTAATCCTAGAAATATGCCCAATGCATCACAATAAATCATATATCCCCTTCCTAGCTCTGACAGAATAAGGATATTCGTTGAGGTTAATCTCCCTTTGAACTCTGGAAAGGTCATATGAAAATCGTATTTCCAGAAAAATTTCACAACCTACATGATCACGTTCGTAAGTGGCACTATTATGAATGTGAAATCCTTTATGAATAACCTTTAAAAAAGATTCATTCCCACAAAACCATACATATCAAACACATTATTGGGATGTTCCCAGGAAACTATGACACTCGCCTTTACTAGGTCAATTGATATGTCTTCCATTAAGATGATATGACCCAAACAATAATCCTTACTAATATAATAGTTATATTTAATGAGCTTCTCAAAGAGAGGGTTCCCTCTCACTGTATTCATCGTGAAATCTAGATGGCTGGCAAGGTCATCTATAGTGTGAGAACACAGTAAGATTTCATCTACAAAGACTACCACAAATCAATCCAATTATGCGTGGAAAGACAAATTCATCTTATCTATAACTAAATCCAATATGTTTTTAATTCCAAAAAACAAAACCATATTATTATACAAGTCATACGTACTTTGAAATGATTTATGTGGTATGTATGATGGTCTCACACACACCCGATGGTAGCCTGACCTCAAATTGATCATACAGAAAAATAATTTCCCCACCTAGATCGTCAAATCAGTTGTCTGTAATAGGCATTTGATACCATTTAATTACGATAATATGATCCAATCAGTGATAATCCACCCAAAACTCGATGTTACTATTCTCCCTCTTGGTGAAAAGGAATGGTGAACCCCACTTTTAAGTGCCTAGTTGAAAAAACCATTTTATTATAGACCATCAAGATAATTATTGATATCCTAGATATTGGTAGGTACGATCTTATAGGGACGAATGGAAACTAGTGCTACACCTAGAATTATCTCGATAGTGAACTCTACCTCTATATTAGGAGGTAGGCTAGAGAAATTGTCAGGGAAGACATCAATTCAATGATCCAAAATAGGATGGAATCCCAAAATCTGTTTTCCATGATACCTCGTGAAGAAACATTCCATCTAGGATATCTCCTTACCCAACCTAGTACACTCAGGTTCATCTCAACTGGCATAAATATCCCATTCACCCTTATGAGTATAAGCATTTCCATCGAGTGATGCAAAGGACACCCCCATGTAAGAGAAATCAACAAGGGCACAATAAGGATCAAGATGGTACATACCAAGAATGATGTTGAATCCAATCAACTTGAGGATGAAGAAATTACATATAAAAACATACCACCTATCTTAATATGGAACTCTTTGAACTAATATATACCCTCTGATGGAACTCCTAACTATGATTCAAGAGTAAAAATTCTAGTGATGTGCACTATCATTAGTTACAGACTTCCCATAATCACTGAATATATATATAGTAGTGTGATTACTCTATTTCAAAAAGGGGAGAAAATAATGTAGAGGCTACACGAATAGTACATAATACAGTAGGAGGCCCTAGACACATCTCCTCAGGAATAGGTTGTACTGCATAGATATGGCATGATCCCTAGATCTAAGATTCAACTTGTGTAACCTAGGTAGGTCCAGTCCACTGCTGTTCATCTAGTGACGTCTAAATACCTAAACCATAATGACTTCATTAGCCTAATCTGATGGTAAAATAATAACTCCCATCCTGACATGTACCTGTAGATTATATGCCTCAAATAATAATCGATTTAGATCCCATATCACAAGATGCTGGAGGAAATGATTGGAATATGTGATAAAGGAGACCCATCCTGTCATTATTTTGGAACTTAATCAGGTTACTCTTACACTATAGCTTTTTGTAGCCTAGCCTTCCACATGTGTGACATGCCACATAGCCAATAGTTCATGTGATTTGGATCGTGCTTCCCCCACATGCACCATCTAAACAATGCATGATGATTCCATATGAACCATCGCCCTGTATCAGAACTGAACCATCTTGTATCACATTTCATGATTCCCTTAGATTATATTCTCTAATAAGGGCATGAATTACTATTTATATAACTAATGTCAAATGGAAGACATTCCCCTGTGATCGTATGGCCTACACTAGGACATCCTCAAATCTTATTGAAGTCATAAAGTCATCACTGACCACAGTAAAATCAAAATTATTAAGCCCAGTTATTTGAGAATAATATTGTAATATTGATCTAGTAACATTTTGTAGATGCCAAAATTTCCTAGAATAATCTTCTCTCAATGTTTGCAGAATGAAGTGATCACAGAATGTTGTCTGAAAGTATCTGGAGAACATACCCCGATGATGAAAAACATATGAAATTCCATCCCACTAATGTTTTGGTAGAGTCACATAACATATTGGTAGATAGATTGAACCTTGGAATCAGAGGTGTCTCAAGATGGTTGAAGATAAAAAGAAGGGATTATAATAAAAAATTAGTTGCCTGAGGTTCACTATCCCTTGAGAGGGTGGGATAATGGTGTTACTGAATCTCCCGAGTCATCTCTACCATAGTAGGGGAAGGTTGGGGATCACTCTATATAGAATTCAGAAATCATAATATGTTTTTAGATATTTAAGAATTAGTGCCCAATGGAAGATAAATAAGTGGTTCCTCAGGTGGAACTACATGAGGTACTATAGGTGGCTGAGGGCACACCACCTCTAGAGAATTCCTATTGTCATTTTCTTGGCATAGACCTAAGGACATCACTGTGGAATAACTATACAATTAACATGTTTACTCCTAAAATAATATTTTACAATCAATAATAAATTGATTGTGTAGGACAGGATAGGTACACAACCTTCCTATAACAAGTCACACCTCTCTTCCTACTTCTAAATAAATGTATAGGTGATAATAATGTCATTGAGTGATCTTATGAGAAACATTCTACATCCCAATACTATGTTGGGTTATGGTACATGTCTCATACCATATAATAGTTTCTTGTATATGATGTTTCAAATGAATGGTATAGATGAAAACACCATTAAAATTGAATTAAGAAGCCCTATTTATTGTTAATATTATTAATTTAAGTATTTAATTTTCTAAAATGTATTATTTATTTATTTAGATATTGATATCTTAGTCTAGTAAATTGCATCAAAAATTCTAAATTTAAAAAATCCCATACTATTTATAAATCATAAATTCACACGCCATGCAACTCTTACCCAAACCTTTATATTGGATAACAGGATGTAACATGTCATGTATAGTGATTTAATTCAATTAACATGAATTTATTATTTATAGAAGTACTTTCCTAAAAATTTATATTATAATTCATTAATCAAACCAGCAAGTATCGGATCCCATAGATTTGTTGGCTCATGGATCAGACATGGAATAATTGTGTAATTAAGGTTTCATTATCAATCTATGTGGGAAAATACAATTTATATTGATGTATGAAATTCAATTATGCCAATATTTTCATTCCTATAAGAACACTGGAACAATGCAATACATAAAAAATAAGGACCGCAAAAAAATCATGAAATATAGGAAATGCACATAGAAAAGTAGATATAGAATGGCATACTGCCTGACATTCAATTTATATGGAGCCTAACATGATGCATGAATTGATACACCCTCATATCATCAGGCTAGGGTATAAGTAATCACCTAATAATGATATCAAAAACAATAATGACATAAAAAAAGTGTGCCACCCTATGTTAAAATCCATAAGACAATAACAAGGAAAACCGATAACAATATAAACCAAAACTAGGTAATTTGGGTTACCCTATACATTGGTTAGCTAATCCCAGTCATTGGATCATTACCAACTTCCATCTATTCCTATTCTCCTATATAAACCTAAATATTAAGACAAAAGTAAAAAGAGTAATTGAAACCTCTTTGTAGCATCCCACTATAGAAATCATTTAACAGTGCAACAAGATAGTGGTCCCCATGTCCTCTAGCATGCCTACCCATATTCTAGAGTTTTTGTGACTAGAAATGAGGGCCTAGGGTGTGACTGTGGAAATAATTTTACCTCATCGATCATAGTTAACACAATGGTATGAAATTGTAGTAAGCATTGGTTACAGAATAAATAAGAATCCGTGGAAATAATATTGATAAACCATCCATGGTGAATAAATTATTGGTGGAAGATGAATAATAAAAAGATACAAAATATGATCATTATACTGTTACATATATGTACAAAAACATGGTACATGGGGAAACATGGGATAAAAGAATATACCACATTCTGTACAAAAATAATAAACAGAAAAAAAGCTACAACTACTAGAATCATGATCATAGAAATGGTCCCTTCCTATTATAATATATCCTAGGAATCATAATCAAACATCCTAAGTGGGATGATTCCCTTTATCTATTTACACAATAATGAAATATATTTGGGTACCATTAGTATCCCAATAATGGTATGAGATATACACTTCAGGCCAACACCAATGATGTTTATATCAATATAGTTAATGAAATATAAAATTAGTAGTGTGACAATAGTAGTAAATGAAAGACAATAAATAAATAAAAAAGGATGGTTTGGGTTCCCCCCAAAATACTCGACCCCCACTATGTACTTTATCCTAAGATGGATTCCTTTGAACCAGTGAACATATATTAAAGTGATAATGAGTGTACTTGAGTTATCATAAATATCTCATTAAATATATATCGACCCTAATCATGTGATTTTTCTTTGATGACGTGTCCCTAAGATAGAAATTAAGAATTCCTATAATTTAATTATAATTTATCACATTTAATCGAATAAAACAAACCATCCAATTCAATATGTAATCACAAGCCCATCTATGGTGGTACATAAGGGAATCCCATGGGTTACTATAGGATCTACCAAAATATCCAGTCTCATAGTGCTCATCCAAGGTGATCCATGAAAGGCATCCCTTGCATCACTATCAGTATGGTGTAAAGAAAACATTTGATCCCATCCCAAGTATCTTATATAGAGGAAAAAATGTCACTTGAGACATGATATAACCATATTTACAATAAGCCCATCCACAATGTTTCCCTTAGGGAACCAATATCATTTATTGGTATATATAAGATTCATTGATTTCCCATCCATGGAATCCAAGTGTCTATCATGGAACGTCTAAATGTTTCATCACAAATCATGGTTAGCAAATCTACAACATCCTTAACTCTGGATGTGTGTTTTCTCTTGGTTCGTATCTTGGAAAGGAATAATAAGAAAAATAAAACATCATCAATAAGGAATGGTAATATCAACATGTACTAACAATCTAGGAAAGTTATTATATTAAATCCAAATAGTTATGGAAAATGAAATAATCAAAAAGAATAATCATAAGAAAAGGAACAAGGAATATGGTACAAGAAATCAAGCATTAAGAATTAATCAAGAAGTCTTAAGGGCCTAACCCATGGAATACCATTTATCTAAATCCAATATATTACTTTCAAGCAAGTATTACTAGTGATACACACATAAAATGGTGTTTCTATAGTTTAAAGTAATGTAAAATTAGCCTATTGAAGAAGGGAACACTCTTGGGGTGCCTTCCATCATGGATAAAAACCGAATGGTGTGATTAACCATTAGGTAGAAACATATAGAGAAAGTTAATCCATTTAATTTAGTTAATTTATCATTTAATGACCATCGTTGGAATGTTATTGCACACGACACAATGTCCCACCATATTAACACAATGAAACTTACGGAGAGAAGTTGGAGCACCAACAATGAATTTTCAGAAGAACACTCATCATTTGTAGTCCCTTGTGTCAAAAATTGAATGAGGGATATCAAATGATTCATCAAAATTCCTTGAAAATTGGTGAAATGAGGTTTCACTGAATAACAAAATATAGGAAAAGATAAACAAATAGAGGAAGGTAGTGGAGGGTAGATCTTACCTTATTATTTCCAAAGCATATAACAATGTAGAAATTAGAGTTCATATGAAGGAGGGATCAAAATAAGAAGAAGGTGTTGAAAAGGGGAGCTCAGGCATATGGTCTACTGAAAAAAAGAGGACAAGAAGAGAGTTCTTGTATTAAAACATGTAAGGGTGAAAATATCATTTCCCCTTTAATTACTATGATGAATATTTGGCCTAACATTTCCCCAAATGGTCACCCCACACTAATTATGGGGAAACCTAAAACATGCTAGGCACACAATTTGAATAACCGGGAACAAACCATGTGAAATACCACTGTCAAGAGGGGCCATCAATTATGGAAGGTCGTGTGGACCTCCTTGTACAATTTTATATAAAACGTGCGGCTCAACCTATGCATTGTATATCCCATACCGTCGATATGTACAATTATCCTTAACCATGCACTAACTATTTGGCTCATCATTTCTTCCTATTTTCCAAAACATCAGGTTCCAAAAATGGTCCCGCACCCAACAAACCATTTCTTATCTATTAGAGCCCATCACAAGCATTAAACTAGAGGGTCCAACTAGTAACACAAGGATACATACCTCCCCAAAATACTTGATGTTACATAATATAAGGATACATGATAATGGATGTTCATATCAGGTGATAAGTGATACAAAAATATTGAAGAACATAATGGCGGATCAATCACTTTTGGGAATGACATCTCTTAAATTATCACATGTATCAGGATAGATAAAAATATATATTAAAAATTAAATTAGAGAAATTTTGATTTTTTTATGGACTCAAAAATGATTTTCACTATCAATAATCTTTATTATAATTGGTAGGAACTCATTTTCAAAGGAATGATTATATCATGTAGGGTTATAATGATTTAAATTTTATCAAATTTTGAGAAAAGCTTGTAGTAATTTACATTAAATTGGAATTTCTAAAGAATCACATTATATGATCTCAAAGTTAAAATAATGATATGGAATAAAATAAGAATGTATTAAATTTAGTAAATTTTATGAAATATCACATGTTGGGTTATGGTTAAAGAATTTCCAAAACTCTAGATAGAAATAGTTGATTCATTTGAGTCATTTAAAAAAAGAAAAAAGAAAAATGGAAGAAAAAAAAGAAGTGTAAATTTAGTCTACAAATCCACTAGAGTTGATTAACCCAAATTTTTATTACCCATTGAGATATTAATCGTCGAAAGGTTATTATTATTTCACCAAATTTATTAATTATTTTAACTTAATAACTAATGTTATGTTTATAAAATAAATTAAAAGCTATTAAGATGATATAGTTTTTATTGAAGTGTTCTTGAGAAGAAGTTTGGATTTTATATCTTGATAGTAAGAATTTATACTGGAATATGGTTTACTAGAAAGTAATTTGAATAATATATTCCTATGAATGGGTTGAATTATCAATTTAATTCTCAATATAAACATCATAAAAAAAGATATATAGAGAGTTTGAATTGAATATTTTATGAGATTAGAAGAATTTTTCCTACGGAATAAATGATTTCAAAAACAAATATTGATGAAAAATAATTAGTAAAGTGGAAAAAATTCAAAATAGGTGCATGTTTGTAATTTCATCAAACATGATAACTAATGAAATTTGTTACTAGGGAAAGCCTATTGTTATGTAATTTTGAGTTTTGGTATTCAATGTCTTATAATGATAAATTATTTATTATTTTTAAAAGTTGAAGAAAAAAATAAGGAATGATTCACCATATTTAATTTATCTAATAAAGATAGAAAATAAGTTAGAGAAAAAAAAACTACACATATTAATGGATTTCATGGATTTAAATATTTTTTAAAATAAATGGTATTTTTGTGTTATATAAATCATAATCTATAAAATACTTAAGTGGATAGCATGTAAATTTTAAGAAATTTATATGAAGTATAATTTGTAAATAAAAAATATCATGATGATGTTGATTAATATTATACTTTCGATGATTATGGGTCCACTGGTGATGACAAATAGAATAACTAAATACCATATAAACATATGTAATAAGAGAATATAATCGGTTATTATAATAAACCAGTTCATAATCTAATATGATGGAGGATTGATAATAAAAAAAGAACTTACTTTACAATTTGATACATAATGAGCTATTGAGGTTATTAATTATAATGAACGGATAAATACTTTATATAAGGAGATTGATATCATATTTTGGAATACCACATGGGAACTATTTATAATAAAAATTTGATTAATATTAGATAAAAAAATTGTGTATTCAGAAACAATATCTAAGTCAAAGGTAACACTTAAAGAAACAAATAAAAAAATATATGAAATGGTAACTGTTAGATTGAAGGACTTGATTTTAAATATTCAATTTCTCTAGTTTTTTGACATGAATTCATAAGGATATTATTAGTAATTATAGTTCAAATAAATTTAAAATTGTATAAAAAGGATATTAATTCTCTATTCTTGTATTGATATCACGAATAATACGTGTATTTGAATTAAAAAAATGTTTTATTCATGATACAAATGGAACTATGGTGTTTTAGATAAATAATTTCTTATATAGGATAAATTATTCCCCAATATCATTATATAGAAAAGTTGAAATATTATTAAGAGATATAACATTATTTAAAGGGACCATTAAATGTAATATTTATATAAAAGAGGATTTCACACATACACTTATTATCATTGTCAATATTGAAAATATCATTTTTAGGAAGAAGAGATTATTATTTGTTAATGTTTTTAAGGAAAATGAAATGTGTAATGCTTTGACCCCAGTTACCCCGAGTTGGTGCATTATTACATAACATTATCTTGATCGCAAAGATCAACTCTCCAAAGACTGATCGGTTTAGTAGACTTGGAAACACTAGATACATTCATAAGGTTTACATTAAATCATAAAATGGAAAATGACAACAACATTGTTTCCATAGACAACATTGAGATCCCATAGACTATCCCTAGAGATCAGTCATAATATAATACTTTGCATCCTGGAAAAAATATAACATAGAAATGGGTGAGCTCAGATGCTCAGTAAGGATAACATTATAGCAGAAACATTCTTAAATAAGCATAAATGTTTACGGCAGTGTATAATAATAGAACAAAAGCCTTTTAAAATTGAACTTCAGCATTATATGGAAAGGATAAAATCAAATAATGCCATTTACTTTTTCACATGGATATTCTACTAGTAGAATAACCACATGCAACATCAATAGCCACTTTCATAATGATGGAATGCATAATGCCAGACTATCATAACCACATAGTCAAGGCCTCGTCCAAAGACTAAAAATATGATTTAGTCAAGGACTTGTGCCAAGACATTAGTTTGTCTCATTAGATCTATCGATGCATCATGGAGCTATAGCGGGCTCCACCCGTCACTTACTATGTCCAATGCATTCCTCATATGAATGGTTTGAAACAAAACATAAACATTCGTATTAAAAATAGTATACAAAATGTCAATTCTTTATCCACAAACCATGAAGGGAATAAAAATAGTACATCGATAGTCAAACATAACTGATTCAATACAATATCAAAGATTGTATTGTAACATATTAACCTTAATTGAGAATAACGAACGATATTGACATAGAAAAAAATAATCATCAAAACTATTTGAGAGAAATATCCCCCTTTTTCATGAAAACATTTAAAAGGCACATTATTTTTCAAGAATCCTTTTAAAAATATATATTTGAATCAACATCTCGCATACCACTTTAAAACATTTAAAATTAATTTTAATTTTAAAACATTAATGTCCTTATTAATAAATCCTTATAATCATTTTTAAAACATGGACATTGATGAGAAATATTCAGTATAATAAATCATTAAAAAATTTAAAATGACATTTTAGTTAGAGTTCCTAACCAAAAGAGAGACACTTGATTAAAAATAATTGAGGTAATCAAAACTTTATAATATCATATGAATAATGGGATTCATGATATACAATTTCAATGTTCATTATATACACCATATAAAAGTGAATTGGTGTATAACAACAAAATAGTCTCAATGAACTGTAAATTGAGATGAAATCTCTTATAAAGATCATATCATAGGTTAAGGATAAATCAAAGACATAATTATGTATGAAAAATATAAATACACTCAATATGACTGGATATTCAGTGTAAATCAATTAGAGGACATTCTAACATATTCTTGAAGAAACAACACCAATGAATTGGATATTCAACTCAACAACTGGAGATTGAGTTAAAATTACCCTTATCAAGATCATATCGATAACTTGAGAATTTATTAATGGAGTGATTGTGTGTAAAAAATGTATATCCACAGAAATGGGGGTGGAAATTATGACATAAGAAAATGAATAGTGATTCCACACATAATCTTGGAGTAAAATAATCAATGAGGAATGCATAAAGCCGAATGGGTGGAAATTGAAATTTCAAATTTCCTTTATCGATTTGGTTACTTACGAAACATACAACCATGAAAGAAGGGTCATACAATGATGATGTAAATATCCATAAATAAATTATATTACATAATGAATACAATCATGGGCAGTACACAGACCACAAGCAATAAATAAGTGGTGAACAATGGAAATCTCACAGAATTAAAAGTGAGATAAGACACCCCTTACTTTGTAATTTTCCTTAGTCAAAGGTAGGTTAACCTCCTATATAATGGTGAAATAATTTTTATTAAAATATACAACAATAATATACATTAATATGATACAATGTATGATCTTTTAACATTGATTTGTTAATTATATATTAGTATTATTGTTGTTTTGGGTGTTAACGGATTTGTTTTCCTTTGTATTCTTTATTATGTGAGTCATACTTGTTATGGATGAGATGTATATTATTCATATAAATAGTGATATAATATCTCTAAACATTATTTTTAATTAGGTAATGAAAATTAGTCATGAATTTATATGATAGGGAATGAATTTCATCGTGTTCGTGGAGACGGTAATCCATACGTACGCACGAGCGACAATATCATTATTCTGATATTAAAATAATATAAAATTGGATGGTATATAATATATACAGAATCATTATCATGTTATATTTATTATTTACATGAACTAAACATCATTATTTTACCCATCCAAATAATAATGTATTGAATAACCATTACACCACGACGTGGAGACGGTAATCCGTACGTACGCACGTATGGGTACATGTCATTCAAAGGATGGATAGAATAATGAATATGGATGTACCATATTTATAATAACATTAAATTATATATAATATACTGGAGTTATTATTTTAGAATGGAAATAACAAAGAAAGAATAAGTGGAAGAAGAAAAGAACTTGAAAGAGGGTGGTGAAATTATTACCTCTTTTTCGGGTTCTTCCATTTGATATGACCAAAAGGGATACATAAGTTGGATTTATGACTAAAGGAATGCCTCTATGATTAATTGAGGGAAGTTTAAATGATATCTGGGTAGGTTTTAGCTGAGCCAAACGACATTTATGGTGTGAATTAGAGGGATGGGGGAGTGCCCTTTTATAAGAGGGGTGAGGGGAACCTTAGGAAAAGCTAGAAATATTATTTTATAATAAAATAATTTTCGGTTTATAATGGCACCAAAATAAATTATTTAAAGGCTAAAGTGGGGATGGGTGGAAAACCACTCAACCAATAGGTTCTAGACTGGTTTGTGGCACTATATTAACTTTATCTTTTAGATTTAACTCATAGTTAAATAGTTTGACATTTACCATGTCTCTTTGTATTTTTATATTATATGGTTAATAAAATTACTATATACTTCCAAGATAACTCAAAGTGGTTCATTAATGATACACCTATCATTATATATTTCATTTGTCTGAACCTTATATTTTTAAAAATATAATATCAATTAATAATATAATAGTTTTTTTAAAAACTCTTTTGTGTCAATTTTGACACTATTTGGTATTTTATTTTTTCTAAATTCATAAAAGCATTATTACTTAGATAAAAATTCATAAAAACAAACATAATATGTCATAATAACCTGACAAATTTGTTTAATTCATAAAAAGTCTCAAATTACATTTATTTTTAAATTTATAATATCAATTACTTTAATATTTCATTATTTAGGTAATTACTGTATCACCATTGTGTCATAAATATAATAAATTATATAATGTCTAAAAATTATAAATAAAATACCTTAATGTAGTAAATATTTTTATCTTTATAATGAATATTTATAATCGAATTCATATTTTGTATAGCCCTATATTAAAGAGATTTTAGTTATTAAACATTGATTTTAAGTCGTTTAACTCTTCTTTGAATTAAATAATAATAAGTGTCCTAATCTAATCCAAGTTGACCAAAGAGGTTCATATTTTATTCCTAAGGTTTTTCAGTCGAATTATACTTATCAAATAGAATTGCGACATGTGTTAGTGTAATAATAATATAATTTTTACAATTAATTACCCTATCTAATTTTAACCGCGGTATATAAAAGTAAAAAGTTACTATTCACCAAAAATTATTTTTACCTTATTGAACCACATTTTACAACTTGATATTAACTGTGTCTCAAGGATTTTTGAAATTCAACTCATAGAAGCGGTAAAATAAAGTTTTATGTGAATTTGAAAATTCTCATAGGAGGTGGTTAAAAGACGGTGAATAGTTCAATAAAATTTTTATATATCTAAAACTATTATAAACTATCATCAATGAATTAAATTTAACTTATATAGGTATTATATATCTATTTTGACTTAAAATAAATTTAAATAAAATAATTAATTATTTATAAAAAATCCGGTTTTAAACTATAACTCGGTGTTTTTCACTATACCTCAAAAATTAAATGTTTTCAGAAACATACCAAAAAATCACCTTAAGATATTTTGATATTCTGAATTCAAAAATTATGTCTATTTTACATAATTAATATCATTTAAATTGAATTTTTTTAGTTTAAAATTAATTTCCATTGTAAATTCCAAAAATTATATTTTTATGAAATAATAACTACCAAAAGAATAACATTTATTTATGTCAAATTGCAAAGTGAAATTACATCCAATGACCAAAATTGGATTAAATGGTAAAAATATAATCTAATTATGAATCCCAACCATTCATATTTAAATTTTAACACAATAAATTATTTTGATTAAAAAAGTTGTTTTTAGTTAAAATATATTATTTTTCACTATTCACCCAAATATGAAAGTTATCAGAAAAACACCAAAATTTTATTGAAACTAAATTCGTATGTCCCAATACCAAAGAAGAAGTTTATTTTGTAAAATTGAATATATAAACGTTTCAAATATTGGATTTAAAAAGGGTTCTCCATTAAAAGGCAGTAAAATTGCATTTTTTTGAAAAATACTTCTTTTATCTGAAAAAATGGATTTTTCCTTACATTAAGTATGAGAAACTAATAATATGGATTATAAAATTATAAGGGTTATATAAATTTCAAAATTATATTATTACTATTAATAACCGTTTTGAATGGCTAGTTTGGTATGTTGTGGTGCGCTTGAACTCGATGTTCCATGTAGTGTAAGTTATTGAATTACTTTGAAGAACTAACGTACTATTAAATCATGGGGTGTTATATTCTTACCTCATTCAATAAATTGTGTTCTCAAAATTCTTAAAATTGGGATTGGGAATATAACATAAAGTCCCACATCAGAAAAAAAGTCGCTAAATCTATCACTTTAAAAGAATGAAAGAGAAGTACAAAGGTCACCCAAGATAACCCATACTAGGATTCCATGTAAGAAAACATGGATATGGAAGATAAACTAAGTGTGAAGTTCAGATGGGGAGGGATAGAAAACATGATAAGGAGAAATTTAACAACAAGAAACCCACAAACTTGTTATGGGACAAATGGTCATTAGTTTCCCAGTAGAAAAAGTAAACAAACAACATTTTTTTGTTTTAAGTTTAATTTCATAAAGATGAGGAATTTATTTATGAGATTGACTAAGAACATAAAGAGATATACATACTTTTTATGTAGAGATTCATTATTTAACAAATTTCTACCACTAACTCATTTTTTTTAAATGATGAGTATTCAATAAGACTCGGTCACACCAGAAGAGCTAGAATAAACTTCAAGAGAATCACATGATCCACAAAGGATAATATATATATTTTCTCTGTCTTTAGAGATTAATCAAAACCAAAATGGTTAGTACAAGATCTGATGATCCCCCAAAATGATATTCCTTTAGAGAAAAAACACTAATATTAATTTCGAAAATTAAACCAACAATACCCAAAAGATCAATAAATACCATTCAATAAATAATTGTCCTTAAAATACTTCAATATAATCCAAACTAATATTGAAACACAAAAAGTAGAAGAATTTGGTTATGTAGTCTTCCACGTTAAATTGTATTTCCAAATGATATCAACTACTCTTAATGTCACATACTTAAAAGTAATTAACCTAATCACATATTCTATATTATAAGTTAATCATTTCCCTAAATAACCGAAATAAAATTTTGTCAAGGCATTGTTCCAAGACAATAGTTTTTCTCATGAGACCTACCGATGCATCGTGGAGCTATAGCTAGCTCCAACCTTCACTTACTAAGTCCAATGCATTCCTCATATGAAAATTTTGAAACATAACATAAACATTCGTATTGAAACTAGCATATGAAATTTAAATACTTTATCCACAAACCATGAATGGTATAAAAATACCACATCTATAGTCAAACATAACTCATTCAATAAAATATGAAATACTGTATCATAACAGATTAACCTCAATCAAGAATAATTAAGGATGTTGACATAGATTAAAATAATCATCAAAATGATTTGAGAGAAATATCCCCCTTTTTCTTGAAAGAATTTAAAAATATCACTATTTATCAAGAAGCCATTTAAAATAGATTTTTGAACCCAATGTGTCCCATAACACTTTGAATCTTTTAAAAGGAATTTTAATTTTAAAACTTTATTTTCCATAAAAATAAATCCTTAAAAACATTTTTAATACATGGACATTAATGAGAATGATTTAGAATAATGAATCTTTAAAAAATTTTAAAATCATATTTTAGATAGAGTTCCTAACCAAAATAAAGACACTTGAATAAAAATAATTGAGGAAATAAACAGTTTATAATTTCATTGAAATAATGGTCTTCATGATATACTATGTCAATGTACATTACATACACCATATAAAAGTGAATTGGCGTATAACAACAAAGAAGTCTCAATGGAATGTAAATTGAGATGAAATCTCTTATAAAGACTGTATCCTTAGGTTAAAGATAAATAAACGACATAATAATGTGGGACAAAAATAAATACACTCAATATGATTGGATATTCAATGTAAATCAATCAGAGGACATTCACACATATTTTTGTAAAAACAACACCAATGAATTGGATATTAAAGTCAACAAATAGAGATTGAGTTAAAATTTCTCTTATCAAGTTCATATTGATGACTTGAGAATTTATAAATGGAGTGATAATGTGTATAAAAATTATACCCACAAAATTTGGAGTGAAAATTATGACATAAGAAAATGAATAGTTATTCCACACATAATCTTGGAGTAAAATAATCAATGAACTATGCTTAAAGCCGAATGAGTGGAAATTGAAATTTCAAATTCCCTTATAGATTTGGTAACTTGAGAAACATAAAACCATGAAAGAAGGATCATAAAATTATGATGTAAATATCCATAAATTAATTTATATTACACAATGAACACAATCTTGGGCAGTACACACACCACATGCAATAAATAAGTGGTGAACAATGGAAATCTCACGGAATTAAAAGTGAGATAAGAAACCACTTACTTTGTACATTTCCTTGTTCGAGGGTAGCTGGAAGTCATGTATAATGGTGAAATAATTTTTATTAAAATATAAAAGAATCATATACATTAATATGATACCATATATGATCTTTTAACATTTCTTTTTTATTAATATCTTTGTATTATTGTCATTTGGGGTGTTAACAGTTTTGTTTTCCTTTATATTCTTTGTTATGTGAGTCATATTTGTTATGGATAAGATGTATCTGATACATATCCATAATGATATCATGTCTCTAAAAATTATTTTTAATCATCTAATGAAAATTAGTCTTGAATGGATAAGATGTGGAATCAATCTTATCGCGTTCATAGAGAAGGTAATCTGTACGTATGCATGAGTGAAAATAACATTCTTTTGATATTAAAATAATATATAATTGGATGGTATATCATATATAAAAAATCATTATCAGGTTATGTTTATTATTTACATGAATTAAACATCATTATTATACCCATCCATATAATAATGTATTGAATAACAATTACACCACGATGTGGAGACGGTAATCCGTAAGTACGCACGTATGGTGACATGTCTTTCAAATGATGGATATAATAATGAATATGGCTGTACAATATTTATAATAAAATAAAATTATATAGAGGATAGTAGAGTTATTTTTTATAATGTAAATAACAAGGAACGAAGAAGTGGAAGACGAAATGAACGTGAAAGAGGGTGGTGAAATTATTACCTCTTCTTCAGGTTCTTGCTTTTGATTTGATCAAAAATGATCTTTAAGTTGGATTTTTGACTAAATAAATGCCTCTAGGATGATTTTAGGGATGTTTAGAGGATATTTGGGTAGGGTTTGGAATATCCAAACGGATTTTATGGTGTGAATTAGAGGGAAGGGGTAGTTCCCTTTTATAAGAGGGGTGATGGGCATCTTAGAAAAGCTCGAGATATTATTTTATAACAAAATCATTTTCTATTTCTAATGGATCAAAAATGAATTCTCTAAGGATAAGGTGGGGATGGGTTGAAAACCACTCATCCAATAAGTTTTATACATGTTTGGGTTACTATATTAACTTTATCTTTTAAATTTAACTCTTAGTTAAATAGTTTGACATTTACCATGTCTCTTTGTATTTTTATATTATATGGTTAATAAACATACTATATACTTCCAAGAAAACCAAAAGTGGTAAATTAATTATACACCTATCAGTATATTAGTACTTTGGACGAAAAATAGATTTTTAGGAATATAATATCAATTAATAATATAATATTTGTTTTAAAAACTTTTTATGTCAATTTGGACATTATTTGGTATTTTTTTTTTCTAAATTCATAACAGCATTATTACTTCGACAAAATTCATCTAAAAAACCATAATATTTCATATTAACCTAGAAAATTAGTTTAATTCATAAAATATCTGAAATTACATTTATTTGAATATTTATAATATTAATTATTTTAATATTTCATTAATTTGGTAATTACTGCATCACCATTGATTTATAAATAAAATAAATTATTTAATGTTTAAAATTTAAAAATAAAATACCATTATGTAGGAAATTTGTTTAGATTTTTAAGGAATATTTATAATATAATTTAGCATATGTATAGCCCTATATTAAAAAGATTTAGTTATTAAACTTTGATTTTAACTCTTTTAACTCTTCTTTGAATTAAATAATAATAAGTGTCCTAATCTTATCCAGGAGGACCAAAGAGGTTCATATATTATTCCTAAGGTTTTTATCGGTCAAATTATACTTATCCTAGAGAATAGGGACATGTGTTAGGGTAATAATAATATCATTTTTACCCTTAAATACCCTATTTAATTTTAACCGAGGTAAATTAAAGTAAAAAGTTACTATTAACCAAAAATTATTTTTATCATATTGAACTCCATTTTACTCCTTGATATTAACCGTTTCTCTTGGATTTTATAAAATTAACTCAAAGAAGTGGTAAAATTATTTTTTATGTCAATTTGGAAATTCTCCTAGGAGGTGGGTAAAAGACAGTGAAATGTTCAATAAATTTTAATATATCTAAAATTATTATAAACTGGATCCAATGAGTTAAATTGAACTTATATGGGTATTATATATAAATATTTCACTAAATTATATTTAAATAAAAAAAATAATTATTTGTAATAAAAATTTAGTTTTTAACTATAACTCAGTGTTTTTCACTATTCATCAAAAATTAAATCTTTTCAGAAACATACCAAAAATTCACCCTCAGATAATTTTGATATTCTGAATTCAAAAATGAATTCTATTTTACCAAATTAAAAACATATAAATTTCATTTATTAGTTTAAAATTTATTCCCTTTGTCAATACCAAAAAGCGTATTTTTATGAAATAATAACTACCAAAAGATTAACATTTGTTTATGTCCAATTTCAAAGTGAAATTACTACCAATGACCAACATTGGATTAAATGGTAATAAAATAATATAATTATAAATCCCAACCATTCATATTTATAGTTTAACACTATAAATTATTTTGTTTAAAAAAGTTGTTTTCAGTTAAAATATATTATTTTTCACTATTCATCCAAATATGAATGTTATCAGAAAAAACCAAAAATTTATTGAAACTAAATTCTTATATCCCGATCCCAAAGAATAAGTTTATTTTTTTCAAATTAAATATATAAAATTTTCTTCTATTGTATTTAGAATGGGTTAGCCATTAAAAGGAGGTAAAATTTCATTTTTTTGAAAAATAATTCTTTTATCTGAAAAAAATTAATTTGTCCATAAATTATATCTAAGAAACTCATAAAATGGATTCTAGAATTATCAGGGTTATATAATGTTCATAATACTGTTAATACTATTTATAACCGCTTTTGAATGGCTAGTTTGGTAAGTCGTGGTGCGGTTGAACTCGATGTTGCGTGTAGTGTAAGTTATTGAATTAATTTGAAGAAATAACATACTATGAAATCATGGGGTGTTACATTCTTCCCTTCTTCATTAAATTTCGTCCTCACATTTTTTAAAATTGGTCTTGGGAATATAACGGAAAGTCCCACATTAGAAAAAGAGTTAATAATACTATCATTTTAAAAGAAAGAAAGAGAAGTACAAAGGTCACCCAAGATAACCCATACTAGGATTCCATGTAAGAAAACATTGATATGGAAGATAAACTATGTGTCAAGTTCTGATGGACAGGGATATAAAACATGATCAGGAGAAAGTTAACAACAAGAAAACCACAAACTTGTGATGGAAAAAACGGTCATTAGTTTCCCAGTTTGAAAAGTAAACGGACAACATTTTTTTGTTTTAGGTTACATTTCATAAATATGAGGAATTTATTTATGATATTTACTAATAAGATAAAGAGATATAATTAATTTTTAAGTAGAGTTTCATTCGTTAACAAATTTCTACCACTAACTCATTTTTAAAATGATTAGTATTCAACAAGACTTGGTCACACCGGAAGAGCCAGAATAAACTTCAAGAGATTCACATGATCCACAAAAGATAATCTTTATATTTACCTTGTCTTGAGATATTAATCAAAACCAATACAGTTAGTAAAATATCTGATGATCCCCAAAAAGGATATTCCTTTAGGGAAATAAACACAAATATTAATTTCTAAAATTAAACCTACAATACCCTAGAGTTAAATAGATGCCATTCAATAAACAATTGTCCTTAAAATCCTTCAATATAATCCAAAGTAATATTGAAAACCAAAACATAGAAGAATTTGGTTATGTAGTCTTCCACGTTAAATTGTATCTCCAAATGACATCAACTACTCTTAAAGTCACATACTTGAAAAGTAATTATCCAAATCACATATTCTATATTACAGGTTAATCATTTCCCTAAATAACCCAAATCACTATAAATCCACAATGAAAACATAGATAAAAATCCACAATTACTCCTCAAATGAAATCCCATGGTATTCTATTTTCCTTGGGCATATAGTGTTCCCAATAAAGCGTACATCTTCTAAAATAACAATTGTCACTTAGTCACCATATCATATTCCTATACTAAGGGTATTCACTTGATAAGACATAAGAACCCAAATAAACTTATTATTGATCAATAAAATCATTTAACTGAAAATAATTAGTCACACTAACCAGGGACTTCACACAGTCCAGAGGTAGGCGATAAATCCCAATCGCACTCTGGTTGAGGGTTCGATTCCCACAGCATTGTCTGTTGCGATGGGTTGTCCCACGGTCGGTGTGTTGTCCTTTCTAAAAAACTATATTTTATAACATTACAAAAATGAGATAAATTTCTCAAAATAACAATAACATAATTTAACCACAAATTTTATCTCATACATTGCGTTTTCATCCCAAAATATAATAACATGTAATGTCCTAAAACCCAAAGATCATATTAAACCAAATGGTTATTTATAACAATATCCACAAGAGAAAAGATAAGTCTTCTTCAAATATCATTTTCACATGAAAAAATGTAGGGTTACAAGTACAAGAGAAAAATATCCAAAGTAATCCCATAAACAAAGAGAACTAATCATTTTAAGCATTTCTCTAACCATTTATTTCCACATTTCTTCTTTTTTGACCAAGAAAATATCCTATTAAATGGGGCATTCACTCGGGTAATGGACAGGTCCCCTACATTTATGGCAAATGACTGTAAATTGAATCTTGGGACCTTTTTTATTATCTTTCATAGTACTGTTCATTTTTTTCACGACAATTCTTCACTTTATATCCTTCTTTCCCACACATAAAGCATTTCATTGTTCCATTGAGAAACTTTTATGGGTTTCTCCTTCCACATTTCCTTCATGATCTATGTTGAGGATTATTCTCTCCATGGTCTCCAATACTGGAGCTCTTATAATTCATCACCTTTCTCTTCTTTGTTTAGTCCGGGAGTTGGTTAATATATATGTTGTTGATCATATTTTTGGGAACCTGATTTGGCATGAACAAGATATATTTAATTCCTATCAACGTTCCATTTTTTTCTCATTTACACCACTGTTCCCACCATGTACATCATGCTGAAAGTTACTATGACTTCCTTGGAACCTAGACATTGACTAAAACTAGAAAGCATTGTGTGAGTAAGAGTAGTCATAAAATCATTTAGAGAATATCATGAAACCATATTTTAAATTTTGAAACACCATAGGAATAACCAATGTCATTTATTCTCATCTTATATTAAAATCCTTCAAATCAGTTTGTACAGAAAATTTAAATTATCCTAAGCATATCCCCCATAAGTATTGTAAACAAGAGTGAAGCAAGGCCTATTGTCGTGCACCAGTTCCCGTTTGAGTCTATCTCAAAGAGGTGTTTTTGGGTTTTACCCCTAGGTACATATGTGCCAGAGCCGCCTCTACCTACTCATATCGAGACAGGGATGTATTATTTGGAAAACTCACAAAATATTTACAATACCAAAATTCTATGAAGTTCTTCTATACTAATCCTCAATGTCTATCTTAGGGTAATGTGCTCTAATCAGGGTGTATCTAAATCTAGTTTCCAAGGTTTGTACTAAACTTTCTCTGATACCAACTGTAACACCCACAACCCCAGTTACCCCATGTCGGTGCATTATTACATAACATTGGCACGATCACAAATATCAAGTCTCAAAAGACTGATTAGTTTAGTAGACTTGGAAATAATATATTCATTCAGAAGGTTTACATTACATCATAAAATAGAAAACTACAAAAGAATTGTTTCCATAGAAAACATTGAGATCCCATAGACTATCCATGGAGGTCAGTCATAATATACTTCTTTACATCCTGGAAAAAATAAAACATAGAAAGGGGTGAGATCATACACTTAATAAGGACAACATTATAGCATAAACATTCATAAATAAGCATAAATGTTTAAGGTAGTGTATAAGAGTAGAACACAATCATTTTAAATATAAACTTCAGCATAATATTGAAAATATAAAATCAAATAATTCCATTTACATATTCACAAGGATATTATACTATTCAAATAATCACATTCAATATAAATAGCCATATTTATAATGAGGAAATACATAATTCCAGACTATCATAACCACATAGTCAAGGCCATGTGCCAAGACTACAAATATGATTTTATTAAGGCCTTGGGCTAAGACAGTAGTTTGTCTCATGAGACTTACAGATGCATCGCAGAGCTATAGTGGGCTCCACCTGTCACTTACTATGTCCAATGCATTCCTCATATGAACGGTTTGAAACACAACATAAAAATTAATATTTAAACTAACTTACGAAATGTCAATACATTATCCACAAACCTTGACTGGTATAAAAATAGCACAACAACAGTCAAACATAACTAATTCAATACAATATGGAAGATTTTATTGTAACATATTAACCTCAATCGAGAATAATGAAGGATATTTACATAGATGAAAATAATCATCAAAACTAGTTGAGAGAAATATCCCCCTTTTTCTTGAAAACATTTAAAAGTCACAGTATTGGTCAATAAGACATTTAAAAATAGATTTTTGAATCAAAGTGTCCCATTCCACTATGAAAATTTAAAAAGGAATTTTAATTTTAAAACATTAATGAACATATAAATAAATCCTTAATAACATTTTTAAAACATGGACATTAATGACAAAGCTTTAGAATAATAAATCTTTAAAACATTTAAGAAGATATTTTAGTTAGAGATCCTAACCATAAATGAGAAACTTGAATAAGAATAATTGAGGTGATAAAAACTTTATAATATCATGAGAATAATGGGATTCATGATATACTATGTCAAAGTACATTATATAGACCATATAAAAGTGAATTGGTGTAGAACAACAAAAAAGTCTCAATGGAATGTAAATTTAGATGAAATCTCTTATAAAGACTGCATCCTTAGGTTAAGGATAAATCAAAGACATAATTATGTGTGAAAAATATAAATATAATCAATATGATTAGATATTTAGTGTAAATAAATCAGAGGACATTCACACATATTCATGTAAAAAACAACCCCAATGTATTGGATCTTCAACTCAACAAATGGAGATTGAGTTAAAATTACTCTTATCAAGTTAATATCAATAAATTGAGAATTTCTCAATGGAGTTATTATGTGTATCAAAAGTATATCCACATAAAGGGGATCCGAAATTAAGTAATAAGCAAATGAATAGTGATTCTACACATAATCATGGAGTAAAATAATCAATGAAGTATGCGTAAAGCCGAATGAGTGGAAATTGAAATTTCAAATTCCCTTATCGATTTGGTAACATACAAAACATAACCACATGAAATAAGGATCATACAATGATGATGTAAATATCAATAAATTAATGTCTATTACACATTGAATACAATCATGGGTAGTACACACACCACATGCAATAAATAAATGGTGAACAATGGAAATCTCACGGAATTATAAGTGAGATAAGAAACCCCTTACTTTGTAATTTTACTTGTTCGAGGGTATTTTAACCTCATGTATAATGGTGAAATAATTTTCATTAAAATATAAAAGAATAATATACATTAATATGATACCATATATGATCTTTTAACATTTCTTTGTTAATAATATCTTAGTTTTATCGTCATTTTTGGTGTTAACGGATTTGTTTTCTTTTAAATTATTTGTTTTTTGAGTCATATTTGTTATGGATGGGATGTATCTTATTCATATCCATAATTATATCATGCATCTAAACATTTTTTTAATCAACTATTGAAAATTAGTCTTGAATGGATACGATGGGGAATGAATCTCATCTCGTTTGTGGAGACGGTAATCCGTACGAACGCACGAGCGACAAACCATTATTTTAACATTAAAAATATATATAATTGGATAGTATATCATATATAAAGAATCATTATCATGTTATATTTATTATTTACAATAATTACACATCATTATTATACCCATCCAAATAATAATGTATTGAATAACAATTACACCACGACGTGGAGACGGGAATCCGTACGTACACACATATGGTGACATGTCATTCAAAAGATGGATAGAATAATGAATATGTCTATACCATATTTAAAATAACATCACAGTATATAGAAGATACTGGAGTTATTATTTTATAATGTAAATAACAAAGATAGATGATGTGGAAGAAGAATATAACTTGAAAGAGGGTGGTGAAATTATTACCTCTTCTTCGGGTTCTTCCTTTTGATATGATCAAAAGGGCTCCTTAAGATGGCTATCTGACTAAAGGAATCCCTCTATGATGAAGTGAGGGGTGTATAAAGGATATATGGGAAGGGTTTGGCCAATTCAAGAGGCTTTGACGGTGTGAATTTTAGGGAAGTGCGAGTGCCCTTTTATAAGAGGGGGGAAGGGAACCTTAGGAAAAGCTAGATATATTATTTTATAATAAAATCATTTTCGGTTTCTTGTTGCTCAAAAATTAATTATTTAAAGTATAAGGTGGGTATGGGTCGAACACCACTCAACCAATATGTTTTAAAAAAGTTTGAGTCACTATATTAACTTTATATTTTAGATTTACATCTTAGTTAAATAGTTTGTCATTTACCATGTCTCTTTGTATTTTTATATTATATGGTTAATAAACATAATATATACTTCCAAGTGAACCCCAAGTGGTTTATTAATGAGATAAATATCATTATATATGTCCTTTGGAAGATCCTTAGATATTTAGGAATATAATATCAATTAATAATATAATATATTTTAACAACTTTTTTATGTCAATTTTGACACTATTTGGTATTTTGTTTTTTCTAAATTAATTACCGCATTATTACTTCGAAAAAAATTCGTCTAACCGACCCAAATATGTCATATTAACTTATAAAATTATTTTAATTCAAAAAAAGTCTCAAATTACATTTATTTGGATATTTATAATATCAATTATTTTAATATTTCATGAATTAGGTAATTACTGCATCCCCATTGTGTCATAAATAAATTAAATTATTTAATGTCTAAAAATTATAAATAAAATAATATTATTTATTAAATATAATTTTATTTCTAATTAATATTTATAATCAGTTTTATCTTATGTATATACCTATATTAAAAAGGTTTTAGTTATCAAACATTGATTTTAACTCTTTTAACTCTTCTTTGAATTAAATAATAATAAGTGTCCTAATCTAATCTAAGTGGACTAAAGAGGTTCATATTTTATTCCTAACATTTTTTTTGTTGAATAATACTTATCCAATAGAATTGGTACTTGTGTTAGGGTAATAATAATATCAATTTTACCCTTAATTACCCTATTTACTTTTAACCGGGGTAAATAAAAGTAAACAATTACTATTAACCAAAAATTATTTTTATCTTATTGAACCAAATTTTACTCCTTGATATTAACATTTTCTCTCAGATTTTTGAAATTCATCTCACATAAATTTTAAAATAAAGTTTTTTATGAATTTTCAAATTCTCCACAGAGGTCGGTAAAAGACGGTATGAAGTTCAATTAAATTTTTATATATCTAAAATTATTATAAACTGACTCAAATGAATTAAATTGAAATTATATAGGTATTATATATATATATCTTGACCATAAAAAAATAAAATAAAATAAAATAATTTTTTAAATAAAAATTCAGTTTTAAACTATAACTGAGTGTTTTCACTATTCATCAAAAATTAAATGTTTTAAAAAACATACCAAAAAATCACCCGAAGCTACTTTTGATATTATGAATTCAAAAATGAATTCTATTTTACCAAATTAAAAACATATAAATTTAATTTTTTAGTATAAAATTAATTTCTGTTGTCAAAACCAAAAAGCATATTTTTATGAAATAATTACTACCAAAAGATTAACATTTGTTTTTGTCCAATTTCAATGTGAAATTATATAAAATTACCAACATTGGATTAAATGGTAAAAATATAATATAATTATACATCCCAACCACTCATATGTATAGTTGGACACTATAAATTATTTTGATTAAAAAAGTTGTTTTCAGTTAAAATATTTTTTTTTCACTATTCGACCAAATATGAAAGATATCAGAAAGACACCAAAAATTTATTGAAACTAAATTACAATGTCCCAATCCCAAAGGAGAAGTTTATTTTTTCAAATTAAATATATAAATGTTTCAAATACTGGATTTAAAATGGTTTCACCATTAAAAGGCGGTAAAATTTAATTTTATTGAAAAATACTTCTTTTATCTGAGAAAAATTAATTTGTCATTACATTATCTCTAAGAAACATATAATTTGCCTTTTAAAATTACAAGGGTTATATAAAGTTAAAAATTCTATTAATACTATTCATAACCTCTTTTGAACAGCTAGTTTGATAAGTCGTGGTGCGCTTGAACTCAATGTTGCGTGTAGTGTAGGTTATTGAATTACATTGAAGAAGTAACGTACTATGAAATCTTGGGGTGTTACATTCTTCCCTCCTTCATTAAATTTCATCCTCGAAATTTTTAAAATTGGGCTTGGTAATATAATGGAAAGTCCGACATCACAAAAATAGAAAATAAAACTATCACATTAAAAGAATGAAAGAGAAGTACATAGGTCACCCAAGATATCCCATACCAGGATTCAATGTAAGAAAACATGGATGTGGAATATAAACTAAGTGTCAAGATCTGATGGATAGGGATAGAAAACATGATCAGGAGAAGGTTAACAACATGAAAACCACAAACTTGTAATGGAAACAACGGTCATTAGTTTCCCAATAGGAAAAGTAAGTGGACGAATTTATTTTGTTTTAAGATACATTTCATAAATATGAAGAATTTATTTATGATATTTAATAAGAACATAAAGAGATATGCTTACTTTTTAAGTAGAGTTTCATTCTTAAACAAATTTCTACCACTAACTCTTTTTTTTAAACGATGAGTATTCAAGAAGACTTAGTCACACCGGAAGAGCTAGAATAAAAATCAAGAGAATCACATGTTCCGTGAAGGATAATATATATATTTACCTTGTATTTAGAGATTAATCAAAACCAAAAAGGTTATTACATGATCTGATGATCCCCCAAAATGATATTCCTTTAGAGAAAGAAACACTAATATTAATTTCTAAAATTGAACAAACAATACCCCAAAGTTAAATAAATATCATTCAGTAAACAATTGTCCTTAAACTCCTCCAATATAATCCAAACTAATATTGAATCCCAAAACATATAAGAATTTGGTTATGTAGTCTTCCACGTTAAATTGAATCTCTAAATAACATCAACTACTCTTAAAGTAACATACATAAAATTAATTAACCTAATCAAATATTCTATATTATAGGTTAATCATGTCCATAAATAACCCTAACCACAATACATACAAAATAAAACAAATATAAAAATCCACCATTGCTCCTCAAATGAAATCCCATAGTATTCTATTTTCCTTCGCCATATAGTGTTCTCAACAAAGAAAACATCTTCCAAAATCACATTTATCACTTAGTCACCAAATCATTTTCCTATACTAATGGTATTCATTTGATAAAACATAAGATCCCTAATCAACTTATTATTGATCAATAAAATAATTTAACTAAAAATAATCAGTCACACTAACCCAGGACTTTATGTAGTCCAATGGTAGACGATAAATCTCAATCACACTCTGGTTGTGGGTTCGATTCCCACAGCTTTGTCCGACATGACAGGTTATCACACGATATGTGTGTTGTTATTTTTCAAGAACTATATTTTATAACATTGCCAAAATGAGATAAAATCCTCAAAATAACCATAAAATAATTTAACCATAAATATTATCTCATACCTTGCATTTTCATCCAAAAATATAATAGCTTATAATTGCCGTAACCCAATGATCATATAAAACCAAATGGTTATTTATAACTATTTCCACAAGAGAAAAGATAAGTCCTCCTAAAATATCATTTTCACATGAAAAACTGTAGGGTTACAAGTACAAGAAAAAATTATCCAAAGTAATCCCATCAACAAGGAGCACTAATACTTTTAAAGATTTATCCTACCATTTATTTCCACATTGCTTCTTATTTGTCCAAGAAAATATCCTATAGAATAGGGAATTCACTCAGGTAATGGCCAGGTCCCCTACATTTATGAAAAATGACTGTAAATCGATTCTTGGGACCATTTTTATTTTCTTCCATAGTACTCTTCATTTTTCCTTAGAAATTATTCACTTTAAGTCTTTCTTTCCCACACGTAAATCATTTCTTTATTCCATTGAGACACTTTCCTGGGTGTCTCCTTCCACATTTCCTACATGATGGAAATTAGGGATTCTTTTCTCCATGGTCTCCACTACTAGAGCTATTATCATTCATCACATTTCTCTTATTTGTTGAGACCGGGAGTTGGTAAATATATATGTTGTTGATCATATTTTTGGAAAACTAATTTTTCATGAACACGATATCTTTTATGCCTATCATTATTCCATTTTGTTGCTCATTTTCACCACCGTTCCCACCTTGTACATCAAGCTCTATGTTACTGTGACTTTTTTGGAACCCAGTCATTGACTAAAACCATAAAGCATCGTGTGAGTAACAATAGTCATAAAATCATTTAGAGAATATCATAACACTATATTTTCATTTTTGAAACACCTTAAGATTAACCAATATCATTTATTCTAATATAATATTAAAATCTTTCTAATCAGTTTGTAAAGAAAATGTAAATTGTTTTAAGAATATCCCCAGGGAGTGTCCTAACCAAGATTGCAGAAAGGATAGTTGTCGTGCACCAATTCTCGTTCGAGTTTATCTCAAAGTGGTGTTTTGAGGTTTTACCCCTAGGTAGATCTGTGCCAGAGCCGCCTCAACCAACTCTTATCCAGACAAGTATTTATAGCTTGGAAAACTCACAAAATCTCTACAATACCAAAATTCTAGGAAGTTCTTCAATACTAATCCTCAATGTCTATCTAAGGGTAAGGTGCTCTAATCAGAGTTCATCTTAATCTAGCTTCCATGGGTTGTACTAAACATTCTCTGATACCAACTGTAACGCCCTGACACCAGTCACCCCAAGTTGGTTCATTATTACAATACATTGGCATTATCACAAAGATCATGTATCGAAAGAACGATTAGTTTAATAGTCTTGGAATCACTAGATACATTCATAAGGTTTACATTACATCATAAAATGGAATAATACAACAACATTGTTTCCATAGACAACATTGAGATCTCATAGACTATACATGGTGGTCAGTCATAATTACTTCATTGCATCCTGGAAAAATAAATCATAGAAAGGGGTGATCTCAGATTCTCAGTAAGGATAACATCATAGCAAAAAATTTCATAAATAACCATAAACATTTAAGGCAGTGTATAAGACTAGTGCAAAATCCTTTTAAACTTGAACATTAGCACAATATGGATGATATAGAATCAAATAATTCCATTTACTTATTCACATGGATATTCTACTAGTCGAATAATAACATGGAACATCAAAATCAACTTTTATAATGATGTAATGAATAATGCAAATCTATCATAACCACATAGTCATGTCCTTGTTCCAAGAATACAAATATGATTTTGTCATGGCCTTGTGCCAAGACACTAGTTTGTCTCATTAGACCTACCGATGTATCTAGGAGATATAGTGGGCTCCACCTCTCACTTACTAAGTCCAATGTATTCTTCATATGAAAGGTTTGAAACATAACATAAACATTCATATTAAAAATAGCATACAAAATGAAAATACTTTATCCTCAGACCATGAATGATATAAAAATATCACATCCACAGTCAAACATAACTCATTCAATACAATATGGATGATTGTATTGTAACATATTATCCTCAGTCGAGAATAATGAATGATATTGACATAGATGACTATAATCATCCAAAATATTTGAGAGAAATATCCCCCTTTTTCTTGAAAACATTTAAAAGTCACTCTATTTGTCAAGAAGCCATTTAAAAATAGACTTTTGACTCATAGTGTTCCATACCACTTTGAAACTTTTAAAAGGAATTTTTATTTTAAAACATTAATGTCTATATAAATAAATCCTTAAAAACAATTTTAAAACATGGACATTAATGAGAAATATTTAGAATAATAAATATGTAAAAATTTTAAAATGATATTTTAGGTAGAGTTCATAAACAAAAGAGAGAAACTTGAATAAAAAAAATTGAGCTAATTAAAACATCAAAATAAACATACTATAAACAAGTTTGAGTCACGATATTAACTTTATATTTTAGATTTTCATCTTAGTTAAATAGTTTCTCATTTACCAGGTCTCTTTGTACTTTTATATTATATGGTTAATAAACATACTATATACTTCAAAGTGAACCCCAAGTGGTTCATTAATGAGAAAAATATCATTATATAGGTCCTTTGGACGATCCTTAGATATTTAAGAATATAATATCAATTAATAATATAATATTTTTTTAACAACACTTTTATGTCAATTTTGACACTATTTGGTATTTTGTTTTTTCTAAAATAATTACCGCATTATTACTTCGAAAAAAATTCATCTAACCGACCCAAATATGTCATATTAACTTATAAAATTATTTTAATTCAAAAAAAGTCTCAAATTATATTTATTTGGATATTTATAATATCAATTATTTTAATATTTCATGAATTAGGTAATTACTACATCACCATTGTGTCATAAATAAATTAAATTATTTAATGTCTAAAAATTATAAATAAAAACTATTATTTATTAAATATTATTACATTTCTAATTAATATTTATAATCCGTTTTATCTTATGTATATACCTATATTAAAAATGTTTTAGTTATCAAACATTGATTTTATCTATTTTAACTCTTCTTTGAATTAAATAATAATAAGTGTCCTAATCTAATCTAAGTGGACTAAAGAGGTTAATATTTTATTCCTAACATTTTTTTGTTTAATAATACTTATCCAATAGAATTGGTACTTGTGTTATGGTAATAATAATATCATTTTTACCCTTAATTACCCTATTTACTTTTAACCGGGGTAAATAAAAGTAAACAGTTACCATTAACAAAAAATTATTTTTATCTTATTGAACCAAATTTTATTCCTTTATATTAACCTTTTCTCTCAGATTTTTGTAATTCATCTCACATAAATGGTAAAATAAAGTTTCATATGAATTTTTAAATTCTCCACGGAGTTCGGTAAAAGACGGTATGATGTTCAATAAAATTTTTATATATCTAAAATTATTATAAACTGACTCCAATTAATTAAATTGAAATTATATAGGTATTATATATATATCTTGACCATAAAAAAAATTAAAATAAAATAAATAATTCTTTAAATAAAAATTTAGTTTTAAACAATAACTGAGTGTTTTCACTATACATCAAAAATTAAATGTTTTAAAAAACATATTAAAAAATCACCCGAAGCTAATTTTGATATTATGAATTCAAAAATGAATTCTATTTTACCAAATTAAAAACATATAAATTTAATTTATTAGTATAAAATTAATTTCCGTTTTCAAAACCAAAAAGCATATTTTTATGAAATAATTACTACCAAAAGATTAACATTTGTTTATGTCCATTTTCAAAGTGAAATTACATACAATTACCAACATTAGATTAAATGGTAAAAATATAATCTAATTATACATCCCAACCACTCATATGTATAGTTGAACACTATAAATTATTTTGATTAAAAAAGTTGTTTTCAGTTAAAATATATGTTTTTCACTATTCAACCAAATATGAAAGTTATCAGAAAGACACCAAAAATTTATTGAAACTAAATTACAATGTCCCAATCCCAAAGGAGAATTTTATTTTGTCAAATTAAATATATAAATATTTCAAATATTGGATTTAAAAAGGTTTCTCCATTAAAAGGGGGTAAAATTTAATTTTCTTGAAAAATACTTCTTTTATCTAAGAAAAAGTAATTTGTCATTACATTATGTCTATGAAACTTATAATATGCATTTTAAAATTACAAGGGTTATATAAAGTTAAAAATTCTATTAATACTATTCATAACCTCTTTTGAATGGCTAGTTTGGTAAGTCGTGGTGCGCTTGAACTCAATGTTGTGTGTAGTGTAGGTTATTGAATTACTTTGAAGAAGTAACGTACTATGAAATCTTGGGGTGTTAAATTCTTCCCTCCTTCATTAAATTTCATCCTTGAAATTTTTAAAATTGGGCTTTGTAATATAATGGAAAGTCTGACATCAGAAAAAGAGACAATAAAACTATCGCATTAAAATAATGAAGGAGAAGTACATAGGTCACCCAAGATAACCCATAATAGGATTCAATGTAAGAAAACATGGATATGGAATATAAACTAAGTGTCAAGATCTGATGGATAGGGATAGAAAACATGACCAGGAGAAGGTTAACAACATGAAAACCACAAACTTATAATAGAACAAACGATCATTAGTTTCCCAATAGGAAAAGTAAATGGATAACTTTTTGTGTTTTAAGATACATTTCATAAAGATGAGGAATTTATTTATGAGATTGAATAAGAACATAAAGAGATATTCTTACTTTTTAAGTAGAGTTTCATTCATAAAAAAATTTCTACCACTAACTCATTTTTTTTAAACGATGTGTATTCAAGAAGACTTAGTCACACTGGAAGAGCTAGAATAAAAATCAAGAGAATCACATGTTCCATGAAAGATAATCTATATATTTACCTTGTGTTTAGAGATTAATCAAAACCAAAATGTTTATTACATGATCTGATGATCCCCCAAAATGATATTCCTTTAGAGAAAGAAACACTAATATTAATTTCTAAAATTGAACCAACAATACCCCAAAGTTAAATAAATACCATTCAGTAAACAATTGTCCTTAAACTCCTCCAATATAATCCAAACTAATATTGAATCCCAAAACATATAAGAATTTGGTTATGTAGCCTTCCACGTTAAATTGTATCTCCAAATAACATCAACTACTCTTAAAGTCACATACATAAAAGTAATTAACCTAATCACATATTCTATATTATAGGTTAATCATGTCCATAAATAACCCTAATCACAATACATCCACAATAAAACAAAGATAAAAATCCACCATTACTCCTCAAATGAAATCCCATATTATTCTATTTTCCTTGGCCATATAGTGTTCTCAACAAAGAAAACATCTTCCAAAATAACATTTATCACTTAGTCACCAAATCATTTTCCTATACTAATGGTATTCATTTGATAAGACATAAGATCCCTAATCAACTTATTATTGATCAACAAAATCATTTAACTAAAAATAATCAGTCACACTAACCCAGGACATTCATGTAGTTCAGTGGCAGACGACAAATCTCAATCGCACTCTGGTTGTGGGTTCGATTCCCACAGCTTTGTCCGACGCGACAGGTTATCACACGGTATGTGTTTTCTTCTTTTTCAAAAACTATATTTTATAACATTGCCAAAATGAGATAAATTCTTCAAAATAACCATAAAATAATTTAACCATAAATAATCTCTCATACCTTTCATTTTCATCCCAAAATATAATAACTTGTAATTTCCACATCCCAATGATCATATAAAACCAAATGGTTATTTATAACTATTTCCACAAGAGAAAATATAATTCCTCATAAGATATCATTTTGACATGAAAAACTATAGGGTTACAAGTACAAGAAAAAATTATCCAAAGTAATCCCATCAACAAGGAGCACTAATACTTTTAAAGATTTATCCTTCCATTTTTTCCACATTGATTCTTATTTGTCCAAGAAAATATCCTATAGAATAGAGGATTCACTCAGGTAATGGATAGGTCCCCTACATTTACGAAAAATGACTGTAAATCGATTCTTGGGACCATTTTTATTTTCTTCCATAATACTCTTCATTTTTCCTCGGTAAATATTCACTTTAAGTTTTTCTTTCCCACACGTAAATCATTTCTTTGTTCCATTGAGACACTTTCCTGGGTGTCTCCTTCCACATTTCCTACATGATGGAAATTAGGGATTCTTTTGTCCATGGTCTCCAATACTAGAGCTATTATCATTCATCACATTTCTCTTATTTGTTGAGACTGTGAGTTGGTAAATATATATGATGTTGATCATATTTTTGGAAAATTAATTTTTCATGAACAAGATATCTTTTATTCCTATCAACATTCCATTTTGTTGCTCATTTCCACCACCGTTCCCACCTTGTACATCATTCTCTATGTTACTGTGACTTCTTTGGAACCCAACCATTGACTAAAACCTTAAAGCATCATTTGATTAATAGTAGTCATAAAATCATTTAGAGAATATCATAACACTATATTTTCAATTTTGAAACACCTTAAGATTAACCAAGATCATTTATTCTAATATTATATTAAAATCATTCTTATTAGTTTGTAAAGAAAATGTAAATTTTCCTAAGAATATCCCCAGGGAGTCTCCTAACCAGGACTGCAGAAAGGACAGTTGTCGTGCACCAGTTCTCATTCGAGTCTATCTCAAAGCGGTGTTTTCAGGTTTTACCCCTTGGTAGATCTGTGCCAGAGTCGCGTCAACCAACTCTTATCTAGAAAGGTATGTATTTCTTGGAAAACTCACAAAATATCTACAATACCAAAATTCTAGGAAGTTATTCAACACTAATCCTCAATGTCTATCTAAGGGTAAGGTGCTCTAATCAGAGTTCATCATAATCTAGCTTCCATGGTTTGTACTAAACTTTCTCTGATACCATCTTTAACGCCCCGGCACCAGTCACCCCGAGTTGGTTCATTATTACAATACATTGTCATTATCACAAATATCATGTCTCGAAAGACCGATTAGTTTAATAGCCTTGGAATCACTAGATACATTCATTAGGTTTACATTACATCATAAAATGGAAAAATACAACAACATTGTTTCCATAGACAACATTGAGATCTCATAAACTATCCATGGAGGTCAGTCATAATTACTTCTTTCCATCCTGGAAAAATAAATCATAGAAAGGGGTGATCTCAGATTCTCAGTAAGGATAACATCATAGCAAAAAATTTCATAAATAAGCATAAACGTTTAAGGGAGTGTATAAGACTAGTACAAAAGCCTT
Organism: Viscum album; assembly: GCA_963277665.1. NCBI lineage: Eukaryota > Viridiplantae > Streptophyta > Magnoliopsida > Santalales > Viscaceae > Viscum > Viscum album. The sequence continues at coordinate 676,409,320 of OY728159.1, read as the reverse complement.
TTAATCATGAACTTCAGCATAATATGGACAAGATAGAATCAAATAATGCCATTTACTTATTCACATGGATATTCTACTAGTCGAATAATAACATGAAACATCAAAATCCACTTTTATAATGATGGAATGCATAATACCAATCTATCATAACCACATAGTCATGTCCTTATGCCAAGAATACAAATATGATTTTGTCATGGCCTTGTGCCAAGACACTAGTTTGTCTCACTAGACCTACCGATGTATCGAAGAGCTATAGTGGGCTCCACCTGTCACTTACTTAGTCCAATTCATTCCTCATATGAAAGGTTTGAAACATAACATAAACATTCATATTAAAAATAGCATAAAAAATGACAATACTTTATCCATAGACCATGAATGATATAAAAATAGCACATCCACAGTCAAATATAACTCATTCAATAGAATATAAAAGATTGTATTGTAACATATTAACCTCAGTCGAGAATAATGAAGTATATTGACATAGATGACAATAATCATGCAAAATATTTGAGAGAAATATCCTCCTTTTTCTTGAAAACATTTAAAAGTCACACTATTTGTCAAGAAGCGATTTAAAAATAGACTTTTTAATCAAAGTGTCCCATACCACTTTGAAACTTTTAAAAGGAATTTTTATTTTAAAACATTAATGTCCATATAAATAAGTCCTTAAAAACATTTTTAAAACATGTACATTAATGAGAAAGATCTAGAATAATAAATATGTAAAAATTTTAAAATGATATTTTAGGTAGAGTTCATAACCAAAAGAGAGACACTTGAATAAAAATAATTGAGGTAATTAAAACATCATAATATCTTGAGAATAATGGGATTCATGGTATACTATGTCAATGTACATTATATGCACTATATAAAATTGAATTGGAGTATAACAACAAAGAAGTATCAATGGAATGTAAATTGAGATGAAATATCTTATAAAGACTGTATTCTTAGGTTAAGGATAAACAACAACATTATTACGTGTGAAAAAAATAAATACACTCCATATGATTAGATATTCAGTGTAAATACATCAGTGGACATTCACACATAGTATTTTAAAAGCGACACCAATGAATTGGATATTACACTCAACAAATGGAGATTGAGTTAAAATTACTCTTATCAAGTTCAAATCGATGACTTGAGAATTTATGAATGGAGTGGTTATGTGTATGAAAATTATATCCACGGAAAGTGGGGTGGAAATTATGAAATAAGAAAATGAATAGTTATTCCACACATAATCATGGAGTAAAATAATCAATGAAGTATGCGTAAAGCCGAATGAGTGGAAATTGAAATTTCAAATTCCCTTATCGATTTGGTAATATAAAAAAATATACCCATGAAATAAGGATCATACAGTGATGATGTAAATATACATTAAATTAAATTATATTACACAATGAATACAATCATGTGCAGTACACACACCACATGAAATAAATAATTGGTGAACACTGGAATGAATCTCATCGCGTTCGTGGAGACAGTAATCCGTATGTACGCACAAGCAATAATATCATTATTTTGATATTAAAATAATATATAATTGGATTTTATATCATATATAAAGAATAATTATCATGTTATATTTATTATTTACATGAATTAAACATTATTATTATACCCATCCATATAGTAATACATTGAATATCAATTACACCACAACGTGGAGATGGTAATCCATACATACACACGTATGGTGACATGTCATTCAAAGGATGGGTAGAATAATTAATATGGATGTACCATATTTATAATTACATCATAGTATATAGAAGATACTGGTTTTATTATTTTATAATGGAAATAACAACTAATGAAGAAGTGGAAGAATAAACGAACTTGAAAAAGGTTGGTGAAATTATTACCTTTTCTTTGGGTTCTTCGTTTTGATTTGATCAAAAGTGCTCCTTAAGATGGATTTCTGACTAAAGGAATGCCTATAGGATGAATTTAGGGATTTTTAGAGGATATTTTGGTAGGGGTTGGCAGATCCAAAATGCTTTTATGGTGTGAATTAGTGGATAGGGGGGGGGGGGGGGGGTTATAAGAGGGGTGAGGGGCACCTTAGGAAAAGCTAGATATATTATTTTATAATAAAAATATTTTTGTTTCTAATAGATCCAAAATGAAATATTTAATGGATAAGGTGTGGATGGGTCGAAAAACACTCAACTAATAGGTTTTAGACAGGTTTGGGTCACTATATTAACTTTATATTTTAGATTTAACTCTTAGTTAAATTGTTTGACACTTACCATGTCTCTTTGTATTTTTATATTATATGGTTAATAAACATAATATATACTTCCAAGAGATCCCCAAGTAATTCATTAATGATAAAAATATCATTATATATGTCCTTTGTCCAAACCCTATATTTTTAGGAATATAATATCAATTAATAATATAATATTTGTTTTAAAATCCCTTTTATGTCAATTTTGACACTATTTGGTATTTTGTTTTTGCTAAATTCATAATAGCATTATTACTTCTAGAAAAATTCATCTAAAAACCCCAAATATGTCATATTAACCTATAAAATTACGGTAATTAATAAAAAGTATCAAATTACATTTATTTAGATATTTATAATATCAATTATTTTAATATTTCATTAATTAGGTAATTACTGCATCACCATTGTGTCATAAATAAATAAAATTTTTAATTTATAAAAATTATAAATAAAATACCATTATGTAGGAAATATTTTTAAATTTATAATGAATATTTATAATAAAATTTATCTAAGGTATATCCCAATATTAAAAATGTTTTAGTTTTTAAACATTGATTTTAACTCTTTTAACTCTTCTTTGAATTAAATAATAATAAGTGTCCTAATCCAATCCACGTCCAGACGGTAAGCTATACGTATGCACATATGGTGACTTTTCATTCTAAGGATGGATAGAATAATGAATTTGGATGTACCATATTTATAATATCATCATAGTATAGAGAATATACTCGAGTTTTTATTTTAGAATGGAAACAACAAAATAAAAAGGAAGTGGAAGAAGAAAGGAACTTGAAAGAGGTGATGGAATATTTACCTCTTTTCAGGTTCTTCCTTTTGATTTGATCAAAAGGGATCCATAGTTTGGCTTTCTGACTAATGGAAGGCCTCTATGATGAAGTGATGATTGTTGAGTGGGTATTTGGGCAGAGGTTGGTCGAGCTAAATGGCTTTGAAGGTGTGAATTAGAGTGAAGAGGGAGTGCCCTTTTATAAGAGGGGTGAGGGGAACCAGAGGAAAAGAGAAAAATATTATTTTATAATAAAATCATTTTCGGTTTCTAATGGCTCCAAAATGTATTATTTAAAGGTTAAGGTGGGGATGGGTCAAAAACCACTCAACCGATAGGTTTTAGACAGGTTTGGGTCACTATATTAAATTTATTCTTTACATGCACCTCTTAGTTAAATAGTTTGACATTTACCATGTATCTTATTATTTTTATATTATATATTTAATAAACTTATTATATGCTTCCAAGTGACCCCAAATGGTTCATTAATGATACAAATATCATTATATAATTATTTTGGCCAAACCATAGATTTTTTGGAATAGAATATCAATTAATAATATAATATTTATTTTGAAAACACTTTTATGTGAATCTTGACACTATTTGGTATTTTGTTTTTTCTAAATTTATAATAGCATTATTACTTCGAAAAAATTAAATCCAACCAACCCTAACATGTCACATTAACCTATAAAATTAGTGGAATTAATAAAAAGTCTCAAATTACATTTATTTGGGTATTTAGAATATCAATTCTCTTTTGAGCAGAATCGTCACCACCTGATTCTTATCTAGATCCACCCTCAGTAGCTCAACTAAATTCAATTATTGGGGAGGAAGTGGATGAAATAACTATGGGTGAGGAACAAAATATTCAAATAGAGGATGTACCTATTGTGATGGAATATGTTGATGGGTTTTACAGTAGATTTACCTAGACATCATCCAGAACGAGAAATTGAGTTTTCCATTGATTTAATTCCTTGTTCTAGGCCCATATCGAAGACCCCTTATAGAATGTCCACTGTAGAATTAGTGGAACAAAAGAAAAATCTAGAGGAATTGAGTAATAATTGATTTATTCATCCCAGGTTTTCTCTATGGGGATCCCCTGTCCTTTTTGTTAATAAGAAAGATGGAACTATGAGGTTATGTATCGACTAAATGGAGATCAATGCTATAACAATAATGAAAAAGTATCCCCTACCTCACATTGATGATTTATTTTACAAACTACATGGAGCTCAATACTTTTAAACGATTTACCTTTGATCTGGATATCATCAGTTGGGTGTGAAAAAGGAATACTTTCTAAAAACAACATTTCAAACCAGGTACGGGCATTACGAGTTTACAGTAATTCCATTTGGATTGACTAATGCACCCTCAATCTTCATGGATCTAATGAACAGAGTTTTAAAGAATATCTCAATGCTTTTTTAGTGGTATTTATTGATGATATCTTGGTATACTTCAAAATCTATGTAGATCATGAAAATCACTTGCCCATTATCCTGAAGACTCTTAGAAGACATGAATTATATAGGAAGTTTAGAAAGTGTGAATTGAGGCTTCAAGAGATTTATATTCATGGCCATATTGTCTCTATGGATAGAATTTCCATTGATCCTTCAAAGACCAAGGCAATCCAATAATGGCCAGCACCCACAAATATAACTGATGTACGCAATTTTATTGGTTTAGCAGGTTATTATCGACGTTTCATCCTTAATTTTTCCCAATTGGAAAACCCATTAACGAAGCTCACATGTAAAGGGGTTAAATTTGTTTGGACAAAATATTATGAATAATGTTTCTAAGAACTGAAGATAAGATTAGTCAATTATTCTATATTGACTCTACCATCGGGGAATGACGAGTTTGTTATTTATATTGATGCTTCAAAGAAAGGACTTGGTTGTGTCCTTATGAAAAATGATAGGGTTATTTTCTGTGCATCATGACAGAAAAAAATTCATGAGCCAAACTATCCTACTCATGATCTTGAGTTATCTGCTGTAATATTTGATTTGAAGATATGGAGACACTATCACTATGGTGAAAAATGTGAGATTTATACTGATCACAAGAGTTTGAATTATATTTTCTCAAAGAAATAACTCAACATGAGGCAAAGGCGATGGATTGAACTACTCAATGATTATGATTTCACGATACACTACCACCCGAGGAAGGAAAATAAGGTGGCAGATGCTTTGAGTGAAAATGAACATTGAGTTTTGAACAAGATGATAGTTGCAAGGGATCCTATTTTCATGGATCTAGTTAAGATGGATATGGGAATGACCATGGAAGGTGAAAAATAAATGCTCTTTCAAATGGTTTCCAAACAATCTTTACTAGAAAGGATAAAAAGATATCAAGATGAAGATGTGGAGTTTCAAAAGAAGACTAAAGCTGTCAATGATTGGAGATTGAGTGACTTCGTATATGAAGATGGAATTTTGAAATTTGGGAAGAGACTTTGTGTTCCCAATATACCTGATCTAAAAAGAGAATTTTTGGATGATGCTCATAGTTCCAATTTCCCTATACTCCTTGGGAGCAAAAAAATGTATATATATTTGAAGGAACATTTTTGGTGGGACAACATGAAGAGGGAGATTGCTGATTTTGTGTCAAGATGTATGGTTTGTCAAAAAGTAAAAGCTGGAAGACAACAGACTGGAGGATGCATGTAACCTCTTACCATACCGGAGTGGGAATGGGATAATATTATGATGGACTTTTTCATTGGACTACCAAAGGCTCCTAGAAGGAACGATTCAATATGGGTCATTGTTGATCACCTTACCAAGTCAGCACATTTTCTTGCTATAAGAGAAGATTTTCCACTTGAACGATTGTCTAAAATATATATTAATGAAGTTTATAGACTTCATGGAGTACCATTATCAATTGTTTCTGATCTTGATCCACGTTTTTCATCAAGATTGTGGAAAATCCTTCAGAAAGCCTGGGATACTGAACTTCATTTGAGCACTGCATACCACCCCCAAACTGATGGACAATCAGAACGGACTATTCAGACCTTAGAAGACATGTTGAGATCCTTCTCACTTTACTTTCAGGGTATGTGGGATCAATTTTTACATATGATAGAAGTTTCCTATAAAAATAGCTTCCATTCAAATAATCAGATGGCACCATATGAAGTGTTATATGAAAAGAGATGTTGCACACCCACCTGTTGGGATGATGTTGGTGAAATAAAACTCATAGGTGTGGAATTGGTGGAGGAAACGATGGAAAAGGTAAAGGTAATCCAAAAGCACATCAAAGCAGCTGAAAGTAGGCAGAAGAGCTAGGCTGATAACTGAAAGAAGGATTTGGAATTTCAGGTAGGAGATCATGTTTTTTTGAAGGTATCTCTATGGAAGGGTGTTATACATTTTGGTAAGAAGGGTAAATTGAGTCCTAGTTACATCGGACCTTTTGAAATTTTAGAACGAATTGGGGTTGTAGCTTACCATTTGGTAATGCCGCCAAGTCTCTCCAAAATTCACGATGTGTTCCACGTATCACTTTTGTGAAAATACATACCCGACCCAACACATGTACTCAACTATGATTAATGAGAACTATAACCCAATCTGTCTTATTGCGAAGATCCTATCATGATTCTTGATATAAGATAACAAGTGCTGAGATACCGGATGACCCGTCTGGTAAATGTTCTATGGGGAAACCATAAGATGGAAGAGGCAACGTGGGAACCTGAGAAACTTATGATGAAGAACCACCTGAGTCTTTTCATGCAGTAGTATTGTAGAAATTTCAAGAACAAAATTACTTGATGGAGGGGATAATGTAACACCCCAATCTTCCATGGTATGCTTCTCTTTAAATAGTACAGTAGCGTGTGGTTTACGCAACATCGAGTTCTAACACACCAAAACCCATCAAACTAGCCGTTATGAATAGTAATCCCCACTTTTTGAAATTTTATACATTTTATCTTTCAAAATGGACTTCATTTTTGGATTCAGAATATCCAAATTAGCTTAGGGTGAATTTTCTGTACTTTTCAGATAACTTCATTTTTTGATGAATAGTGAAAATTACTAAATTTTAATTAAAAACAACTTTATTAATCGAAATAATTAATAGTGATATATTATTCATTTGAGTGAATTTAATTTATAATTATATTATAGTTTTTCCATTTAATCCAATGTGTGTCATTGGACGTAATTTCATATTTAAACCGGACATAAGTAAATGTCAATCTTTTGATAGTTATTATTTCTTAAAAACACGCTTTTTGTTTTGACAATGAAAATTAATTTTAAATTAATTTTTTCCACTAATGTGTTTTTAATTTCAAAAACTGGATTCCTTATTTAGAATCAAGAGGTCCAAATTGGGTAAATAGCTATCTTTTAACATTAGACATTTTGATTAATTGCTTCGGTAAATATTTTATTTACCATGGTTAAAGGGTAAATCTGATAAATAAGGGTAAACAAATAATATTATAATAATATTAAATTACCCTAAAACGTGTCTTAACCTGATTGGATGATACATTTCCAACCATGGGAATATTTGGGTCGATTTTGGGACCCCATGGAGCCACTTGTAGGCGATAATGACACTTTATATTAATTAAGTTAAAGTAAATACCAAAATGACATAAGCATATATCATTTAGGAAGACATTTTTTATATATGGTTATATAAGTTATCATTTCAACTATAAAAATTAATTAGAAAGCTAAAACTATTTCCCACATAATGGTATTTTATTTTTTATTTTTATAAATTGAATATTTAAATTTATCTATGACACAATAATGATGACGTAGTTTCCTTATTAATGAAAGAATCAAATAATTGGTATTATAAATGTTAAAAAAATATATAATATGAAAGTATTGATGACATCAACGAATTTTTTAGGTTAATATGACATATAAGGGTTGGTTAGTTGAATAATTTTTGAAGTAATAATTCTGTTATGAATTTACCAAAATCAAAATACCAAATAGTGTCAAAATTGACATAAAGAGTTTTTAAAACAAATATCATATTATTAATTGATATTCTATTCCTAAAAAATAAGGTTCGTCCAAAGGGATTATATAATAATAGGTGTATCATTAATGAACCACTTGGGGTTATCTTGTAAGTATATAGTACATTTATTAACCATACAATATAAAAATACAAAGAGACATGGTAAATGTCAAACAATTTAAATAAGAGTTAAATATAAATGATAAAGTTAATATAGTGAACCAAACAACTCTAAAACCTATTGGTTGAGTGGTTTTATACCCATACCCACCTTAGCCTTTAAATAATTTATTTTGGAGCCATTATAAATCGAAAATGATTTTATTACAAAATAATTTTTCTAGATTTTCCTAAGGTGCCCCTCACCCCTCTTATAAAAGAGAACTCCCCCTTCCCTCTAATTTGCACCTTCATATAATTTTGGCTCAGCCAACCCCTACCCAAATATCCTATAAACTTCCCAAAATTCATTCTAAAGTCATTCCTTTAGTCACAAATCCATCTTAAATAGCCCTTTTGATCAAATCAAAAGGAATAACCTGAAGAAGAGGTAATAATTACCACCCTCTTTCAAGTTCTTTTCTTCTTCCAAATATTCTTTCTTTTTAATTTCCATTCTAAAATAATAACTCTAGTATCTTATTTATAATTTGATGTTATTATAAATATAGTACAGCCATATTAATTATTCTAACCATCCTTTGAATGACATGTCACCATACGTGTGTACGTACGGATTACCGTCTCCACGTCGTGGTGTAATTGTTGTTCAATACATTATTATATGGGTGGGTATAATAATACAGTGTAATTAATGTAAATAATAAATATAACATGATAATGATTCTTTATATATATGATATAGCATCCAATTATATATTATTTTATTATCAATATAATGATATTATTGCTCGTGTGTACGTACGGATTACTGAATCCACGAATGTGATGAGATTCATTCCCCATAGCATACATTCAAGACTAATTATCATTATATGATTAAAAAAATGTTTAGAGACATTATATAATTCTGGATAAGAATAATATATATCCCATCCATAAAAATATGACTCACATAATAATGAATATAAAGGAAAACAAATCCGTTAACACCCGAAACGACGATAATACTAAGATATTATTAACAAAGAATTGATAAAAGATCATATATGGTATCATATTAATGTATATGATATCAATTTTAATGAAAATAATATTTTAATGTATATGGTATCACTTTAAATGTGTATGATATCGATTGTTGTATATTTTAATGACAATTATTTCACCATTATACAGGTGGTTAACCTACCCTCGTCCAAAGAAATGTACAAAGTAAGGGGTATCTTATATAACTTTTAAAAATTACGAAGAAGAAATTTATTGAAGGAGTGAAGAATATAACTCCACAATATTTCATAGTACATTAGTTTTTCACAGTAATTCATTAACTTACAGTACACGCAATATCGAGTTCAAGCACACCACGACTTACCAAACTAGCCATTCAAAAGTGGTTACGAATAGTATTAACATAATTTTGCACCTTATATAACACTTATAATTTTAGAATCCATATTATTAACTTCTTAGACATTACGTAAGGACAAATTCATTTTTTTCATATAAAAGAAGTATTTTTCAAAAAAATGCAATATTATCGCCCTTTAATGAAGATTCCTTTTTAAATACAATATTTGAAACTTTTATATATTCAATTTGACAAAATAAACTTTTTCTTTGGGATCGGGACATAAGAATTTAGTTTCAATAAATTTTTGGTGTTTTTCTGATAACTTTCAAATTTGGGTGAATAGTTAAAAATAATATATTTTAACTAAAAACAACTTTTTTAATAAAAATAATTTATAGTGTTCATATATACATATTAATGGTTGGTATGTATAATTAGATTATATTTTTACCATTTAATCCAATGTTTGACATTGTATGTAATTTCATTTTGAAATTGGACATAAACAAATGTTAATCTTTTGGAAGTAATTATTTTATAAAAATACGCCTTTTGGTTTTCACAAAGGGAATTAATTTTAAACTAATAAATGAAATTTTTATGATTTTAATTTGGTAAAATAGAATTCATATTTGAATTCAGAATATCAAAATTAGAGTAGGGTGAATTTTTGGTAAGTTTCTGAAAACTTTTAATTTTCGATGAATAGTAAAAAACACTAAGTTATAGTTTAAAACCGAATTTTTATTTAAATCATTACTTATTTTATTTAAAATAATTTTAGTTCAGGATAGATATATAATACCTATATATGTTCAATTCAATTCATTGGATTCAATTTATAATAATTTTGGATAGAAAAAAAGTTTATTGAACTTTTCTCCGTCTTTTACCTACCTCCTGGGAGAATTTTCAAATTCACATAAAACATAATTTTTCCGCTTTTGTGTGTTGAATTTCGAAAATCCGATAGACACGGTTAATATCAAGGAGAAAAATGTGGTTCAATAAGATAAAAATAGTTTTTTGTGAATAGTATCTTTTTACATTTATTTACCCCTATTAAATGTAAATAAGGTAATTAAGGGTAAAAATGATATTATTATTACCCTAAAACATGTACCAATTCTATTGGATAAGTATAAATCGACCAAAAAAAAACCTTACGAATAAAATATGAACCACTTTGGTCCACTTGGATTAGATAAGAACACTTATAATTATTTAATTCAGAGAAGTGTTAAAAGAGTTGAAATCAATGTTTAATAACTAAAACATTTGAATATTGAGTTATACCTAATATATATTATATTATTATTATTTATTAGAAAGATAAAAATATTTCCTACATAATTTTATTTTATTTATAATTTTTAGACTTTATATAATTTAATTTATTTATGACACAATGATGATGCAGTAATTACCTAATTAATGAAATATTAAAATAATTGATAATATAAATATCCAAATAAATTTAATTTGAGACTTTTTATGAATTACACTAATTTTCTAGGTTAATATGACATATTAGGGTTGGTTAGATGATTTTTTTTTGAAGTAATAATGCTGTTATTAATTTATCAATAACAAAATTCCAAATAGTGTCAAAATTGACATAAAAAAGTTTATAAAATCAATATTATATTATAAATTTATATTATTTTCCTAAAAATATAAAGTTCAGAAAAAGGACTTATATAATTATATGTGTATCATTAATGAACCACTTTTGGTTCTCTTGGATGTATATAGTATGTCTATTAACCATATAATATAAAAATACAAAGAGACATGGTTAATGTCAAACTATTTAACTAAGAGTTAAATCTAAACGATAAAGTCAATATAGTGACCCAAACCTGTCTAAACCCTATTGGTTGAGTGGTTTTTGACCCATACCTACATAGCCTTTAAATAATTCATTTTTTAGCTAATAGAAACCGAAAATTATTTTATTATAAAATTATATTTCTAGCTTTTTCTAAGGTGCACCTCACCCCTCTTATAAAAGGGCACTCCCCTTCCCTCTAATTCACACATTTGATGCCTTTTGGATAAGGAAACCCCTACCAAAAAATCTTCTACACTTCCCTCAATTCATCCTAGAGGCATTACTTTTGTCAAAAATCCAACTTAAAGATCACTTTTGATCAAATCAAAATGAAGAACCCGAAGAAGAGGTAATAATTTCACCACCATCTTTCAAGTTCTTTTTTTCTTCCACATCTTCTTTCTTTGTTATTTCTATTCTAAAATAATAATTCCAGTACCTTCTACATACTGTGATGTTATTATAATTATGGTACAACCATATTCATTATTCTATCCATATTTTCAATGACATGTCACCATACGTGCGTACGTATGGATTACCGTCTCCACATCGTGGTGTTATTATTATTCAATACATTATTATTTGTATGGGTATAATAATGATGTGAAATTCATTTAAATAATAAATATAACATGATAATGATTCTGTATATATGATATACCATCCATGTATATATTATTTTAATATCAAAAGAATGATATTGTCACCCGTGCGTACGTACAGATTACCGTCTTCTCAATCATGATTAGTTTCATTCCACATCATATCTATTCAAGACTAATTTTCATTAGATGATTAAAATTAATGTTTAGAAAAATTATATCATTCTGGATATTAATAAGATACATCCCATCCATAACATTCGTATTGAAACTCGCATACAAAATATCAATACTTTATCCACAAACCATGAATGGTATAAAAATAACACATCCACAGTCAAACATAACCCATTCAATTAAACATGGATGATTTTATTGTAAAATATTAACCTCAATATAAAATAATAAAGGATACTGACATAGATGAAAAAATCATCAAAACTATTAGAGAGAAATAACCGCTTTTTCTTGAAAACATTTTAAAATCAAACTATTTGTCAAGAAACTATTTAAAAATAGATTTTTGAATAAAAGTGTCCCAAATCACATTGAAACTTTTAAAATGAGTTTTAATATTAAAACATTAATGTCCATATAAATAAATCATTAAAACCATTTTTAAAATATCGACATTAATGAGAAAGATTTAGAATAATAAATCATTAAAACATTTAAAATGTTATTTTAGTTAGAGTTCCTAACCAAAAGAGAAACAATTGAATACAAATAATTGAGGTAATAAAAACTTTATAATATCATCAAAATAAACAGAATCATGATATATTATGTAAAATTATGTTATATATACCATATATGAGTCATTTGGTGTATAACAACATAGAATTCTCAGTGGAAGGTAAATACAGATGAAATATTTTATAGAGACCGCATCCTTAGGTTAAGGATAAATGAATGTCATAATTATGTGTGAAAAATATAAATACACTCAATATTATTGTATATTCCGTGAAAAACAATCAGAGGACATTCACCCAAATTTTTTTAAAAACAAAAAAAATGAATTTGATGCTTAACTCAACAAATGGGGATTGAGTTAAAAATACTCTTATCATGTTTATATCGATGACATGAGAATTTATCAACAGAGTTATTATGTGTATAAAAAGTATATACATAGAAAGGGGAGTGGAAATTATGACATAATCCAATTAATAGTTATTCCACACATAATCTTGGAGTAAAATAATCAATGAAGTATGCGTAAAGCTGAATGAGTGGAAATTGAAATTTCAAATTCCCTTATCGATTTGGTAACTTACGAAACATACACCCATGAAAGAAGGATCATACAATGATGATGTAAATATCCATAAATTAAAGTATAATAAAAAATTAATACAATCATGGGCAGTACACACACGACATGCAATAAATAAGTGGTGAACAATAAAAATCTCAAGGAATTAAAAGTGAGATAAGAAACCCGTTACTTTGTAATTTTCCTTGGTCGAGGTCAGGTTAACCTCCTGTATAATGGTGAAATAATTTTCATTAAAATATAAAATAATAATATACATTAATTTGATTCCATATATGATCTTTTAACATTTCTTTGGTAATAATATCTTAGTATTATCGTTGTTTCGAGTGTTAACGGATTTGTTTTCCTTTATATTCTTTTTTATGTGAGTCATACTTTTTATGGATGGGATGTATATTATTCATATCCAGAATGATATCATGTCTCTAAAAATTATTTTTAATCATCTAATGAAAATTATTCTTGAATGGATTCGATGGGGAATGAATCTCATCGCGTTCATGGAGATTAGAATCCGTACGTATGCACGCGCGACAATATCATTCTTTAGATATTAGAATAATATATAATTGGATGACATATCGTATATACATAATAATTATCATGTTATATTTATTATTTACATGAATTAAACATCATTATTATACCCATCCAAATAATAGTGTATTGAATAAAAATTACACCACGACGTGGAGACTGTAATCCATACGTACACACGTATGGTGACATGTCATTAAAAGGATTTATAGAAGAACTTCTTAGAATTTTTGTATTGTAGAGATTTTGTGAGTTTTCCATGAAATACATACCTATCTGGATACGACCAGGTAGAGGCAGCTCGAGTAGAGATGTCCCTAGGGGTAAAACCCAAAAACACCACTTTGAGCTAGACTCGAACGGGAACTGGTGCACGACAACGGGCCTTGCTTCACTCTTGGTTATGACACTCTCGGGGATATGCATAGGATAATATACATTTTATTTACAAACCAATTTGTTGTATTTTAATATAACATGATAGTAAATGACCTTAGTTAATCTTATGGTATTTTAAAATTGAAAATATGGTGTCATGATATTCTCTAAATGCTTTTTTGACTACTGTTACTCACACAATGCTTTCTGGTATTAGTCAATGGCTTGGTTCCATGGAAGTCATAATAACATTGACCATGATGTAAAAGGTGGGAATGGTGATAGAAATGAAAAAAAAAATAGAATGTTGATAGGTATAAAAGATATCGTGTCCATGCCAAATCATTTTTCCAAAAATATGATCAACAACATATATATTAACCAACTCCCGGACACAAAAAAAAGAAGAGAAATGTGATGAATAATAAGTGCTCTAGTAGTGGGGACCATGGAGAAAAGAATCCTCAATTTCCATCATGCAGTAAATGTGGAAGGATACACCCAAGTAAGTGACTCAATGGAACAAATAAATAATTAATGTGTGGGAAATAAGGACATAATGTGAAGAATTGTCGAGGAAAAATGAAAAGTACTATGGATGAAAATAAAAATGGTCCCAAGAATCCATTTATAGACATTTTCTGTAAATTTAGGGGAACTTTCCATTACCAGAATGAATTCCCTATTATATAGGATATTATCATGGTCAAAGAAGAACCTATGTGGAAATAAATGGCTAGAAAAATGTTTGAAAGTATTAGTGCTCTTTGTTGATGGGATTACTTTCGATAATTTTCTCTTGTACATATAACCATACAGTTTGTCATGTGAAAATGATATTTGAGGAAGGCTTATCTTATCCCTTGTAGATATACTTATAAATAACCATTTGGTTTTATATGATCATTGGGTTTGAGGCAATTACATGAAATTATATTTTGGAAAGAAAATGCATGGTATTAAAAAATATTTGAGGTTAAATTATGTTATGGTTATTTTGAGGAATTTATCTCATTTTGGTAATGTTATAAAATATAGTTTTTGAAAAAAGAAAACATGGAGACCGTGTCACAACCCGTCACGTCAGACAATGCTGTGGGAATCGAACCCACATCCAGAGTGCGATTGAGATTTATCGCCTACCACTGGACTACGTGAAGTCCCTGGATAGTGTGACTAATTATTTTTTTGTTAAATGATTTTATTGATCAATAATAAGTTGATTTGGGATCTTATGACTTATCAAATGAATACCATTAGTATAAGAAAATTATTTGGTGACTAAGTGATAAATTTTATTTTGGAAGATGATTGCTTTGTTGGAAAAAATATATTCCCAATGAAATTAGAATCCTATGGGATTTCATTTGAGGAGTAATGGTGGATTTTTATCTATGTTTTTGTTCTGGATTTATAGTGATAAGGGTTATTTAGGGAAATTATTAACTTGTAATATAGAATATGTGATTAGGTTAATTACTTAAATGTATGTGACTTTAAGAGTAGTTGATGTCATTTGGAGATACAATTTAACGTGGAATACTATATTACCATATTCTTCTAAGTTTGGGGTTTCAATATTAGTTTGGATTATATTGAAGGATTTTAAGGACTATTGTTTTTTGAATGGTATTTATTTAACTATGGGGTATTGTTGGTTTAATTTTACAAATTAATATTAGTGTTTCTTTCTCTAAAGTAATATCCTTTTGGGGGATCATCAGATCATGTACTAACCGTTTTTGGTTTTGATTATTCTCTAAAGACAAGGTAAATATATACAATATCCTTTGTGGATCATGTGATTCTATTGATGTTTATTCTAGCTCTTCTGGTGTGACCAATTCTTCTTGAATACACATCATTTAAAAAATGAGTTAGTGGAAGAAATTTGTTAAAGAATGAAACTCTACGTAAAAATTAAGTATATATCTTTATGTTCTTAGTCAATATCATAAATAAATTCGTCATCTTTATGAAATGTAACATAAAACAAAAAAATGTTGTCCGTTTACTTTTCCTACTGGAAAACTAATGATCATTTGTCGCATCAAAAATTTGTGGTTTTCTTGTTGTTAACTTCCTCCTTATCATGTTTTCTATCACCCTCCATTAGAATATGAAACTTAGTTTATCTTCCATATCCATGTTTTCTTACATGGAATCCTAGTATGCGTTATCTTGGGTGACCTTTGTACTTCTCATTCTTTCTTTTAAAGTGATAGTTTTATTGACTCTTTTTCTGATGTGGGACTTTCCGTTATATTCTCAAGAAAAATTTTAAAAATTGAGAGGAAACAATTTTTTGAAGGAGGGAATAATTTAACACCCCAAGATTTCATAGTACGTTAGTCCTTCAAATTAATTTAATAACTTACACTACACACAACATCCAGTTGAAGCGCACCACAAATTACTAAACAATCCATTAAAAAGTTGTTATGAATAGTATTAACATAATTCTGAAATTTATATAACCCTTATAATTTTAGAATCCATATTATGATTTTCTTAGACATAATGTAAGGACAAATTCATTTTTTTCAGATAAAAGAAGCATTTTTCAAAAAAAAATGCAATTTTACCGCCTTTTAATGGAGAACCCTTTTAAATCCAATATTCAAAACCATTATATATTAAATTTGAAAAAATAAACTTCTTATTTGGGATCGGGACATATGAATTTAGTTTCAATAAATTTTTGGCATTTTTCTGATAATTGTCATATTTTGTGAATAGTGAAAAATAATATATTTTAAATGCAAATAAATTTTTTAATCAAACTTATTTAAAGTGTTAAACTATACATATGAATGTTTGTGATGTATAATTAGATTATATTTTTACCATTTAATCTAATGTTGGTAATTGGAAGTAATTTCACTTTGAAATTGGACATAAACAAATGTTAATCATTTGGTTGTTATTTTTTCACAAATATGCGCTATTTGGTTTTGACAATGGGAATTAATTTTAAACTAATAAATGAAATTTTTATGTTTTGAATTTGGTAAAATAGACTTAATTTTTTATTTATAATATCAAAATTAGCTTGGGGTGAATTTTGGGTATGTTTTAGAAAACTTTTAATTTTTGATGAATAGAGAAAAACAATGAGTTATATATTAAAACCGAATTCTTATTTAAATAATTATTAATTTTATTTAAATATTTTCCATCAAGATAGATATATAATACCTATATATGTTCAATGTAACTCATTGGAGTCAGTTTATAATAATTTTAGATATATAAAAATTTTATTGAACTTTTCACCGTCTTTTACCCACCACCTAGGAGAATTTGCAAATTTACAAAAAACACAATTTTACAGCTGCTGTGAGTTGAATTTCGAAAATCTGAGAGACACGGTTAATATAAAGGAGTAAAATGTGGTACAATAAGATAAAAATAATTTTTGGTGAATAGTAACTTTTTACTTTTATTTACCCCGGTTAAACGTTAATAGGGTAATTAAGGGTAAAAATGATTTTATTATTACCGTAAAACATGTTCCAATTCTATTGGATAAGTTTAATTAGACCAAAAACAACGTTAGGAATAAAATATTAATCTTTTTGGTCCACTTGGATAAGATTAGGACACTTATTTTTATTTAATTCAAAGAAGAGTTAAAAGAGTTAAAAATAAATGTTTAATAACTACAACATTTTCAATATAGGGATATACATAAGATAAGTTCTATTATAAATATTGATTAGAAAGATATACAGATTTACTACATAATGGTATTTTATTTATAATTTTTAGACATTATATAATTATTTTATTTATGACAGAATGGTGATAATGTAATTACCTAATTAATGAAATATTAAAATAATTGATATTATAAATATCCAAATAAATGTAATTTGAGACTTTTTATAAATTATAATAATTTTCTAGGTTAATATGACATATTAGGGTCAGTTATATGAATTATTTTGAAGTAATAATGCTTTTATATTTTTTGAAAAAACAAAATACCAAATAGTGTCAAATTTGGCATAAAAGAGTTTTTAAAACAAATATTATATTTTCAATTGATATTCTATTCCTAAAAATCTATGTTTAGGCCAAAAGACTTATATAATGATAGGTGTATCGTTAATGAACCAATTGGAGTTTTCTTGGAAGTATATATTAAGTTTATTAACCATATAATATAAAAATACAAAGAGACATGCTAAATGTCAAACTATTTAACTAAGATTGAAATCTAAATGATAAAGTTCATAAAGTGACCCAAACCTATCAAAAACCTATTGGTTGAGTGGTTTTCGACCCATAATCACCTTATAACTAAAAAAAATTAATTTTGGATCCATTACAAACTACAAATTAATTTATTATGAAATAATATTTCTATCTTTTCCTCAGGTACCTCTCTCCCCTCTTATAAAAGGGCACTCCCCCTTTTATCTATTTCACACCTTCAAAGCTTTTTGGCTCATCCAAACCCTGCCCCAATATCCTCTCCTCTTCCCTCACTTAATCTTAGAGGAATTCCTTTAGTCAGAAAGCCATCCTATGGAGCCCTTTTGATCACATCAAAAGGAAGAACCTGAAGAAGAGGTAATAATTTCACCACCCTCTTTCAAGTTGGTTTCTTCTTCCACTTATTATTTATTTGTTATTTCTATTCTAAACTACTAACTCCCATATCTTCTATATAAAATGATGTAATTATAAATATGCTACATCCATATTCATTATTCTATCCATCCTTTTAATGACATTTCACCATACGTGTGTACATATGGAATATCGTCTCCACATCGTGGTGTAATTGTTATTCAATACATTATTATTTAGATGGGTATAATAATGATGTGTAATTAATGTTAATAATAAATATAACATGATTATGATTTTTTATATATGATATAAAATCCAATTATATATTATTATAATATAAAAATAATGGTATTGTCACTCGTGCGTACACACAGATTACCATCTCCACGAACTTGACGAGATTCATTCCCCATCGTATCAATTCAAGACTAATTTTCATGAGATGATTAAAAATATTGTTTAGAGAATGATATAATTATTTTTATTAATAATATAAATCCCATCCATAACAAATATTACTCACATAATAATGAATATAAAGGAAAGAAAATCCGTTAAAACCTGAAAACACCGCTTTGAGGTAGACTAGAACGAGAACTGGTGCACGACAACGGGGCTTGCTGCATTCTTGGTTACGAAACTCCCAGGGGATATTATTAGGATAATTTACATAATGTTTTCAAACCTATTTGAAGTATGTCAATATAAGATGAGAATAAATTACCTTGGTAAATCCAAAGGTGTTTCAAAATTTGAAATATGGTGTCATGATATTCTCTAAATGATATTATGAAAAATGTTACTCACAGAATTCTTTCTGGTTTTATTCAATGGATGGGTTCCAAGGAGGTCATATTAACATTGAGAATGATGTAAAATATGGGAATGATGGTAGAAATGAGAAACAAAATGGAATGTTGTTAGGCATAAAAGATATCATGTTAATTCCAAATCAGTTCTCCAAGAATATTATGAACAACATATATATTAACAAACTCTAGGACTCAACAAAGAAGTGAAATGTAATGAATGATAAGAGCCCCAACATTGGAGACCATGGAGAAAATAATCCTAAATTTCCATCATGTAGGAAATGTGGAAGGAGACACCCAGGAAATTGTTCAATGGAACACAGATTTGCTTTACTTGTGGGAAAGAAGGACATAATGTGAAGAATTGCATTCTAAAAATGATGAGTACTATGGAAGAAAATAAAAATGGTCCCAAGAATCCATTTACAGCCATTTTCCATAAATTTAGAGGACCTTTCCATTACCCGAGTGAATTCCCTATTCTATAGGATATTTTATTGATTAAAGAAGAAGCTATGTGGAAATAAATGGTTGCAGAAATGTTTAAAATTATTAGCGCTCCTTGATGATGGGATTACATTGGACAATTTTCTCTTGTACTTGTAACCCTACTGTTTTTCATGTGAAAATGATATTTGAGGAATAATTATCTTTTCACTTGTGGATATAGTTATAAATAACCATTTGTATTTATATGATCACTGGGTTTGAAGCAATTACAAGTTATTATATTTTGGGATGAAAATGAAAGGTATGAGATAACATTTTTGGTCAAATTATGTTATGGTTATTACGAGGAATTTATCTCATTTTCGTAATTTCATAAAATATAGTTTTTGAAAAAGGACAACACGCAGACTGTGTGAGAACCCATCACGTCAGACGAAGATGTGGGAATCGAACCCACAACCAGAGTGCGATTGGGATTTATCACCTACCACTAGACTACGTGATGTCCCTAGTTAGTATGACTAATTGTTTTTAGTTAAATGATTTTATTGATAAATAATAATTAGATTTGGGATCTTATGTATTATCCAATGAATACCCTTATTATAAGAAAATGATTTGGTGACTATATGATAAATTTTATTTTGGAAGTTGTTCACAATGTTGGGAACACTATATGCCCAAGGAAAATAGAATGCATCCAGATTTCATTTGAGGAGTAATGGTGGATTTTTATCTATGTTTCTGTTGTGGATTTATAGATATTTGGTTTCATTAGGGAAATGATTAACCTATAATATAAATTATGTGATTTGGTTAATTACTTTTAAGTATGTGACTTTAAGAGTAGTTGAGGTCATTTGGAGATACAATTTAACATGGAAGACTACATAACCAAATTATTCTAAGTTTTGGGTTTCAATATTAGTTTGGATTAAATTGAAGGATTTTAAGGACAATTGATTATTGAATGGTATTTATTTGACTTTGGGGTATTGTTGTTTTAATTTTAGAAATTAATATTAGTGTTTCTTCCTCTAAAGGAATATCCTTTTTGGGGATCATCAGATCTTCTACTAACCGTTTTGGTTTTGATTAATATCTAAAGACAAGGTAAATTTATAGATTATCCTTTTTAGATCATATGATTCACTTGAATTTTATTCTATCTCTTCTAGTGGGACTAAGACTTCTCGAATACTCATAATCTTGTAGTAAAATTATCAATGAATTATGCGTAAAGCTGAATCAGTGGAAATTGAAATGTCCAATTCCCTTATCGATTTGGTAACTTACGAAACAGACACCCATGAAAGATGGATCATAAAATGATGATGTAAATATCAATAAATTAAATTATATTACACAATTAATACAATAATGTACAGTTCACACACCACATGCAATAAATAAGTGGTGAAAATGGAAATCTCACAGAATTAGAAGTGAGATAAGAAACCCCTTACTTTTTACTTTTCCTTGGTCGAGGGTAGGTTAACCTCTTGTATAATTCTGAAATAATTTTCATTAAAATATACAAGATTCATATACATTAATATGATACGATATATGATCATTTAACATTGATTTTTTAATAATATCTTAGTATTATCGTCCTTTTGGTTGTTAACGGATTTGTTTTCCATTATATTACTTGTTATGTGAGTCATATTTTTTATGGATGAGATGTATCATATTCATATCCAGAATGATATCATGTCTCTAAATATTATTTTTAATCATCTAATGAAAATTATTCTTGAATGGATACGATGGGGAATGAATCTCATCCCATTCGTGGAGATGGAAATCCGTATGTATTCATGAGCGACAATATCATTTTTTTGATATTAAAATCAGATATAATTGGATGGTATATCATATTCTCAGAATAATTATCATGTTATATTTATTATTTACATGAATTACACATCATTATTATACCAATGCAAATAATAATGTATAGAATAACAATTACACCACAACGTGGAGACGGTAATCCGTACGTACGCATGTATGGTGACATGTAATTCAAAGGATGGATAGAATAATGAATATGGATGTACCATATTTATAATAAAATCTGATTAGAGAACACTACCATAAGATATACATTGAGGATTAGTATAGAATAACTTCCTAGAATTTTGGTATTGTAGTGATTTTGTGAGTTTTCCAAGAAATACATCCCTGTCTGGATACGTGTAGATAGAGGCGGCTCTGGAACAGATGTACCAAGGGGTAAGACCCGAAAACAACGCTTGAGCTAGGCTCGAATGAGAACTTGTCCATGAAAAAGGGCCTTTCTTCATTCTTGGTTATGACACTCCCGAGTGATATGGTTAGGATAATTTACATTTTCATTACAAACTGATTTGATGGATTTTAATATAAGATGAGAATAAATGACCTTGGTTAATCCAAAGGTGTTTCAAAATTGAAAATATGGTGTCATGATATTCTCTAAATGATTTTATGACTACTGTTACTCACACAATGCTTTATGGTTTTAGTCAATGGCTGGGTTCCAATGATGTCATAGTAACTTTGGGCATGATGTACAAGGTGGGAACAGTGGTGGAAATGAGCAAAAAAATTGAATATTTAGAGGCATAAAATCTATCATGTTCATACAAAATCGGTTTTCCAAAATTATGATCAACATCATGCATATTAACTAACTCCAGTACTAAACATAGAAGAGAAAGGTGATGAATGATAAGAGCTCCAGTAGTGGAGACCATGGAGAAAAGAATCCTCAATTTCCATCTTGTAGGAAATGTGGAAGGAGACACCTAGGAAAGTGTCTTAATGGAACAAAGTAATGATTTACATGTAGGAAATAAGGACACAAAGTGAAGAATTTCTGAGGAAAAATGAATAGCACTATGGAAGAAAATAAAAATGGTCCCAAGAATCCATTTACAGTCATTTTCCGTAAATGTAGGGGACATGGACATTACCGAAGTGAATTCCCTAATCTATAGGACATTTTATTGGTCAAAGAAGAATCTATGTGGAAATAAATGGTTGGAGAAATTTATAAAAGTGTTATTACTCTTTGTTGATGGGATTACTTGGGATAATTTTTTCTCATACTTATAACCCTACTATTTTTCAATTGAAAATGTTATTTGAGGAATACTTATCTTTTCTCTTGTGTATATAGTTATAAATAACCATTTGGTTTTATATGATATTTGGTTTTGAGGAAATTAAAAGTTATTATATTTTTGGAAGAAAATGAAAGGTATGGGATACAATTTGTGTTTAAATTATGTTATGGTTATTTTGAGGAATTTATCTCATTTTGGTAATGTTATAAAATGCAGTTCTTGAAAAAGGAAAACATGGAGACCATGTGACAACCCATCACATCGGACAAAGCTGTGGGAATTGAACCTACAACCAGAGTGCGATTGTGATTTATCACCTACCACTGGACTACGTGAAGTCCCTGGTTAGTGTTACTAATTTTATTTATTTAAATGACTTTATTGATCAAAAATAAGTTTATTTTGGATCATAGGTAATATCAAATGAATACCCTTCGTATAGGAAAATGATTTCGTGACTAAGTGATAAATGTTATTTTGGAAGATGTTTGCTTTGTTGAGAACACTTTATGCCCACGGAAAATATAACACTATGGGATTTAATTTTAAGAGTAATGGTGGATTTTTATTTATGTCTTTATTGTGGATTTATAGTGATTTGGGTTATTTAAGGAAATGATTAAACTATAATATAGAATATGTGATTATGTTATTTACTTTTAAGTATGGGACATTAATAGTAGTTGATGTCATTTGGGGATACAATTTAACATGGAAGACTACATAAAAAATTTCTTCTATATTTGGTGTTTCAATATTAGTTTGGATTATAATGAAGGATTTTTAGGAAAATTGTTTATTGAATGGAATTTATTTAACATTTGGGTATTGTGGGTTTAATTTTAGAAATTAATATTAGTGTTTCTTTCTCTAAAGGAATATCCTTTTGGGGGATCATCAGATATTATACTAACTGTTTTAGTTTTGATTAATCTCTAAAGACATGGAAAATATAAAGATTATCTTTTGTGGATCATGTGATTCTATTGAAGTTTATTCTTACTCTTCCGGTGTGACCAAGTATTCATGAATACTCATCATTTAAAAAAATTAGTTAGTGGTAGAAATTTGTTAAAGAATGAAACTCTACATAAAAAGTATGTATAACTCTTTATGTTCTTAGTCAATCTCATAAATAAATTCCTCATCTTTATGAAATGTAACTTAAAACAAAAAAAATGTTGTACGTTTAATTATCCTACTTGGAAGCTAATGACTATTTGTCCCATCACAAGTTTGTGGTTTTCTTCTAGCTCCCGAACCCCAGTTACCCCGAGTCGTTGCATTATTACATTACATTGGCAC
The DNA here is from genome assembly GCA_963277665.1 of Viscum album. Lineage (NCBI taxonomy): Eukaryota > Viridiplantae > Streptophyta > Magnoliopsida > Santalales > Viscaceae > Viscum > Viscum album. The sequence goes on along the minus strand of OY728159.1, from coordinate 676,384,841 downwards.
AATCAAAAATATCAAGTCTCGAATGATCGATTAGTTTAGTAGCCTTAAAAACATGAGATACATTCATAAGGTTTACATAACACCATAAAATGGAAAACTACAACAACATTGTTTCAATAGACAACATTGAGATCCCATAGACTATCCATAGAGGTCAATCATAATATACTTCTTTGCATTTTGGGAAAAATAAATCCTAGAAAGGGATGATCTCAAATGATCATAAAGGATAACATTATAGCGTAAACTTTCATAAATAAGCATAAATGTTTAAGGTAGTGTATAAGACTAGAATAAAAGCCTTTTAAACTTGAACTTCATCATAATATGGAAAAGATAAAATCAAATAATTCCATTTACTTATTCAAATTGATATTCTACTAGTCTAATAATCAAATGCAATATCAATAGCCACTTTCATAATGATGGAATGCATAATGACAGAGTATCATAACCACATTGTCAAGGCCTTGTGCCAAGACTACAAATAAGATTTTGTCAAGGACATCTTCCAAGACACTAGTTTGTCACATTATACCTACCAATGCATTGAGGAGCTATAGCAGGATCCCCCCATCATTTAATAATTCCAATACATTCCTTATATGAAAGGTTTGAAACATAACATAAATATTCGTATTAAAACTAGCATACGAAATGTCAATACATTATCCACAAACCATGAATGGTATAAAAATAGCACATCCATATTCAAACATAACACATTCAATACAATATGGAATACTTTATTGTAATATATTAACCTCAATCGAGAATAATGAAGGATATTGACATAGATGAAAATAATCATCAAAACTATTTGTGAGAAATATCACCCTTTTTCTTGAAAACATTTAAAATTCATACTATTTGCAAGAAGCCATTTAAAAATAGATTTTTGAATCAAAGTGTCCCATGCCACTTTGAATGTTTCAAAAGGAATTTTAATTTTAAAACAATAATTCCCATATAAATAAAACCATAAAAACATTTTTAAAACATGGATATTAATGAGGAAGATTTAGAATAATAAATCTTTAAAACATTTAAAATTATATTTTAGTTAGAGTTCCTAACCAAAAGAGAGACACTTGAATAAAAATAACTGAGGTAATAAAAACATTATAATATCATGAGAATAAAGGGATTCATGATATACTATGTGAAATTGCATTACATAGACCATATAAAAGTGAATTAGTGTATAACAACAATGAATTCTCAATGGAATATAAATTGAGATGAAATCTCTTAAAAAGACCGTATCCATATGTTAAAGATAAATCAACGACATAATTATCTGTGAAAAATATAAATAATCTCAATTTTATTGGATATTAAGTGTAAATCAATGAGAGGACATCCACACATATTCTTGTAAAAACAACACCAATGCATTGGATATTCAACTCAACAAATGGAGATTTAGTTAAAATTACTCTTATCAAGTTCATATCGATGACTTAAAATTTATGAATGGATTGAATATGTGTATCAAAATTATATCCACAGAAAGGGGAGTGGAAATTATGACACAAGAAAATTAATAGTGATTCCACACATAATCTTTGAGTAAAATGATCAATGATGTATACATAAAGCCAAATGAGTGGAAATTGAAATTTGAAATTCCCCTATCGATTTGGTAACTTAAAAAACATACACCCATGAAATAAGGATCATACAATGATTATTTAAATATCCTTAAATTAATTTATATTTTACAATGAATACAATCATCAGTAGTACACACACCACATGCAATAAATAAGGGCGAACAATGGATATCTCACGAAATTAAAAGTGAGATAAGAAACCCCTTACCTTGTACTTTTCCTTAGTCGTGGGTAGGTTAACCTCCTGTATAATGGTGAAATAATTGTCAATATAATATAAAATAATCGTATACATTAATATGATACCATATATGATCTTTTAACATTGCATTGTTAATAATATCTTAGTTTTATCGTCATTTTTTGTGTTAACAGATTCGTTTTCCTTTATATTATTTATTATGTGAGTAATATGTTTTATGGATGGGATGTATAATTAGATTATATTTTTACCATTTAATCCAATTTTGGTCATTGGAATTAATTTCAATTGAAATTGGACATAAACAAATGTTAATCTTTTGGTAGTTATTCTTTCATAAAAATACGCTTTTTGGTTTTGACAACGATAATTAATTTTAAACTAATAAATGAAATTTATATGTTTTTATTTTGGTAAAATAGACTTCATTTTTGAATTCAGAATATCAAAATTAGCTTGGGGTGAATTTTTGGTATGTTTCTGAAAACTTTTAATTTTTGATGAATAGTGAAATACACTAAGTTATAGTTTCAAACCAAATTTTTATTTAAATAATTATTTATTTTATTTAAATTTAATTTAGGTCAAGATAGATTTTTAATACATATATAATTTAAATGTAATTAATTGGAGTCAGTTTATAATATTTTATATAAATATAAAAAATTTATTGAACTTTTCACCGTCTTTTACCCACCTCCTAGGAGAATTTTCAAATTCACATAAAACATAATTTTACAGTTTCTGTGAGTTGAATTTTGAAAATCGAAGAGACATGATAAATATCAAAGAGTAAACTATGGTTCAATAAGATAAAAATAATTTTACCGCTTCTGGGGGATATGCTATGGATAATTCTCATTTTCTTTAAAAACCTTTATAAAGGGTTTATGAGTATATATTTCCTCAAAGAAAACATTTTTATGATTATGGATTATATCCATAAACTTTTCAATTTACATTAGGTATTTTAAAAGTTAGGAATTATTCATTGTAATTCAAAAACTGACCTAGTGTATGCCACTATATAGAAATGGCGCCTAGTAGAAGGAATGTGAACTCCCGCAATCCTTATGATACAAAGAGTAAGAAGGATCCTATCTTCCACATAATTAAGCCATCATTTAGAATGGAAATAGTCTCTCATGTTTTGTCAACATATGAAGAAATAGTATCATTTGTTAATAAGATAAGTAAATAATTCTTTGAGTCCTATGGATTTGAAGGGAAGCAAGAGAAGAAAAGGATGGAAGAGAGAAAGATGGATAAACATTACATAATATTGAATTAAATGAATCATTAACATTGAGGATATTTTAAGGTTTACAGTTTCAAAGAATTAGAACATAACTATTATATTATATCTGAAAAATTTCTATGCAGACACTTCTATATAGTTTCCATTTTTTTCATATAATAAAAACTCTTAAAAAGAAACATGTCTAGTTCCATGTTTTGGACAACATGACTTTTCTTTGATCCCATCCATGACCCTATTATTCTTTAGGTCTCGTGGGAAAAAATTTCAAAACATGGGATGGGCCTAAAAAGCTCAGGAAGGGTTATAAAATAAGGATGGAAAACATTATCCCATCAATAAATACAAATCCATGAAACCATATTTTTCAATCATAACATACCTTATGAAATCATATGATTTATGAATAACAGAGTCAAATCATAAATCATAATGGTTACTTATGGAATCCATATCAAACATACATTGTAGCTATCACAGCTATTTAGGTATTTTCACTTGGAATACCCATCACAGTATATTCCCTAAATCTATTAGGAGAAACATCATGTTTACCTCCATCACGTTACCCAATGCGTTGGAGAGCAATCTCAGGCTCACCCGCCCTAGGTTAATCACAAAACCACCCGTATACATAAAAAATACCCAATAACCATAAAATAATCATAACACATAACACATGATTAATGTAAATATAACATTTCCACATTCCAATATATCGAAGCAAGATATTGAAATAAACCATGCTTTATCAAATCATTTTAAAAGCCATTTAAAAATAGACTTTTGAATCAAAGTGTCCCACACCACATTGAAAATTTTAAATGAATTTCCATTTGAAAACATTAATTTCCATATAAATAAATCCAAGAACCCATTTTGAAAAAATGTTCATTAATTAGAAATATTTAGAAGAATAAATCTTTAAAACATTTAAAACGATATTTTAGTTAAAGAGTTTTTTTACAAAAATATGGATGCTTGAATACCAATCATTAAGGAATAAAATTTAATTATAACTTTATAATATCATGAGAATAAATGGATTCATGATATAATATGTCAAAGGAGAGTATATACACCATATAAGAGTGAATTGGTGCATAACAACAATGAAGTCTCAGTGGAAATGTAAATTGAGATGAAATCCATTATAAAGATTGTATCCTTATATTAAGGATAAATTAATTAAATAATTACGTGAGAAAAATATAAATACACCAAATATAATTGAATATTAATTGTAAAACAATTAGATATCTTTCTCCCATATTCATAGGATCACATATTCAAGAAGTACAGTTCAACCCAAATAATTGAAATTGGGTTAAGGAGTTCCCTTGTAAAAATTCGACAGCCTAACGACGTCACTTTTAAATTCATAAAATGATTTTATGAGGTTAAAATGGAATATCATCACTTGGAAATAATTTTTTCATCAATAATGATATATAATAACATGTACCAACATAATAAGATGAAAATTAAAAGACATAACAAAAAATATGTATTTTAAAAAGATGAGGGTGAAAGGTTCCCTTACCGATTTAGTAACTTACAAAACATACACCACATGAAAGAATGATCATAAAATGAAGATGTAAAAACTCATAAATTATTTTATATTACATATAGTACAATCTTGTGAAGTACACACACCACAGAAAAAAATAGTGGAAAATATAGCATTAATATCACGGGAATAAAATGTGAGATGAAACCCTTTACCACATTGTAATCAAATGAGTCATTTGACCAAAAGTTAATAACCACAAAATTTTTCAAATAATACCATGAATATAATTATAACAATTATAATATATATCATATGGCGGAACACAATACACCACATGAAATTAATAAGTGGCAAACAATAAAAATCTCACGGAATTAAATGTGAGATAGAAAAATCCCTTACCTTCTGTCCGACTTGACTCGATCATTCTTTAATATCTTGAATAATAAACTAAAGTTAATTTATAATTTCTTAGGAACCTCTTTCAAGTTTATTATTACTTTTATATCACTTATTACCATGTTATTAACATTATGTAATCCTTTATGTTAATAACATCCATTTTGTCGATATTTGGTACTTGAGTAAAAAATGAACACCTTATATTTACAAGTTGTCCATGATGTCAACAGTCCATTATATCCAGAATGATATTCATTATTTAGAAATCATAGATATCATAGATATCCAGTATATACATGTATTTATAATAGTACATATCATTAGTAGGTAATAAATCAAATGAACCATTCATGGAGATGGTAAGTCGAACGTACGCATGAACGCTGCTGTCATTTATATTTCTTATTTTAATTGAATTAAAACATAATGATACATAGGTATATTATAATTACAGTATAATATCATATATAATATCATTAACTCTATCCCTTATACATCCCACATATGACATTAACGAGTCACATCACTTTGAGGGAGCGGTAGTCCGCACTTCCTAAAATGAGATTATCGTATTAACATACTATGGAAACCATAAAGTCATGCTGTAATTGGAAGTAAAAAAGCATAAAGAAATAATAAAAATTATATATATCATGTATAAACACATTTCCATCACAATGGACACCATGAGAGGCGGTAAGAGGTAATTGAAAAATCATCTTTTCGTGAGGCGTAAGTTTGTCATCAACAAAAACATTATGGTCTTCAAATCAAAAGGAAGAACCCGATGAAGAGGTAAATATCACACCACATATTTCAAGTTTCTTTCTTCTTCCACTAATTTTTTTTTGTTTTTTCAATTCTAAAATAATAACTCCAGCATCTTCTATATACTGTGAGGTTATTATAAATATGGTACAACCATATTCATTATTCTATCCATCCTTTTAATGACATGTCACCATACGTGCGTACGTATGGATTACCATCTCCACGTCGTGGTGTAATTGTTATTCAATACATTATTATTTGGATTGGTATAATAATGAACTGTAATTCATGTAAATAATAAATATAACATGATAATGATTTTGTATATATGATATACAATCTAATTATATATTATTTTAATATCAAAATAATGATATTGTCGATCGTGCGTACATACAGATTACCGTATCCACGAATGCGATGAGATTAATTCCCCATCATATCCATTAAAGACTAAATGACCTTGGTTAAAACAAATACAATTATATATGTAATTAATGAGCCACTTGAGGTTCTCGTGGAAGTTTAGTGTAAAACCCGAAAGTTTGAACACGGTATATTTTATGCCTATCAACATTCAATTTTGTCGCTCATTTTCCACCACCGTTCCCAACTTTTACATTATGCTCATGGTTTCTGTGACATTGTTGGAACCCAGTCATTGACTAAAACAAAAAATCATCATGTGAGTAATAGTAGTAATAAAATCATTTATAGAATATCATGACACCAGATTTTAGATTTTAAAATACATTAGGGTTAACCAATGACATTTATTCTCATCTTATATTAAAATACTTCAAATCGGTTTGTAAAGAAAATGTAAATTATCCTCTGAATATACCTCATGAGTTTCGTAACCAATATAGCATGCAAGTCTGGTTTTCGTGCACTAGTTCCCGTTCGAGTCTATCTCAAAGCGGTGTTTTCGAGTTTTACCCCTAGGTACATCTGTGCCAGAGCCGCCTCTACCTGCTCGTATCCAGAAAATGCATTTTGGCTCAGCCAAACCCTGACCAAAATAATGATATACCATCCAATTATATATTAATTTAATATCAACAGAATAATATTGTCTCTCATGCGTACGTACGGATTACTGTATCTATGAACGCGATGAGATTCATTCCCCATCATATCCATTCAAGATTAATTTTCATTAGATGATTGAAAATAATGTTTAGAGACATGATATCATTCTGGATATGAATAATATACATACCATCCAAAAACAATATGACTCACATAACAAAGAATATAATGGAAAACCAATTCGTTAACACCCGAAATGACGATAATACTAAGATATTATTAACAAATCAATGTTAAAAGATCATATATGGTATCATATTAATGTATATGATTCTTGTATATTTTAATGACAATTATTCCACCATTATACAAGGGTTTAACCACCCTTGACCATGGAAAAGTACAAAGTAAGAGGTTTCTTATCTCACTTTTAATTCTGTGAGATTTCTATTGTTCACTACTTATTTTTTGCTTGTGGTGTGTGTACTGCCCATGATTGTATTCATTGTTTAATATACATTAATTTAGGGATATTTACATCATCATTGTATGATCCTTCTTTCATGGGTTTTTGTTTCATATGTTTCCAAATCAATATGGGAATTTGAAATTTCAATTTCCACTCATTCGGCTTTACGCATAATTCATTGATTATTTTACTCCAAGATTATGTGTGGAATCCCTATTTATTTGTTATGTCATAATTTCCACTACGCTTTTTGTGGATATAAATTTGATACAAAAAATCAATCCATTGATAAATTCTCAAGTAATCAATATGAACTTGATAAGAGTAATTTTAACTCAATCTCCATTTGTTGAGTTGAATATCCAATTCATTGTTGTTGTTTAAATAGTTAAAATCAAAGAAGAATTAAAAGAGTTAAAATCATTTTTTAATAACTAAAATTTTTTTAATATAGGGCCATACAAAAGTTAAATTCCATTAAAAATATTCATTATAAATATAGAATGATTTACTACATAATGGTATTTTATTTATAATATTTAAAAATTAAATAATTTATTTTATTTATGATGCAATGGTGATTCCGTAATTACCAAATTAATGAAATATTAAAGTAATTGATATTATATGTATCCAAATAAATGTAATTTTAGACTTTTTATGAATTAAACTAATTTTATAGGTTAATATGACATATTATGGTTGGTTAGATGAAATTTTTCGTTGTAATAATACTGTTATAAATTTAGAAAAAACAAAATACCAAATAGTTTCAAAATTGACATAAAAGTGTTTTTAAAACAAATATTACATTATTAATTGATATTATATTCCTAAAAATCTATGTTCTCACAAAAGGACTTATATAATGATAGATGTATCATTAATGAACCACTTGGGGTTCTCTTGGAAGTATATAGTATGTTTATTAACCATATACTATAAAAATACAAAGAGACATGGTAAATGTCATACTATTTAACTAAGAGTTAAATCTAAAATATAAAGTAAATATAGTGACCCAAACCTGTCTAAAACCTATTGGTTGAGTAGTTTTCGACCCATACCGACCTTATCCTTTAAATAATTCATTTTGAGCCATTAAAAACCGAAAAACATTTTATTATAAAATAATATTTCTGGCTTTTCCTAAGGTACCCCTCACCCCTCTTATAAAAGGGAACTCACACTTCCCTCTAATTCACACTTTCAAATCCTTTTGGCATGGCCAAACCCTACCCAAATATCCTCTCAAATTCCCTCACTTCATCCAAGAGGCATTCCTTTAGTCAGAAATCCACCATAAGGAGCCCTTTTGATCAAATCAAAATAAAGAACCCGAAGAATAGGTAATAATTTCACCACCCTCTTTGAAGTTCTTTTCTTCTTCCACTTCTTAGTTCTTTGTTATCAATCTCATAATATGGATTACAAAATTCTAATGGTTATATAAAACTCAAAATTCTGATAATACTTTTCATAACTGCTTTTCAACTGCTAGTTTGGTAAGTCTTGGTGTGCTTGAACTCGAAGTTGCATGTAGTGTAAGTTATTGAATTACTTTGAATAACTAATGTACTATGAAATAATGGGTAGTCACAAACTTCCCGCCACAAATAAATTGCATCCTCATAATTTTTAAAATTTTTCTTGGGAATATAATGGAAATCCCCACATCAGAAAAAGAGTCAATAAAACTATTACATTAAAAGAAAGAAAGAAAAGTAAAAACCTCACCCAAGATAACCCATACTAGGATTCCATGTAGGAAAACAAGGATATGGAATATATACTAATGGCCAAGTTTTAGACAATTTTGGGTCACTATATTAACTAAGTTCCCATTTTTAAAACATGGACATTAATGAGAACGATTTAGAATAATAAATCATTAAAACATTCAAAAATGATATTTTAGGTAGAGTTCCTAACCAAAAGAGAGACACTTGAATACAAATAATTGAGGTAATAAAAACATTCTAATATCTCTAGAATAAGGGGAATCATGATATACTATGTCAAAGAACATTATATACACCATATAAAAGTGATTTGGTGTATAACAACAAAGAAGTCTCAATGGAATGTAAATTGAGGTGAAATAGCTTATAAAGACCATATCCTTAGGTTAAGGATAAATCAACAACATAATTATGTGTGACAAATATAAATACACTCAATATGATTGGATATACAGTGTAAATCAATCATAGGACATTCAAACATATTCTAGTAAAAACAAAACACCAATGAATTGGATGTTTAACTCCACAAATGTAGATTGAGATAAAATTACTCTTATCATGTTCATATCGATGACATGAGAATTTATCAAGGGAGTGATTATGTGTATCAAAAGTATATCCACAGAAAGTGGAATGGAAATAATGTCTTAAAAATATGAATAGTGATTCCACACATAATATTGGAGTAAAATAATCAATGAAGTATGTGTAAAGCCGAATGAGGGGAAATTGAAATTTCAAATTCCCTTTTTGATTTGGTAACTAACGAAACATACACCCGTGAAATAAGGATCATACAATGATGATGTAAATATCCATAAATTAAATTATATTACACAAAGAATACAATCATGGGTAATACGCACACCACATGTAACAAATAAGTGGTGAATAATGGAACTCTTGGGGATTTAAAAGCGAGATAAGAAACCCCTTAGTTTTTACTTTTCCTTGATCGAGGGTAGGTTAAACTCATGTATATTAGTTAAATAATTGTCATAAAAATATAAAATATTCATATACATTAATATGATACCATATATGATCTTTTAACATTACTTTGTTAATAATATTGTAGTATTATCATCGTTTCGGGAGTTAACAGATTTGTTTTACTTTATTTTATTTGTTATGTGAGTCATATATGTTCTGGATGGGATTTATCTTTTTCCTATCCAGAATTATAACATGTCTCTAAACATTATTTTTAATCGTCTAACGAAAATTACTCTTGAATGGATATGATGGGGAATGAATCTCATCGCGTTCGTGGAGACAGTATTCTGTACGTACGCACGAGCGACAATATCATTCTTTTGATATTAAAATAATATATAATTGGATGGTATATCATATATACAGAATCACTATATTGTTATATTTATTATTTAAATGAATTACACATCATTATTATACCCATCTGAATAATAATGTATTGAATAACAATTACACCACGACGTGGAGACAATAATCCGTACGTACGCACGTATGGTGACATGTCATTCAAAGGATGGATAGTATAATGAATATGGATGTAACATATGTATAATAAAATCACAGTATATATAATATACTAGAGTTATTATTATATAATGGAAATAACAAAGAATGAAGAAGTGGAAGAAGAAAATAACTTGAAAGAGATTGGTGAAATTATTATCTCTTCTTTGGGTTCTTCCTTTTGATTTGATCAAAAGGGCTTCTTAAGATGGCTTTATAACTAAATAAATGCCTTTAGGATGAAGTGAGGGATGTTTAGCCGATATTTGGGTATGGTTTGGCCGAGCCAAAAGGCTTTGAAAGTGTGAATTAGAGGGAAGGGTGAGTGCCCTTTTATAAGAGGGGTGAGGGGCACCTTAGGAAAAGCTAGAAATATTATATTATAATAAACTCATTTTCGGTTTATAATGGATCAAAAATAAATTCCTTAAAGGATAAGGTGGGGATGGGTGTAAAACCACTCAAACAATATGTTTTAGACAGGTCTGGTTCACTATATTAACTTTATCTTTTAGATTTAACTCTTAGTTAAATAACTTGACATTTAACATGTCTCTTTGTACTATCAAATTATATGGTTAATAAACATACTATATACTTCCAAGAGAACCTCAAGTGGTTAATTAATGATACACCTATAATTATATATGTCCTTTGGCTGAACTGTAGATTTTTAGGAATAGAATAACAATTAATAATATAATATCTATTTTAAAAACTATTTTATGTCAATTTTGATACTATTTTGTATTTTGTTTTTTATAAATTCATAACAACATTATTACTTCGAAAAAAATAAATCTAACCAAGCCTAATATATCATATTAACCTAGAAAATTAATTTAATTCATAAAAAGTCTCAAGTTACATTTATTTGGATATTTATAATATCAATTATTTTAATTTTTCATTAATTAGGTAATTACTGCATCACCATTTTGTGATAAATAAATTATATTATTTAATGTATAAAAATTATAAATAAAATACCATTATGTAGAAAATATTTTCATTTTTCTAATGAATACTTATAATCAAATTTATCTTATTTATATCCCTATATTAAAAATGTTTTAGTTATTAATCATTGATTTTAACTCTTTTAACTCTTCTTTGAATTAAATAATAACAAGTGTCCTAATCTAATCCAAGTGGAAAATGAGGTTCATATTTTATTCCTAATTTTGTTTTTGGTCAAATTATACTTATATAATAGAATTGGGATATGTTTCAGGGTAATAATAATATCAATTTTCCCCTAATTAACCTATTTACTTTTAACCGGGGTAAATAAAAGTTAAAAGTTAATATTGACCAAAAATTATTTTTATCATATTGTACCACATTTTACTTCGTGATATTTACCGTGCCTCTCGGATTTTAAAAATTCAACTCCCAGAAGTGGTAAAATTAAGTTTTATGTTAATTTTCAAATACTCCTAGTTTGTGGGTAAAATAAGCTGAAAAGTTCAATAAACTTTTTATATATCTAAAATTATTATAAACTGACTCCAATGAATTAAATTAAAATTATAGAGGTATTGTATATCTATCTTGAACTAAAATAAATTTGAATAAAATAAATAATTATTTAAATAAAATTTTGTTTAAAACTATAACTCAGTGTTTTTCACTATTCATAAAAAATTTAACATTTTCAGAAACATACCAAAAATTCACCCTAAGCTAATTTTGATATTATGAATTAAAAAATGAAGTCTATTTTACCAAATTAAAAACATAGATATTTCATTTATTAGTTTTAAATTAATTCCCGTTGTCAAAACCAAAAAGCGTATTTTTATGAAATAATAACTACCAAAAGATTAACATTTATTTATGTTCAATTTAAAGGTGAAATTACATCGAATTACTAAAATTGGATTAAATGGTAAAAATATAATCTAATTATACATCCCAACCATTCATATGTATAGTTTAACACTATAAATTGTTTTGATTAAAAATGTTTTTTTCAGTTAAAATATAATATTTTTCACAATTCACCCAAATTTGAAAGTTATTAGAAAAACCGAAAAAATTTATTGAGACTAAATTAATATGTCCTGATCCCAAAGAAGAAGTTTATTTTGTCAAATTTAATATATAAATGTTTAAAATATTGGATTTAAAAAGGGTTCGCCATTATAAGGCGGTGAAATTGAATTTTTTTTAAAAAATACTTCTTTATTCTGAAAAAAATGAATTTGTCCTTACATTATATCTATGAAACTCATAATATGGATTCTAAAATTATAAGGGTTATGTAAAGTTCATATTCTATTAATACTATTCATAACATCTTTTGAAAGGCTAGTTTGGTAAGTTGTGGTGCGTTTGAACTCGATGTTGTGCATAATGTAAGTTTTTGAATTACATTGAAGAACTAATATACAATGAAATCATGGGGTGTTACATTATTCCCTCCATCAATATATTGTGTCCTCACAATTTTTAAAATTGGTCTTGGGAATATAACGGAACGTCCCACATCATAAAAAGATTCATTAAAACTATCACATTAAAATAAAGAAAGAGAAGTACAAAGGTCATTCAAGATAACCCATACCAGGATTCCATGTAGGAAAACATGGATATGGAAGATAAAATAAGTGTCAAGTTCTGATGGAGAGGGATAGAAAACATGATCAGGAGGAAGTTAACAATATGAAAACCACAAACATGTGATGGGATAAACATTCATTAGTTTCTGAGTAGGAAAAGCAAACAGACAACATTTTTTTTGTTTTAAGTTACATTTCATAAAGATAAGGAATTTATTTATGAGATTGATGAAGAACATAAAGAGTTATACTTAGCTTTTAAGTAGAGTTTAATTCTTTAACAAATTTCTACCACTAACTCATTTTTTAACCGATGAGTATTCAAGAAGACTTGGTCACACCGGAAGATCTAGAATAAACATCAAGAGAATCACATGATCCACAAAGGATAATCTATATAATTACGTTGCATTTAGAGATTAATCAAAACCCAAACGGTTAGTACAAGATTTATTGATCCCCCAAAAGGATATTCCTTTGGAGAAATATACACTAATATTAATTTCTAAAATTAAACCAACAATACCCCAATGTAAAATAAATACGATTCAATAAACAATTTTCCTTAAAATCCTTCAATATAATCCAATCTAATATTGAAACCCAAAACATAGAAGATTTCGGTTATGTAGTCTTCCACGTTAAATTGTATCTCCAAATGACATTAACTACTCTTAAATTCACATAATTTAAATTAATTATCCTAATCACATATTCTATATTATAGGTTAATCAATTCCCCAAATAACCCATATCACTATAAATCCACAATAAAAACATATATAAAAATCCACCGTTACTCCTCAAATGATATTCTATAGTTTCTTATTTTCCTTGGGCATATAGTGTTCCCAAAAATGCGAACATATTCCAAAATAACATTTATCACTTAGTCACTAAATAATTTCCTATACTAAGGATATTCATTTGATAAGAAAAAAGATCCCAAATCAACTTATTGTTGATCAATAGAATAATTTAACTAAAAATAATCAGTCATACTAACCAGGGACTACACGTAGTCCAGTGGTAGGTGATAAATCCCAATCACACTCTGGTTGTGGGTTCGATTCCCACATCTTTGTCCGATGTGATGGGATGTCACATGGTCTTCATGTTTTCCTTTTTCAAAAAATACATTTTATAACATTACCAAAATGATATAAATTCCTCAAAATAATCATAATATAATTTAACCAAAAATGTTATCTCATACTTTTCATTTTCATCCCAAAACATAATAACTTGTAATTGCCTCAATCCCAATGATCATATAAAACCAAATGGTTATTTTTAACTATATCCACCAGTGAAATGATAAGGCTTCCTCAAATATCATTTTCCCAAGAAAAACTACAGGGTTACAAGTAAAAGATAAAATTATCCAAAGTAATCCCATCAATAAGGAGGACTAATACTTTTAAAGAATTATCCAACCATTTATTTCCACATAGCTTCTTCTTTGACAAAGAAAATATCCTATTGAATAGGGAATTCACTGGGTTAATGGCCAGATACCCTACATTTTCGGAAAATGACTCTAAATGGATTCTTCAGACCATTTTTATTTTCTTGCATTATACTCTTCATTTTTTCTCAAAAATTATTCACTTTATGTCCTTCTTTCCTACACGTAAAGAATTTCATTGTTCCATTGAGACACTTTCCTGGGTGTCTCCTTCCACATTTCCTGCAGGATGTAAATTGAGGATTCTATTCTCTATGGTCTCCACTGCTGGAGCTCTCATCATTCATCACCTTTATCTCTCTTTGTTGAGTCAGGGAGTTGGTTAATATATATGTTGTTGATCATATTTTTAGAAAACTGATTTGGCATGAACACGATATCTTTTATTTCTATCAACATTCCATTTTGTTGCTCATTTCCACCATCGTTCCCACCTTGTACAGCATTCTCATATTTACTATGACTTCCTTGGAACCCAACCATTGACTATAACCAGAAAGTATTGTGTGAGTAATAGTAGTCATAAAATCATTTATAGAATATCATGACACCATATTTTCATTTTGAAACACCTTAGGATTAACCAAGGTCAATTATTCTCATATTATATTAAAATCATTCAAATCGGTTTGCAAAGGAAATTTAAATTATCCTAATCATATCCCCCGGGAGTGTCATAACCAAGTGTGCAGCAAGGAATGTTGTCGTGCACCAGTTCTCAAATCGTGTCTAACTCAAATCAGTGTTTTCGGATTTTACCACTAGGTACATCTCTGCCAGAGCCGCCTCTACCTTCTCATATCAAGACAAGGATGTATTGCTAAGAAAAACACAAAAAAATTATAGAAACTAAATTATTATGTCTCGATCCCAAATTAGAAGGTTATTTTGTCAAATTTAATATATAAAAGTTTCAAATATTGGATTTAAGAAGGGTTCACCATTAAAAGGAAGTAAAATTTATTTTGTTTGAAAAATAATTCTTTTATTTGAAAAAAATGATTTTGTCCTTAAATTATGTCTAAGAAACTCATAATATGGATTCTAAAATTATAATGGTTATAAAAAGTTCAAAATTCTATTAATACTATTCATAAGTGCTTTTGAACTGCTAGTTTGGTAAGTTGTGGTGTGCTTGAACTCGATGTTGCATGTAGTGTAAGTTATGGAATTACATTGAAGAACTAATGTACTATGAAATATTGCGATGTCACATTCATCCCTCCTTAAAAAAATTGCATCCTCAAAATTTTTAAAATTGGGCATGGGAATATAACGGAAAGTCCCACATCAGAAAAGGAGTCAATAAAACGATCACTTTAAATGAAAGAAAGAGAAGTAAAAAGGTCACCCAAGATAACCTATACTTGGATTCCATGTAAGAAAACATGTATATGGAAGATAAACCAAGTGTCAAGTTCTGATGGAGAGGGATATAAAACATGATCAGGAAAAAGATAACAATAAGAAAACCACAAACTTGTGATGGGACAAACAGTCATTAGATTTTCAGTATAAATGGTAGACAAAAAACATTTTTTGTAAAGTTACATTTCATAAAGATGAGGAATTTATTTAGGAGATTGAATAAGAACATAAAGAGATATACTTAATTTTTATGTAGATTTTAATTCTTTAAAAAATTTCTACTAATAACACATTTTTTCTAAATGATGAGTATTCGAGAAGAATTGGTCACAATAGAAGAGCTAGAATAAACATCAAAAGAATCACATGATACACAAAGGATAATCTATATATTTACCTTCTCTTTATAGAGTAATCAAAACCAAAATGGTTAGTACAAGATCTGATGATCCCCCAAAAGGATATTCCTTTAGAGAAAGAAACACTAATATTAATTTCTGAAATTGAACCAACAATATCCAAAAGATAAATAAATAACATTCAACAAACAATTGTCCTTAAAATATTTCAATATAATCCATACTAATAATGAAACCCAAAACATAGAAGAATTTGGTTATGTAGTCTTCCACGTTAAATTGTATCTCCAAAAGACATCAACTACTCTTAATGTCACATACATAAAAGTAATTAACCTAATAAAATTTTCTATATTATAGGTTAATAATTTCCCTAAATAACTCAAATCACTAAAAATCCTTAATAAAAACATAGATAAAAATCCAACATTACTCATCAAATGAAATCCCATAGTATCCTATTTTCCTTGGGCATATAGTGTTCCCAACAAAGTGAACATCTTCCAAAATAACATTTATCACTTAGTCACCAAATAAATTTCCTATACTAAGGGTATTCATTTGATAAGACATAAGATCTCATATCAACTTATAATTGGTCAATAAAATTATTTTACTAAAATTAATTAATCACATTAACTAGGGACTTCACGTAGTTCAATGGTAGGCGATAAATCTCAATCGCACTCTGGTTGTGGCTTCGATTCCCACAGCTTTTTCCAACGCGACGGGTTGTCACATGGTCTACATGTTGTCCTTTTTCAAAAATTATATTTTATAACATTACAAAAATGAGAAAAATTATTTAAAATAACCATAAAATAATTTAACCACAAATGTTATCTCATACCTTGCATTTTCATCCTGAAATACAATAACTTGTAATTGAATAAAACCCAATGATCATATAAAACCAAATGGTTATATATAACTATATCTACAAGATAATAATTAAGTCTTCCTCAAATATAATTTTCACATGACAAACTACAGGGTTACAAGAACATGAGAAAATTATCCAATGTAATCCCATAAAAAAGGAGCACTAATACTTTTAAACATTTCTCTATTCATTTCTTTCCACTTAGCCTCTTCTTTGACCAAGATAATATCCTATAGAATATGTCATTCACTCAGGTAATGTTCAGGTCTCCTACATTTATGGAAGATGGCTGTAAATGGATTCTTTGGACCATTTTTTTTTCTTCCATAGTACTATTCATTATTCCTCATCAATTCTTCTCTTTATGTCCTTCTTTTCCACCCGTAAATCATTTCTTTATTCCACTGAGAAACTTTCCTAGTTGTCTCCTTCCACATTTAATTCATGATGGAAATTGAGGATTATTTTATCCCTGTTCTCCACTACTGGAGCTCTTATCATTCATCACCTTTCTCTTATTTTTTGAGTTTCGGGAGTTGGTTAATATATTTTTTGTTGATCATATTTTTGGAAAACGGATTTGGCATGAACACAATATCTTTTATTCCTATCAAAATTCCATTTTGTTTCTCATTTCCATCAGTGTTCCCACCTTGTACATCATGGTCAATATTACTATGACTTCCCTATAACACATCCATTGACTAAAAAGAGAATTGTCAGATGATGCTCATAGTTCCAATTTCTCTATCAACCATGGGAGCACCAAAATGTATAGAGATTTGAAGGAACATTTTTGATGGGACAAAATGAAGTGGGAGATTGCTGATTTTGTGTCATGATGTATGGTTTGTCAACAAGTGAAAGCTATAAGACAATAGTCCGAAGGAGTCATGCAACCTCTTCCTATACAGGATTGGAAATGGGATAATATTATGATGGACTTTGTCATGGGACTACCAAAGAATCCTTGAAGGAATGATGAAATATGGGTCGTTGTTGATCGTCTTACCATGTCAGCACATTTTCTTACTATAAGTGAAGATTTAACACTTGAACGATTCGCTAGACTATATATTAATGAAGTTATTAGACTTCATTGAGTACCACTATCGATTGATTCTGATCATGATCCACATTTTTCATTAAGATTCTAGAAAAGTCTTTAGAAAGCCTCAGATACTGAAATTCATTTGAGTACTACCTACCACCCCCTAACTGATGAAAATTCAGAATGGACTATTCATACCTTAGAAAACATGTTGAGAACTTTCTCACATGACTTTCATGGGAATGTGGGAACAATATTTACCTCTGGTAGAATTTTCCTATAACAGTAGCTTCCATTCAAGTATTCAGATGAAACCATATGAAGTGTTATATGGAATGAGATTTCATACACCAACCTGTTGGGATGATGTTGGTGAAATAGTACTCGTAGTCCCAGAATTGGTGGAGGAGACGATGGAAAAGGTTAAGGTAATCCAAAACCACATCAAAACAGCTCAAAGTAGGCAAAAGAGCTATGCCGATAACTGAAGGAAGGATTTGGAATTTCATGTAGGAGATCATGTTTTCTTGAAGGTATCTCCATGGAAGGGTGCTATACATTTCGGTAAAAAGGGTAAATTGAGTCCCAGGTACATCAGACCTTTTGAAATTCTTGAACGAATTGGGGTTGTAACTTACCGTTGGCAACGTCACTTAGTCTCTCCAAAGTTCATGATGTGGTCCACATATCACTATTGAGAAAATACTTTGCTGCCCCAACGAATGTACTCACCTATGAGGAATTAGAACTAGGACCCGATCTTTCTTATTGAGAAGAGCCTATCAAGATTCTTGATACAAGAGAACAAGTGCTGAGAACATGGATGACTCGTCTGGTAAAAGTTTTATGGAGAAACCATCAGATGGAAGAGGCAACGTGGGAACCTGAGGAACTTGTGATTAAGAACCACCTGAGTCTTTTTATGCAGTAATATTCTAGAAATTTGGAGGAATAAATTATTTGAATGAGGGGATAATGTAACACCCCAAACATCCACGGTACGCTTCTCTTTGAATAATACAGTATTGTTTGTTGTACGCAACTTCGAGTTCTAACACACACACAAATAATCAAACTAGCCATTATGAATAGCAATACACACTTTTTACAATTTTATAAATTTTATTTTTCAAAATGGACTACATTTTTTGATTCTGAAGATCGAAATTAGCTTCGGTCTAATTTTTGGTATTTTTCTGAAAACATTCAATTTTTGATGAATAGTGAAAAATACTAAATTTTAATTAAAAATAACATTTTTAATCAAAATAATTTATAGTGATAAATTATACTATTGTGTGATTTTAAAGTATAATTAAATTATATTTTTACCATTTAATCCAATGTTGTTCATTGGATGTAGTTTCACATTTAAACTAGACATAACCAAGTTTAAATCTTTTGATAATTATTATTTCATAAAAAGACACTTTTTGTTTTGATAAGAAGAATTAATTTTAAATTAATTTCTGCCACTTCTGTTTTTAGAATTTAGAAAAATGGATTCCATATTTATAATAGGAGTTCCAAATTGTGTAAATAGGTAACTTTTATTTTTATACATTTTGTATAATCACTTCGGTAAATATTTTATTTACCATGGTTAAAGGGTAAATTTGGTAAATAAGGGTAAACAAATAATATTATAATAATATTAAATTACCCGAAAACGTGTCCTAACCCTATTGTATGATACATGTCTAACCATGTACATCTTCTGGTCTATTTTGGGGCCTCATTGAGGCACTTATAAGTGATAATGAGACATTATATTAATTAAGTTAAAATAAATAAAAATTGACATAAGCATATATCTTTTAACAAAACAATTTTTACATTGTGTTATATATGTTATATTTTTTACTATAAATATTAACTAGAAATATAAAATGATTTCGTACATAATTGTATTTTATTTATAATTTTTAGACATTGAATAATTAAATTTATTTATGACACAATAATGATGCAATATTTTTTTTATTAATGAAATAATGAAATAATTGGTATTATAAATGTAAAAATAAATATAATTTGAATGTTTTGATGACATACACTAATTATATAGGTTAATATGACATATTAGGGTTGGTTAGATGAATTATTTTTTAATTAATAATTTTATTTGGATTTCGCAAAAACAAAATACCAAGTAGTGTCAAATTTTAAATAAAATTGTTTTTCAAACAAATATTATATTATTAATTGATTTTCTATTCCTAAAAAACTAAGGAGAAGCCAAAATACTTTTAAAATGATATTTGTATCATTAATGAACCACTTGGGGTTCTCTTGTAATTATATAGTATGTTTATTATCCATATAATATAGAAAAACAAAGAGACATGGTAAATGTAAAAATATTTAACTAAGAGTTATATCTAAAATGTAAGGTTAATATAGTGACCCAATCCAATATAAAACCTATTTTTTGAGTGTTGTTTCGTCCCATACCCACTTTATCCTTTAAATAATCCATTTTGGAGACTCTAGAAATCGAAAATGATTTTATTATAAAATAATATTTCTAGCTTTTTCTATGGTGCCTCTCACCCATCTTATAAATGGGTACTCCATCTTCCCTCTAATTCACACCATCAATACCTTTTGGCTAGGCCAACACTGAACCAAATACCCTCTCAACTCTCCCCCCATAATCCTAGATGCCTTCCATTAGTCATAATCCCAACATAAGAAGCCTTTTCGGTCAAATCAAAGGGGATAACCTGTAGAAGAGGTAATAATTTCACAACCCTCTTTCAAGATCTTTTCTTCTTCCTCTTCCATTTTATTTGTTTTTTCCATTATTAAATAATAAATCCATTATCTTATATATACTAGGATGTTATTATAACTATGGTACAACAAAATTCATTATTCTCTCCACCCTTTGAATGGCATGTCACCATACGTGGGTACGTACGAATTACCGTCTCCATGTCGTGGTGTAATTGTTATTCAATACATTAATACTTGGATGGGTATAATAATGAAGTGAAATGCATGTAAATAGTAAATATAACATGATAATGATTATGTATATATTATACTCCATCAAATTATATATTATATTAATTTTAATAGAATGATATTGTCGCTCGTGCATACGAACGGATTATCGTCTCCACGAACGCGATGAGATTCATTCCCCATCATATCCATTCAAGACTAATTGTCCTTAGATGATTAAAAATAATGTATAAAGACTTGATATAATTCTGTATATGAATATGATACATCTCATACATAACAAATATAACTCACATAACAAATAAAATAAAGTAAAACGAATCCTTTAACACCAAAAAACGACGATATTACTAAGATATTATTAACAAAACAGTGTTAAAAGATCATATATGATATCTTATTAATGTATATGATTATTTTATAATTTAATAAAAATTATTTAATCACTATAAATGAGGTTAACCTACCCTCTACCAAGTAAAATTACAAGTTAAGGGTTATTTTTACTATCTCTTCATTATCCGAGGTTGTTTATACGTAATTATCTACTAGGACCTCTTTATCATCCACATCCAAGTTTTTTAAAAATGTATTTCAAAACATTATTACTATATTATATACTATGGGTTAAATTCATCTATACCCTTGTTTGACTTTTTATAAGATGTTTATAAAGGAATCTTTCCATCATTTTCCAAACAAGGTCCTTTTTAACCTTTTCGACAAAATTAAGGTAAGAATGTTTGTTTAACATATACGGAGGGTGCAGATATTTTCCGCCGTTATAACATCATCAAATATTCACTTACAATCTTATAAGAATATTTCCAAAAAATAAATATTTTATTTTATAATTATATGAATTTTAAATGATTTCAAAAAAAGAATGGGATATTTCTCTAAAAAAGGTATTGATTTTATCTATGTCAACATCCTTTGATGGATTTTAAGTTTATTTGATGTTGATTTATTAGGATTCCAAACATCCATATAGTATTGAAGGTTTTGTGATATGTTTGACTATAGATGGGTTATTTTTATACCATTCATGGTTAATGGATAATGTGTTGACATTTCATAATCTAATTTTAATACGAATGTTTTGTTATGTTTAAACCTATTCATATTAGGAATGCATTGGACATAGTAAGTGATGGGTGGAGCCTGATATAGATCCTCAATGAAACAGTAAGTCTCATGAGACAAAATATTGTCTTGGAAAAAGTCCATGAAAAAATCTTATTTGTAGTCTTGGAACAAGGCCTTGACTATGTGGTTATGATAGTCTTGCATTATTAATTCTATCATTATGAAAGTAGTTATTGATATTGCATGTGATTATTCAACTAGTAGAATGTCCATGTGAATAAGTAAATTGAATTATTTCATTTTATTTTTTCTATATTATGTTGAAGTTAAAATTTTAAAGGCTTTTTTAGTTATACATTGCCTTAAATGTTTCTGCTTATTTATGAAAGTTTCCACTATATTGTTATCCTTACTGAAAATCTGAGCTCACCCCTTTCTATATTTTATTTTTCCCAAGATTCTATAACGACCCATACTTTACATACATTGTTAATACTTCAAAATTGAAGCACACTTATTACAACATATGACAAAACCACAAAGGACCGTATAGGTATAGTGTCTTTAGAAACTGGGAAACATAAACAACTGGTTCATAAATCTTCTACAGTGTCTCCCATTTATTTCATCATATCTAGGGTCCCTTTTAGCATATTCTACTTAATATCCATCTTCCTGACCTGGGGAAAAGAAAACATAAAAGGGTGAGCTCAAATGCTCAGCAAGGGTAAATAAAGGAAATAAAAATCATATCATATCTTTTTAAAAATCAAAACCTGCAAAAGAGATCATAATATCTTAACATGGAATAAATCATAGAAGTGAAAATGAGATCCCCATAACATAAAACTTGAAACTTTGTGGCATGCACACATAATCATGGAAAATCATTTCTTGTTAGTCATGACTCATTGCCAAGACTATCTTAGTGGACAAAGTCCCTTTCTGAACCGAGTTCACTCCTCGTTTCAGTCCTGTATCACTGAACCGAAATAACCTTCCGTTCCAGCCATGTCTATCTCATGAGATATAAAATCATTACCCAATGCATTGGAGGGAGATATAGGTCCCACCCATCTTATAATGAATCCTTTCTTATGTGTGCCACATAATCATAAAACATACATCATCGCATTACACATATAACAAAAATGGGATTCTTGAAACATCATGACATCATAAATCAATTCATATATGATAAAGGAATTCATAAACATAATTCCATCACAACATAGTCAAACCAATGTAAAAATATGGATAGAAACAGAACCCTTTATTATCTTAGATGGAAAATAATTTTGATAAAACACTTGAATTGAATTCTTGAGGAAAATATCCTTTCTTCTTCAAAAACATTTTTCCTTTCATAACATGTCATACAACTTTAAAATAAAAGAAGTTGATTAAAAATAAACTTGAAAACTTGTAAAGGAAGATTCTTTGAAGTAATGTTTTAAAAATCCATTCATGCCGTATAAGTTAAAAAAAACATTCTTCGTACTTTTGTCGGAAAAGTCAAAAAGTACCTCGTACGGAAAAACGACAAAAGATTCCTTTCATATTCTTTACTAAAAACTCACCTAAGGGTAAAATTCGATTTAAACTATTTCAAGTGGATGGAAACAATATTACATATTGAGGGAACATGGATGTGGATGATAAAATACACCCCAGTAAATACTTACGAATAAACAATCTCGGATAAAAATGAGATTGTGATATTTCCCTTACCTTAGGTCCGATTTTCTTTGTTCGTGTCCGAAGCTCCTGTATAATGGTTTAAATAATGTTATTGACTTATTCCAGAATCATACATATTGATATGATATCATATATGGTCATATTATTAGCTTCTTGTTAGTAATATTTCAGTGTTACTTGTTACTCGGGTCTTTATAACTTTTTGTTCTTATACGTGTTTTGTCGAATAAGTTCTTATTCTTATCTTTAGGTTATAGATAATTCATTTCCAGAATGGTATTAGTGTAGTATATACCATATTCATTCATTAAATTCATTTATATAATCATTATGAAATGAAGATCATGTAGAACGAGTCGCATCACATCGTGGAGACGGTATTCCGTACGTACGCACGAGTGATGATATTGTTCCTATGATCGTGGAATTGTATTGGAGTATATATATATATTATTTCAGTATCAATATTACTTAATAATAATCATATATAGTTACTTATTACACCATTATACCCATCCTTGTAAGGTGATGGTGGAAAATAGATTACACCACGGCGTGGAGACGGTATTCCGTACGTACGCACGCGCGGTGATTTCATTTTTCCGTAGGATGGATAGAAGGTGAATTAGGGTTGTTTCATATTTATAATAACATATCAGTATGTAAGTAATACTGATGTTATTACTTTATCATGAAACAACTGAAGAAGAAGAAGTTGAAGAAGAAAGAAATTGAAAAGATCGGTAATGGATATTACCTCTTCTTTGGAACGCCTTTTTGAATCCTCCACTTAAGGAACTAAGATTGGTCTTTGGAGAAGACCAGGACCTCTAGGATTATTCTAGGGAAGTGGAGAAGGGAAAATGGCAGGGGTTGGCCGAGCTTGAGTGCTCAAATTGGTGTGAGGAGGAGGGGGAGGAGGTGCCCTTTTATAAGGGAGGAGAGGGGCACCTTAGGAATATCTCAAAATATTATTTTATATTAAAGTCAAAATCGGTTTATAATGGTTCCAAAGGGTCTTATTTCGAAGCTAAAGTGGGGATGGGTCGCAATCCTATCAACCAATAGGATTTAGACAAGTTTAGGGTATTATTTTAACCTTATCAATTAGATTTAACTCTAAGTTAATTAATTTAACTTTTACTGTGTCTTTTTGTTTTCTTTCACTATATGGTTAATACACTTACTATAACATGCCAAACTAACCCCAAATTGTTTATTATTAATATATATATCCTTATCTAAGTCATTTGGCCGAACCATAGATTTTTAGGAATACAATAACAATTAATAATATAATATTTGATTTAAAAACTATTTTGTGTCAATTTTGACACTATTTGATATATGATTTTTGTGAAAGTCATAACAGAATTATATGTTCGAACCAAGTTAATTAAATCATTACTAATATATCATAGTAACCTATAAAATTAGTGGAATTCATAAAAAGTCTCAAATTACATTTATTTTGGTATTTATATTATCAATTTTTTCAATATTTCATTAATAAGATAATTACTGCATCATCTTTGTGTCATAATTAAATTAAATTATTTGATGTCTAAAAATTACAAATAAAATACCATCATGTAGGAAATCTTTTTAGCTTTCTAATGAATATTTACAATCGAATTTATCTTATGTATAACCCTATATTAAAAATGATTTACTTATTAAACTTTGATTTTAACTATTTTAACCCTTCTTTAAATAAATTAATAATAAATATCCTAATCTAATCCAAGTGGGCCTAAATGGTCATATTTTATTCCTAAGTTTGTTTTTGGTCGAATTACACTTGTCCAATAGAATTAGAACATGTGTTAGGGTAATATTAATATCATATTTACCCTTAGTTACCCTATTTACTATTAACCGCGGTAAAAATAGTAAAAAGTTACTATTCACCAAAAATTATTTTCATCTCATTGAACCACATTTTAGTCCTTGATATTAACCGTGTCTCTCGGATTTTTGAAATTCCATTCACAGAAGCGGTAAAATTAAGTTTTATGCAAAATTCAGTTTTTAACCTACCACTTAGTGGTTTCACTATTCATCAAAAATTGAAAGTTTTCAGAAAAATACCAAAATTTCACCCTAGGCTAATTTCGATATTCTGAGTCCAAAAATGAAGTCCATTTTGAAAAATAAAATTTATAAAATTTCAAAAAGTGGTTATTACTATTCATAACGGCTAGTTTTAATAGCATATTGTTGTTTAGTGAAACTCGGTATTGCGTACGACGCAAGCTATCGAGGAAGGTCGCGATTGCGTGTAAAGCAAGTCAAGCAAGTGTTGCGTAGAAAAAGATTCCTTTGATAATTTATATAACATAAAAGTCTCGGGTGTTACATTCTACCCCCCTTAAAAAGAATTTCTCCCTCGAAATTCGTCACTTTGTAACAAATAGATGAGGATACTTCTCCCTCATCATATCCTCAAGCTCCCATGTAGCTTCTTCAAGTTGGTGGTTCCTCCATAAAACTTTCACCAAGCGAGTGGTCTTGTTTCGTAGGACATTTTCGCTACGATCCAGAATCTCTATCGGCTGTTCTTCATAAGAAAGATCTTGCTCCAGCGGTACAACTTCTGAGCTGAGTACATGTGAAGGATCTGGTATGTACTTTCTCAGGAGAGATACGTGGAACACATCGTGAACTTGAGAGAGATTCGGTGGAAGCGCCAATCGGTAAGCTACCTTCCCAACACGATCCAGTATTTCAAAAGGACCGATATATCTAGGGCTCAACTTCCCCTTCTTTCCAAATCTCATAACCCTCTTCCAGGGAGATATTCGTAAGAACACTTTATCGCCCACTTCAAACTCTAGGTCTTTTCTTCGGTTGTCGACATAACTTTTCTGTCGACTTTGAGCTGCTCTTATGTGTTGTTGAATAGATCTAACCTTTTCTGCCATTTCATCAACGAGATCAGGTCCTAATAGCTTTCTTTCCCCAACTTCATCCCAGCAAGTTGGAGTCCTGCATTTCTTTCCATAGAGAGCTTCATAAGAAGCCATCTGAATACTGGAGTGAAAGCTATTATTGTAAGAAAATTCCACCAAAGGTAGGTGTTGATCCCAACCTCCTTTGAAATCCATAGAGCAAGCTCTCAACATATCTTCTAGGGTTTGAATTGTTCTCTCAGACTGACCGTCTGTCTGGGGATGATATGCAGTGCTGAAACTCAACTCTGTATCCAGAGTATGCTGAAGACTTCGCCAGAACTTCGAGGTAAATCTCGGATCTCGATCAGATATAATAGAAAGTGGTACTCCATGCAATCTTACCACTTCCTTTACATATATCCTGGCAAGCTGATCTAGAGAGAAATCCTCTCTAATAGCAATGAAGTGTGCAGACTTTGTAAGACGATCAACTATGACCCAGATAGCATTATTTCCTTTGGATGTTTTAGGAAGTCCTGTGACAAAGTCCATAGTGATGTTTTCCCATTTCCATTCGGGTATGGGTAATGGTTGTAACATCCCCTTAGACTTCTGTCTCTCAGCTTTAACTTGTTGACAAACCAAGCATCGAGAGACATATTCAGCAACATCTCTTTTCATGCCATCCCACCAGAAGTACTCTTTCAGGTCCCTATACATCTTCGTGCTTCCAGGATGAATAGAAAATGATGAACTATGAGCCTCATCCAGCAGCTCATTCTTTAATTCGGGGATGGGAGGAACGCAAACACGATTCCTGAACTTTATTATCCCATCACAATCAAGGTTGAATTCAGGAACATTTCTCACCTTCTTTTGTAACTCGACATCTTCTTTCTGTGCCTCTTTAATCTTCACATGTATAGATGGTTGAACATTCATTTGGGAAAGATAAGATTTTTCCCCTTCCATTATAATTCCAAGATCCATCCTTTGTAAATCCATAAATATTGGATCTTTTGTGATCCTCATCATGGATAAACTAGCATGGTCTTGTCGACTTAATGCATCTGCCACCTTGTTTGCTTTCCCAGGGTGGTAATGGATTGAGCAGTCATAATCCTTAATCAGCTCCAACCATCTTCTTTGGCGCATATTCAACTCCTTTTGTGTGAAAATATACTTTAAACTTTTATGATCAGTATAAATATCACACCTTTCACCATAAAGGTAATGCCTCCAAATCTTTAATGCAAAGATTACCGCAGCCAACTCCAAATCATGTGTTGGGTAATTTTGCTCATGGATTTTCAACTGTCGTGAGGCATAAGCTATCACCATATCATTTTGCATAAGAACACACCCCAATCCCTTCTTGGATGCATCACTGTAGATCACAAACCTTTCTCCACTACAAGGCAGTGTGAGCACAGGTGCACTGGATAACCTTCTTTTCAACTCCTTGAAATTCTCTTCACATTCCTCTGTCCAGACAAACTTAACTCCTTTCCGAGTCAACTTGGTGAGTGGATTAGATAATCGTGAAAAATCTTTTACAAAACGTCGATAATATCCAGCCAAACCAAGAAAACTTCGGATCTCAGTTACTGTTGTTGGTCTTGACCATCTTTCGATAACCTCTGTTTTTGCTGGATCCACAGATATCCCCTCTTTTGAGATTATATGACCCAAAAATGCAACTTTTTGAAGCCAAAATTCACACTTGGTAAATTTGGCATAAAGCTTCTCCTTTCTCAGGGTTTTCAATATAATTCTCAAGTGATCTTCATGCTCTTCCTTGCTCTTTGAATAGACAAGAATATCGTCTATAAAGACTACCACAAATTGATCAAGATAGTCTCTAAAGACTCTATTCATTAGATCCATGAAGATAGCAGGGGCATTAGTAAGACCAAATGGCATCACTATAAATTCATAGTGTCCATACCTTGTACGGAAAGCCGTCTTTGGTATATCCTCCCTTTTGACCCTTAATTGATGATACCCTGAACGAAGATCAATCTTGGAAAAGTATTGAGCTCCGCGTAGTTGGTCAAATAAGTCATCAATGCGTGGGAGAGGATATTTGTTCTTGATAGTGATCTTGTTAAGTTCTCGATAATCAATGCAGAGTCTCATTGATCCATCTTTCTTCTTAACAAATAGAACAGGTGCTCCCCAAGGTGACGCACTAGGGCGTATGAATCCCTTATCAAGATTCTCTTGGAGTTGCTTCTTCAATTCCTGCAACTCAATTGGGGCCATTCTATAAGGTGTCTTTGAAATAGGCAAAGCACCCGGTACGAGTTCTATTGAAAACTCAACTTCACGATTTGGTGGAAGACCCGGCAATTCCTCCGGAAAGACATCATCAAACTCCCGTACAATGGGCATATTCTTAATCATGAGTTTCTCACCAACCATTTGAGATAAATAACCTTCATTTAGTGGAATCAATACCCATAAGATGGAAGAAATTTCCACTGGAAGGTTATGTTCATCCTTGCATTGATAGACGATCGTAGATTGATCTGGAATATGAAATGTGACTTCCCTTCTTTGGCAATCGATATGAGCTCTATGTAGAGAAAGCCAATCCATGCCAACAATCACATCAAATTCCACTAAAGGAAGGATCACAAGATTTGCAGGAAGCACTTTCCCACAAACTTCGATCGGAGAAGAATTATAAACTTCTGATGCGATTGATGTGCCATTAGGTGTTGTCACAGCTAACTCAACATCTAATTGTTGAGGTAATACGATGATACCCTTAGAAAATTTTTCAGAAATAAAAGAGTGGGTGGATCCAGAATCAAATAAAACATTTGCTACTTTAGAGTGGGTGGTAAGTGTACCTTTCACCACATCGTTATCGTACTCCACCTCGCTGATAGAAATTGCATGTGACTTTCCTTTGTCTTTAGCCTTAAGAGTTTGTTGACGTCGACCATCATCATCAACCCTTGGATTTGGGCATTGATTGGCATAATGCCCCATCTCCTTGCACTTGAAACATTGAAGTGTAGCAGGTTCATTCTGTGTATCCCTTCCTTTGTTTGCATCATTAGACATCTTCTTCCCATTATCACGGCATTCAAATGCCCGATGGCCTTCCTTTCCACATTTAAAACATTTACTTGTCCCTTTAAGACAACTCCCTCCATGTTTCTTTCCACACTTTGAGCATAAGAGAAAGTTCATCTTCTTTTCCGTGTGCTCTTTAGATTTTTCTTTGAATTCCATCTTCCTCTTCTTATCAAACCCATGTGACTGATGGGTTACTCCAATCTCCATCTCGACTTTGAGAGCACATCGAACGATTTCCTCGTAGCTATTGAAGTCCCTTATGGCTAACGCCCTTCGAAGACTTGGTTTTAAGCCACTAAAGAATCGATCGATCTTACTCTCAGGTTGGATAATAATACCAGAAGCGTACCTTGCAAGTCTTGTAAAATTTGCTTCATAGGTACTAACAGATTCATCATCCCTTTGCTTCAGTTCAAGGAACTCTTTCTCCATCTTTGTTCGGAGAATACGAGGGAAGTACTTATTGAAAAATAAGTTCTTGAACTCGTCCCATTCCATAGACTCAATTTCATCCCTTTGCCTCGTATTCTTAACAAGATTCCACCATTGATCCGCATCTCCTTCCAAACGATACACTGCTAGGATGACTTTATCATGCTCAGAACATTGAAGAACTGAAAATATCTTTTCAGTAGTACTAATCCATTGTTCAGCAACTAATGGATCAGTAGACCTGCTGAAAGAAGGTGGACGCTGCCTCATGAAGGATTCAACAGAATGTTGCTCCCTCCTTTGCTCGTTTGGAAATCCTGCATGATTCATAGCTTGAGAAAGTTGTGTGAGCATGGCTACAAGATTTTGCATTCCAGCTCCCATATCGTTAGGTTGCTCAGGGGGACAATCATTGCATTGCCCATCGCATTCCGCATTAACACGGTTCCTTCGGGTTCCAGGCATTGACTAAAACCAAGAAGAATAGTGTGAGCAACACTAATTATAATAGGAAACCACATAATTCAAGAATAAAATTTTCATGCTTAAGGTCTTATCCTAGGTTATTCAAGGCCATTTCTAAAACACTAAGATTGTGTTCTATGCTTAGACTTATCCTTAGGGTTCTTACTAAGGCTTTCACATCCTAGTTTCCAAAGGTTGACTATACCTTTCCTTTGATACCAACTATAACGACCCATACTTTACATACATTGTTAATACTTCAAAATTGAAGCACACTTATTACAACATATGACAAAACCACAAAGGACCGTATAGGTATAGTTTCTTTAGAAACTGGGAAACATAAACAACTGGTTCATAAATCTTCTACAGTGTCTCCCATTTATTTCATCATATCTAGGGTCCCTTTTAGCATATTCTACTTAATATCCATCTTCCTGACCTGGGGAAAAGAAAACATAAAAGGGTGAGCTCAAATGCTCAGCAAGGGCAAATAAAGGAAATAAAAATCATATCATATCTTTTTAAAAATCAAAACCTGCAAAAGAGATCATAATATCTTAACATGGAATAAATCATAGAAGTGAAAATGAGATCCCCATAACATAAAACTTGAAACTTTGTGGCATGCACACATAATCATGGAAAATCATTTCTTGTTAGTCATGACTCATTTCCAAGACTATCTTAGTGGACAAAGTCCCTTTCTGAACCGAGTTCACTCCTCGTTTCAGTCCTGTATCACTGAACCGAAATAACCTTCCGTTCCAGCCATGTCTATCTCATGAGATATAAAATCATTACCCAATGCATTGGAGGGATATATAGGTCCCACCCATCTTATAATTAATCCTTTCTTATGTGTGCCACATAATCATAAAACATACATCATCGTATAACACATATAACAAAAATGGGATTCTTGAAACATCATGACATCATAAATCAATTCATATATGATAAAGGAATTCATAAACATAATTCCATCACAACATAGTCAAACCAATGTAAAAATATGGATAGAAACAGAACCCTTTATTATCTTAGATGGAAAATAATTTTGATAAAACACTTGAATTGAATTCTTGAGGAAAATATCCTTTCTTCTTCAAAAACATTTTTCCTTTCATAAAATGTCATACAACTTTAAAATAAAAGAAGTTGATTAAAAATAAACTTGAAAACTTGTAAAGTAAGATTCTTTGAAGTAATGTTTTAAAAATCCATTCATTCCGTATAAGTTAAAAAAAACATTCTTCGTACTTTTGTCGGAAAAGTCAAAAAGTACCTCGTACGGAAAAACGACAAAAGATTCCTTTCATATTCTTTACTAAAAACTCACCTAAGGGTAAAATTCGATTTAAACTATTTCAAGTGGATGGAAACAATATTACATATTGAGGGAACATGGATGTGGATGATAAAATACACCCCAGTAAATACTTACGAATAAACAATCTCGGATAAAAATGAGATTGTGATATTTCCCTTACCTTAGGTCCGATTTGCTTTGTTCGTGTCCGAAGCTCCTGTATAATGGTTTAAATAATGTTATTGACTTATTCCAGAATCATACATATTGATATGATATCATATATGGTCATATTATTAGGTTCTTGTTAGTAATATTTCATTGTTACTTGTTACTCGGGTCTTTATAACTTTTTGTTCTTATACGTGTTTTGTCGAATAAGTTCTTATTCTTATCTTTAGGTTATAGATAATTCATTTCCAGAATGGTATTAGTGTAGTATATACCATATTCATTCATTAAATTCATTTATATAATCATTATGAAATGACGATCATATAGAACGAGTCGCATCACATCGTGGAGACGGTATTCCGTACGTACGCACGAGTGATGATATCGTTCCTATGATCGTGGAATTGTATTGGAGTATATATATATATTATTTCAGTATCAATATTACTTAATAATAATCATATATAGTTACTTATTACACCATTATACCCATCCTTGTAAGGTGATGGTGGAAAATAGATTACACCACGGCGTGGAGACGGTATTCCGTACGTACGCACGCGCGGTGATTTCATTTTTCCGTAGGATGGATAGAAGGTGAATTAGGGTTGTTTCATATTTATAATAACATATCAGTATGTAAGTAATACTGATGTTATTACTTTATCATGAAACAACTGAAGAAGAAGAAGTTGAAGAAGAAAGAAATTGAAAAGATCGGTAATGGATATTACCTCTTCTTTGGAACGCCTTTTTGAATCCTCCACTTAAGGAACTAAGATTGGTCTTTGGAGAAGACCAGGACCTCTAGGATTATTCTAGGGAAGTGGATAAGGGAAAATTGCAGGGGTTGGCCGAGCTTGAGTGCTCAAATTGGTGTGAGGAGGAGGGGGAGGAGGTGCCCTTTTATAAGGGAGGAGAGGGGCACCTTAGGAATATCTCAAAATATTATTTTATATTAAAGTCAAAATCGGTTTATAATGGTTCCAAAGGGTCTTATTTCGAAGATAAAGTGGGGATGGGTCGAAATCCTATCAACCAATAGGATTTAGACAAGTTTAGGGTATTATTTTAACCTTATCAATTAGATTTAACTCTAAGTTAATTAATTTAACTTTTACCGTGTCTTTTTGTTTTCTTTCACTATATGGTTAATACACTTACTATAACATGCCAAAAGAACCCCAAATTGTTTATTATTAATATATATATCCTTATCTAAGTCATTTGGCCGAACCATAGATTTTTAGGAATAAAATAACAGTTAATAATATAATATTTGATTTAAAAACTATTTTGTGTCAATTTTGAAACTATTTGATATATGATTTTTGTGAAAGTCATAACAGAATTATATGTTCGAACCAAGTTAATTAAATCATTACTAATATATCATAGTAACCTAGAAAATTAGTGGAATTCATAAAAAGTCTCAAATTACATTTATTTTGGTATTTATATTATCAATTTTTTCAATATTTCATTAATAAGATAATTACTGCATCATCTTTGTGTCATAATTAAATTAAATTATTTGATGTCTAAAAATTACAAATAAAATACCATCATGTAGGAAATCTTTTTAGCTTTCTAATGAATATTTACAATCGAATTTATCATATGTATAACCCTATATTAAAAATGATTTACTTATTAAACTTTGATTTTAACTATTTTAACCCTTCTTTAAATAAATTAATAATAAATATCCTAATCTAATCCAAGTGGGCCTAAATGGTCATATTTTATTCCTAAGTTTGTTTTTGGTCGAATTACACTTGTCCAATAGAATTAGGACATGTGTTAGGGTAATATTAATATCATATTTACCCTTAGTTACCCTATTTACTATTAACCGCGGTAAAAATAGTAAAAAGTTACTATTCACCAAAAATTATTTTCATCTCATTGAACCACATTTTAGTCCTTGATATTAACCGTGTCTCTCGGATTTTTGAAATTCCATTCACAGAAGCGGTAAAATTAAGTTTTATGCAAAATTCAGTTTTTAACCTACCACATAGTGGTTTCACTATTCATCAAAAATTGAAAGTTTTCAGAAAAATACCAAAATTTCACCCTAGGCTAATTTCGATATTCTGAGTCCAAAAATGAAGTCCATTTTGAAAAATAAAATTTATAAAATTTCAAAAAGTGGTTATTACTATTCATAACGGCTAGTTTTAATAGCATATTGTTGTTTAGTGAAACTCGGTATTGCGTACGACGCAAGCTATCGAGGAAGGTCGCGATTGCGTGTAAAGCAAGTCAAGCAAGTGTTGCGTAGAAAAAGATTCCATTGATAATTTATATAACATAAAAGTCTCGGGTGTTACAGATTCGAAGAAGTATTTTTTGAATGACCTATAGGGATAGTCTGAGGGGATATGATTATGGACTATGGAGACTATGTTGTTTTAGTTTTTCACTTTATCATGTAATGTAAGACTTATGAATGTATCTAGTGTTTCCAAAGATACTAAACTAATATGTCTTTCGAGACTTGATATTTTGTGTTCATTCCAATGTAATTTCCATTATAAAAGAATAAATCTAGTATCTTCTATATACTGTGATGTTATTATAAATATGGTATAATAATATTCATTATTCTATCCATCCTTTGAATGACATGTCACCATACGTGCGTACGTATGGATTACCATCTCCACGTCGTGGTCTAATTGTTATTCAATACATTATTATTTGGATGGGTATAATAATTATGTTTAATCCATCTAAATAATAAATATAACATGATGAAGATTCTTTATATATGATATACCATCCAATTATATATTATTCTAATATCAAAATATTGATATTGTCGCTCGTGCGTACATATGGATTGCCGTCTCCACGAACACGATGATATTCATTCTCCATCGTATCCATTCAAAACTAATTTTCATTAGATGATTAAAAATAATATTTAGAGATGTGATATCATTATCGATATGAATATGATAAATCCCATACATAAAAAATATGACTCACATAACAATTAATATAAACGAAAACAAATTTGTTAACACATGAAATGACGATTATACTAAGATATTATTAACAAAGCAATGTTAAAAGATCATATATGGTATCTTATTAATGTATATGATTCTTTTATGTTTTAATGAAAATTATTTCACCACTATATAGGAGGTTAAACTACCCTCGACTAAGGAAAAGTACTATGTAAGCGGTTTCTTATCTCACTTTTAATTCCTTGAGATTTCCATTGTTCACCACTTATTTATTGCATGTGGTGTTTGTACTACCCATGATTGTATTCATTGTGTAATATAAATAAATTCATTTATATTTACATCACAAATTTATGATCCATATTTCATGGGTCTATGTTTTGTAAGTTACGAAATCGATAAGGGATTTTGAAATTTCAATTTCTACTCATTCAGCTTTACACATACTTCATTGATTATTTTGCTCCAACATTTTGTGTGGAATCACTATTCATTTGCCTATGTCATAATTTCTGCTCCCCACTCTGTGGATATACTTTTGATACACATAATCACTCCATTTATAAATTCTCATGTCATCTATATGATAGGGTGCATTATTACATAACATTGGCATGATAAAAAAAGATCATGTCTCGAAAGGCCGATTAGTTTAGTATCCTTGGAAACACTAGATACATTAATAAGTCTTACATTACATAATAAAGTGAAAAAAATACAACAACATAGTCTCCATAGTCCACATTCATATCCCCTAAGACTATCCCTGCAGGTTAGTCATAAAATACTTCTTCACATTCTGGGAAAAATAAAACATAGAAAGGGGTGATCTCAGATGCTTAGTAAGGATAAAAATATATCAGAAACATTCATAAATAAGAATAAACATTTAAGGAAATGTATACCTAAAAGAAAATCCTTTTAAAACTGATCTTCAGCATAATATAGAAAAAATAAAATGATATAATTTTATTTAATTATTCACAAGGATATTCGACTAGTCGAATAATCACATGAAATAGCAATAACCACATTCATAATGATGGAATGCATAATGCCATACTATCATAACCACATAGTCAAGGGATTATGCCAGGACTACAAATAAGATTTTGTCAGGGCCCTGTGCCGGGACACTATTTTGTCTCTGGAGACCTACCGATGCATAGAGGAGCTATAGCGGGCTCCACCCGTCACTTACTAGGTCCAATGCATTCCTCATATGAACAGGTTTAGACAAAACATAAACATTTGTATTATAACTAGCATAAAAAATGTCAATACTTTATCCATAAACCATGAATGGTATAAAAATAATACATCCATATTCAAACATATCAAAAAACCTTCAACACAATATGGAAGTTATGTATCATAATAAATCAACTTCACATAAGCTTAAAATCCAACAAAGGATGTTGACATAGATGAAAATGATTTGTAAAACTCTATGTGAAAAATATCCATTTTTCAAGAAAAAATTTAAAAGTGACACAATTTAGAAAATAATAAATTTAATGAAATTTTTTAATCAAAGTGTCCCATATCCCTTTGATACTTTTTAATGGAATTAACATTTTAAAAACATTCATCTCCATATAGAAAAATCCTTAAAAACCATTTTGAAAACAGGGACATTAAAGAGAATGATTTAGAGGAATAAATATTTAAAACATTTAATATGATGTTTTAGTAAAAAACACTTTATAATAATCCATTTTGAAAACTCTTTCATGAAACATGGACATGGATAACAAATATGACCATGTAGATACTTACGTAAAAACAACCTCGGATAATAAAGAGATTGTGAAATTAACCATTACCTTGTACATTTTTTTGGTCGAGGGTACGTTTAACCTTTTTTATAATGACCATGGTATGTTATTAGTTTATAAAAAAACCATATAAATATTTATTATATCATACATGATTCATTTATGACATTATATTACCCATTTAATAATGATTTTCATGTTAAATTAACATTTCAGGTAATAATCTCTTTCTTTATTGTACATATTTTAACATGTTATTCTTGATCGTATCATTTAGATCATGATTTAAATACTTCAAGAATATAAACCTTGATTTATAAATAATAAAAATTTATAATATACATATTTATAATAGATATATATATGAATGGGAAAACACCGTTTATGGAGACAGTAGGTCATACATACGCATAAATGTGGTTTCTGTTTTCATATTATATTGTACGAAAGTAATTGAATAAGATATATGTAAGTACATAAATACATACATACATACATATATATATATCTCAAGTAGCGTTATTAAGTCATATATTACATATTTATTAGTAATATATATTTTTATAATCGTCGATGAATAGTGAACTTGGAAATGATTCTCATCGCGTCGTGGAGACGGTAATCCGTACGTATGCATGAGCGACAATACCATTTCCTTAAAGGTGTGGAATTTGATTGTATATCATATATAAAGAATCATTATAATGTTATATTTATTATTTACATCAATTGTGCAACATTATTATACCCATACAAATAATAAGTTATTGAATAACAATTTCACCGCGACGTGGAGACGGTAAGAAGTATGTACGCACGTATGGTGACATGTCATTCAAAGGATGGATAGTATAATGAATTTTTTTGTACCATATTTATAATAACATAACAGTATATAGAAGATAACGGATTTATTATTTTATAATGGAAACAACAAAGAAAAAGGAAGTGGAAGAAGAATGGAACTTAAAGAGGTGATGGAATATTTACCACTTCTTCAGGTTCTTCCTTTTTATTTGATCAAAAGGGATCCATAGGTTGGATTTCTGACAAAAGGAAGGGATCTAGGATTAAGTGAGGGAAGTTGAGAGGATTTTTGGGAAAGGGTTGTCTGATCTAAAAGGCTTTGAAGGTTTGAATTATAGAGAAGGGGGAGTGCACTTTTATAAGAGTGGTGAGAGGCAACTTAGGAAAAGATAGAAATATTATTTTATAATAAAATCAATTTCGTTTCCTAATGGATCCATGAAGAATTATTTAAAGTATAAGGTGCGGATGGGTCAAAAACCACTCAACCAATAGGATTTAGACAGGTTTGTTTCCCTATATTAACTTTATCTTTTAGATTTAACTCTAAGTTAAATAGTTTGACATTTACCATGTCACTTTGTATTTTTATAATATACGGTAAATAAACATACTATATACTTCTAGTTTAAATGTAAAATTTTGTCCAATGACCAAAATTGGATTAAATTGTAACAATATAATCTAAATATATTTTAAAATCACTCAAATGCATAATTTATCACTATTAATTATTTCGATAAAAAAAGTTGTTTTTAATTAAAATTTAGTAATTTTCACTACTCTTCAAAATATGAAAGTTATCAGAATAGTATAGAAAATTTACACTAAGCTAATTTCTATATTAAAAATAAAAAAATGAAGTCCATTTTGAAATATAAAATGTTTAAATTTTCAAAAAGTGGGTATATCTATTCATAACATCTAGTTAGATTGGTTGTGGTGTGTTAGAACTAGAAGTTGCCTACAACACACACTACTATATTATTCAAAGAGAATCATACTGTGGAATTTTGGGTTATTACATCTCCCCTCCTTCAATAGGTTTTAGACAGTATTGGGTCACTATATTAACGTTATATTTTAGGTTTAACTCTTAGTTAATTAGTTTGTCATTTACCATATCTCTTTGTATTTTTATATTATATGTTTAATAAATTTACTATATACTTCCAAGTAAACTCCAAGTGGTTCATTAATGATACACCTATCATTATATAAGTAGTTTGGAAAAACCTTAGATTTTTAGGAATAAAATATCAATTAATAATATAATATTTGTTTTAAAAACTCTTTTATGTCAACTTTGACAGTATTTGGTATTTTGTTTTTGCTAAATTCATAAAATCATTATTACTTCGAAAACAATTCATCTAACAAACCCTAATATTTCATATTAACCTATAAAATTACTTGAATTCATAAAAAGACTCAAATTATATTTATTTGGATATTTATAATATCAATTATTTTAATATTTCATCAATTAAGTAATTGCTGCATCACCATTGGGTCATAAATAAATTAAATTATTTAATGTCTAAAAATTATAAATAAAATAACATTATGTAGGATGCCCTTTTATCTTTCTAATGAATATTTATAACTAAATTTATATTATGTATAGACCTATATTAAAAATGTTTTGCTTATTAAACATTGATTATAACTCTTTTAACTCTTTTTTGAATTAAATAATATTAAGTGACCTAATCAAATCGAAGTGGACCAAAGATGTTCATATTTAATTATACGGTTTTTTGGTCTAATTATACTTATCCAATAGAAATGGGACATGTGTTAGGGTAATAATAATATCATTTTGACCCGCAATTACCCTATTTACTTTTAACTGGGGTAAATAAAAGTAAAAGGTTACTATTCATCAAAAAAATATTTTTATCTTATTGAACCAAATTTTAATCCTTGATAGTAACCTTGTCTCTCATATTTTCTAAATTCAACTCGCAGAAGCAATAAAGTTATGTTTTATGTGAATTTGCAAATTCTCCTAGGAGGTGGGTAAAAGACAGTGAAAAGTTCAATAAAATTTTTATATATCTAAAATTATTATAAACTGACTCCAATCAATCACATTGAACTGATATAGGTATTATATATCTATCATGACATAAAATAAATTTAAATAAAATAAATAATTATTTAAATATAAAATTTGGTTTTAAACTATAACTTAGTGTTTTTCACTATTCATCAAAAATTAAAGGTTTTCAGAAACATAACAAAAATTCACCCTAAGATAATTTATCTATTTCTAATTAAAAAATTAAGTATATTTCACCAAATTAAAAACATATAAATTTAATTTATTAGTTTAGAATTATTTCCCGTTATCAAAACCAAAAAGCGTATTTTTATGAAATAATAACTATTAAAAGATTAACATTTGTTTATGTCCAATTTCAAAGTGAAATTACTTCCATTGACCAACATTTGATTAAATGGTAAAAATTTAATCTAATTAAACATCCCAACCATACATATGTATATTTGATCTCTATAAATTATTTTGATTAGAAAAGTAGTTTTCAGTTAAAATATATTATTTTTCACTATTCACCCAAATATGAAAGTTATCAGAAAAAGACCAAAAATTTATTAAAACTAAATTCTTATGTCCCGATCCCAAAGAATAAGTTTATCTTTTCATATTGTATATATAAAAGTTTCAAATATTGGATTTAAAAAGAGTTCGATATTAAAAGGTGGTAAAATTGCATTTTTTTTGAAAAATTCTTCTTTTATTTGAAATAAAATGAATGTGACCTTAAATTATGTCTAAGAAACTCATAATATGGATTCTAAAAACATAACGGTTATATAATGTTTATAATATTTTTATTACTATTCATAACTGCTTTTGAATGGCTAGTTTGGTAAGTCATGGTGTGCTTGAACTTGATGTTGCGTGTAGTGTATGTTATTGAATTACATTGAAGATCTAACGTACTATGAAATCATGGGGTGTTACATTCTTCCCTCCTTCAATAAATTTTGTCCTCGTAATTTTTAATATTGGGCTTGGGAATATAACAGAAAGTCTCACATTAGAAAAAAAAGTCAATAAAACTATCACATTAGAAGAAAGAAAGAGAAGTACAAAGGTCACCAAAGATAACGCATACTAGGATTCCAGGTTGGAAAACATGGATATGTAAGATAAAATAATTTTCTCGTTATGATGGAGATGGATATAAAAAACTATCAAGAGAAAGTTAACAAAACAGAAAACCAGAAACTTGTGATCCGGAAAACGGTCATTAGTTTCCCAGTAAGAAAAGTAAATGCACACCAATTTTTTTGTTTTAAGATACATTTCATTAAGATGAGGATTTTATCTACGAGATTTACTAAGAACATTAATAGATATACTTACTTTTTAAGTAGAGTTCTATTATTTAACAAATTTCTACCACTAACTCATTTTTTTTAAATGATGAGTATTCAAGATGACTTGGTCACATCAGAAGAGCTAGTATAAACATCAACAGAATCACATGATCCAAAAAGGATAATATATATATTTACCCTATCTTTGGAGATTAATCAAAACCAAAATGGTTAGTACATGATCTGATGATCCCCCAAAGGAATATTCCTTTATAGAAATAAACACTAATATTAATTTCTAAAATTAAATTAACAATTCCCCAAAGATAAATAAATACCATTCAATAAACAATTCTCCTAAATTCCTTCAATATAATCCAAACTAATATTGAAACCCAAAACATTGAAAAATTTGGTTATGTAGTCTTCCACGTTATATTGTGTCTCCAAATAACATCAACTACTCTTAAAGTCACATACTCTAAAGTAACTAATCTAATCACATATTCTATATTATTGGTTAATCATTTCCCTAAATAACCAAAATCACTATAAATTTACAATAAAAACATAGATAAAAATCTACCATTACTCCTCATATGAAATCCCACAGTATTCTATTTTCCTTGGTCATATAGTGTTCCCAACAATGCAAACATCTTCCAAAATAACATTTATCACTTAGTCTCCTAATCCATTTCTTATATTAAGGATATTCATTTGATAAGACATAAGATTCCAAATCAATTTATTACTGATCAGTAAATTCATTTAACAAAAATTAATTAGTCACACTAACCGGGGACTTCACGTAGTGCAGTGGTAGGCGATAAATCCCAATCACACTCTGGTTGTGTGTTCGATTCCCACAGCTTTACACGACGTGACACATTGTCACACGGTCTGCGTGTTGTACTTTTTTAAAAAAAATATTTTATAACATTACCAAAATGAGATAAATTCCTCAAAATAACCATAACATAATTTAACCACAAATGTTATCTCATACATTGCAATTTCATCCTAAATTATAATAACTTGTAATTGCCACAACCCCAATGATCATATAAAACCAAATGGTTATTTATATCTATATCCACAAGAGAAAAGATAATTATTTCTCAAATATCATTTTCACATGACAAACTATAGGATTACAAGTACCATAGAAAATTATCCAATGTAATCCCATTAACAAGGAGCACTAATACTTTTAAACATTTCTCCAACCATTTATTTCTACATAGCTTCTTCATTGACCAATAAAATATCCTATAGAATAGGGCATTCACTCGGTTAATGGACATGTCCCCTATATTTATGGAAAATGACTATAAATGGATTATTGGGACCATTTTTATTTTCTTCCATAATACTCTTCATTTTTCCTCGGCAGTTCTTCACTTTATGCCCTTTTTTCCCACATGTAATGCATTTCTTTGTTCCATTGAGACACTTTCATGGGTGTATCCTTCCACATTTCCTACATGATGGTACTTGAGAATTTATAAATGGAGTTATTATGTGTATCAAAAGTATATACATATAAAGGGGAGTAGAAATTATGACATAAGCAAAAGAAAAGTGATTCCACACATAATCTTGGAGTAAAATAATCAATGAAGTATGCGTAAAGCCGAATGAGTGGAAATTGATATTTCAAATTCCCTTATCGATTTGGTAACATATGAAACATACACCCATAAAATAAGGATCATACAATGATGATGTAAATATCCATAAATTAACGTATATTACACAATGAATACAATCATGGGCATTACACACACCACATGAAATAAATAAGTGGTGAACAACAGAAATCTCATGGAATTAAAAGTGAGATAAGAAACCCCTTACTTTGAAATTTTTATTGGTAGAGGGTAGGTTAACCTATTATATAATGGTGATATAATAGTTATTAAAATATAAAATAATCATATACATTAATATGATACCATATATGATCTTTTAAAATTTTGTTCTTAATAATATCTTAGTATTATCGTCGTTTAGGGTGTTAACGGATTTGTTTTCCTTTATATTATTTTTTATTTGATTCATATTTGTTATTCATGGGATGTATCTTATTCATATACAGAATTATATCATGTCTATAAACATTATTTTTAATCATCTAATGAAAATTAGTCTAGAATGGATACGATGGGGAATGAATCTCATCGCG
This sequence comes from Viscum album, assembly GCA_963277665.1. NCBI lineage: Eukaryota > Viridiplantae > Streptophyta > Magnoliopsida > Santalales > Viscaceae > Viscum > Viscum album. Next base: position 676,341,405 of record OY728159.1, on the reverse strand, counting down.
TTCCTGAAGATGGTAATCCGTACGTACGCACGAGCGACAATATCATTATTTTGATATTAAAATAATATATAAGTGGATGGTATATCATATATAAATAATAGTTATCATGTTATGTTTATTATTTAAATTAATTACACATCATTATTATACCCATCCAAATAATAATTTCTTGAGTAACAATTATACCACGACTTGGAGATGGTCATCCGTACGTACGCACGTATGGTGACATGTCATTACAAGGATGGATAGAATGAAGAAGATGGATGTACCATATTTATAATAACATCACATTGTATAGAATATACTGGTGTTATTATTTTAGTATGTAAATAACAAATAAATAATAAGTGGAAGAACAAAAGAACATGAAAGAGGGTGGTGAAATTATTACCCCTTTTTCAGGTTCTTCCATTTGATTTGATAAAAAAGGATTCTTAAATTGGATTTATGACTAAATTAAGGCCTCTAGGATTAAGGGAGGATAGTTGATAGGGTATTGGATCCAGTTTTGGCCGAGCCAAAAGGATTTTAAGGTGTGATTTAGACAGAATATGGAGTACCCATTTATAAGACTGTTGAGGGGAACCTTAGGGAATGCTAGAAATATTATTTAATAATAAAATAATTTTCGGTTTATAGAGTCTACAAAAATTATTATTTAAAGGATAAGGTGGTTAAGGGTCGAAAACCACTCAAAAAATAGGATTTATATTGGATTTGGTCAATATATTAACCTTAACTTTTTGATTTAACTCTTAGTTAAATTGTTTTACATTTACTATGTCTCTTTGTATTTTTTAAAGTATATGGATAATAAACTTACTATATAATTCCACTAGAACCCCAAGTGGTTCATTAATGATACAAATATCACTATATAACTTATTTGGATGAACCTTATATTTTTAGGAATAGTATATCAATTTATAATATAATATTTGTTTTAAAAACTCCTTTATTTCAATTTTGACACTATTTAATAATTGATTTTTTTTAAAGTCTAAAAGACATTATTAATTAGAACCACATTCATTTAAGAAATACTAGAATGTCCTATTAACCAATTAAATTAGTTTATGGAACTAAAACTTTCAAATAATATTTATTTTATCTTTTATAATACCAATTATTTGATTCATTCATTAATAAGGAAAATACTACATCATTATTGTGTCATAAATAAATTTAACTATTCAATGTGTAAAAATTATAAATAAATTACCATTGAGTAGGAACTATTTTTATCTTTCAAATGAATATTTATAATATCTAATATAACATATATAATCTTATGTAAAATTATTTTTCTAAGAGATGTATGTTTTTGTCATTTTTCTATTTACTTTATCTTAATTAATATAAAGTGTCATTGTCACTTACAAGTGGCTCCATGGGGTCCCAAAATCGACCCAAATATGTACATGGTCGGAATAGTATCATTAAATAGGGTTAGGACATGTTTTAGGGTAATTTAATATTATTATAATATTATTTTGTTACCCTTATTTACCAGATTTACCCTTTAAGCATGGTAAATAAAATATTTACAGAAGGAATTATTCAAAATGTCTAAAAATAAAAGTTACCTATTTAAACAATTTATAAATCATGATTCTAAATTTGGAATCCATTTTTATAAATTCAAAACACAGTTCTGGTGGAAATTAATATAAAATTAATTTCCATTGTCAAAACAAAAAGCGTCTTTTTAAGAAATAATAACTGCCAAAAGATTGTCACTTGCTTATGTCCAGTTTAAATGTGAAATTATGTACAATGACCAGAATTAGATTAAATGTTAAAAATATAATCTAATTATAATTTAAAATCACTGAAATACATAATTTATCCCTATTAATTATTTTTATTAAAAAAGTTCTTTTTAATTAAAATTTAGTAACTTTCACTATTCATCAAAATATGAATGTAATCAGAAAAGTACCAAAAATTCACCCTAAGATAATTTAGATATTATGAATCCAATAATGAAGTCTATTTTGAAAGATAAAATCTATAATATTTCAAAAAGTTGGTATTACTATTAATAGCACCTAGTTTGATTGGTTATGGTGTGTTAGAACTCGAAGTTGCGTACAACACACGATAGTGTATTATTCAAAGAGAAGCGTACCGTGGAATATTGGGGTATTAAATTATTTTCTCCTTCCAATAATTTCATCCTCAAAATTTCTATAATACTACCGCATGAAAAGACTCGGGCGGTTCTTCATCATAAGTTCCTCGGGTGCCCATGTTGCCTCTTCAATCTTATGGTTTCTCCATAGAACTTTTACCAGACGAGTCGTCTGGTTTCTCAACACTTGTTCTCTGGTATGAAGAATCCTGATGGGCTCCTTGCAATAAGACAAATCAGCTTCTAGTTCTAATTCTTCATTGGTGAGTACATGCGTTGGGTCGGGCACGTATTTTCTCAACAGTGATACGTGGAACACATCGTGAACTTTGAAGTGATTTAGCGGCATTGACAAACGATAAGCTAAAACACCAATTCGTTCTATAATTTCGAATGGTCCTATATACCTGGGACTCAATTTAGCTTTCTTACCGAAATGTATAACTCCCTTCCATGGAGATACTTTCAAGAAAACATGACCTCCTACCTGAAATTCAAAATCCTTTCTTTGGTTGTCAGTATAGCTCTTCTGCCTAATTTGAGCTGCTTTAATGTGGTTTTGGATTACCTTTACCTTTTCCATTGTTTCCACCACTAGTTCTGGGCCTATGAGTTTTCTTTCACCAACATCATCCAAACAGGTTGGTGTGCAACATATCATTCCATATAATGCATCATATGGTGCCATATGAATACTTTAATGGAAGCTATTGTTATAGTAAAATTATACCAGATATAAATATTGATCCCACATGTCATGAAAGCCAATTGAGGTAGTTATCAACATGTATTTTAAGGTATGAATAGTTTGTTCTGATTTCCCATCAGTTTGGGGGTGGTAGGCAGTGCTCAAATGAAGTTCAGTATCCAGGGCTTTCTAAAGGCATTCCTAGAATCTTGATGAAAAATGTGGATCACGATCAGAAACAATTGATAGCGATACTCCATGAATTATAACAACTTCAATAATTTATATTCTATCCAATCGTTCAAACCGAAAATCTTCTCTTATAGTAAGAAAATGTGTTGACTTGGTACGACAATCAACAATGACCCATATTGCATCGTTCCTTATAGGAGTCTTTGGTAGTCCCATGACAATGTCCATCGTGATATTATCCCATTTCCACTCAGGTATGGGAAGAGGTTGGAAAACTCCTCCATGATGTTTCCTTCCAGATTTCACTTGTTGAAAAACCATACATATTGACACAAAATCAGCAATATTCCTCTTCATATTGTCCCACCAAAAATGTTCCTTCAAATCTCTATACATCTTAGTGCTACAAGGGTGTATATAGAGATTGGAACTATGAGAATCATCCAAAAATTCCCTTTTTAGATCAGGTATAATGGGAATACAATGTCTTTTCCCAGATTTCAAAATTCCATCTTCATATATGAAGTCACTCAATCTCCCATCATTTATAGCTTTAATCTTCTTTTGAAACGTCTCAACATTAGCCTGAGAACTTTTTATCCTTTCTAGTATAGATGGTTTACAAACCATTTGAAAAAGCATTGATGTTTTACCTTCCATGGTTATTCGCATATCATTATTTACTAGAATAATGAAAATAGGATCCATTTCAACTCTCAATTTGTTCAAAACTGCATGATCCTTTCTGGTCAAAGCATCTGCCACCTTCTTTCCCTTTCCCGGGTGGTAGTGTATCGTGAAATCATAATCCTTGAGTAGTTCAAGCCATCTCCTTTGCCTCATATTGAGTTATTTCTGTGAGAAAATATACTTCAAACTCTTGTGTCAGTATAAATCTCACATTTCACACCATAGAGATAATGTCTCAATTTCATCAAAGGAAATATTACAGCAGCTAACTCAATATCATGAGTAGGATAGTTTTTCTCATGAATTTTTAGCTATCGTGATGCATAGAAAATAACCCTCTCATATTTCATAAGGACAAAACCAAGTATTTTCTTTGAAGAATCATAATAAATAACAAACCCATCATTCCCCGATGGTAGAGTCAATATAAGAGAATTGAATAATATTTTCTTCAGTTCTTCGAAACATTATTCACAATCTTTTGTCCAAATAAATTTAACCCCTTTAAGTGTGAACTTTGTTAATGGATTGTCCAATCGGGAAAAATTCTGCTCGAAACTCCGATAATAACCTGCTAAACCAATAAACCTGTGTACCTCATTTATACTCGTCGGTGCTGGCCATTATTGGATTTCCTTGGTCTTAGAAGGATCGATAGAAATTCTATCTTTGGAGACAATATGGCCAAGAAAAGAAATCTCCTGAATCTATAATTCACACTTTCTAAACTTTCCATATAATTCATGTCTTCTAAGAGTTTTGAGGATAATGCCCAAGTGATTTTCATAATCATTGTAGCTTTTGGAGTATACGAAGATATCATTAATAAATACCACTAAAAATCATCGAGATATTCCTTGAAAACACTGTTCATTAGATCCATGAAGACAAAGGGTGCATCAGTCAATCAAAAAGGCATTTGTGTAAACTCATAATGCCTATACCTGGTTCGAAATGTTGTTTTTGGAATGTATTCCTTCATCAAACATAAATTATGATATCCATATTGATGGTCAATCTTTAATGAGTATTGAGCTCCATACAGTTGGTCAAATAAATCATCAATGCGAGGTAGGGGATACTTGTTCTTTATTGTTATAGAATTGATCTCCCTATATTCGATACATAACCTCATAGATCCATCTTTCTTCTTAACAAAAAGGACAGGGGCTCCCCATAGAGAAACACTAGGGTGAATAAACACCTTATTACACAATTCCTCTAGATGTTTCTTTAGCTCAACTAATTCCATAGTGGCCATTCTATAAGGGGTCTTCAATATTGGCCTTGAACTAGGAATTAAATCAATGGAAAACTCAATTTCTCGTTCTGGAGGATGTCTAGGTAAATATTTTGTAAACACATCAACATATTCTCTCACAATAGGTGCATCCTCTATTTGAACAGTCCTTTCCTCACCCACAGTTATTTCATTCTATTCCTCCCCAATAATTGAAATTAGTTGAGCTAATAGGGCTGGATCTAGATAAGAATCAGGTGGTGATGATTATCCTCTAAAGATAAGGTGTTCTTTATCATCGTCAAATAATTCATTATATTGTTCGTTTACATTTCCTACTGGGAAACTAATTATTGTTTGTCCCATCACAAGTGTGTGGTTTTCTTATTGTTAACATTCCCCTGATCATGTTTTATATACCTATCCATCAGAACATTACACTTTTTTTATCTTCCATATCCAGGTTTTCATACATGGAATCCAAGTATGGGTTATCTTGGGTGACCTTTGTACTTCTCTTTCTTTCAATTAAAGTGATAATTTTGTTGACTCTTTATCTGATGTGGGACTTTATATTATATTCCCAAGCCCAATTTTAGAAATTCTGAGGACACAATTTATTTATAGAGGGAAGAATGTAACACCCCAAGATTTTATAGTACATTAGTTCTTCAATGTAATTGAATAACATAAACTACATGCAACATCGAGTTCAAGCTCATCACGACTTACCAAAATAGCCGTTCAAAAGCAGTTATGAATAGTATTAATAGAATTTTATACAATATATAACCCTTATAATTTTAGAATCCATATTCTGAGTTTCTTAGACATAATGTAAGGACAAATTCATTTTATTCAGATAAAAGAAGTATTTATAAAAAAATGCAATTTTACCGCCTTTTAATGGAGAAACCTTTTTAAATCCAATATTTGAAACTTTTATGTATTAAATTTGAAAAAATAAACTTCTTTTTAGGGATCGGGACATAAGAATTTAGTTTAAATAATTTTTTTTGTGTTTTTATGATAACATTCATATTTGGGTGAATAGTGAAAAATAATATATTTAAACTGAAAACAACTTTTTTAATCAAAATAATTTATAGTGTTCAAATATACATATGAATGGTTGGGATGTATAATTAGATTATATTTTTACAATTTAATCCATGGTTGGTCTTTGGAAGTAATTTCACTTTGAAATTGGACATAAACAAATGTTAATCTTTTGGTAGTTATTATTTCATAAAAATACGCTTTTTTGGTTTTAAAAATGAGAATTAATTTTAATCTAATAAATGAAATTTCTATATTTTTAATTTGGTAAAATATACATCATTTTTGAATTCATAATATCAAAATTATCTTTTGGTGAATTTTTGGTATGTTTCTGAAAACTTTTAATTTTTGATGAATAGTGTAAAACACTAAGTTATAGTTAAAAATAAAATTTCTATTTATATAATTATTTATTTTATTTAAATTTAATTTAAGTAAAGATAGATATTTATACCTATATAAGTAAAATATAATTCATTGGAGTCAGTTTATAATAATTTTAGATATATAAAAGTTTTATTGAACTTTTCACCGTCTTTTACCAACCTCCTATGAGAATTTTCAAATTCACATAAAACGTAATTTTACCGCCTCTATGAGTTGAATTTAGAAAATCCGAGAGAAACAGTTAATATCAAGGAGTAAATTGTGGTTCAATAAGATAAAAATAATTTTTTTTGTGAATAGTAACTTTTTACTTTTATTTACCCTGGTTAAAAGTTAAAAGGGTAATTAAGGTTAAAAATGATATTATTATTACCCTAACACATGTCCCAATTCTATTGGATAAGTATATTTCGTCCAAAAAACCTTATGAATAAAATATGAACATCTTTGGTCCATTTGGATTAGATTAGGATACTTATTATTATTTAATTCAAAGAAGAGTTAAAAGAGTTAAAATCAAAGTTTAATAAGTAAATTTTTTTAATATAGGGCTATACATAAGATAAATTAGATTATAAATATTCATTAGAAAGATTAAAAGGTTTCCAACATAATATTATTTTATCTATAAATTTTAAAAATTAAATAATTTAATTTATTTATGACACAATGGTGATGCATTAATTATCTAATTAATGAAAAATTAAAATAATTGAAATTATAAATATCCAAATAAATGTAAATTGAGACTTTTTATGAATTAAACTAATTTTATTGGTTAATATGACAATATAGGGTTGGTTAGATGAATTTATTTCGATGTAATAATTCTTGTATGAATTTAGAAAAAACCAAATACCAAATAGTGTCAAAGTTGACATAAAAGAGTTTTGAAGAAAAATATTATATTATTTATTGATATTCTATTCCTAAAAATCTAAGTATCAGCCAAAGGACTTATATATTGTTAGTTGTATCATTAATTAACCACTTAGGGATCTCTTGGAAGTATATAGTTTGTTTTTGCTCCATATAATATAAAAATACAAATAGACATGGTAAATGACAAACCATTTAACTAAGAGTTAAATTTAAAAGATAATGTTAATATAGTGACAAAAACCTCTCTAAAACCTAGTGGTTTGGTGGTTTTAGATCCAACCCCACCTTGGCCTTTAAATACTTTATTCTGGAGCCATTATAAACCAAAAATGATTTTATTATAAAATAGTATTTCTAGCTTTTCCTAAGGTGCCCTTTACGCCTCTTATAAAAGGGAACTCACCCTTCCCTCTAATTCACACCTTCAAAGCCTTTTTTCTCAACCAAACCCTACCCATATATCCTATCAACTTTACTCTCTTCATACTAGAGGCATTCTTTTAGGCATAAATCCAACTTAAGGATCTCTTTTGATCAAATCAAAAGGAAGAACCCGACGAAGAGGTAATAATTTCACCACCCTCTTTCAAGATCTTTTCTTCTTCCACTTCTTCATTCTTTGTTATTTCCATAATAAAATAATAACTAAAGTATATTCTATATGCTGTGATGTTATTTTAAATTTTTTACAACCATATTAATTATTCCATCCATCTGTTGAGTGACATGTCACCATACATGCGTACGTATGGATTACCATCTCCACGTCGTGGTTTAATTGGTATTCAATACATTATTATTTTAATTGATATAATTTTGATGTGTAATTAATGTAAATAATAAATATAACATGATAATTATTCTTTATATATGATATTAAATCCAAATATAAATTATTTTAATATCAAAATAATGATATTGTCACTCATGCCTACGTACGGATTACCATCTCCACGAACGCGATGAGATTCATTCCCCATTGTATCCATTCAAGTCTAATTTTCATTAGATGATTAAAAATAATATTTAGATACATGATATCATTCTTTATATGAATAAGATACATCCCATACATAACAAATATGACTCATTAAAAAAGAATATAAAGTAAAACAAATCTGTTAACACCCGAAATGATGACAATACTAAGATATTATTAACAAATCGATGTTAAAAGATAATATATGGTATCATATTAATGTATATGATTATTTTATATTTTAATGGAAATTATTTCACCATTATAAAATAGGTTAACCTACCCTCGACCATGATAACGTACAATGTAAGGGGTTTCTTATCTCACTTTTAATTCGGTGAGATTTCTATTGTTCACCACTTATTTATTGCATATGGTGTGTGTACTTCCCATGATTGTATTCATTGTGTAATATAATTTAATTTATGGATATTTACATAATCATTGTATGATACTTCTTTAATGGGTGTATGTTTCGTATGTTACCAAATCGATTTGGGAATTTGAAATTTCAATTTCCACTCAATCGGATTTACGCATACTTCTTTGATTATTTTACTCCAAGATTACATATGGAATCACTATTCATTTCCTTATGTCATTATTTCCACTCCCCTTTCCATGGATATACTTTTTATACACATAATCCCTCCATTGATAAATTCTCAATTCATCGATATGAACTTGGTAAGAGTAATTTTAACTCAATCTCCATTTGTTGAGTTGAATATCCAATTCATTGATGTTGTTTTTACATGAATATGTGTGGATTTCCTTTGATTGATTTACACTGAATATCCAATAATATTGAGTGTATTTATATTTTTCACACATAATTATTTCGTTTATTTATCCGTAACCTAATGATACGGTCTTTATAAGAGATTTCATCTCAATTTACATTCCATTGAGACTTCATTGTTGTTATACAACAATTCACTTTTATATGGTGTATATAATGTAATTTGACATAGTATATCATGAATCCCTTTATTCTCATGAAATTATAATGTTTTTATTACCTCAATTATTTTTATTCAAGTGTCTCTATTTTGGTTAGGAACTCTAACTAAAATATCATTTTAAATGTTTTAATGATTTATTATTCTAAATCTTTCTCATTAATGTCCATGATTTAAAAACGTGTTTAAGGATTTATTTATATTGAGATTAATGTTTTAAAATTAAAATTCCTTTTAAATGTTTCAATGTGGTATGGGAAACTTTTTTTCAAAAAACTATTTTTAAATGGCTTCTTGACAAATAGTGTGTCTTTTAAATGTTTTCAAGAAAAAGGGGGATATTTCTCTCAAATAGTTTTGATGATTATTTTCATCTATGTCAATATCCTTCATTATTCTCGATTGAGGTTAATATGTTACAATAAAATCTTCCATATTGTATTGAATGAGTTATGTTTGATTGTGGATGTGATATTTTTATACCATTCATGGTTTGTGGATAGAGTATTGACATTTCTTATGCTACTTTTAATAAGAATGTTTATATTATGTTTCAAACATTTCATATGAGGAATGAATCAGTAGGTCTAATGAGACAAACTAGTGTCTTGGTACATGTCCTTGACAAAATCTTATTTGTAGTCTTGGGACAAGGCCATGACTATGTGGTTATGATAGTCTGGAATTATGCATTCCATCATTATGGAAGTGGATATTGATATTGAAGGTGATTATTCGACTAGTAGAATATCAATTTGAATAAGTAAATGAAATTATTAGATTTTATCGGTTCCATATTATGCTGAATTTAATGTTTAAAAGGATTTTTTTCTAGTCTTATACACTACCCTAAACATTTATTCTTATTTATGAATGTTTCCACTAAAATGTTATCCTTACTGAGCATCTGAGCTCACCCCTTTCTATGTTGTATTTTCCCCATGATGCAAAGAAGTATATTATGACTGAATTTCAGGGATAGTCTATGGGATCTCGATGTTGTCTATGGAAAAAATGTTGTTTTATTTTTCCATTTTATCATTTAATGTAAACGTTATTAATATATCTATTGTTTCCCAGGCTAATAAACTAATCAGTCTTTCGAGACGTGAACTTTAGCATAATATGGCAAAGATAAAATCATTTAATTCCATTTAATTATTAACATGGATATTATACTAGTAGAATAATCACATGCAACATCAATAGACACTTTTATAATGATGGAATGCAAAATCCCAGACTATCATAACCACATAGTCAAGGCCTTGTGCCAAGACTACAAATATGATTTTGTCAAGGCCTTGTTTCAAGACACTAGTTAGTCTCATGAGACCTACCAATGTATCGAGGAGCTATAGCTGGCTTCACCATACACTTACTAAGTCTAATTCATTCCTCATATGAAAGGTCTGAAACATAAAGTAAACATTCGTATTAAAACTGGTATACAAAATGTCAACACTTTATCCAAAAACCATGAATGGTATAAAAATAGCACATCCATAGTCAAACATAACTCATTCAATACAATATAGAATATTGCATTGTAACATATTAACCAAAATTGATAATAATGAAGGATATTGACATAAATGAAAATAATCATCAAAACTATTTGAGAGAAATATCCCCCTTTTACTGAAAATATTTAATAGTCACACTATTTGTCAAGAAGCCATTTAAAAATAGATTTTTGAATCAATGTGTCACATACCACTTTGAAACTTTTAAAAGGAATTTTAATTTTAAAACATTAATGTACATATAAATAAATCTTTAAAAACATTTTTAAAACATGGACATTAATGAGAAACATTTAGAATAATAAATCATTAAAACATTTAAAATGATATTTTAGTTAGAGTTCCTAACCAAAAGAGAGACACATGAATAAAAATAATTGAGGTATTCAAAAAATTATAATATCATTAGAATAAAGGGAATCATGATATACTATGTCAAAGTACATTATATACATGCTATAAAATTGAATTGGTGTATAACAACAAATAAGTCTGAATGGAATGTAAATTGAGATGATATCTCTTATAAAGCCTGTATCATTTGGTTAAGGATAAATAAAAGACATAGTTATGTGTTACAAATATAAATACATTAAATATGATTGGATATTCAGTGTAAATCAATCAGAGGATATTCACAATATTCTTGTAAAAAGAACAACAATGAATTGGATATTAAACTCAACAAATGGAGATTGAGTTAAAATTACTCATATCAAGTTTATATAGATGACTTGAGAGTTTATCAAAGTATTGATTATTTGTATAAAAAGTATATCCATAGAAATGGGAGTGGAAATTGTGACATAAGAAAATGAATAGTGATTCCACACATAATCCTGGAAGAAAATAATCAATGAAGTATGTTTGAAGCCGAATGAGTGGAAATTTAAATTTCAAATTCCCTTATCGATTTGGTAACATATGAAACATACACCCATGAAAGAATGATCAAACAATGATGATGTAAATATACATAAATTAAAGTATATTACACAGTGAATAAAATCATGGGTAGTACACACACCACATGAAATAAATAAGTGGTGAAAAATGGAAATCTCAAGGAATTAAATGTGAGATAATAAACCCCTTACATTGTACTTTTCCTGGGTTGAGGGTAGGTTAACCTCCTGTATAATGGTGAAATAATTGTCATTAAAATATACAAGAATATGTGTGAATATCCTCTGATTGGTTTACACTGAATATCCAATAATATAATTGGATGATATATCATATATAAAGAATCATTATCATGTTATATTTATTATTTACATGAATTAAAAATCATTATTATACCCATCAAAATAATAATGTATTGAATAACAATTACACCACGACGTGGAGGCTGTAATCCGTACATACGCACGTATGGGGACATTTCATTAAAGGGTGAATAAATTAATGAATATGACTGTATCATATTTATAATAACATCTTGTTATGTAGAAGACATTGGAGTTATGATTTTATAATGGAAGTAACAAAGAAAGAAGAAGTGGAAGAAGAAAAGAACTTGAAAGAGTGAGGTGAAAATATTACCTCTTCTTCGGGTTCTTTCTTTTGATTTATCAAAAGGGCTCCTTAAGATGGATTTCTAACTATAGGAATGCCTCTAGGGTGATGTGAGGGAAGTTGAGAGGATTCTTGGGCAGGGGTTGTCTGAGCCAATAGGCTTTGAAGGTGTGAATTAGAGGGAAGGGGGAGTGCCCTTTTATAAGAGGGGTGAGGGGCACCTTAAGAAAAGCTAGAAATATCATTTTATAATAAAATCATTTTCTGTTTTAATGGCTCAAAAATGAATTATTTAAAGGCTATGGTGGGGATGGTTCAAACACCACTCCAAAAATAGGATTTAGATAGGTTTGGGTCACTATATTAACTTTATCTTTTATATTTAACACTTAGTTAAGTAGTTTGACATGTACCATATCTCTTTGTATTTTTATATTATATGGTTAATAAACTTACTATATACTTCCAAGAGAATTCCAAGTGGTTAATTAATGATACAAATATCATTATATAAGTCTTCTGGCCGATCCGTAGATTTTTAGGAATAGAATATCAATTAATAATATAATATTTGTTTTAAAAAACTCTTTTATGTCAATTTTGACACTATTTGGTATTTTGTTTTTACTAAATTCAAAACAATATTATTACTTCAAAAAAAATTCATATAACAAAATATAATAAGTCATATTAACCTATAAAATTATTTAAATTCATAAAAAGTCTCAACATTCATTTATTTGGATATTTATAATATCAATTATTTTAATATTTCATTAATTAGGTAATTACTGCATCACCATTGTGTAATAAATAAATTAAATTATTTAGTATCTAAAAATTACAAATAAAATACCATTATGTAGGAAATAATTTTTATCTTTCTAATGAATATTTATAATGTAATTTATCTAATGTATACCCCTATATTAAAAATGTTTTAGTTATTAAACTTTGATTTTAACTCTTTTAACTATTCTTTGAATTAAATAACAATAAGTGTTCTAATATAATCCCAGTGGACCAAATATGTTTGTATTATATTCCTAAGGTTTTTTGACAAATTATACTTATCTAATTGAATTTGGACATGTGTTAGGGTAATAATAATATCATATTTATCCTTAATTACCCTATTTACTTTTAACAGGGGTAATTAAAAGTAAAATGTTACTATTCACCAAAAAAAATTTATCTTATGGAACCACATTTTACTCCTTGATATTAACTGTGTATCTCGGATTTTCAAAATTCTACTCGCAGAAGCGGTAAAATTATGTTTTATTTAAATTTGCAAATTCTCTTAGGAGGTGGGTAAAATACGGTGAAAAGTTCAATACATTTTTTATATATCTAAAATTATTATAAACAGACTCCAATGAATTACATTGAACCTATATAAGTATTATATATCTATCTTGACATAAAATAAATTTAAATAAAATAAATAATTATTTAAATAAATATTCGGTTTTGAATTATAACTCAGTGTTTTTCACTAATCATCAAAAATTAAAAGTTTTCAGAAACATACCAAAAATTCAACCTAAGATAATTTTTATATTCCGAATTCAAAAATGAAGTCTATATTACCAAATTCAAAAAATATAAATTTCATTTATTATTTTAATATTAATTCCCGTTGTCCAAACCAAAAAGTATATTTTTATGAAATAAAAACTACCAAAAGATTAACATTTGTTTATGACCAATTTAAAGTGAAATTTCTTCCAATGACCAATATTGAATTAAATGGTAAAAATATAAAATAATTATACATCCCAACAATTCATATTTATTGTTTAACAATATAAATTATTTTGATTAAGAATGTTGTTTTGAGTTAAAATATATTATTTTTCATTATTCACCCAAATATGAAAGTTATCTGGAAAACAGAAAAAATTTATTGAAACTAAATACTTATTTCCTGATCCCAAATAAGAAGTTTACTTTTTCAAATTGAATATATAAAAGTTACAAATATTGGATTTAAAAAAGGTTAGCCATTATAAGGTGGTAAAATTACATTTTTTTTAAAATACATCCTTTATCTGAAAAAAATGAATTTGTACATACATTATGTCTAAGAAACTCATAATAGGGATTCTAAAATTATAAGGGTTATATAAAGTTTAAAATGTTTTTAAGAGGGGTGTGGGACACCTTAGGAAATGTAACGCCCCGACCCCAGCTACTCAGAGCCGGTGCGTTACTTCGTAACATTGGCATGATCACAAAAGATCAAGTCTCGAAAGACCGATTAGTTTAGTAGCCTTGGAAACACTAGATACATTCATAAGTCATACATTACATCATAAAGTGAAAAACTAATAACAAAGTCCTCATAGTCCACAATCATATCCTCTTCGGACTATCCCTGCAGGTCATTCATAAAATACTTCTTCACATCCTCGAAAATATTAAAACATTGAAAGGGGTGAGCTCAGATGTTCAGTAAGGATAACAATATTGCGGAAGCTTTCATAAATAAACATAAACATTTAAGGCAATGTATAACTAAACAAAAGCCTTATTAAACTTAAACTTCAGCATAATATGGAAAAAGTAAAATCAAATAATTCCACTTACTTACTCACATGGATATTCTACTAGACGAATAATCACATGAAAGATCAATAACCACTTTCATAATGAGGGAATGTATAATGTCGGACATTCTGAAACATTTTGTCAAGGCCTCGGCCAAGACATCTAAAATGATTAAGGCCTCGACCAAAACCATAAATCAAATTGGGAAAGGGCCTCGGCCAATTCCACGTCTAGTTGTCTCATGAGACCTACCGATGCATCGAGGAGCTATAGCGGGCTCCACCCGTCACTTATTAAGTCCAATACATTCCTCATATGAATAGGTTTAAACATATCATAAACCATAACATAATCGTATCGCATAAAACATGCATAAAGGAAACATAACATTTCTACATTTCAATAAAAAGATATCAATACAACACATTGATAAAAACGCTTTCAAAACCATTTTCAATACCAAAATAAAAGAAAGATAAAACTTTGTATTTATTTTTCATAAAAAAAAGATGGCTTGTAGAGGAAGTCGAAACTCAAATAATGGTCACGGAGGCGGAGAAGTCATTGTCGCTGCATAAGTACAGAAAGAAAAACATTCCATTTTGTTGTTTAGAAAAACACATCGTATAAAAAGATTCCTTTTGAATAAATGTAAAAGTCAAAGGGGTTTATACACCGTATAAAAGAAAATTGTGTATAAAACCAAATATGCCTCAATGAAAGGAGATTGAGAAGAAGTCCTTAAAAAGATCATTTTTAAAATAAAATAGATCTTTTATGTGTATTCACTATATGTGCACATAAAGAAAGTAAAAATACAAAATAGGACATAATAATATCATGACATAATTTGAAAGTAGGATATTAACCCAAAGAATGGAAGTTGGGTTAAGAAATTCCCTTACCTCGTGTCTGACTTGACTCAACCGTTCTTTAACCTCCTGGATAATAAACTAGAGTTAATATATACCTTATTAAGAACCATTTTCAATTTCATTATCCTTATTATATCACTTATTACAATGATATGAACATTATGTAATTATTTATGTTAATAACGGTCGTTTTGTCGATCTTTGGTACTTGAGTCACCAATAAACTTCTTATAATTAAAAGTTGTTTATGTGGTAGAATATCAATTATCTCCAGAATTATATTCATGATTTATATGTCATATATATCTTATATATCCAGTATATACATTCATTTATAATATTACGTAACATTTAGAGGTAAGAAATGAAATGCACCGTTCATGAAGACGGTAAGCCGTACGTACGCATGAAGGCTAATTTCATTTCAATTTCATATTTAATGGAACGAAATCATAATGATATAAATTTATAATATAATTACAGTATAATATAGTGTATAATACCATTTACTCCATCCTTTATACATCCCACATATGGCATTAACGATTCAAATCACTTTGAGGGGGTGGTAGTCCGCACTTCCTAAAATGAAATTATCGCATTTTACCCATAATGAAAATCATAAATTATGCCATAAATGAGAAATACAGTAGCATAAGTAAAACATAAACATATTATATATCATATATAAAAATAGTGACATTTTAACGGCCACATTTTAAGGTGTTATATGAGTGTTGAACAATCATCGTTTCGTGAGGCAGAAATTCTCCATCCACAGAAACTGTTTGTTCATTAACCATTAGATGTAGGTGTGTGTAAGTGTAGATCGAATACTTCTTATAAAAACATCCTAGTATATTGAGGATACTGGTGTTGTTACAAAATGAATGAATAAAAAGAGTTTAGGTGGTTGGAGAAGAAAAATAAAACAAAACAACATTAGAGAAGACATTACCTAAAAATCGGGTAACTCTTTTTGATTTGAGCCAAAGGCTTCCTTGGGAAGAGTTCTGCCCAATGTGAGGCTTCTAGGAGTAAGAGGGGGAAGTTGGGAGAGTATTTGGGCAGAGGTTGGCCGAGCCAAATGGCTTGAATGTGTAAATGAGGTGGGAGAGGTGGGGGCCTTTTATAAGTGGAGAGGAGGGGCTATTTTGGAAAGATTGAAATGTTACATTATTATACAATGCTTTTCGGATTCTAAAGGTCCCAAACTTATATAATCCGTGTATAAGGTGATAAGGGTTCGAAATCTACCCATCCAATAGTCTTTGGACAAGTGTAAGCCTTGGATTTTACATTATCTTTTCATTTTATTAAAATCGTTAAATAATGAGGTCATCGCTTCATCATAATGATGTTATAAATAATTTAATTTATTTAATGTCTAAAAATTATAAACAAAATACTATGATGTAGGAAATCTTTTTAGCTTTCTAATGAATATTTATAGTCAAAATTTGGACTTGTGTAACCCCACTTAAAAACCGTTTTAGTAAAACAACTCATGTTTGTGTCAATTTAATTTTAACATTAAATATATATATATATTAATGTCATTTTCCAACCAAAGTGGCTCCATGGGGACCCCAAGTTGACCCATGGGTTTTAATGGTCGGCCATGACTCATGTAATAGGAGTAGGACAAGTGTCAAGCTCATCTCATATTATTAAAACATTATTTTTACCTTAAACTACACTAATTACCTCTAATCACGATTAAGAACTTAAAAGTTACTATTCACCAAAAAATTATTTTAATCTCATTGAACCACATTTTGATTCTTAATGACAACCATATATGTCGGATTTTTGAAAATCAAATCACAGAAGTGGTAATATTTCATTTTAACGAAAAATCAGTTATTTAACTACCACTTAGTGGTTTCACTGTTCATCAAAAATTGAAGTTTTTCAGAACAATGCCAAAATTTCACCCTAAGCTATAATTGATATTCCAAATTCAAAAATGATGTCTATTTTACAAAATTCCAAACATATAAGTTGCATTAATTAATTTTATAATTATTTCCCGCTGTTACAACAAATAGCGTGTTTTTAAGAAACAATTTATATCAAAAGATTGGCAATTGTTTATGTCCAATTTCAATGTTAAATTAATTCTAATGACCACCATTGGATAAAATGGTAAAAATATATTCTAGTTATACTTTAAAACCACTAAATAGTATAATTTATCACTATAAATTATTTTGATTAAAAAAGATGTTTTTAAGTATTTTTCACTATTCATAAAAAATAGAAGTTCTCAGAAAAATTCCACAAATTCAACATAGGCTAATTTCGATATTCCGAATCCAAAAATGAAGTCCATTTTGATAAATAAAATTTATAAAATTTCAAAAAGTAGGTATTACTATTCACAACGGCTAGTTTAATTCGTTGTGGTGTGTGTTAGAGCTCGAGGTTGCGTACAACACACGCTATTGCATTATTCGAAGTGAAACGTACCGTGGAAGCTTGGGGTGTTACATTCTCCCCTCCTTCAATAAATTGCGTCCTCGCAATTTGAAATTTTTCTTTCAAAATAAAAGGTTGAAAAGAGAAAATACCTTTGAGGAAAACCCATATCGGAAATAAGGTTAATAAATATATAACATTAAAAGAAAGCAAGATAAGTACAAAGGTCACACGATATAGCCCATTCTAGGATTCTATGAAAATATGGATATGGAGGAGAAACAAACCATCAAGGTATGAGGGAGAGTTATAGAAAACAGGATTAGGAGAAAGTTTAACTACAACAAAATCACAAACTTGTGATTTGGTAAATGGTCATTGAATCCCCAGTTGGAAAAGTTAACCGACAACATTTTTGTTTTAAGTTACCTTTTATAATGTTGAGGAATTTATTTAGGAGATTTACTAAGAACGTAAGGGAATATACATAATTGTTATGTATACTTTCATTCGTTAATAAATTTTTACCACAAACCCATCTTTTACTCCAAATGGTAACAGAACTCAAAAATATTCTTTTTATCCTAATTGTACAAGGTTCCAAATATTAACACATACCATTTAGATTAGTAAAACTATTTTGTAATAACCAGGTACTTCCTGTAGGCTAGTGGTAGGAAATAAAGGCATGTCGCACTATGGTTGTGGGTTCGATTCCTGCAGCTTTGTCCGACGCGACGGGTTATTCCCCACCCTACAGGTTGTCCTTTTCCTAATACTATAGTATTATAATATTACAAAAATAATCTTCAGAAATGATTTAACCTTAAACAATACTATCCATGGTTCAACTTAATCCATTCCAACCTTAATAGTTATCCAAAATACCTCCGTCCAGACTTTCTCTAAAAGGTCTCTAAATTCAAAAATCAATTGTAACATCAGATTCCCCAAACAAAGAAAAGTTTCTCTTATTGTCACATACTAAAAATATGATTACCATAATCATATTAAAACCTCACTGAAATCAAAAAGTACTGTAGTGCAATCTTTATATATATCACATCATTCTTATAACCAAAATATAATCCTTGAGTCCAAAAGCACCAATACATTAATTATTCCGCTTCAACTATAGTCACAGCATAAGATTGGCCTTGATCCCTTGGCCTTTTCTGAGGTAAGTTTCCTTGACGCTTAGGACATTCATTTTCATAATGCCCCATTTCCCTACAATTGTAGCATTCAACTTTGACAGCCGCTTTCTTTCCCTTGCAATCACGAGCCTGGTGACTCTTTTCTCCACATTTATAACAAACTCCCATTCCTTTTAGGCACGTACCAGGGTGATTCTTCCCACAATTATCACATAATGGAAAATCCTTCTTTCCCTTTTTCCCTTTATCTGTCTCTTGTTCCCCCGTTCTCTTCTTCTCTTGCTTTACTTTGTTGTCATAAGACTTAGAGAATTCCTTTTCTGTCTTGATAGCACACGAGACAATATCTTCGTATGATGAGAAGGTTTGTGATACTAAAGCATGACAGAGAAATGGTTTTAACCCATCAAAGAAATGATCAATCTTACTTCTTGGGTTACGTATATAATCGGAAGCATGCCTCTCTAACCTTGTAAAATTAGCCTCATACTTTGCGACATTCTCATCCTCCTTCTGCCTCAGACTCAGAAATTTCCTTTCCATATCTGCTCGATGGTCACGAGGAAATTATTTTTCTAAGAAAAGCTCTTTGAACTCCCTCCATTCCATATTCGATACGTCATCATCTTCCTTTGTGTTTTGAATCAGCGACCACCACTGATCGACATCTCCAGTGAGGCGGTAAACTGGCATGACAACTTTCTCCCTTTCACTACTCCCCAAGGCATGGAATATTTTCTCTAAGGAATTTATCCATTGCTCAGCTACTATAGGATTTGTACTCCTATTGAAGGTTGGTGGTTGTTGCCTCATGAAGCAGTCTAACATTGATCCTCCACGTTGCGGATCAGGGTGCTCCATACGAGTAAGGTTATTATTCATAACCTGAGTGAGTTATCCCAGTATGGTAATAAGTTGATCATCACCAGTTGTATCACTAGCTCCACAATAATTATCTTGAGCAGGAGGGAAATCCCTACACGGAGTGCGTGCATTGATATGGTTTCCTTTCCTTCCACTAGGCGCCATTTCTAAACAATGGCATAAACTAGATTAGTTTATGAATTAAAATACATAATTCCATATTTGTAAAACACATTACATAAATTGAAATATTTATGGATATAATCCATAATCATAAAAAGAAATGTTTCCTTTGAGGAAGTATATACTCATAACCCTTCATAGTGGATTGTAAAGAAAATGAGAATTATCCTAAGCATATCCCCCGGGAGTGTCGTAACTAAGAGTGCAGCAAGGCCCGTTGTCGCGCACTAGTTCCCGTTCGAGTCTAGCTCAAAGCAGTGTTTTTGGGTTTTACCCCTAGGTACATCTGTGCCAGAGCCGCCTCTACCTGCTCGTATCCAGACAAGGATGTATTACTCAGAAAACTCACAACATCTCTACAATACCAAAATTTTAGGAAGTTCTTCTATACTAATCCTCAAAGTCTATCTTTGGTCTATGTGATCTAATCAGAGTTTATCTAAATCTAGCTTCCATGGTTAGTACTAAACTACCTCTGTTACCAACTGTAACGCCCCGACCCCAGCTACTCAGAGCCGGTGCATTACTTCGTAACATTGGCATGATCACAAAAGATCAAGTCTCGAAAGACCGATTAGTTTAGTAGCCTTGGAAACACTAGATACATTCATAAGTCATACATTACATCATAAAGTGAAAAACTAATAACAAAGTCCTCATAGTCCACAATCATATCCTCTTCTGACTATCCCTGCAGGTCATTCAAAAAATACTTCTTCACATCCTGGAAAATATTAAAACATTGAAAGGGGTGAGCTCAGATGCTCAGTAAGGATAACAATATTGCGGAAGCTTTCATAAATAAACATAAACATTTAAGGAAATGTATAACTAAACAAAAGACTTATTAAACTTAAACTTCAGCATAATATGGAAAAAGTAAAATCAAATAATGCCACTTACTTACTCACATGGATATTCTACTAGACGAATAATCACATGAAAGATCAATAACCACTTTCATAATGAGGGAATGTATAATGCCGGACATTCTGAAACATTTTTTCAAGGCCTCGGCCAAGACGTCTAAAATTATTAATCCCTCGGCCAAAACCATAAATCAAATTGGGAAAGGGCCTCGGCCAATTCCATGTCTAGTTGTCTCATGAGACCTACCGATGCATCGAGGAGCTATAGCGGGCTCCACCCGTCACTTATTAAGTCCAATACATTCCTCATATGAATAGGTTTAAACATATCATAAACCATAACATAATCGTATCGCATAAAACATGCATAAAGGAAACATAACATTTCCACATTTCAATCACAAGATATCAATACAACACATTGATAAAAATGCTTTCAAAACCATTTTCAATACCAAAATAAAAGAAAGATAAAACGTTGTATTTATTTTTCATTAAAAAAAAGATGGCTTGTAGAGGAAGCCGAAACTCAAATAACGGTCACGGCGGCGGAGAAGTCGTTGTCGCCGCATAAGTACGGAAAGAAAAACATTCCCTTTTGTTGTTTAGCAAAACACATCGTATAAAAAGATTCCTTTTGAATAAATGTAAAAGTCAAATGGGTTTATACACCGTATAAAAGAAAATTGTGTATAAAACCAAATATTCCTCAATGAAAGGAGATTGAGACGAAGTCCTTAAAAAGATCATTTTTAAAATAAAATAGATCTTTTATGTGTATTCACTATAGGTGCACATAAAGAAAGTAAAAAATACAAAATAGGAAATAATAATATCATGACATAATTTGAAAGTAGGATATTAACCCAAAGAATGGAAGTTGGGTTAAGAAATTCCCTTACCTCGTGTCTGACATGACTCAACCGTTCTTTAACCTCCTGGATAATAAACTAGAGTTAATATATACCTTATTAAGAACCATTTTCAATTTCATTATCCTTATTATATCACTTATTACAATGATATGAACATTATGTAATTATTTAAGTTAATAACAGTCGTTTTGTCGATCTTTGGTACTTGAGTCAACAATAAACTTCTTATAATTAAAATTTGTTTATGTGGTAGAATATCCATTATCTCCAGAATTATATTTATGATTTAGATGTCATATATATCTTATATATCCAGTATATACATTCATTTATAATATTATGTAACATTTAGAGGTAAGAAATGAAATGCACCGTTCATGGAGACGGTAAGCCGTACGTACGCATGAACGCTACTTTCATTTCAATTTCATATTTAATGGAACGAAATCATAATGATTTAAATGTATAATATAATTCTAGTATAATATAGTGTATAATACCATTTACTCCATCCTTTATATATCCCACATATGTCATTAACGATTCAAATCACTTTGAGGGGGCGGTAGTCCGCACTTCCTAAAATGAAATTATCGCGTTTTACCCATAATGGAAATCATAAATTATGCCATAAATGAGAAATACAGAAGCATAAGTAAAACATAAACATATTATATATCATATATAAAATAGTGACATCTTAATGGCCACCTTTTAAGGTGTTATATGAGTGTTGAACAATCACCGTTTCGTGAGACAGAAATTCGCCATCCACAGAAACCATTTGTTCTTTAACCATTAGATGTAGGTGTGTGTAAGTGTAGCTCGAATCCTTATTATAACAAAATCCTAGTATATTGAGGATACTGGTGTTGTTACAAAATGAATGAATAAAAAGAGTTTAGGGGGTTGGAGAAGAAAAATAAAACAAAACAACATTAGAGAAGACATTACCTCAAAATCGGGTAACTCTTTTTGATTTGAGCCAAAGGCTTCCTTGGGAAGCGTTCTTCCCAAAGTGAGGCTTCTAGGAGTAATAGGGGGAAGTTGGTAGAGTATTTGGGCAGAGGTTGGCCGAGCCAAATGGCTTGAAAGTGTAAATGAGGTGGGAGAGGTGGGGGCCTTTTATAAGTGGAGAGGAGGGGCTCTTTTGGAAAGATTGAAATGTTACATTATTATACAATGATTTTCGGATTCTAAAGGTCCCAAACTTATATAATTCGTGGATAAGGTGATAAGGGTTCGAAATCTACCCATCCAATAGTCTTTGGACAAGTGTAAGACTTGGATTTTACATTATCTTTTCATTTTATTAAAATCGTTAAATAATGAGGTCATCGCTGCATCATAATGATGTTATAAATAATTTAATTTATTTAATGTCTAAAAATTATAAACAAAATACTATGATGTATGAAATCTTTTTAGCTTTCGAATGAATATTTATAGTCAAACATTGGACTTGTGTAACCCCACTTAAAAACTGTTTTAGTAAAACAACTCTTGTTTGTGTCAATTTAATTTTAACATTAAATATATATATATTAATGTCATTTTCCAACCAAAGTGGCTCCATGGGGTCCCCAAGTTGACCCATGGGTTGTCTTGGTCGGCCATGAATCATCCAATAGGAGTAGGACAAGTGTCAAGCTCATCTCATATTATTAAAACATTATTTTTATCTTAAACTACACTAATTACCTCTAATCACGATTAAGAACTTAAAAGTTACTATTCACCAAAAAATTATTTTAATCTCATTGAACCACATTTTGCTTCTTAATGACAACCATGTATGTTGGATTTTTGAAAATCAAATCACAGAAGTGGTAATATTTCATTTTAACGAAAAATCAGTTATTTAACTACCACTTAGTGGTTTCACTATTCAACAAAAATTGAAGTTTTTCAGAACAATGCCAAAATTTCACCCTAAGCTATAATTGATATTCCGAATTCAAAAATGATGTCTATTTTAAAAAACTCCAAACATATAAGTTACATTAATTAATTTTATAATTAATTCCCGTTGTTACAACAAATAGCGTGTTTTTAAGAAACAATTTATATCAAAAGATTGGCAATTGTTTATGTCCAATTTCAATGTTAAATTAATTCTAATGACCACCATTGGATAAAATGGTAAAAATATATTCTAATTATACTTTAAAACCACTAAATAGTATAATTTATCACTATAAATTATTTTTATTAAAAAAGTTGTTTTTAATTATTTTTCACTATTCATAAAAAATAGAAGTTCTCAGAAAAATACCAAAAATTCAACATAGGCTAATTTTGATATTCCGAATCCAAAAATGAAGTCCATTTTGATAAATAGAATTTATAAAATTTCAAAAAGTATTTATTACTATTAACAACGGCTAGTTTAATTCGTTGTGGTGTGTGTTAGAGCTCGAGGTTGTATACAACACATGCTATTGCATTATTCGAAGTGAAACGTACCGTGGAAGCTTGGGGTGTTACAGGAAAAGCCAGCAATATTATTTTATAATAAAATCATTTTTGGTTTTGAAGGGATCTAAAATAAATTATTTAATGTCTAAGGTGGGGATGGGTCGAAAACCACTCAACCAATAGGTTTTAGACAGGTTTGGGTCACTATATTAACTTTATCTTTTAGATTTTACTGTTAGTTAAATAGTTTGACATTTACCAAGTCTCTTTGTACTTTTATATTATATGGTTAATAAATTTACTATATATTTCCAAGAAAACCCCAAGTGGTTCATTAATGATACAAATTTCATTATATAAGTCCTTTGGTTGAACCTTAGATTTTTAGGAATAGAATATCAATTAATAATATAATATTTGTTTTAAAAACTCTTTTAAGTCAATTTTGACACAATTTGGTATTTTGTTTTTTCTAAATTTATAAAAACATTATTAATTAGAAAAAAGTTCAACTAAAAAACCCTAATATTTCATATTAACCTATAAAATTAGTGTAATTCGTAACAAGTCTCAAAATATATTTATTTTGATGTTTATAATATCAATTATTTTAATATTTCATTAATTACGTAATTTCTACATCACCATTGTGTGATAAAAAAATTAAATTATTTAATGTCTAAAAATTTTAAATAAAATACCATTATGAAGAAAATCCATTTTAATTTCTAATGAATATTTATAATCTAATTTATCTTATGTATAGCCCTATATTAAAAATGTTTTAATAATTAAACATTGATTTTAACTCTTTTAAATCTTCTTTGAATTAAATAATAATAAGTATCCTAATCAAATCCTAGTAGACCAAAGAGGTTCATATTTTATTCCTAAGGTTTTTTGGCCGAATTATACTTATCATATAGAATTGGGACATGTTTTAGGGTAATAATATTATTAATTTTACCCTTAATTACCCTATTTACTTTTGACAGGGATAATAAAAGTAAAAAGTTACTATTCACCAAAATTTATTTCTGTCTTATTGAACCACATTTTACTCCTTGATATTAACCATGTCTATATGATTTTAGAAATTCAAATCATAGAGGCGGTAAATTAAGTTTTATGTGAATTTTAAAATTCTCCTAGGAGGTGGGTAAAAGACGGTGAAAAGTTCAATAAAATATCAATATATATAGAATTATTAGAAAATGAATCCAATGAATTACGTTGAACCTATATAGGTATTATATTTATATCTTGACCAAAAATAAATTTAAATAATATATATAATTATTTGAATAAAAATTCGATATTAAACTATAACTCAATGTTTTTCACTATTCATCAAAATTTTATCAGTTTTCAGAAACATACCAAAATTCACCCTAATCTAATTTAAATATTCTGAATTGAAAAATTAAGTCTATTTTACTAAATTCAAAAGATATAATTTGCATTTATTAGTTTAAAATTAATTCTTGTTGTCCAAACAAAAAAGTGTATTTTTATGAAATAATAACTACAAAAAGATTATCATTTGTTTATGTCAAATTTCAATGTGAAATTACATCCAATGACCAACAATGGATTAAATGGTAAAAATATAATCTAATTATAAATCCCAACCATTCACCTGTATATATGAACTATTTAAATTATTTTGATTAAAAAAGTTGTTTTCAGTTTAAATATATTATTTTTCACTATTCACCCAAATATGAATGTTATCAGAAAAACCCAAAAACATTATTGAAACTAAATTATTATGTCCCGATCACAAAGAGGAAGATTATTTTGTCAAATTTAATATATACAAGTTTCAAATATTATATTTAAAAAATATTCTCCATTAAAAGGTGATAGAATTGCATTTTTTTGAAAAATAACTCTTTTATCTAAAAAAATAAATATGTCCTTACATTATGTCTAAGAAACTCAAAATATGGATTCTAAAATTCTAAGGGTTATATAAAGTTCAAAATTTTGTTAATATAATTCATATCCGCTTTTTAACTGCTAGTTTGGTAAGTTGTAGTGCGCTTGATTAATTATTTACATTGATTACACAACATTACTATACACATCCAAATAATAATGTATTGAATAACAATTACACCACGACGTGGAGATAGTAATCCGTACGTACGCAAGTATGGTGACATGTCATTCAAAGGATAGATAGAATAATTAATATGGGTGTACCATATTTATAATAACCTTACAGTATATGGAATATACTAGAGTTATTATTTTATAAAGGAAATAACAAAGAAAGAAGAAGTTGAAGAAGAAAAGAACTTGAAAGAGGGCGGTGAAATTATTATCTCTTCTTTGGGTTCTTCCTTTTGATTTGATCAAAAGGGCTTCTTAGATGACTTTATGAATAAAGGAATTCCTCTAGGATGAAGTGTGGGAATTTTAATGGATATTTGGGTAGGGTGTGGCCGATCCAAAAGTCATTGATGGTTTGAATTAGAGGGAAGGGGGAGTTCACTTTTATAAGAGGGGTGAGGGGAACCTTAGGAAAATCATGAAATATTATTTTATAATAAAATCATTTTCAGTCTCTAATGGATCAAAAATGAATTATTTATAGTCTATGGTGGGGATGGGTCGAAAACCACTCAACCAATAGGTTTCAGACAGGGTTGAGTCACTATATTAACTTTATCTTTTAGATTTAACTCTTAGTTAAATAGTTTGACAATTACCATGTCTCATTGTATTTTTATATTATATGTTTAATAAAAATACTATATACTTCAAAGAGAACCCCAAATGGTTCATTAATTTTACACCTATCATTATATAATTCCTTTAGCAAAACCATATATTTTTAGGAATAGAATATCAACTAATAATATAATATTTGTTTTAAAAACTCTTTTATGTCAATTTTGACACTATTTGGTATTTTGTTTTTTCTAAGTTCATGACATCATTATTACTTAGAAAAAAATCATCTAACAAACCCTAATATGTCATATTAACCTAAAAAATTAGTGTAATTCATAAAAAGTCTCAAATTAAATTTATTTGGATATTTAAAATATCAATTATTTTAATATTTCATCAATTAGGTAATTATTGCATACCATTGTGTCATAAATAAATTAAATTATTTAATTTCTAGAAATATTAAATAAAATAGAAATAGGTATGAAATATTTTAATCTTTCAAATGAATATTTATAATCGAATTTATCTTATGTATGACCCTCTATTAAAAATGATTTAGTTATTAAACTTTGATTTTATCTCTTTTAACTCCTCTCTGAATTAAATAACAATAAGTTTCTTAATCTAATCTAAGTGGACCAAAGAGGTTCATATTTTATTCCTAAGTATATTTTGGTTGAATTTTACTTATCCAATAGAATTATGAAATATGATAGGGTAATAATAATATCATTTTTACCATTCATTACCCTATTTACTTTTAACCGGGGAAAATAAAAGTGAAAAGTTACTATTCACCACAAAAATATTTTTATCTTATTGAACCAAATTTTAATCCTTGATATTAATGGCATCTCCCAAATTTTTTAAATTAAACTCACATAAGCGGTAAAATTATGTTTTATGTGAATTTGCAAATTCTCTTAGGAGGTGGGTAAAAGACAGTGAAAAGTTCAATAAATATTTTATATATCTAAAATTATTATAAACCGATTCCAATGAATTAAATTGAACTTATATAGGTATTATATATCTATATTGACATAAAATAAATTTAAATAAAATAAATAATTTTTAAATAAAAATTCATTTTAAAACTATAAATCAATGTTTTCAATATTCATCAAAAATTAAAAGTTTTCAGAAACATACCAAAAATTCACCCTAAGCTAATTTTGATATTATAAATTAAAAAATGATGTCTATTTTACAAAATTAAAAACATATAAATTTCACATATTAGTTTAAAATTAATTCCCATTGTCAAAACCAAAAAGCGTATTTTTATGAAATAAAAACTACCAAAAGATTAACATTTGTTTATATTAAATTTCAAAGTGAAATTACTTCTAATGACAAACATTGGATTAAATGGTAAAAATATAATCTAATTAAACATCCCAAACATTCATATTTATATTTGAACACTATAATTTATTTTTATTAAAAAAGTTGTTTTCAGTTAAAATATACTATTCTTAACTATTCACCCAAATATGAAAGTTATTAGAAAAACACCAAAAATTTATTGAAACTAAAATCTTATGTCCCGATCCCAAAGAAGATGTTTATTTTGTCAAATTAAATATATAAATGTTTCAAATATTGTATTTAAAAGGTTTTCTCTATTAAAAGGTGGTAAATTTGCATTTAAAAAAAATAGTTCTTTAACTAAAAAAAAGTAATTTTTCCTTAAATTATGTCAAAGAAACTCATAATATGGATTCTAAAATTATAAGGGTTGCATAAAGATTAAAATTATGTTAATAATATTCATAACCGATTTTTAATGGCTAGTTTGGTAATTTGTGGTGCGCTTAAACTCATTGTAGCATGTAGTGTATGTTATTGAATTACTTTGAAGAACTAACGTACTATTAATTCTTGGGGTGTTACATTCTTCTCTCCATAAATACATTGTGTCCTAGAAATTTTTTAATTTAGGATTGAGAATATAACAAAAAATACCACATCAGAAAAAGTGTCAATAAAACAATCACTTTAAAAGAATGAAAGAGAAGTTCAAAGGTCACCCAAGATAACCCATACTAGTATTACATGTAGGATGACATGGATATGGAAGATAAAATATGTGTCAAGTATTGGTGGAGAGGGATAGAAAACATGATCAGAGGAATGTTAACAACTAGAAAACTAAAAACTTGTGATGGGTCAAATGGTCATTAGTTTCCCAGTAGGAAAAGTAAATGGATTTTTTTTAAGTTACATTTCATAAAGATGAGGAATTTATTTATGAGACTGACTATGAACATAAAGAGATATAGTTAAATTTAAAGTAGAGTTTCATTCATTATCAAATTTCTACCACTAACTCATTTTTTTAACTGACGAGTATTCAAGAAGGCTTGGTCACACCGAAAGAGCTAGAATAAACCTCATGAGTATCACATGATCGAAAAAGGATGATCTATATATTGACCTTGTCTATAGAGATTAATCAAAACCAAAACAGTTAGTACAAGATATGAGGATCCCCCAAAAGTATATCCGTTTGGATAAAGAAACATTAATATTAATTTATAAAATTAAACCAACAATACCCCAAAGTTAAATAAATACCATTCAATAAACAAATGTCCTTAAAATCCTATAATATAATTCATACTAATATTGAAACCCAAAACTTAGAAGAATTTGGTTTTGTAGTCTTCCACGTAAACTTTTATCTACAAATGACATCAACTACTCTTAAAGTCACATACTTAAAAGTATTTATCCTAATCACATAATCTATATTATAGGTTAATCATTTCCCTCAATAACCTAAATCACTATAAATCCACAATAGAAACATATATAAAAATCCACCATTACTCATCAAATAAAATCTCATATTATTATATTTTCCTTGGGAAAATAGTGTTCCCATCAAAGCGAACATCTTCCAAAATAACATTTATCACTTAGTCACCAAATAATTTTTCTATACTAAGGGTATTCATTTGATAATACATAAGATCCCCAATCAACTTATTATTTATTAATAAAATCATTTAACTAAATATAATTAGTCACACTAATCAGGGACTACATGTAGTCCAATGGTAGACGATAAATCCCAATCGCACTCTAGTTTTGGGTTCGATTCCCACAGCTTTGTCTGACGCGAAGGGTTTTCACATGGTCGGCATGTTGTCATTTTTCAAAAACTATATTTTATAACATTACCAAAATGAGATAAATTACTTGAAATAACCATATCATAATTTAACCACATATGTTATATCATACATTGCATTTTCATCCCAAAATATAATAACCTGTAACTCCCTCAAACCCAATGATCATATACAACCAAATGGTTATTTATATCCACAAAAGAAAAGAGAAGTATTACTCTAACATTATTTTCACATGAAAAACTGTAGGGTTGCAAGTACAAGAGAAAATTATCCAATTTAATCCGATCGACAAGGAGCACTAATACTTTTTGACATTTCTCCAACCATTTATTTCCACATGGCTTCATATTTGACCATGAAAATATCATATAGAATAGTGAATTCACTCAGGTAATAGAAAAGTCCCTTACATTTACGGTAAATGACTATAAATGGATTCTTGGGACAATTTTTTTCTTCAATAGTACTCTTCATTTTTCCTCGGCAATTATTTACTTTATGTCCTTATTTACCACACGTAAAGCATTTCTTTGTTCCATTGATACACTTTACTGGGTGTCTCCTTCCACATTTCCTACATGATTGAAATTGAGAATTCTTTTCTCCATGGTATCCACTACTAGAGCCCTTATCATTCATCACATTTCTCTTCTTTGTCGAGTCCGGGATTTGGTCAATATATATGTTGTTGATCATATTTTTGGAAAAATGATTTAGCATGAACACGATATCTTTTATGCTTATCAACATTCCATTTTTTCTCATTTCCACCACCATTCCCACCTTATACATCATGATCAAATCTATTATGACTTCTTTGGAACCCAGCCTTTAACTAAAAACAGAAATCATTGTGTGAGTAAAAGTATTCAAAAAACCAGTTAGAGAATAACATGACACCATATATTCAATTTTGAATCACCTTAGGATTACGCAAGGTCATTTATTCACATCATATATTAAAATCCTTCAAATCGGTTTGTAAAGAAATTGTAAATTATCCTAAACATATCCCCCAGGAGTGTTGTAACCAAGAGTGTTGCAAGGCCCGTTGTTGTGCACCAGTTCCCGTTTGAGTCTAGCTCAAAGTGGTGTTTTTGGGTTTTAACCCTATGTATATCTGTGCCATAGACGCCTCTACATTCTCGTATCTAGACTGGGATGCATTTCTTGTAAAACCCAAAAACTCTCTACAATACCAAAATTCTAAGAAGTTATTCTATACTAATCTTCAATGTTTATCTTAGGGTAATGTGCTCTAATCAGAGTTTATCTAAACATAGCTTCCATGGTTTGTAGTAAACATCCTCGCATACCAACAGTAACACCCCGACCCTAGTAATCCTAAGTCACTGCATTATTACATAAAATTGGCATGATCACAAAGATCATGTCTCCAATGATAAATTATTTTAGTATCCTCGGAAACACTAAATACATTAATAAGGTTTACATTAAATCATAAAATGGAAAACTACAATAACATTGTTTACATAGACACCATTGAGATCCCATAGACTATCCCTGGAGGTCAGTCATAATATGCTTCTTTGCATTATAGGAAAAATAAAACATGGAAAGTGGTGAGCTCAGATTCTCAATAAGGATAACATTACAGCAGAATCATTCATAAATAAGCATAAACGTTTTTGGGAGTGTATAAGAATAAAAAAAAGCCTTCTAAACTTGAACTTCAGCATAATATGGCAAAGATAAAATCAAATAATTCTATATACTTATTCAGAGGGATATTCTACTAGTCTAATAATCACATGCAATATCAATATCCACTTTCATAATGATGGAATGCATAATTACAGACTATCATAACCACATAGTCACGACCTTGTTCAAATACTACAAATAAGATTTTGTCAAGGCCTTGTGCCAAGAAAGTAGTTTGTCTAATGAGACCTACTGATTAATCGAGGAGCTATAGTGGGCTTCACCCGTCACTTACTAAGTCCAATTCATTCCTCGTATGAATGGTTTGAAACATAACATAAACATTCGTATTAAAACTAGCATATGAAATATCAATACAATATCCACAAATCATGAATGGTATAAAAATAGCACATCCACAGTCAAAAATAACTCATTCAACAAAATATGGAAGATTTTTTTTGTAACATATTATCCTCAATCGATAATTATGAAGGATATTGACATAGATGAAAATAATCATCAAAAATATTTGAGAGAAATATCCCCATTTTTTGTGAAAATATTTAAATGCCACACTATTTTTCAAGAAGCCATTTACAAATAGTTTCTCGAATCAAAGTGTCCCATATGAATTTGAAACTTTTAAAAGGAGTTTTAATTTTAAAACATTAATGTCCATATAAATAAATACTTAAAATCATTTTTAAAAAATGGACATTAAAGAGAAAGATTTAGAATAATAAATCATTAAAACAATTAAAATGATATTTTAGTTAGATTTCCTAACCAAAAGATAGCCACTAAAATAAAAATAATTGAGGTGATCAAAAAAATTATAATATCATGAGAATAAAGAGATTCATGATATACTATGTCAATGTACATTATATACACCATATAAAAGTAAATTTTTGTATAACAACAAAGAAGACTCAATGGAATGTAAATTGGGATGAAATCTCTTATAAAGACTGTATCCTTAGGTTAAGGATAAATAAAATACATAATTATGTGTGAAAAATATAAATGCACTCAATATAATTGGATATTCAGTGTAAATAAATCAGAGGACATTCACACATATTCTTCTAAAATCCACACCAATGAGTTGGATACTCAACTCAACAAATGGTGATTGAGTTAAAATTACTCTTATCAAGTTCATATCGATGACTTGAGAATTTTTCAATGTAGTGATTATGTGTATCAAAATTATATCCACATAAAGGGGAGTGGAAATTATGACATAAGAAAATGAATAGTGATTCCACACATAATTAGGGAGTAAAAGAATCAATGAAGTATGGGTAAAGCCGAATGAGTGGAAATTAAAATTTCAAATTCCCTTATCGATTTGGTAACATACAAAACATACAAACATGAAAGAAGTATCATTAAATGATGATGTAAATATCCATAAATTAATGTATACAACACAATTAATACAATCATGGGCACTATACACACCACATGCAATAAATAAGTACTGAACAATGGAAATCTCACAGAATTAAAAGTGAGATAAGAAACCCCTTACTTTTTACTTTTCCTTGGTAGAGGGTAGGTTAAGATCTTGTATAATGGTGAAATAATTTTCATTAAAATAAAAAATAATCATGTACATTAATATGATACCATATATGATCTTTTAACATTGCTTTGTTAATAATATCGTAGTATTATCGTTGTTTCTGGTGTTAACAGATTTGTTCTCTTTTATATAATTTGTTATGTTAGTAATATTTGTTATAGATGGGATGTATATTATTTATATCCAAAATTATATCATGTATATAAACATTATTTATAATCATTTATTGAAAATTAGTCTTGAATGGATATGATGAGGAATGAATCTCATCGCGTTCGTAGAGACGGTAATCCGTATGTATGCAGGAGCAACAATATCATTTTTTGATTTTAAAATAATAAATAATTGGATGTTATATCATATATAATGAATAATTATAATGTTATATTTATTATTTACATGAATTACACATCATTATTATACCCATACAAATAATAATGTATTGAATAACAATTACACCACGACATGGAGACAGTAATCCGTACGTACACACGTATGCTGACATGTCAATCAAAGAATTGATTGAATAATTAATATGGGTGTAACATATTTATAATAACATCACAGGTTATAGAATATACTAGTGTTATTATTTTAGAATGAAAATAACAATGATAGAAGAAGTGGAAGAACAAAATAACTTGAAAGAGGGTGGTGAAATTATTACCTCTTCTTTGGGTTCTTCTTTTCGATTTGATCAAAATTGCTCCTTAAGTTGGCTTTCCGACTAAAGGAATGCATCTAGGATAAAGTGAGGGAAGTTGAGAGGATATTTGGGTAGGGGTTGGATGAGCCAAAAGGCTTTAATGGTGTGAATTATAGGGAAGGGGAGTTCCCATTTATAAGAGTGGTGATGGGCACCTTAGTAAAAGAAAGAAATATTATTTTATAATAAAATAAATTTCAGTTTATAATGTCCCAAAAATAAATTATTTAATGGATTAGGTCTGTATGGGTTGAAAACCACTCAGCCAATAGTTTTTAGACATGTGGAGGGTCACTATATTAACTTTATCTTTTAGATTTAACTCTTAGTTAAATAGTTTGACATTTACCATGTCTCTTGGTATTTTTATATTATATGGTTAATAAAAATACTATATACTTTCAAGAGAACCCCAAGTAGTTAATTAATGATAATCATATCATTATATATGTTTTTTTTCGAAACATATATTTTTAGGAATATAATATCAATTAATAATATAATATTTGTTTTAAAAACTCTTTTATGTCAATTTTGACACTATTTGGTATTTTGGTTTTGTTAGATTCATAATAGCATTATTACTTCGAAAAAAATTTATCTAATTAACCCTAATATGTCATATTAAAATAGACAATTAGTTTAATTCATAAAATGTCTCAAATTACATTTATTTGAATATTTATAATTTCAATTATTTTAATATATCATTAATTAGGTAATTACTGCATCACCATTGTGTCATAAATAAATTAAATTATTTACTGTCTAAAAATTATAAATAAAATACAATTATGTAGGAAATATTTTTAGATTTCTAATAAATATGTATAATAGAATTTATCTTATGTATACCCCTATATTAAAAATGTTTTAGTTATTAAAAATTGATTTTAACTCTATTAACTCTTCTTTGAATTAAATAATAATAAGTGTCCTAATATAATACATGTAGACCAAAGAGGTTTATATTTTATTCCTAAGGTTGCGTTCAGTAAAATTATACATATCCAATATAATTGGGACATGTTTTAGGGTAATAATAATATCCTTTCTACCATTAATTACGTTATTTACTTTTAACCGGGGTAAATAAAAGTAAAAAGTTATTATTCACCAAAAATTATTTTTATCTTATTGTACCACATTTTACTCCGTGATATTAACCGTTTCTCTAATATTTTCGAAATTCAACTCACATCAGCGGTAAAATTATGTTTTTTTAATTTGAAAATTCTCCTAGGAGGTGGGTAAAAGATGGTGAAAAGATCAATAAAATTTTAATATATCTAAAATTATTATAAACTGAATCCAATTAATTACATTGAACATATATAGGTATTATATATATATCCTGACAGAAAATAGTTAAATAAAATAAATAATTATTTAAATAAGAATTCAGTTTTAAACTATAACTCATTGTTTTTCACTATTCATCAAAAATTTAATGTTTTCTGAAACATACCCAAAATTCACCCCAAACTAATTTTGATATTCTAAATAAAAAAATGAAGTCTATTTTACAAAATTCAAAACATTGAAATTTTATTTATTAGTTTAAAATTAATTCCCATTGTCAAAACCAAAAAGCACATATTTGTGAAATAATAACAACCAAATGATTAACATTTGTATATGCCCAATTTCAAAGTGAAATTAATTCCAATTACAAACATTGGATTAAATGGTAAAAATATTATCTAATTATACATCACAACCATTAATATGTATAGTTGAAAACTATAAATTATTTTGATTATAAAATTTATTTGCAGTTAAAATTAATTTTTTCACTATTCACCCAAATATGGAAGTTATCAGAAAAACATCAAAAATTTATTGAAACTTATTTATTATGTCCCGATCCCGAAGAAGAAGTTTATTTTGTCAAATTTAATATATAAAAGTTTCAAATATTGGATTTAGAAAGGGTTCTCCATTAAAAGGTGGTAAAATTTCATTTTTTTTTGAAAAATACTTCTTTTATCTGAGAAAATGAATGTGTCCTTACATTATGTCTAAGAAACTAATTATATAGATTATAAAATTATAAGGGTTATATAAAGTTCAAAATTTTGTTAATACTATTCATGATCGCTTATGAATGGCTGTTTTGGTAAGTCATGGTGTGCTTGATTAATTATTTACATGAATTACACATCATTATCATACCCAACCAAATAATAATGTATTGAATAATAATTACACCACGACGTGGAGAGGACAATCCATACGTACGCACGTATGGTGACATGTCATTCAAATGATGGATAGAATAATGAATATGTTTGTACCATATTTATAATAACATTACAGTATATAGAAGATATTGGAGTTATTATTTTAGAATGGAAATAACAAAGAATGAAGAAGTGGAAGAAGAAAATAACATGAAAGAGGGAGGTGAAATTATTACCTCTTCTTCGGGTTCTTCATTTTGATTTGATCAAAAGGGATCCTTAATTTTTCTTTCTAACTAAAAGAATGCCTCTAGGATAAAGTGAGGGAAATTTGGAGGATATTTGGGCAGGGGTTGGCCAAGCCAAAAGGCTTTGAAGGTGTGAATTATAGGGAAGGGGGAGTTCCCTTTTATAAGAAGGGTGAGGGGCACCTTAGGAAAAGCGAGAAATATTATTTTATAATAAAATAATTTTCAGATTCTAATGGCTCAAAAATGAATTATTTAAATGATAAGGTGGGGATGGATCCGAAAACACTTAACCAATAGGTTTTAGACAGGTTTGGGTCACTATATTAAATCTATCTTTTAAATTTAACTCTTAGTTAAATAGTTTGACATTTACCATGTCTCTTTGTATTTTTATATTATATGGTTAATAAACATACTATATACTTCCAATATAACCCCAAGTGGTTCATTAAGGATACAAATATAATTATACAAGTCCTTTGGATGATCCTTAGATTTTTAGGAATATAATATCAATTAGTAATATAATATTTGTTTTAAAAACTCTTTTATGTCAATTTTGAAACTATTTGGTATTTTGTTTTTGGTAAATTTATAAAAGCATTATTACTTTGAACAAAATTCATCTAACCAACCGTAATATATCATATTAACCTATAAAATTAGTGTAATTCATAAAATGTCTCAAATTACATTTATTTTGATATTTATAATATCAATTAGTTGAATATTTCTTTACTTGTGTAATTACCGCATCACCATTGTTTCATAAATAATTTAAATTATTTAATATCTATAAATTATAAATAAGATACCATTATGTATGAAATATTTTTATCTTTCTAATTAATATTTATCATCTAATTTATTTTATGTACATCACCATATTAAAAATGTTTTACTTATTAAACATTGATTTTAACAATTTTAACTCTTCATTGAATTAAATAATAATAAGTGTCCTAATCTAATCCAATTGAACCAAAAAAGTTCATATTTTATTCCTAAGGTTGTTTTTGGTCTAATTATACTTATCCAATAGAATTGGGACATGTGTTAGTGTAATAATAATATCATGTTTACTCTTAATTACCCTATTTACATTTAACGGGGTAAATAAAAGTAAAAATTTACTATTCACAAAAAATTATTTTTATCTTATTCAACCACATTTCACTCCTTGATATTAATCGCGTCTCTCGAATTTTCATATTCAACTCACAGAAGCGGTAAAATAATGTTTTATGTGAATTTGAAAATTCTCCTAGGATGTGGGTAAAAGATGGTGAAAAGTTAAATGAAATTTTTATATATCTAAAATTATTATAAACAGAATCCAATGAATTACATTGAAAATATATAGGTATTATTTATCTATATTGACCTAAAAAAATTAAATAATATAAATAAAAATTTAAATAAAAATTCGGTTTTAAAATATAACTCAGTGTTTTCCACTATTGATCAAAAATTAAAAGTTTTCAGAAACATACCAAAAATTCCCTGAAAGATGAATTTTATATTATGAATTAAAAAATGAAGCCTATTTCACCAAACTCAAAAAATTTAAATTTCATTTATTAGTTTAAAATTAATTCATGTTGTCAAAACAAAAACGCTTATTTTTATGAAATAATAACTACCATAAGATTAACATAAGTTTATGTCCAATTTCAAAGTGAAATTACTTCGCCTGACCAACATTGGATTAAATGGTAAAAATATAATCTAATTATACAACCAAACCATTCATACGTATATTTGAACACGTAAAATTATTTTGATTAAAAAAGTTGTTTTCAGTTAAAATATATTATTTTTCACTAATTACCCCAATATGAAAGTTATCAGAAAAACACAAAAAATTTATTAAAACTAAATTATTATGTTCGGTTCCCAAAGAATAAGTTTATTTTATCAAATTGAATATATAAAAGTTTCAAATAGAGGTAAGGGGTTGGTCAAGCCAAAAGGCTTTGAAGGTGTGAATTAGAGGGAAGGGGGAGTTCCCTTTTATAAGAAGGGTGAGGGGCACCTTAGGAAAAGCTAGAAATATTATTTTATAATAAAATAATTTTTGGATTATAATGGCTCAAAAATGAATTATTTAAAGGATAAGGTGGGGATGGATCATAAAACACTCAACCAATAGTATTTATACAGGTTTGGGTCACTATATTAAATTTATCTTTTAGATTTAACTCTTAGTTAAATAGTTTGACATTTACCATGTCTCTTTGTATTTCTATATTATATGGTTAATAAACATACTATATACTTCTTATATAACCCCAGGAGGTTCATTATGAATTCAAATATAATTATATATGTCCTTTGGATAAACCTTATATTTTTGAGAATATAATATCAATTAGTAATATAATATTTGTTTTAAAAACACTTTTTTGTCAATTTTGAAACTATTTGGAATTTTGTTTTTGGTAAATTTATAAAAGAATTATTAATTAGCACACAACTCATCTAACCAACCCTAATATGTCATATTAACCTATAAAATTAGTGTAATTCATAAAATGTCTCAAATTACATTTATTTGGATATTTATAATATCAATTAGTTGAATATTTCTTTAATTATGTAATTACCGCATCACCATTGTTTCATAAATAAATTAAATTATTCAATATCTATAAATTATAAATAAGATACCATTATGTATGAAATTTTTTTATCTTTCTAATGAATATTTATCATCTAATATATTTTATGTACATCACCATATTAAAAATGTTTTACTTATTAAACATTGATTTTAACAAATTTAACTCTTCTTTGAATTAAATAATAATAACTTTCCTAATCTAATCCTATTGAACCAAAAAAGTTCATATTTTATTCCTAAGGTTGTTTTTGGTCGAATTATACTTATCCAATAGAATTGGGACATGTGTTAGTGTAATAATAATATCATTTTTACTCTTAATTACCCAATTTTCTTTTAACGGGGTAAATAAAAGTAAAAATTTACTATTCACAAAAAATTATTTTTATCTTATTCAACCAAATTTTACTCCTTGATATTAACCGTGTCTCTCAAATTTTCAAATTCAACTCACAGAAGCGGTAAAATAATGTTTTATGTGAATTGGAAAATTCTCATAGGATGTGGGTAAAAGACGGTGAAAAGTTCAATAAAATTTTTATATAACTAAAATTATTATATACAGAATCCAATGAATTACATTGAACATATATAGGTATTATATATCTATCTTGACTAAAAAAATTAAATAATGTAAATAATAAATTAAATTAAAATTCGGTTTTAAACTATAACTCAGTGTTTTACACTATTAATCAAAAATTAAAAGTTCTCAGAAACATACCAAAAATTCACCGAAAGCTGAATTTTATATTATGAATTAAAAAATGAATCTTATTTCACCAAAATCAAAAAATTTAAATTTCATTTATTAGTTTAAAATTAATTCATGTTTTCAAAACCAAAAAGCTTATTTTTATGAAATAATAACTACCATAAGATTAATATAAGTTTATGTCCAATTTCAAAGTGAAATTACTTCGCATGACCAACATTGGATTAAATGGTAAAAATATAATCTAGTTATACAACCATACCATTCATAGGTATAGTTGAACATGTTAAATTATTTTGATTAAAAAAGTTGTTTTCAGTTAAAATATATTATTTTTCACTACTTACCCAAATATGAAAGTTATCAAAAAAACAACCAAAAATTTATTAAAAATAAATTATTAAGTCTGGTTCCCAAAGAATAAGTTTATTTTGTAAAATTGAATATATAAAAGCTTCAAATAGAGGGAAGGCGTTGGCCAAGCCAAAAGGCTTTGAAGGTGCGAATTAGAGGGAAGAGGGAGTTCCCTTTTATAAGAAGGGTGAGGGGCACCTTAGGAAAAGATACAAATATTATTTTATAATAAATTAATTTTCGGATTTTAATGGCTCCAAAATGAATTATTTAAAGGATAAGGTGGGGATGGATAAGAAAACACTCAACCAAGATGTTTTATACAGGATTGGGTCACTATATTAAATTTATCTTTTAGATTTAACTCTTAGTAAAATAGTTTGACATTTACCATGTCTCTTTGTATTTTTATATTATATGGTTACTAAACATACTATATACTTCCAATATAACCCCATGTGGTTCATTAAGGATCCAAATATAATTATATAAGTCCTTTGGATGAACATTAGATTTTTAGGAATATAATATCAATTATTAATATAATATTTGTTTTAAAAACTCTTTTATGTCAATTTTGAAACTATTTGGTATTTTGTTTTTGGTAAATTTATAAAAGCATTATTACTTCAAACACAATTCATCTAACCAACCCTAATATGTCATATTAACCTATAAAATTAGTGTAATTCATAAAATGTCCCAAATTACATTTATTTGGATATTTATAATATCGATTAGTTGAATATTTCATTAATTATTTAATTACCGCATCACCATTTTTTCATAAATGAAGTTTATTTTGTGTGTAGTGTAAGTTATTGAATTACATTGAAGAACTAACGTACTATGAAATATTGGGGTGTTACATTCTTCCCTACTTCAATAAATGGTGTCCTCAAAATTTATAAAATTGGTCTTGGGAACATAATGGAAAGTCCCACATCAGAAAAAGAGACAATAAAAATATCACTTTAAAAGAAATAAAGAGAAGTAGAAAGGTCACCCAAGATAACCCCTACTAAGATTTCATGTAGGAAAACACAGATATGGAAAATAAACTAAGTGTCAATTTATAATGGATGAGTATAGAAAACATGATCAAGAGAAAGTTAAGAACAAGAAAACCACAAACTTGTGATGGGATAAACGATCACTAGTTTCCCAGTAGGAAAAGTAAACAAAAACATTTTTTTTGTTTTAAGTTACATTTCATAAATACAAGAAATTTATTAATTATATTTACTAAGAACATAAATGGATATACTTAATTTTTAGGTAGAGTTTCTTTCTTTAACAAATTTCTACTAATAACTCATTTCATTAAACGATGAGTATTCAAGAAGACTTGGTCACACCAGAAGAGCTAGAATAAACTTCAAGAGAATCCCATTATCCACAAAGGATAATAAATATATTTACCTTTCCTTTATAGATTAATCAAAACCAAAATGGTTAGTACACGATCTGATGATCCCCCAAAAGGATATTCCTTTAGAGAAAGAAACACTAATATTAATTTTTAAAATTAACCAGAAAACACCTCAAAGATAAATAAATAACATTCAATAAACAATTGTCCTTAAATTAATTCTATATAATCCAAACTAACATTGAAACCCAAATCTTATAAGAATTTGTTTATTTAGTCTTCCATGTTAAATTGTATCTCCAAATGACATCAACTACTCTTAAAGTCTCATACTTAAAAGTAATTAACCTAATCATATAAACTATATTATAGGTTAATAATTTCCCTAAATAACCCAAATAACAATAAATCCACCATAAAAGCATAGAAAAAAAATCCACCATTACTACTAAAATGAAATCCCATAGTATTCTATTTTCCTTGGGCATATAGTGTTCCCAACAAAGAGAACATCTCCAAAAATAATATTTATCACTTAGTAAAAAAATCATTTTCCTATACTAAGTGTATTAATTTTATAAGACATAATATCCTAAATCAACTTATTATTGATCAATAAAATCATTTAACTAAAAATAATTAGTCACACTAACCAGGGACTTCACGTAGTCCAGTGGTAGGCGGTAATCCATACGTACACACGTATAGTGACATGTCACTCAAAGGATGGATAGAATAATGAATATGGTTGTACCATATTTATAAATAATCATAGTATATAGAAGATACTGGAGTTATTATTTTATAATGAAAATAACAAAAATAATAAGTGGAAGAAGAAAATAACATGAAAGAGGGTGGTGAAATTATTACCTCTTCTTCGGGTTCTTTCTTTGGATTTGATGAAAAGGGTTCCTTAATATGGATTTATGACAAAATAAAATCCTCTAGTATTAATTTAGGGAAGTTGAGAGGATAATTGTGTAGGGGGTTTCCATGATAAAAGTCTTTGAAGGTGTGAATTAAAGGGAAGGGAGAGTTCCCTTTTATAAGACGGGTGAGGGTAACCTTATGAAAAGCTAGAGATATTATTTTATAATAAAACCATTTTCAGATTCTAATGGCTCAAAAATAAATTATTTAAAATATAAGGTGGAGATGGGTCAAAAACCACTCAACCAATATGTTTTAGACAGGTTTGGGTCACTATATTAACTTTATCTTTTAGATTTAACTCTTAGTTAAATAGTTCGACATTTACCATGTCTCTTTGTATTTTTATATTATATGGTTAATAAACATACTATATACTTTCAAGAGAAACCCAAGTGGTTCATTAATGATACAACTATCATTATATAAGTCCTTTTTCCGAACCAATGATTTTTAGGAATAGAATATTAATTAATAATATAATATTTATTTTAAAAACTCGTTTATGTCCATTTTGACACTATTTGGTTTTTTTCTAAATTTATAACAGCATTATTACTTCGAAATAATTCATTTAACTAACCATAATATTTCATATTATCTTATTAAATTAGTGTAATTCATAAAAAGTCGCAAATTATATTTATTTGGATATTTATAATATCAATTATTTTAATATTTCTTTAATTATGTAATTACTACATCAAATTTTTGTCATAAATAAATTAAATTATTTAATGTCTTAAAATTATAAATAAAATACCATTATGTAGGAACTCGTTTTAGCTTTCCCATTAATATTTATAATCGAATCTATCTTTTGTATATCACTATATTAAAACTGTTTAAGTTATTAATCTTTGATTTTAACTCTTTTAACTCATCTTTGAATTAAATAATAATAATTGTCCTAATCTAATCCAAGTGGACCAAATATTTTAATATTTCATTCCAAATGTTTTTTTTGGTCGAATGATACTTATCCAATAGGATTTGGACATGTGTTAGGGTAATTATAATATCATTTTACCCTTAATTACCCTATTTAATTTTAACAAGGGTAAATAAAAGTAAAAAGTTACAATTTATCAAAAATTATTTTTATCTTAT
Source organism: Viscum album (assembly GCA_963277665.1). Lineage (NCBI taxonomy): Eukaryota > Viridiplantae > Streptophyta > Magnoliopsida > Santalales > Viscaceae > Viscum > Viscum album. The sequence goes on along the minus strand of OY728159.1, from coordinate 676,297,593 downwards.
TGAACCAAATTTTACTCCTTGATATTTACCTTGTCTCTCATATTTTCTAAATTCAACTCATAGAAGTGGTAAAACGATGTATTATGTGAATTTTCAAATTCTCCTAGGAGGTGGGTAAAAAAAGGTGAAAAGTTCAATAAAATTTTTATATATCAAAAATTATTATAAAAAGACTCCAATTAATTAAATTGAACTTATATATGTATTATATATCAATATAAAACTAAAATAAAATAAAATAAAATAAATAATTATTTAAAAAATCGGTTTTATACTATAACTGAGTGTTTATCACTATTCATCAAAAATTAAAAGTTTTCAAAAACATACCAAAAATTTACCCTAAGCTAATTTTGATATTCTTAATTAAAAAATGTAGTCTATTTTACCAAATTAAAAACATTGAAATTTCATTTATAAGTTTAAAATTAATTCCCGTTCTCAAAACCAAAAAGCATATTTTTAGGAGATAATAACTAACAAAAGATTAACATTTGTTTATGTCCAATTTCAAAGTGAAATTACTTCCAATGAACAACATTCGATTTAATGGTTAAAATATAATAAAATTATACATCCCAACCATTCATTTGTATATTTGAACAAAATAAATTATTTTGATTAAATTATTTTTTCATTTAAAATATATTATTTTTCATTATTCACCCAAATATGAATGTTATCAAAAAAACACCAAAAATTTATTGAAACAAAATTTTTATGTCATGATCCCAAAGAAGAATTTTATTTTTACTAATTGATTATATAAATGTTTCAAATATTGGATTTAAAAAGGTATCACCATTAAAAGGCGATAAAATTGCATTTTTTTGAAAAGTACTACTTTTGCTTAAAAAAATGAATTTGTCCTTACATTATGTCTAAGAAACTCATAATATATATTTTAAAATTATAAGGGTTATATAAAGTTCATATTTATGTTAATTCTATTCATAACCGCTCTTTAACGGCTAGTATGGTAAGTTGTGGTGCGCTTGAACTCGAGGTTGCGAGTAGTGTAAGTTATTTAATTACATTGCAGAACTAAATTACTATGAAATCATGGGGTGTTACATTCTTCGCTCATTCAATAAATTGCATCCTGACAATTCTTAAAATTGGGCTTGGGAATATAACAGAAATTCTCACATCAGAAAAAGAGTCAATAAAACTATCACTTTAAAAGAAAGAAATAGAAGTACAAAGGTCACCCAAGATAACCCATACTAGGATTAGATGTTGGAAAACATGGATATATAAGATAAATTAAGTGTCAAGTTCTGATAGAGATGGATAGAAAACATGATCGGGAAAAAGTTAACGACAAGAAAACCACAAACTTGTGATAGGACAAACGATTATTAGTTTTCCAGTATAAAAAGCAAACAAGCAACAATTTTTTATTTTAAGTGACATTTTATAAAGATGAGGAAAATATTTATGATATTGACTAATAACATAAAGAGATATACTTACTTTTTAAGTAGAGTTTCATTCTTTAACAAATTTCTACCACTAACTCATTTTTTTAACGATGAGTATTAATGAAGACTTGGTCACACCAGAAGTTCTATAATAAACTTCAATATAATCACATGATCCACAGACGATAATCTATATATTTACCTTGTCCGTAAAGATTAATCAAAACCAAAATGGTTAGTACAAGATCTGATGATCCCCTAAAAGGATATTCTATTAAATAAAGAAACAGTAATATTAATTTCTAAAATTAAACCAACAATACCCCAAAGATAAGTAAATACCATTAAATCCAGAATTGTCCTTAAAATCCTTCAATATAATCCAAACCAATAATGAAACCCAAAACATAGAAGAATTTGGTTATGTAGTCTTCCACGTTAAATTGTCTCTCTAAATGACATCAACTAATGTTAAAGTAACATACTTAACAGTAATTAACCTAATCACATATTCTATAGTATAGGTCAATCATTTCCCTAAAGAACCAAAATCACTATAAATTTAAAATAATAACATTTATAAAAATCCACCATTACTCCTCAAATGAAATCTCATAGTATTCTATTTTCCTTGGGCATATAGTGTTCCCAACAAAGCGAACATCTTCCAAAATAACATTTATCACTTAGTAACCAAATCATTTTTCTATTCTGAGGGTATTCATTTGATAACACATAAGATCCCAAATCAAATTATTATTTATTAATAAAATCATTTAACTAAAAAAATTAGTCACACTAAACAGGGACTTCACGTATTCTAGTGGTAGGCGGTAATCCGTACGTATGCACGTATGGTGACATGTCATTCAAAGGATGGATAGAATAATGAATATGGTTTTACCATATTTAAAATAACATCACAATATATAGATGATACTGGATTTATTATTTTATAATGGAAAATAACAAAGAAATAAGAATTGGAAGAAGAAAAGAACTTGAAAGAGGGTGCTGAAATTATTACCTCCTCTTCAGCTTCTTCCATTTGATTTGATCAAAAGGGCTCATTAATTTCGCTTTCTGACTAAAGGAATTCTTCTAGGATGAAGTGAGGGATGTTGAGAGAATATTTGAGCCGGGGTTGTCCAAGCCAAAAGGCTTTGATGGTGTGAATTAGAGGGAAGGGGGAGTGCCCTTTTATAAGGGTGGTGAGGGGCACCTTTGGAAAAGCTTGAAATATTATTTTATAATAAAATCCTTTTCGGTTTCTAATGTCTCCAAAAAAAATTCTTTAAATGATAATGTGGGTATGGTTCGAACACCACTCAACCAATAGGTTTTAGAGAGTTTTGGGTCACTATATTTACTTTATCTTTTAGATTTAACTCTTAGTAAAATAGTTAGACATTTACCATGTCTCTTTTATTTGTATATTATATTGTTAATAAACATACTATATACTTCCAAGTGAACCCCAAGTGGTTCATTAATGATACACATATCAATATATAATTCCTTTGGATTATCCATAGATTGTTAGGAATAGAATATCAATTAATAATATAGTATATGTTTCAAAAACTCTTTTATGTCAATATTGACACTATTAGGTATTTTGTTTTTTCTAAATTCATAACAGCATAATTACTTTAGAAAAAATTCATATAACCTACCCTAATTTGTCATATTAATCTAGAAAATTAGTTTAATTCATAAAAAGTCTAAAATTACATTTATTTGGATATTTATAATATCAATTACTTTAATATTTCATTCATTATGTAATTACTGCATCAATATTGTGTTATAAATAAATTAAATTATTTAATGACTAAAAATTATAAATAAAATACCATTATGTAAGAAATATTTATATATTTCTAATTAATTTATATAATCTTATTTATCTTATGTATATCCCAATATTATAAATGTTTTAGTTATTAAACATTGATTTTAACTATTTTAACTCTTCTATGAATTAAATAATAATAAGTGTCGTGATCAAATACAAGTGAATAAAGGAGGTTCATATTTTATTTATAAGGTTTTTTTTTGACTAATTATACTTATCCAATAGAATTGGGAGACGTTTAGGGTAATAACAATATCATTTTTACCCTTAATTATTCTATTTACTCTTAACCGGGGTGAATAAAAGTAAACAATTACTATTCACCAGAAATTATATTTATATTATTGAACCACATTTTATTCCTTGAAATTAACTGTGTCTCCCATATTTTAAAAATTGAACTCACAGAAATGATAAAATTATGTTTTATGTGAATTTGAAAATTCTCTTAAGAGGTGGGTAAAAGATGGTGAAAAGTTCAATAAAATTATTATATATCTAAAATTATTATAAACTGACTCCAATTAATTACATTCAAATTATATATATATTATATATATCTTGACCTAAAATAAATTTAAATAAAATAAATAAATTTTTAAATAAAAATTCGGTTTTAAACTATAACTCACTGTTTTCACTGTTCATCAAAAATTAAAAGTTTTTAGGAACATACCAAGAAATCACTCTAATCTAATTTTTATATTCTGAATTAAAAATTAATTCTATTATAAAATATTCAAAACATATAAATTTCATTTATTAGTTTAAAATTAATTCCCATTGTGAAAACCAAAAAGCGTATTTTTATGAAATAATAACAACCAAAAGATTAACATTTGTTTATGTCTAATTTCTAAGTGAAATTACTTACAATGACCAACATTGGATTAAATGGTAAAAATATAATCTAATTTTACATCCCAACCATGCATATGTATAGTTTAACAATGTAAATTATTTTGATTAAAAATATTGTTTTCAGTTAAAATATAATATTTTTAACTATTCACCCAAATATGAATGTTATCAGAAAATCACCAAAAATATATTAAAACTAAATTCTTATGTCCTGATCCCAAATAAGATGTTTATTTTGTCAAGTTGAATATATAAAAGTTTCATATATTGGATTTAAGAAGGGTTCACTATTAAAAGGTGGTTAAATTGCATTTTTTTGAAAAATAGTTCTTTTATCTAAAAAAAATTAATTTGTCCTTAAATTATGTATAAGAAACTCATAATATGGATTCTAAAATTATAGGGGTTATATAAGGATAAAATTTTTGTTAATACTATTAATAACCGCTTTTGAACAGCTAGTTTGGTAAGTCGGGGTGTGCTTGAACAAGATGTTGCGTGTAGTGTAAGTTATTGAATTACATTGAAGAACTAACTTAATATGAAATCATAGGGTGTTACATTCTTCCCTCCTTCAATAAATTGAATCCTCGTAGTTTTGAAAATTGTTCTTGGGAATATAACGGAAAGTCCCACATCAGAAAAAGTGTCAATAAAACTATCACTTTAAAAGAAAGAAAGTGAAGTACAAAGGTCACCCAAGATAACCCATACTAGAATTTCATTTAAGAAAACATCGATATGGAAGATAAAATATGTGTCATGTTCTCATGGAGAGGGATAGAAAACATGATCAGGAGAAAGTTAACAACAAGGAAACGACAAACCTGTGATGGGAACAACGGTCATTAGTTTCCCATTAGGAAGAGTAAATAGAAAACATTTTTTTGTTTTCAGTTACATTTCATAAAGATGGGGAATTTATTTATTAGATTGACTAAGAACATAAAGACATATACATACCTTTTAAGTAGAGTTTCATTCATTAAAAATTTTCTACAACAAACTCGTTTTTTAAACAATGAGTATTAAAGAAGACTAGGTCACACTGGAAGAGCTAGAATAAACTTCTTGAGAATCACATGATTTATAAAGGATAATCTATATATTTACCTTGTCTTTAGAGATTATTAAAAACCGAAACAGTTACTACAAGATCTGATGATCCCCCAAAAGGATATTCATTTTGAGAAAGAAACACTAATATTATTTTCTAAAATTAAACCAACAATACCCGAAATTTAAATAAATAAAATAAAATTAATAATTGTCCTTAAAATACTTCAATATAATCCAAACTAATAATGAATCCCAAAACATAGAAGATTTTGGTTATGTAGTCTTCGACGTTAAATTGTATCTCCAAATGACATAAAATACTCCTAAAGTCACATACATAAAAGTAATTAACCTAATCCCATATTGTACATTATAGGTTAATCATTTCCCTAAATAACCCAAATCACTCTAAATCCATAATAAAAACATAGATAAAAATCCACCATTACTCCTCAAATGAAATCCCATAGAATTCTACTTTCCTTGGGCATATAGTGTTCCCAACAAAGTGAACATCTTCCAAAATAACATTTATCACTTAGTCACCAAATCAATTTCCTATAATAAGGTTATTAATTTTATAATACATAAGATCCCAAATAAACTTATTATTTATCAATAAAATCATTTAACTGAAAATATTTAGTCACACTAACTAGGGACTTCACGTAGTCCAGTGGTAGGCGGTAATCCCTACGTACACACGTATGGTGACATGTCATTCCAAGGATTGATAGAATAATTAATATGGATGTACCATATTTATAATGACATCACAATATATAGAAGATACTGTAGTTATAATTTTATAATGGAAATAATAATGAAAGAAGAAGTGGAAGAAGAAAAGAACTTGAAAGAGGGTGGTGAAATTATTACCTCTTCTTCAGGTTCTTCATTTTGATTTGATCAAAAGGGCTCAATAAGATGGCTTTTTGACTAAAGTAATGCATCTAGAATGAAGTGAGGGAAGTTTAGAAGATATTTTGGCAGCGGTTGGTTGATCCAAAAGGCTATGAATGTGTGAATTAGAGGGAAGGGGGTTCCCTTTTATAATAGGGGTGAGGGGAACCTTAGGAAAAGCTAGAATTATTATTTTATAATAAAAATTTATTTTTGTATTCTAGTGGATAATAATTGAATAATTTAATGTATAGGGTAGGTATGGTTCGAAAACCACTCAAACAATGGGTTTTAGACAGGTTTGGGTCACTATATTAACTTTATCGTTTAGATTTAAATCTTAGTTAAATAGTTTGACATTTATCATGTCTCTTTGTATTTTTATATTATATGGTTAATAAAATTGCTATATACTTACAAGAGAACCCCAACTGATTCATTAATGATACACCTATCATTATATAAGTCATTTGGATAATCTTTATTTTTTTATGAATAGAATATCAAAAAATAATATAATATTTGTTTTAAAAACTCTTTTATGTCAATTTTGACACTATTTGGTATTTTGTTTTTTCTAAAATCATAACAGCATTATTATCTTGAAAACAAGTCATATAACCAACCATAATATGTCATATTAACCTAAAAAATTAGTTTAATTCCTAAAAAGTCTCAAATTAAATTTTTTGAATAATTATAATATCAATTATTTTAATATTTCATTAATTATGTAATTATTTCATCACCATTGTGTCAAAAATAAATTAAATCATTTAATGTCTAAAAATTATAAATAAAATACCATTATTTATTAATTCTTTTTATATTTCTAATTAATATTTATAATCGAATTTATCTTATGTATAGCTCTATATTAAAAATGATTTAGTTATTAAACATTGATTTTAACTCTTTAAACTCTTCTTTGAATTAAATAATAATAAGTGTCCTAATTTAATTCAAGTGGACCAAAGAGGTTCATATTTTATTGATCAGGTTGGTTTTGGTCTAATTATACTTATCCAATAGAATTGGGACATGTGTTAGGGAAATAATAATACCATTTTTACCATTAATTACCCTATTAACTTTTAACTAGGGTAAATAAATGTAAAAAGTTACAATTCACCATAAATTATTTTTATATTATTGAACCAAATTTTACTCCTTGATATTAATCGTGTATCCGGGATTTTTGAAATTAAACTCACAGAAGTGGTAAAATTATGTTTTATGTGAATTTGCAAATTCTCTTAAGAGGTGTGTAAATGACGGTGAAAAGTTCAATAAAATTTTTATATATATGAAATTATTATAAACTCACTCCAATAAATTACATTGAACTTATATCGGTATTATGTATCTATCTTGACCTAAAATAAATTTGAATAAAACAAATAATTATTTAAATAAAAATTCGGTTTTAAACAATAACTCGGTGTTTTTCACTATTCATCTAAATTTAAAAGTTCTCAAAAACATACCAAAAATTAACCATAAGATAATTTTGATATTCTGAAATAAATAATGAATTATATTTTACCAAATTAAAAACATAGAAATTTCATTTATTAGTTTAACGTTAATTCGCGTTGTCAAAACCAAAAAGCGTATTTTTATGAAATAATTACTACCAAAAGATTAACATTTGTTTATGTCCAATTTCAAAGTGAAATTACATTCATTGACCAACATTGAATTAAATGTTAAAATATAATAGAATAAAAAATCCCAACAATTCATATGTATTGTTTAAAACTATTAATTATTTTGATTAAAAAAGTTCTTTTCAGTTAAAATATATTATTTTTCACTATTCACTCAAATATTAAAGTTATCAAAAAAACACCAAAACTTTATTGAAACTAAATTATTATGTCCCGATCCCAAAGAAGTAGTTTATTTTTCCAAATTGAATATAAAAAAGTTTAAATATTAGATTTAAAAAGGGTTCTCCTTGAAAAGGCGGTAAAATTGCATTTTTTTGAAAAATAATTCTTTTATCTGAACAAAATTAATTTGTCCTTACATTATGTCTAAGAAACTCATAAAATGGATTTTAAAATTATAAGGGTTATATAATGATCAAATATATATATATAAACGTTCATTAGTTTACCAGTAGGAAATGTAAAATGACAAAAAATTGATTTAAGTTACATTTCATAAAGATGAGGAATTAATTTATGAGATTGAATAAGAACATAAAGAGATATAATTATTTTTAAGTAGAGTTTCATTCATTAAAAATTATTTTCCGCTAACTCATTTTTTTAAACGATGATTATTCTAGAAGACTTGGTCACACCGGAAGATCTAGAATAAAATTCAAGAGAATCACATGATCCACAAAGGATAATATATATATTTACATTGTCTTTAGAGATTAATAAAAACCAAAATGGTTAGTACAAGATCTGATTATCCCCCAAAAGAATATTTATTTAGGGAAAGAAACACTAATATTAATTTCTAAAATTAAACCAAAAATAACACAAAGTTGAATAAATACCATTCAATAAACAATTGTCCTTAAAATCCATCAATATAATCAAAACTAATATTGAAACAAAAAACATAGAAGAATTTGGTTATGTAGTATTCCACGTTAAATTTTATCTCCAAATGACATCAACTACTCTTAAAGTCACATACTTAAAAGTAATTATCCTAATCAAATATTCTATGTTATAGGTTTATCATTTCTCTAGAAACCCCAAATCACTATCAATCCACAATAAAAATGTAGATAAAAATCCTCCATTACTCCTAAAATGAAATCCAATAGTATTCTATTTTCCATTGGCATATAGTGTTCCCAAAAAAGTGAAAATCTTCCAAAATAACATTCATCACTTAGTCACCAGATCATTTTCCTATACTAAGGGTATTAAATTGATACGACATAAGGTCCCAAATCAACTTATTATTGATCAATAAAATTATTTAACTAAAAATAATTAGTCACACTATCCAGGGACTTCACATAGTCCAATGGTAGGCGATAAATCTGAATCGCACTCTGGTTGTGGGTTCGATTCCCATAGCTTTCTCTCATGCGATGGGTTGTCACATGGTCTTCGTGTTTTCCTTTTTCAAAAACAATATTTTATAACATTACCAAAATGAGATAAATTCCTCAAAATAACCATAACATAATTTAACCACAAATGCTATCTCATACTTTGTATTTTCATTCCAAAATATAATAACATGTAATTGCATCAAAAATAATGATCATATAAAACCAAATGGTTATTTATAACTATATCCACAAGAGAAAAGATATATCTTCCTCAAATTTCATTTTCACATGGAAAACTATAGCGTGACAAGTACAAGAGAAAATAATCCAATGTAATCCCATAAACATGGAGCACTGATACTTTTAAACATTTCACTAACCATTTATTTCCACATAGCTTCTTCTTTCACCAAGAAAATGTCCTATAGAATAGGGAATTCACTCGGGTAATGGAAAGGTCCCCTATATTTATGGAAAATGACTGTAAAAGGATTCTTGGAACTAGTTTTATTTTCTTTATTGTACACATCATTTTTCCTCATCAATTAATCACTTTATGTCCTTCTTTCCCACACTTAAAGCATTTCATTGTTCCATTGAGACTTTCCTGGGTGTCTCCTTCCACATTTCCTACATGATAGAAATTGAGGATTCTTTTCTCCGTGGTCTCCAATGCTGGAGCTCTTATCATTCATCACCTTTGACTTCATTGTTGTGTCCGGGAGTTGGTTAATATATATGTTGTTGATCATATTTTTTGAAAACTGATTTGTCATGAGCACTATATCATTTATGCCTATCAACATTCCATTTTGTTTATCATTTCCACCACCGTTCCAACCTTTTACATCATGCTCAAAGTTACTATGACTTCCTTGGAACCCAGCCATTGACTGAAACCAGAAAGCATTGTGTGAGTAACACTAGTCATAAAATAATTTTGAGAATATCATGGAACCATATTTTCAATTTTAAAACACCTTAGGATTATGAAAGGTAATTTATTCTCATCTTATATTAAAATAATTCAAATCAATTTTTAAAGAAAATGTAAATTATCCTATGAATATCCCCTGGGAGTGTCGTAACCAAGAGTGCAGGAAGGCCCGTTGTCGTGCACCAGTTCCCATTCGAGTCTAGCTCGAAGCGGTGTTTTCGGGTTTTACCCCTAGGTACATCAGTGCCAGAGCCTCCTCTACCAGCTTGTATCTAGACATGCATGTATTGCTTAGAAAACTCACAAAATCTCTACAATACCAAAACTCTAGGATGTTATTCTATACTAATCCTTAATGTCTATCTTAGGGTAATTTTCTCTAATCAGAGTTTATCTAAATCTAGCTTCCAAGGGTTGTACTAAACTTTCTTTGATACCAACTGTAACGCCTCGACCCCAGTTACCCCGAGTCGGTGCATTATTAACTAACATTGTCATTATCACAAAGATCAAGTCTCGAAAGACTGATTAGTTTAGTTTCCCTAGAAGGAATAGATACATTCATAAGGTTTACATTACATATTAAATGGAAAACTACAACAACATTTTTTCCATAGAAAACATTGAGATCCAATTTACTATCCTAGAGCTCAGTCATAATATACTTGTTTTCATACTGGGAAAAATTAAACATAGAAAGGGGTGAGCTCATATTCTCCGTAAGGATAACATTATAGCATAAACTTTCATAAATAAGAATAAAAGTTTAAGGCAATGTATAAGACTAGAAAAATGCCTTTTAAACATGAAATTCAGCATAATATGGAAAAGATAAAATCAAATAATTCCATTTACTTATTGACATGGATATTTTACTAGTCGAATAATCACATGAAACATCAATAACCACTTTTATAATGATGGAATGCATAATTCTAGACTATCATAACCACATAGTCAAGGACTTTTTCCAAGACTACAAATAAGATTTTGTGAAGGCCTTGTGCTAGGGAACTAGTTTGCCTAATAAGACCTACCGATGCATCAAGGAGCTATAAAAGGCTTTCCTCGTCACTTACTAAGTATAATGCATTCCTCATATGAAAATAATGAAACATAACATAAACATTCTTATTAAAACTAGCATACGAAATTTCAATACTTTATCCACAAATCACTAATGGTATAAAAATAGCACATCCACAGTCAAACATAATTCATACAATACAATATGAAAGATTTTATTGTAATATATTAACCTCAATCAAGAATAATGAAGGATATTTACATAGTTGGAAATAATCATTAAAACTATTTTAGAGAAATATCCCATTTTTCTTGAAAACATTTAAAAGTCACAATATTTTTTATGAATCCATTTAAAATATATTTCTGAATCAAAGTGTCCCATACCACATTGAAACTTTTATAAGGAATTTTAATTTTAAAACATTAATGTCCATATAAATAAATCCTTAATTTTTTTTAAAACGTGGACATTAATGAGAATGATTTAGAATAATAAATCTCTAAAACATTTAAAATGATATTTTAGTTAGAGTTCCTAACCAAAAGAGAGACACTTGAATAAAAATAATATTGGTAATCGATACATTATAATATCATGAGAATATAGGGATTCATGATATATTATGTCAAAGTACATTATATATACCATATAAAAGTGCATTGGTGTATAACAACAAAGAAGTCTCAATGAAATGTAAATTGAGATGAAATACCTTATAAAGACCATGTCCTTGGCTAAGTATAAATCAACGACATAATTATGTGTGTCAAAAATAAATGCACTAAATTTGATTGGATATTTAGTGTAAATAAATCAAAAGAAATTCACCAATATTCTTGTAAAAACAACACAAATGAATTGTATATTCAACTCAACAAATGGAGATTGAGTTAAAATTACTCTTATCAAGTTCATATCGATGACTTGAGAATTTATCAATGGATTGATTATGTTTACCAAAAGTATATCCACATAAAGTGGAGTGGAAATTAGGACATAATAAAATGAATAGAGATTTCACACATAATCTTGGAGTAAAATAATCAATGAAGTATGCGTGAAGCCGAATGAGTGGAAATTAAAATTTCAAATTCCCTTATCGATTTGGTAACATACAAAACATACACCCATAAAAGAAGGATCATACAATGATGATTTAAATATCCATAAATTAATGTATATTACACAATGAATACAATCATGGTCAATACACATGCCACATGCAATATATAAGTGGTGACCAATGGAAATCCCACGGAAATAAAAGTGAGATAAGAAACCCTTTACTCCATTGTAATCAATCGAGACATATGAGAAAAAGTTAATTACAACCAAATTAATCATATAATACCATTAATATAAGGAGAATAATGATAATATATATCAAATGGCAGTACACAATACCCCACATGCAATAAATATGGGGCGAACAATGGAAATCTCACGAAATTAAAAGTGAGATAAGAAACCCCTTAGATTGTACATTTCCTTGGTAGAGGGTAGGTTGACCTCCCTTATAATGTTTAAATAATTGACATTAAAATATACAAGAATCGTATACATTACTATGATACCATATATGATCTTTTAACATGGCATTGTTAATAACATCTTAGTATTATCGTCCTTTCGTGTGTTAACAGATTTGTTTTCCTTTATATTATTTGTTTTGTGAGTAATATTTGTTATGGATGGGATTTATATTATTTTTATCCATAATTATATCATGTCTCTAAACATTATTTTTAATCATATAATGAAAATTAGTCTTTAATGGATAAGAAGGGGAATTAATCTCTTCGCATTCGTGGAGACGGTAATCCGTACGTATGCACGAGCGACAATATCATTCGTTTGATTTTAAAATAATATATAATTGGATGGTATATTGTATATATAGAATCATTATCATGTTATATTTATTATTTACATGATTTACATATCATTGTTATACCCATCCAAATAATAATGTATTGAATAAAAATTACACCACGACGTGGAGACGGTAATCCCTACATACGCACGTATGGAGACATGTCATTCAAAGCTTGGATAGAATAATGAATATGGTTGTACCATATTTATAATAAAATCACAATATATTGAAGATACTATAGTTATTATTTTAGAATGGAAATAACAAAGAATGAATAAGTGGAAGAAAAAAGAACTTGAAAGAGGGTGGTGAAATTATAACCTCTTTTTCGGGTTCTTCCTTTTGATTTGATCAAAAGATCTCTTTAAGATGGATTTATGAATAAAGGAATTCCTCTATGATGAAGTGTGGGTTGTTTAGAGGATATTTGATCAGGGGTTGGCCGAGCCAAAAGTATTTGAAGCTGTGAATTAGAGGGAAAGGGGAGTGCCCTTTTATATGAGGGGTGAGGGGCACCATAGGAAAAACTATAAATATTAATTTATAATAAAATAATTTTAGGTTTATAATGGCTCAAAAAGAAATTTTTTTAAAAGATACAGTGGGAATGGTTCGAAAAGCACTCAACAAATAAGATTTATATAGGTTTGGGTCACTATATTAACTTTATCTTTTAGATTTAACTCTTAGTTAAATTGTTTGACATTTACCTTGTCTCTTTGTAGTCTTATATTATATGGTTAATAAACATACTATATACATCCAAGAGAATCCAAAATTGTTCATTAATGATACCCCGATAATTATTTATGTCATTTGGCCTATCCTTATATTATTAGGAATAGAATATCAATTAATAATATAATATTTTATTTAAAAACTCTTTTATGACAATTTTGACACTATTTGGTATTTTGTTTTTTCTAAATTCATAATATCATTTTTACTTCAAAACAATTCATCTAACAAACCAGAATATGTCATATTAACATTGAAAAATAGGTTAAATCATAAAAATTCTCAAATTACATTTATTTTTATTTTTATAGTATCAATTATTTTAGTATTTCATTAACTAGGTAATTACTGCATCACCACTGTGCCATAAATAACTTAAATTATATAATGTCAAAAAATTATAAATAAAATACAATTATGTAGGAAATCTCGTTATATTTCTAATAAATATTTATAATATAATTTATCTTATGTATAGCCCTGTATTAAAAATGGTTTAGTTATTAAACATTAATTTTAAATTTTTTTAACTCTTCTTGGAATTAAATAATAATAAGTGTCCTAATCAAATCCAAGTTTACCAAAGAGGCTCATATTTTATTCCTAAGATTTTTTTGGTCGAATTATACTTATCCAATAAAATTGGGACATGGGTTAGGGTAATAATAAAAACATTTTTAACCTTAATTACCCTATTTACATTTAACCGAGGTAAATAAAAGTAAAAAGTTATTATTCACCAAAAAATATTCTGATCTTATTGAACCGCATTTTACTCCTTGATATTAACCGTGTCACTTAGATTTTCAAAATTCTACTCACAGAAGCAGTAAAATTATGTTTTATGTGAATTTGGAAATTCTCTTAGGAGGTTGGTAAAAGACGATGAAAAGTTCAATAAAATTGTTATATATCTAAAATTATTATAAACTGAATCCAATTAATTAAATTGAACATATATAGGTATTATATATCTATCTTGACCTAAAATAAATTTAAATATAATAAATAATTATTTAAATAAAAAATCGGTTTTAAACTATAACTCAGTGTTTTCCACTATTCATCAAAAATACAGGTTTTCAGAAACATACCAAAAATTAACCCTATGCTAGTTTTGATATTCTGAATTCAAAAATAAATTCTATTTTATCATATTAAAAACATATAAATTTCATTTATTAGTTTAAAATTAATTCCTGTAGTCAAAACCAAAAACCGAATTTTTATGAAATAGTAACTACCAAAAGATTAACATTTGTTTATGTCCAATTACAATGTGAAATTACATCCAATGACCAACATTCGATTAAGTGGTAAAAATATAATCTAATTATACATCCCAACCATTCATATGAATAGTTGAACACTATATATTATTTTGATTAAAAAAGTTGTTTTCAGTTATAATATATTATTTTCACTATTCACCCAAATATGATAGTTTTCAGAAAAACACCAAATATTTATTGAAACTAACTTCTTATGTCCTGATCCCAAATAATAAGTTTATTTTGTCAAATTGAATATATAAATGTTTCAAATATTGTATGTAAAATGGGTTCTCCATTAAAAGGCGGTAAAATTGCATTTTTTTTGAAAAATACTTCTTTTATCTGAAAAAATGAATTTGTC
Organism: Viscum album; assembly: GCA_963277665.1. Classification (NCBI taxonomy): domain Eukaryota; kingdom Viridiplantae; phylum Streptophyta; class Magnoliopsida; order Santalales; family Viscaceae; genus Viscum; species Viscum album. Next base: position 676,282,244 of record OY728159.1, on the reverse strand, counting down.
CTTACATTATGTCTAAGAAACTGATTATATGGATTCTAAAATTATAAGGGTTATATAAAGTTCAAAATTCTATTAATACTATTCATAACCGATTTTGAACGGCTAGTTTGGTAAGTCGTGGTGCGTTTGAACTTGATGTTGCGTGTAGTGTAAGTTATTGAATTACATTGAAAAACTAAAGTACTATGAAATCTTGGGGTGTTACATTCTTCCCTTCATCAATAAATTGCATCATTGCAATTTTTAAAATTGGTCTTGGTAATATAACAGAATGTCCCATATCAGAAAAAGAGTCTATAAGACTATCACTTTAAAAGAAAGAAACAGAAGTACACAGGTCACCCAAGATAACCCATACTAGGATTCCATGTTGGAAAACATGGATATAAAAGATAAACTAAGTATCAAGTTCTGATGGAAAGGGATAGAAAACATGATCAGGTGAAAGTTAACAATAATAAAACCACAAATTGTGATGTGACAAATGGTCATTAGTCTCCCAGTAGGAAAAGTAAATGGACTACATTTTTTTTTGTTTTAAGATACATTTCATAAAGATGAGGAATTTATTTATGAGATTGACTAAGAACATAAATAGATATACTTAATTTTTTAAGTATAGTTTCATTCTTTAACAAATTTCTACCACTAACTCATATTTTTAAATAATGAGTATTCAAGAAGACGTGGTCACACCGAAAGAGCTAGAATAAACTTCCAGAGAATCACATGATCCACAAAGGATAATCTATATATTTACCTTGTCTATAGAGATTAATCAAAACCAATACTATTAGTACAAGATCTGATGATCCCCCAAAAAGATATTCCATTATTGAAAGAGAGGCTAACATTAATTTCTAAAATTAAACCAACAATACCCCAAAGTTACATAATTACCATTCAATAAACAATTGTCCTCAAAATCCTTCAATATATTCCAAACTAATATTGAAACCCAAAACTTAGAATAATTTGGTTATATAGTCTTCCACGCTAAATTGTATCTCCAACTGACATAAATTACTCTTAATGTCGCATACTTAAAAGTATTTAACCGAATAACATATTCTATATTATAGGTTTATCATTTCCCTAAATAACCCAAATAACTATAAATCCACAATAAAAACATTGGTAAAAATCAACCATTACTCTTCAAATGAAATCCCATATTTTTCAAATTCCCTTGGTCATATAGTGTTCCCAACAAATCAGACATATTCCCAAATAACATTTATCACTTTGTGACCAAATCATTTTCCTATAATAATGGTATTCATTTGATAAGACATAACATCCCAAATCAACTTATTATTGATTAATAAAATCATTTAACTAAAGATAATTAGTCACACTAATCAGAGACTTCCCCTAGTACAATAGTAGGAGATAAATCCCAATCACACTCTAGTTGTTGGTTCGCTTCTCACAGCTTTGTCCGACGTGATGGGTTGTCACATGGTCTATGTGTTGTCCTTTTTCAAAAACTATATTTTATAACATTACCAAAATGAGATAAATTCTTCAAAATAACCATAACATAATTTAACAGATTTTATTTCCGTTATATTATTTGTTATGTGAGTCATATTTGTTATGGATGGGATGTATCTTATTCATATCCAGAATTATATCATGTATCTAAAAAATATTTTTAATATTCTAATGAAAATTAGTCTTGAATGGATATGATGGGGAATGAATCTCATCGCCTTCGTGGAGACGGTAATCCGTACGTACGCACAAGCGACAATATTATTTTTTTGATGTTAAAATAATATATAATTTGATGGTATATCATATATACAGAATCATTATCATGTTATATTTATTATTTACAAGAATTACACATCATTATTATACCCATCCAAATAATAATTTATTGAATAATAATTACATCACGACATGGAGACGGTAATCCATACGTACGCATGTATAGTGACATGTCATTCAAAGGATGGATTGAATAATGAATATAGTTGTAACACAGTTATAATAACATCACAGTATATAGAAGATACTGGAGTTACTATTTTAGAATGGAAATAACAAAGAAATAATAAGTGGAAGAAGAAAAAAACGTGAAAGAGGGTGTTGAAATTATTACCTCTTCTTTGGGTTCTTCCTTTTGATTTGATCAAAAGGGCTCCTTAAGTTGGCTTTCTGACTAAAGTAATGCATCTAGGATGAAGTTCGAGAAGTTGAGAGGATATTTTGGTAGGGTTTTTCCGAGCCAAATGGATTTTAAGGTGTTAATTATAGGGAAGGTAAAGTGCCCTTTTATTAGAGGGTGAGGGGGACCTTAGAAAAAACTAGAAATATTATTTTATAATAAACTCATTTTAGGTTTCTAATGGCTCCAAAATGAATTATTTATAGTCAAAGGGGTTTATTTGTCGAAAACCACCCAACCAATATGTTTTAGACAGGTTTGGGTTACTATATTAACATTATCTTTTAGATTAAACTCTTAGTTAAATAGTTTGACATTTATCATGTCTTTTTGTATTTTTATATTATATGATTAATAAACTTACCATATACTTCCAAGAAAACCCCAAGTGGTTTATTTATGATAAAACAATCATTAAATAAGTCTTTTTGCCGAACATTAGATTTTTAAGAATAGAATATCAATTAATTATATAATAATTGTTTTAAAAAACTCTTTTATGTCAATTTTGACACTATTTGGTATTTTGTTTTTCCTAAATTCATAAAAACATTATTACTTCAAAAAAAATTCATCTAAAAAACCCTAATATGTCATATTAAGCTATAAAATTAGTTAAATTCATAAAAAGTCTCAAATTACATTTATTTGGATATTTATAATATTAATTATCTTAATATTTCATTAATTAGGTAATTACTGCATCACCATTGCGTCATAAATAAACTAAATTATATAATGTCTAAAAATTATAAATAAAATACCAATATGTGGGAAATCATTTTATCTTTCTAATTAATATTTATAATTGAATATATCTTATGTATATCCTTATATTAAAAATGTTTTATTTATTAAACGTTGATTTTAACTCTTTTAACTCTTCTTTGAATTAAATAATAATAAGTGTCATAATCTAATCCAAGTGGACCAAAGAGGTTCTTATTTTATTCCTAAGATTGTTTTTGGTCTAATTATACTTATATAATAGAATTGGGACATTTGTTAAGGTAATAATAATATTATTTTTACCCTTAATTACCCTGTTTACTTTTAATGGAGGTAAATAAAAGTAAAAAGTTACTATTAAAAAAACATTATTTTTATCTTATTGAACCACATTTTACTCCTTGATATTTACCGTGTCTCTTTTATTTTTTTAATTCAACTCACATAAGTAGTAAAATGAAGTTTTATGTGAATTTGCAAATTCTCTGAGGAAGTGGGTAAAAGACGGTGAATGGTTCAATAAAAGTTTTTTATATCTAAAATTATTAAAAACTGACTCCAATGAATTAAATTGAACTTATATAGGTATTATATGTCTATATTGACCAAAAATTAATTTAAATAAGATAAATAATTATTTAAATAAAAAATCGGTTTTAAACTATAACTCAGTGGTTTTGACTATTTATCAAATATTAAAAGTTTTCAGAAACATACCAAAAATTCACCCTAAGATAATTTTGACATTATGAATTAAAAAATGATGTCAATTTTACCGAATTTAAAACATAGAAATTTATTTTTTTATGATAAAATTAATTCTTGTTGTCAAAACCAAAAAGTGTATTTTTATGAAATAATAACTACCAAATGATTAACAATTGTTTATGTCCAATTTCAAAGTTAAATTACTTACAATGACAAACAATGGATTAAATGGTAAAAATAAAATCTAATTATACATTACAACAATTGATATGTATTTTTGAACACTATAACATAATTTCATTAAAAATGATGTATTCAGTTAAAATATATTATTTTTCATTATTCACCCAAATATGAAAGTTATCAGAAAAACACCAAAAATTTATTGAAACTAAATTCATATTTCCCAATCCCGAAGAAGAAGTTTATTTTGTAAAATTTAATATAAAAAAGTTTCAAATATTTGATTTAAAAAGGGTTCGCAAATAAAAGGTGGTAAAATTGCATTTTTTTGAAAAATACTTCTTTTATCTGAAAAAAATGAATTTTTCCTTACATTATGTCTAAGGAACTCATAATATGGATTATAAAATTATAAGGGTTATATTAAGTTAAAAATCATGTTAATATTGTTCATAAACGTTTTTGAATGGATAGTTTGGTAAGTCGTGGTGTGCTTGAACTCAATGTTGCGTGTAGTGTAAGTTATTGAATTACATTGAAAAACTAACGTACTATGAAATCTAATTGTGTTAAATTATTCCCTCCTTTAATAAATTGCGTCCTCGAAATTTTAAAAATTGGGCTTGGTAATATAAGAAAAGTCCCACATAAGAAAAAGAGTCAATAAAACTATCACTTTAAAAGAAAGAAAAAGAAGTACAAAGGTCACCCAAGATAACCAATACTAGGATTCCATGTGGGAAAACATGGATATGAAAGATAAAATAAGTGTCATGTTCTGATGGAGAGGGATAGAAAAATTGATCAGGAGAAAGTTAACAACAAGAAAACCACAAACTAGTGATCGGATACACACTTATTTGTTTCCCAGTAGGAAAAGTAAACGAACAAAATTTTTTTGTTTTAAGTTACATTTCATAAAGATGAGGAATTTATTTAAGAGATTGACTAAGAACATAAAGTGATATAATTAATTTTTTATTTGAGTTTCGTTCTTTAACAAATTTCTACCACAAACTAATTTTTCAAAACAATGAGTATTTAAGAAGACTTGGTCACACTGGAAGAGCTAGAATAAACTTCAAGAGAATCACATGATCCACAACGGATAATCTATATATTTACCTTGTATTTAGAGATTAATCGAAACCAAAACTGTTAGTACAAGAACTGATGATCCCCCAAAAGGATATTCATTTAGAGAAAAAAGCACTAATATTAATTTCTAAAATTAAACCAACAATACCCCAAAGTTAAATAAATACCATTCAATAAACAATTGTCCTTAAAATACTTCAATATAATCCAAAATATTATTGTAATCCAAAACATAGAAGAATTTGGTTATGTAGTCTTCCACGTTAAATTGTATCCCAAAATGACATCAACTACTCTTAAAGTCACATACATAAAATTAATTAACCCAATCACATATTCTATATTATAGGTTAATTATTTACCTAAATAACCCAAATCACTATAAATCCATAATAAAAACATAGATAAATATCCACCCTTACTCCTCAAATGAAATCCCATAGTATTCTATTTTCCTTGGGCATATAGTGTTCCCATCAAAGTTAACGTCTTCCAAAATAACATTTATCACTTTGTCACAACATCATTTTCCTATACTTAGGGTATTCATTTGATAAGACATAAGATCCCAAATCAACTTATTATTTATTAATAAAATCATTTAACTAAAAATATTTAGTCACACTAACCAGGGACTTCACGTAGTGCAGTGGGGGGTGATAAATCCCGATCACACTCTGGTTGTGGGTTCGATTCCCACAGCTTTGTCCGACGCGACGGGTTGTCACATGGTCTTCGTGTTGTCCTTTTTGAAAAACTATATTTTATAACATTACCAAAATGAGTTAAATTCATCAAAATAACCATAACATAACTTAACCACAAATGTTATCTCATGCCTTGCATTTTCATCCATAAATATAAAAACTTCTAATTGCCTTAAACCCAATGATCATTGAAAACCAAATGGTTATTTATAACTATATACATTAGAGAAAAGATAAGTCTTCCTCAAATATCACATTCACATGACAAACTACAGGGTTTCACGTACAAGAGAAAATTATCCAATGTAATCACATCAACAAAGACCAATAATACTTTTAAAACTTTCTCCAACCATTTCATTCAACATAACTTCTTCTTTGACCAAGAAAATATCCTATAGAATTTGGAATTCACTCGGGTAATGGCCATGTCCCCTACATTTACGAAAAATGACTGTAAATGGATTCTTGGGACCATTTTTATTTTATTTCATAGTAATCTTCATTTTCCTCGACAATTATTCACTTTATGTCCTTATTTACCACACGTAATGCATTTATTTGTTCCATTGAGACACTTTCCTGGGTGTATCCTTCTATATTTCTTACATGATGAAACTTGAGGGTTCTTTTCTCCATGGTCTCCACTACTGGATCTCTTATCATTCATCACCTTTCTCTTCTTTGTTGAGTTTGGGAGTAAGTTAATATATATGTTGTTGATCATATTTTTAGAAAACTGATTTGGTATTAATAGGAGACCGTGTATGCCTATCAATACTCCATTTTTGTTTCTCATTTCCACCATCATTCCCACCTCGTACATCGTGCTCAAAGTCACTATGTCTTCCTTGGAACCCAACCATTTCCGAATCCTCAATGTCTATCTTAGGTTAATGTGCTCTAATCAGAGTTTATCTAAATATAACTTCCATGGTTTGTACTAAACTTCCTCTGATACCAACTGTAACACCCCAACCCCAGTTACCCCTAGTCGGTGCAGTATTACATAACATTTTCATGATCACAATGATCAAGTCTCGAAAGGCTGATTAGTTTAGTAGCATTGGAAACACCATATACATTCATAATGTTTACATTACATCATAAAATGGATAACTACAACAACATTATTTCCATAGATAACATTGAGATCTCATAGACTATCCATGGAGGTCAGTCATAATATACTTCTTTGCATCCTGGAAAAAATAAAACATAGAAAGGGTTGAGATCAGACGCTCAGCAAGAATAACATAATTGCAGAAACCTTCATAAATAAGCATAAAAGTTTAAGGATGTGTATAAGACTAGAACAAAACCTTTTAAACTTGAACTTAAGTATAATATGGGAAAGATAAAATCAAATAATTCCATTTACTTATTCACATGGATATTCTACAAGTAGAATAATCACATGAAACATCAAAAGCCACTTTCATAATGATGGAATGCATAATGCCAGACTATCACAACCACATAGTCAAGGCCTTGTGCCAAAACTAGAAATAAGATTTTTTCAATGCCTTTTGGCAAGACACTAGTTTCCCTCAGGAGACATACTGATGAATCAAGGAGCAATAGCGGGCTCTAACCGTCACTTACTAAGCCCAATGCATTCCTCATATGAATGGTTTGAAACATAACATAAACATTCCTATTAAAACTAGCATACGAAATGTCAATACTTTATCCACAAACCATGAATGGTATAAAAATATCACATCCACATTCAAACATAACTCATTAAATACAATATGGATGATTTCATTGTAACATGTTAACCTCAATCGAGAATAATGAATGATATTGACATAGATGTAAATAATCCTCAAAATTATTTGAGAGAAATATCCCCCCTTTTCGTGAAAACATTTTAAAGTCACACTATTTGTCAAGAAGCCATTTAAAAATAGATTTTTGAATCAAAGTGTCCCATAAAACTTTGAAACTTTTAAAAAGGAATTTTAATTTTAAAATATTAGTTTCCATTAAAATAAATCCTTAAAAACATTTTTAAAACATGGATATTAATGAGAATGATTTAGAATAATAAATCTTTAAATCATTTAAAATGATATTTTAGTTAGAGTTCCTAAACAAAAGAGAGACACTTGAATAAAAATAATTGAGGTAATCAAAAATTTATAATATCATGAGAATAAAGGGATTCTGATATACTATGTCAAAGTACATTATATACACCATATAAAAGTGAATTGGTGTATAACAACAACGAAGTATCAATGGAATGTAAATTGAGATGAAATCTCTTATAAAGACCGTATCATTAGGTTAAGGAAAAATCAATGACATAATTATGTGTGAAAAATATAAATACACTCAATATGATTCGATATTAACTGTAAATCAATCAGAGAACATTCTCACATTTTCTTATAAAAACAACACCAATGTATTGGATATTCAACTGAACAAATGGATATTGAGTTAAAATTACTCTTATCAAGTTCATATCGATGACTTGAGAATTTGAAAATGGATTGATTATGTGAATAAAAAGTATATCCATAGAAAGGGGAGTATAAATTTTGACATAAGAAAATTAATAGTGATTCCACACATAATCTTGTAGTAAAATAATTAATGATGTTTTCATAAAGACGAATGACTAGAAATAGAATTTTTAAATTCCCTTATCGATTTGGTAACTTACGAATCATACACCCATGAAATAAGGATCATAAAATGATGATTTAAATATCAATAAATTTATTTATATTACACAATGAATATAATCATGGGTTGTACACACACCACATGCAATAAATAAGTGGCGAATAATAACAATCTCACAGAATTAAAAGTGAGATAAGAAACCCCTTACTTTTTAATTTTCCTTGGTCTAGGGTAGGTAAACCTACTCTATAATGGTGAAATAATTTTAATGAAAATATAAAATAATCATATACATTAATATGATACCATATATGATCTTTTAACATTGATTTGTTAATAATATCTTAGTATTATCTTCATTTTGGGTGTTACCGGATTTGTTTTCCATTATATTCTTTTTTAAGTAAGTAATATTTGTTATGGATTGGATGTATCTTATTAATATCCAGAATGATATTATATATCTAAACATTATTTTTAATCATCTAATGAAAATTAGTCATGAATGGATACGATGGAGAATAAATCTCATCGTGTTCATGGAGACGGTAATCTGTACGTACGCACGATTGACAATATCAATTTTTTTATTAAAATAATATATAATTGGATGGTATATCATATATAAAGAATCATTTTCATGTAATATTTATTATTTATATGAATGAAACATCATTATTATATCCATCCAAATAATAATGTATTGAATAACTATTATAGCACGATGTGGAGACAATAATTCGTACGTACGCACATATGGGGACATGTCATTCAAAGGATGGATAGAATAATGAATATGGTGGTACCATATTTATAATAACATCATAGTATATATAATATACTGTATTTAGTATTTTATAATTGAAATAACAATGAAAGAAGAAGTGGATAAAGAAAAGAACTTGAAAGAGAGTGGTGAAATTATTACCTCTTCTTCGGGTTCTTCCATTTGATTTGATCAAAAGGGCTCCTTAAGTTGGATTTATAAATAAATAATTTCCTCTAGAATGAATTGAGGAAAGTTTATAGGATATTGTTTCAGGGTTTGGCCAAGCCAAAAGTCATTGAAGGTGTGAATTAGAGAGAAGGGTGAGTGCCCTTTTATAAGTGGGGTGAGGGGCACCTTATGAAAAGCTTGAAATATTATTTTATAATAAAATCATTGTTGGTTTATAATGACTCCAAAATGAATTATTTAAATTATATGGTGTGGATGGGTCTAAAAAAACTCAATAAATAGGTTTTATACTGGTTTGGGTCACTATAATAACTTTATCTTTTAGATTCAACTCTTAGTTAAATAGTTTGACATTTACCATGTCTCTTTGTATTTTTATATTATATAGTTAATAAACATACTATATACTTCCAAGGGAACCCCAAGTGGTAAATTAATGATACATCTATCATTATAAAAGTTCGTTGGCCTAGCCTTAGTTTTTTAGGAATAGAATATCAATTAATAATATAATATTTAAAAAAAACTCTTTTATGTCAATTTTGACACTATTTGGTATTTTGTTTTTTTCTAAATTTATAACATCATTTTTACTTCACAATAAATTCATATAACCAACCCTAATATTTCATATTAACCTATAAATTATTTTAATTCAAAAAAAAGTCTCAAATTACATTTATTTGGATATTTGTAATATCAATTATTTTAATATTTTATTAATTAGGTAATTACTGCATCACTATTGTGTCATAAATAAATTAAATTATTTAATGTCTAAAAATTATAAATAAAATACCATTATGTAGGAAATAGTTTTATTTTTATAATGAATATTTATAATCCAATTTATCTTATGTATAGCCCAATATTAAAAATTATTTAGTTATTAAACGTTGATTTTAACTCTTTTAACTCTTCTTTGAATTAAATAATAATAACTGTCCTAATCTAATCGATGTGGACCAAAGAGGCTCACATTTTATTTTTAAGGGTTTTTTTGGTCGAATTATACTTATCTAATAGAATTGGGACATGTTTTAGGGTAATAATAATATCATTTTTACCTTTAATTACCCTATTTACTTTTAACCGGGGTAAATAAAAGTAAAACGCTAATATTCACCAAAAATTATATTTATCTTATAGAACCACATTTTACTCATTCATATTAACTTTTTCTCTAGTAGTTTCAAAATTCAACTCACAGATGCGGTAAAATTATGTTTTATGTGAATTTGCAAATTCTCCTAGGAGGTGGGTAAAAAACGGTGAAAAGTTCAATAAATTTTTTATATGTAAAATTATTATAAACTGACACGAATTAATTAAATTAAACTTATATAGGTATTATATATCTATATTTATTTAAAATAAATTTAAATAAAATAAATAATTATTTAAATAAAAATTCAGTTTTAAACTATAACTTAATGTTTTTCACTATTCGTCAAAAATGAAATATTTTCAAAAACATACCAAAAATTCACCATAAGTTAATTTTGATATTATGAATTTAGAAATGATTTCTATTTTACCATGTTTAAAACATAGAAATATCATTTATTAGTTTAAAATTAATTCCTCTTTTTAAAACCAAAAAGCGTATTTTTTTGAAATAATAACTACCAAAAGATTAACATTTGTTTATTTCCAATTTCAAAGTGAAATTACATCCAATGACCAAAAATGGATTAAATGGTAAAAATATAATCTAATTATACATCCCAACCATTCATATGTATAGTTTATTAATATATATTATTTTGATTAAAATAGTTCTTTTCAGTTAAAATATATTATTTTTCACTATTCACCCAAATATGAAAGTTATCAGAAAAACAACAAAAATGTATTGAAACTAAATTCTTATGTCCCGACCCCAAATAAAAAGTTTATTTTGTCAAATTGAATATAAATAAAGTTTCAAATATTTTATTTAAAAAGGGTTCTCCATTAAAAGGTGTTAAAATTGCATTTTTTTTGAATAATACTTCTTTAATCTGAAATAAATTAATTTTTCCTTACATTATGTCTAAGAAAATCATAATATGGATTCTAAAATTATAAGGGTTATATAAAGTTCAAAATTATATTAATACTATTAATAACTACTTTTTCCAAATTCTTCTATGTTTTGGGTTTCAATATTTGTTTGGATTATATTGAAGGATTTTAAGGACAATTTATTATTGAATGGTATTTATTTAACATTAGGGTATTGTTGGTTTATTTTTATAAATTAATATTAGTGTTTATTTCTCTAAAGGAATATCCTTTTGGGGGATCATCAGATCTTGTACTAACCATTTTGGTTTTGATTAATATCTAAAGACAAGGTAAATATATAGATTATTCGTTTGTGGATCATGTGATTCTCTTGATGTTTATTCTAGGTCTTTTGGTGTGACCAAGTCTTCTTGAATACTCATCATTTAAAAAAATGAGTTAGTGGTAGAAATTTGTTAAGGAATGAAACTCTACATAAAAACTAAGTATATCTATTTATGTTCTTAGTCAATCTCATAAATAAATTCCTCATCTTTATGAATTAATGTAACATAAAACAAAAAATAATGTTGTCCATTTACATTTCCTACTGGGATGATAATGACCGTTTGTCCAATCAAAAGTTTTTGGTTTTCTTGTTGTTAACATTCTTTTGATCATGTTTTCTATCCCTGTCCATCAGAACTTGACACTTAGTTTATCTTCCATATCCATGTTTTCATACAAGGAATCCTAGTTTGGTTTATCTTGGGTGACCTTTGTACTTCTCTTTCTTTCTTTTAAAGTGGTAGTTTTATTGACTCTTGTTCTAATGTGGGAAATTTCGTTATATTACCGAGCCCAATTTCAATAATTATGAGGCCATAATTTATTTAAAGAAGGAGGAATTTAACACCCCAAGATTTCATAGTATGTTAGTTCTTCAAAGTAATTCAATAACAAACACTACTCGCAACATCGAGTTCAAGCACACCACAACTTACCAAAGAAGCCGTTCAAAAGTGGTAATGAAAATAATAAAATTAATTTTGAACTATATATAACCTTTATAATTTTAGAATCCATATTATGAGTTTCTTAGACATAATGTAAGGACAATGTCATTTGTTTCAGATAAAAGAAGTATTTTTCAAAAAAAAATGCAATTTTACCGCCTTTTAATGGAGAACCCTTTTTAAATAGAATATTTGAAACTTTTATATATTAAATTTGACATAATTAACTTCTTCATTGGGATCAGGACATAAGAATTTAGTTTCAGTAAATTTTTGGTGTTTTTCTGATAACTTCCATATTTGGGTGAATAGTGAAAAATAATATATTTTAACTGAAAACAACTTTTTAAATCAAAAAAATATATAATGTTCAAATATACATATGAATGTTTGGGATGTATAATTAGATAATATTTTTACCATTTAATCCAATGTTGGTCTTTGGAAGTAATTTCATTTTGAAATTGGATATAAAAAATTCTTAATCTTTTGGTCGTAATTATTTCATAAAAACACGCTTTTTCGTTTTGACAACGAGAATTAATTTTAAACTAATAAAAGAAATTTATATGTTTTTAATTTGGTAAAATATACTTCATTTTTGAATTCAGTATAACAAAATTAGCTTAGGGTGATTTTTTGGTATGTTTCTCATTACTTTTAATTTTTGATGAATAGTGAAAAACATTGAGTTATAGTTTGAAAACGAATTTTTATTTAAATAAATTTTTTTTATTTAAATTTATTTTATGTCAAGATAGATATATAATACCTATATAAGTTCAATGTAATTCAATGGATTCGGTTTATAATAATTTTAGATATATAAAAATTTTATTGATCTTTTCAGCGTCTTTTACCTACCTCCTAGGAAAATTTTCAAATTCACATAAAACATAATTTTACCACTTCTTCAAGTTGAATTTATAAAATATGAGAGACAAGGTTAATATCAAGGAGTAAAATGTGGTTCAATAAGATAAAAATAGTTTTTGTTGAATAGTAACTTTTTTCTTTTATTTACCCCGGTTAAAAGTAAATATGATAATTTAGGGTAAAAATGATATTATTATTACCCTAAAACATGTCCAAATCCATTTAGATATGTATAATTCGACCAAAAACAACCTTATTAATAAACTATGAACCTCTTTGGTTCACTTGGATTAAATTAGGACACTTATTTCTATTTAATTCAAAGTCGAGTTAAAAGAGTAAAAATCAAAGCTTAATAACTAAAACATTTTTAATATATGGCTATAGATAAGATAAATTAGATTATAAATTTTCATTATAAAGATAAAAATATTTCCTACATAATGGATGTTTATTTCATATTTTTAGAGATTAAATAATTTAATTTATTTATGACACAATGGTGATGCAGTAATTACGTAATTAATGAAATATTAATATAATTGATATAATAAATATCCAAATAAATGTAATTTGAGTCTTTTTATGAATTAAACTATTTTTAAAGGTTCATATTACATATTAGGGTTGTTTAGATGAATTTTTTTGAAGTAATAATGCTGATATGAATTTAGAAAAAACAAAATACCAAATAGTGTCAAAATTGACATAAAAGAGTTTTTAAAACAAATAGTATATTATTAGTTGATATTCTATTTGTAAAAATATAAGGATCTTCCAAAGAACTTATATAATGATAGTTATATCATTACTTAACCACTTGGGGTTTTATTTAAAGTAAATTGTATGTTTATTAACCATATAATATATAAATACAAAGAGACATGGTAAATGTCAAACTATTTAACTAAGTGTTAAATCTAAACGATAAAGTTAATATATTGATCCAAACAAGTCTAACACCTATTAGTTAAGTGTTTTTCGACCCATCCCACCATAGACTTTAAATAATTCATTTTGGGGCCATTAGAAACCAAAAATTATTTTATTATAAAATTATATTTCTAGCTTTTCCTAAGGTTCCCTCACCCCTCTTATAAAAGGGAACTCCCCTTCCCTCTAATCCACACCTTCAAAGCCTTTTGTTTGGACTAACCCTACCCAAATAACCTCTCAGCATCCCTAAATTCATCCTAAAGGCATTCCTTTAGTCATAAAGCCATCTTAAGGAGCCCTTTTGATCAAATCAAAAGGAAGAACCGAGACAAGAGGTAATAATTTCACCACCCTTTTTCACGTTCTTTTCTTCTTCCACTTCATCTTTATTTGTTATTTTCATTCCAAAATAATTACTCCAGTATCTTATATATACTGTGATGTTATTATAAATATGGTACAACCATATTCATTATTCTATCCATCCTTTTAATGACATGTCACCATACGTGCATACGTACGGATTACCGTCTCCATGTCGTGGTGTAATTGTTATTCAATACATTATTATTTGTTAAAGAATGAAACTATACATAAAAAGTAATTATATATATTTATTTTCTTATTCAACCTCATAAATAAATTTCTCATCTTTATAAAATGTAACATAAAATCAAAAAAAAAATTTCCGTTTACTTCTCCAACTGGGAAACTAATGACCGCTTGTCCCTTCACAAGTTTGTGGTTTTATTGTTGTTAACTTTCTCCAGATCATGTTTTCTATCCATCTCCATCAGAACTTGGCACTTATTTTATCTTCCATATCCATGTTTTCCTACATGGAATCCTAGTATGGGTTTTCTTGGGTTACCTTTTTACTACTCTTTCATTCTTTTAATGTGAATGTTTTTTTGACACTTTTTCTAATGTGGGACATTCCGTTATATTTCCAATCCCATTTTTAAAAATTGAGAGGACGAAATTTACTGAAAGAGGGAAGAATGTAACACCTCAAGATATCATAGTACATTATTTCTTCAATTTAATTCAATAACTTA
Source organism: Viscum album (assembly GCA_963277665.1). Classification (NCBI taxonomy): domain Eukaryota; kingdom Viridiplantae; phylum Streptophyta; class Magnoliopsida; order Santalales; family Viscaceae; genus Viscum; species Viscum album. The sequence continues at coordinate 676,267,170 of OY728159.1, read as the reverse complement.
CACTACATGTAACATCGATATCAAGCACATCATGACTTACCAAACTAGCCGTTCAAAAGCGGTTATGAATAGTATTAACAGAATTTTGAACTTTATATAACCCTTATAATTTTATAATCCATAGTATTTGTTTCTTACACATAATGTAAGGTCAAATTCATTTTTTCAGATAAAATAATTATTTTTCAAAAAAATGCAATTTTACAGCCTTTTAATGGAGAACGCTTTTTAAATCGTATATTTGAAACTTTTATATATTCAATTTGACAAAATAAAATTCTTATTTGGGATCGGGACATAAGAATTTAGTTTCAATAAATTTTTGTTGTTTTTCTGATAACATTCATATTTGGGTGAATAGTGAAAAATAATATATTTAAACTGAAAAAATATTTTTTAATCAAAATAATTTATAGTGTTCAACTATAAATATGAATGGTTGGGATGTATAATTAGATTATATTTTTACCATTTAATCCAATGATGGTCAATGGACGTAATTGCACTTTGAAATTGGACATAAATAAATGTTAATCCTTTGGTAGTTATTATTTCCTAAAAATTCACTTTTTGTCTTTGACAACGGTAATTAATTTTAATCTAATAAATGAAATTTATATGTTTTAAATTTGGTAAAATATAATTCATTTTTGAATTCAGAATATCAAAATTAGCTTACTGTGAATTTTTGGTATGTTTCTGATAACATTAATTTTTGATGAAAAGTGAAAAACACTGAGTTGTTATTTAAAACTGAATTTTTATTTCCATAATTTTTTATTTTATTTAAATTTATTTTAGTTCAAGGTAGATATATACTACCTATATATTTTCAATGTAATTTATTGGATTTAGTTTATAATAATTTTAGATATATTAAATTTTTTGAACTTTTCACTATCTTTTACCCACCTCCTAGGAGAATTTGCAAATTCAAATAAACCTTAATTTTACCACTTATATGAGTTGAATTTAGAAAATCCAATAGAAACGGTTAATATCAAGGAGTAAAAGGTGGTTTAATAAGATAAACATAATTGTTTTGGTGAATATTATCTTTTTTACTTTTATTTACCCCGGTTAAAAGTAAATAGGGTAATTAAGGGTAAAAATGATATTATTATTACCCTAAAACATGTCCCAATTAAATTGGTTAAGTTTAAATCTAAAAAAACCATAGGAATAAAATATTATGCTCTTGGGTCCAATTGAATTAGATCGTGACACTTATTATTATTTAATTCAAAGAAGAGTTAAAAGAGTTAAAATCAATGTTTAATAACTAAAACAATTTTAATATAGAGATATACATAATATAAAATCTATTATTAATATTAATTAGAAATCTAAAAAGATTTCTTACATAATGGGATTTTATTTATAATTGTTTGAAATTAAATAATTTTATTTATTTATTACACAATGGTGATCCAGTAATTACCTAAGTAATAAAATATTAAAATAATTGATATTATAAATATCCAAATAAATGTAATTTGAAACCTTTTAGGAATTATACCAATTTTCATAGTTAATATGACATATTATGGTTGGTTAGATGAATTTTTATTGACGTAATAGTGCAGTTATGAATTTAGAAAAAACAAAATAGCAAATAGTGTCAAAATTGACATAAACGAGTTTTTAAGACAAATATTATATTATTAATTGATATTCTATTCCTAAAAATATAATTTTCGGCCAAAATAATTATATAATGATAGGTTTACCATTAATGAACTTCCTGGGGTTCTCTTGGAAGTATATAGTAAGTTTACTAACCATATAATATAAAAATACAAATAGACATAGTAAAATATATAACTAAGAGTTAAATATAAAATATCTAGTTAATTTATGACCCAAACCATTATAAAACCTTTTGGTTGAGTGGTTTTGGACCCATACCCACCATTTAATTTAAATAATTAATTTTGGATCCATTAGAAACAGAAAACTATTTTATTATAAAATAATATTTCAAGCTTTTTCTAAGGTGCCCCTCACCCCTCTTATAAAAGGGCACTCCACCTTCCGTCTAATTCACACCTTCAAAGCCTTATGTATCAGCCATCCCCTACCCAATTATCCTCTCAACATACCTAACTTTATCCTAGAGGCATTCTTTTATCCATAATTCCATCTTAAAGATCCATTTTGATCAAATCAAAAGAAAGAACCCGTAGAAGAGGTAATAATTTCACCACCCTCTTTCAAGTTTTTTCTTCTTCGACTTCTTATTTCATTGTTATTTTAATTATAAAATAACTACTCCAGTATATTCTATATAGTGTGATGTTATTATAAATATGGTACAACCATACTCATTATTCTATCCATCCTATGAATGACATGTCACCATACGTGCGTACGTACGGATTAATGTCTCCACATCGTAGTGTAATTTTTATTCAATACATAATTATATGGATGGGTATAATAATGATGTGTAATTATTGTAAATAATAAATATAAAATGATAATTATTCTGTATATATGATATATCATCTAATTATATATTACTTTAATATCAAATGAATGATATTTTCACTCGGGTGTACGTACGGATTACCATCTCCATGGATGCGATAAGATTTATTCCCCATTGCATCCATTAAAAATAATATTCATTGGATGATTAAAAATAATGTTTAGAGACATTATATCATTCTCGATATGAGTAAGATACATCCCATCCATAACAAATATGACTCACATAATAACAAATATAAAGGAAAACAAATCCGTTTACACCCAAAACGACAATAATACTAATATATTTTTAACAAAGCAATGTTAAAAGATCATATATGGTATCGTATTAATGCATATGATTCTTTTATATTTTAATGAAAATTATTTCACCATTATAAAGGAGGTTAACCTTCCCTCAACCAAGGAAAATTTCAATGAAAGGGGTTTCTTATCTCACATTTAATTCCATGAGATTTCCATTGTTCACCACTTATTTATTACATGTGGTGTGTGTACTACCCATGATTGTATTAATTGTGTAATATAATTTAATCTATGGATATTTACATCATCATTGTATGATCCTTCTTTTATGGGTGTATGTTTCGTAATTTACCAAATCGATAAGATAATTTGGAATTTCAATTTCCACTAATTCGGCTTTACGCATATTTCATTGGTTATTTTACTCCATGATTATGTGTGGAATCACTATTTATTTGCTTATATCATAATTTTTACAACCCTTTCTGTGGATATTGTTTTTATACACATAATCACTCCATTGATAAATTCTGAATTCATCTATAAGAACATGATAAGAGTTATTTTAACTCAATCTTCATTTATTGAGTTGAATATCCAATTCATTAGTGTTGTTTTTACACGAATTTGTGTGAATGTCATCTAATTTATTTACACTGAATATCCAATCATATTGAGTGTATTTATATTTTTCACACATAATTATGTCGTTGATTTATCCTTAACTTAAGGGTACGGTCTTTATAAGATATATAATCTTAATTAACAATACATTGACACTTCTTTGTTGTTATACACCAATTCACTTTTATATAGTGTATATAATGTACTTTGAAATAGTATATCATGAATCCCTTTATTCTCATTATATTATTATGTTTTTATTAACTCAATTATTTTTATTCAAGTGTCTCTCTTTTGGTTAGAAACTCTAACTAAAATATCATTTTAAATGATTTAAAGATTAATTATTCTAAATCGTTCTCATTAATGTCCATGTTTTAAAAATATTTTTGGGATTTATTTATATAGACAATAATGTTTTAAAATTAAAATTCTTTTTAAAAGTTTCAAATTGGTATGGGACACTTTGATTCAAAAATCTATTTTTAAATGGCTTCATGACAAATAGTGTGACTTTTAAATTTTTTCAATAAAAAGGGGGATATTTCTATCAAATAGTTTGGATGATTATTTTCAACTATGTCAACATCCTTCATTATTATCGATTGAGGTTAATATGTTAAAATACAATCTTCCATATTGTATTGAATGAGTTATGTTTGAATGTGGATGTGATATTTTTATAACATGCATGGTTTGTGGATAATGTATTGACATGTTGTATTCTTGTTTTAATACGAATGATTATGTTATGTTTCAAACCATGCATATGAGGAATTAATTGGACTTATTAAGTGATGGATGAAGACCACTATAGCTCCTCGATGCATCAGTAGGTCTCATGAGACAAACTAGTGTGTTGGCACAATGCCATGAAAAAATCTTATTTGTAGTCTTGGGACAAGTCCTTGACTATGTGGTTATGATAGTCTGGCATTATGCATTTCATCATTATGAAAGTGGTCATTGATGTTGCATGTGATTATTAAACTAGTAGAATATCAATGTGAATAAGTAAATGAAATTATTTAATATTATATCTGCCATATTATGCTGGAGATTAATTTTGAAAGCTTTTGTTCTAGTCTTATAAACTGCCTTAAAAGTTTATACTTCTTTATAAAGGTTTCCGCTATAATGTTATCCTTAATGAGAATCTGATCTCACCCCTTTCTATGTTTTATTTTTCCCAGGATGCATAGAATTATATTATGACTAACCTCCAGGGATAGTATATGGGATCTCAATGTTGTCTATGGAAACAATGTTGTTGTTGTTATTAATTTTATGAAATAATGTAAACTTTATGAATGTATCTAGTGTTTCCAAGGTTACTAAACTAATCGGTCTTTAGAGACTTGATCTTTGTGATCATGCCAATGTTATGTAATAATGCACATACATGGGGTAACTAGAGTTGGGGTGTTATAGTTTGTATCATATGAAGTTTAGTACAAACCTTGGAAGTTATATTTAGATAAACTCTAATTAGAGCACATTACCCTATGATAGACATTGAGTATTAGTATAGAAGAACATCCTAGAATTTTGGTATTGTAGTGATTTTGTGAGTTTTCTAAGAAATACATCCATGTCTGGATACGAGCAGGTAGAGGCGGCTCTGGAACAGATGTACCTAGGGGTAAAACCTGAAAACATGACATTGAGCTATACTCGAATGAGAACTGTGGCACAACAACAGGCTATGCTGCACTCTTGGTTATGACACTCCTAGGGGATATGTTTCGGATAATTTAAAATTTCCATACAAACCGATTTGAAGGATTTTAATATAAGATGAGAATAAATTACCTTAGTTAATCCTAAGGTGTTTCAAAATTCAAAATATGGTATCATGATATTCTATAATTTATTTTATGAATACTGTTACTCATACAGTGATTTCTGGTTTTAGTCAATGGCTAGGTTCCAAGGAAGTCATAGTAACATTGAGCATGATGTAAAATGTGGGAACAGTGGTGGAAATGAGAAAAAATTGAATTTTGATATGCATAAAAGATATCGTGTTCATGTCAAATCATTTTTCCAAAAATATGATCAACAAAAAATATATTAACCAACTCTCAGACTCAACAAAGAAGAGAAAGGTGATTAATGATAAGAGCTCCAACAGTGGAGACCATGGAGAAAAGAATCCTCAATTTCCATCATACAGGAAATGTGGAAGGAGACACCCAGGAAATTGTCTCAATTGAACAAATAAATTCTTTACATGTGGAAAAGAAGGACATAAAGTGAAGAACTGCTGAGGAAAAATGAAGAGTACTAAGGAAGAAAATAAAAATGGTCCCAAGAATCCATTTGTAGTCATTTGTCGTAAATCTAGTGGACCCGGCCGTTACCCGAGTGAATTCCCTATTCTATAAGATATTTTCTTGGTCAAAGAAGAAGCTATGTGGAATTAAATGGTTTCATAAATGTTTAAAAGTATTAGTTCTCCTTGTTAATGGGATTACATTGGATAATTTTATCTTATATTTGTAACCCTGTAGTTTGTCATGTGAAAATGATATTTGAGCAATAATTATATTTTCTCTTGTGGATATAGTTATAAATAACCATTTGGTTTTATATGATCATTGGGTTTGAGGCAATTACAAGATATTATATTTCAGGATGAAAATGCAAGGTATGAGATAACATTTGTGGTTAAATACTGGTATAGTTATTTTAAGGAATTTATCTCATTTGGGTAATGTTATAAAATATTGTTTTTGAAAAAGGACAACACCCAGACCGTGTGACAACCCGTCACATCGGACAAAGCTATGGGAATTGAACCCACAACCAAAGTGCGATTGGGATTTATTGCCTACCACTGCACTACGTGAAGTCTCAGGTTAGTGTGACTAATTGTTTTTAGTCAATTGATTTTATTGATCAATAATAAGTTGATTTGGGATCTTATGTCTTATCAAATGAATACCCTTTGTATAGCAAAATGATTTGGTGACTACGTGATAAATGTTATTTTGGAAGATGTTCGCTTTTTTTTGAACACTATATACCAAATGAAAATAGATATTTATAGGATTTCATTTGGGATGTAATGGTGGATTTTTATCTATGTTTTTATTGTGGATTTATAGTGATTTGGGTTATTTAGGGAAATTATTAACCGATAATATAGATTATGTGATTAAGTTAATTAATTTTTGTTATGTGACTTAAAGAGTAGTTGATTTCATTTGGAGATACAATTTAACGTGGAAGACTACATAACCAAATTATTCTATGTTTTTGATTTCAATATTAGTTTGGATTGTATTGAATTATTTTAAGGACAATTTTTCTTAATGGTATTTATTTAACTTTGGGGTATTGTTGGTATAATATTAGATATTAACATTAATGATTCATTCTATAAAGGAATATCCTTTTGGGGGATTCACCAGATCTTGTACTAACCGTGTTTAGTTATTATTAATCTCAAAAAACAATGTAAAGATATAGATTATCCTTTTTGAATCATGTGATTCTCTTGAATTTTATTCTAGCCCTTCCGGTGTGACCAAGTCTTCTGGAATACTCATCGTTTAGAAAAATGATTTAGTGGTAGAAATTTGTTAAATAATGAAACTATACATAAAAATTAAGTATATCCCTTTATGTTATTAGTCTATCTCATAAATAAATTCCTCATATTTATGAAATGTAACTTAAAACAAAAAAAATTGTCTATTTACTTTTCCTGTGGGAAACTAATGAATGTTTCTCCCATCACATGTTTGTGGTTTTCCTATTGTTATATTTCTTCTGATCATGTTTTATATCCCTCTCCATCAGAAATTGAAACTTTTTTTATCTTCCATATACATGTCTTCCTAAATGAAATCCTAGTATGGGTTATCTTGGGTGAGATTTTCACTTCTCTTTCTTTCTTTTAAAGTGATAGTTTTGTTGACTATTTTTATGATTTGGGACTTTCCATTATATTCATAAGACCCATTTTAAAAACTACGAGGACGCAATTTATTGAAGGAGTGAAGAATGTAAAACCCCACGATTTCATAGTACGTATGTTCTGAAAAGTAATTCTATAACTTACACTACACACAACATCGAGTTCAAGCGCACCATAACATACTAAACTAGCCGTTCAAAAACGGTTATGAATAGTATTAACATAATTTTGAACTTTATATAACCCTTATAATATTAGAATACATATTATGAGTTTCATAGACATAATTTAAGGACAAATTAATTTTTTTCATATAAAAGAAGTATTTTAAAAAAATGCAATTTTACCGCCTTTTAATGGTGAACTGTTTTTAAATCCAATATTTGAAACTTTTATATATTCAATTTGTCCAAAAAAAAATTCTTTGGGACCAAGACATAAAAATTTGGTTTTAATACATTTTTTGTTTTTTCGAATAACTTTCATATTTGGGTGAATAGTGAAAAATAATATATTTTAACTAAAAAAAACATTTTAATCAAAATAATTTATTGTTTTCAACTATACATATGAAAGGATGGGATGTATAATTAGATTATATTTTTACCATTTAATCTAATGTTGGTCATTGGAAGTAATTTCACTTTGAAATTAGACATAAACAAATGTTAATATTTTGGTAGTTATTATTTCATAAAAATACGCTTTTTGGTTTTAACAGCAAAAATTAATTTTAAACTAATAAATGAAATTTATATGTTTTTAATTTGGTAAATTAGACTTCATTTTTTAATTCAGAATATCAAAATTTGCTTAGGGTGAATTTTTTGTATGTTTCGGAAAACTTTTAATTTTTTATGAATAGTGAAAACACTAAGTTATAGTTTAAAACGCAATTTTTATTTAAATACTTATTTATTTTAGTTAAATTTATTTTAGGTCAAGATAGATATATAATACCTATATAATTTCAATGTAATTCATTGGATTCAATTTATAATAATTCTAGATATATAAAAATTTTATTGATCGTTTCACCGTCTTTTACCCACCTCCTAGGAGAATTTTCAAATTCACATAAAACATGATTTTACCTCTTCTATGAGTTGAATTTCAAAAATACAATATACGCGGCTAATATCAATGAGTAAAATGTGGTTCAATAAGATAAAAATAATTTTTGGTGGATAGTAACATTTTACTTTTATTTACCCCGGTTGAAAGTAAATAGGGTAATTAAGGGTAAATATGATATTATTATTACCACAACACATGTCCCAATTATATTTTATAAGTATAATTCGACCAGAAAAACCTTATGAATAATATATGAACCTCTTTGGTCCACTTGGATAAGATTATGACACTTATTGTTATATAATTCAAAGAAGAGTTAAAAGAGTTAAAATCAAAGTTTAATAACTAAAACATTTTTAACATAGGTATATACATAAGATAAATTCGATTATAAATATTCATTATAAAGATAAATATATTTCCTATATAATGGTATTTTATTTATAATTTTTATAAATTAAATAATTTAATTTATTTATGACACAATGGTGATGCAATAATTACCTAATTAATGAAATATTAAAATAATTGATATTATAATTATCCAAATAATTGTAATTTGAAACTTTTAATGAAGTAAACTAATTTTCAAGGTTAATATGACATAATATGGTTGTTTAGATGAATTTTTTCTTAAGTAATAATGATTTTAGGAATTTAGAAAAAACAAAATAACAAATAGTGTCAAAATTGATATAAAAGAGTTTTTAAAACAAATATTATATTATTAATTGATATTCAATTGCTAAAAATATATGGTTCTGCCAAAAAAACTTATATAATGATAGTTTTATCATTAATGAACCACTTGGGGTTCTCTTGTAAGTATATAGTAATCTTATTAACCATAAAACATAAAAATACAAAGAGACACGGTAAATGTTAAACTATTTAACTAAGAGTTAAATCTAAAAGATAAAGTTAATATAGTGACCCAAACCTATCTAAAACATATTGTTTGAGTGTCTTTAGACCCATAACCATCTTATCCTTTTAATAATTCATTTTGGATCCATTAGAAACCGAAAATGTGTTTATTATAAAATAATATTTCTATCTTTTCTTAATGTCCCATCACCCCTCTTATAAAAGGGAACTCCCCCTTCCCTCTAATTCCCACCTTCAAAGCCTAATGTCTCGGCCAACCCCTCCCCAAATATCCTCTAAAAGTTCCTCACTTCATACTAGAGGCATTACTTTAGTCATAAATCCATCTTAAGGATCCATTTTGATCAAATCAAAATGAAGAACCAAAAGAAGATGTAAGAATTTCACCACCCTCTTTTAAGTTCATTTTTTCGTCCACTTCTTCTTTCTTTGTTATTTCCATTATAAAATAATAACTCTAGTATCTTCTATAAACTGTGATGTTATTATAAATATGGTACAACCATATTCATTATTCTATCCATCCTTTGAATAAAATGTCACCATACGTGCGTATGTACAGATTACTGTCTCCACGTCGTGGGGTAATTTTTTTTGACAAAGGAAGATGATATATTGATCACGAAGGTCAGTAGTTGCACATTCATGCATCCAAGAAGGAAATTGATCAAGTGATAGATGATTCATGCTGGACGTGCTGAAAGAAGCCAGGTGATGGGCTGCTTCGTTTCCATCCCTTTTAATGAAGGAGAAGGAGAAGGTTGTGAAGCTTTTACTGAGAGAGTGGATGTTCCTGAAAATGAGGCCAAAAGAATGGAGGCCACCATCATTAAGCCCGATAGAGTTGATGATGGTGAGAAAATTAAATTCGATGTGAATAGCTTTCAATCCTCGATCTTTTTTCGAGCATCAGCCCGGCAAGGACATCGAAGGCTTCAGCAACAACGGTCTCCCAGAGAGCGTGGTTTGATTCATGCATGGAAGCAATAATTTGACCATGAAAATCATGTACCGCAAGTCCAATTCCAAAAATTCCATCAATGGAGAGAGATGCATCAACATTAATCTTGAGGATCCCTTCTAGGGGAGGGTACCATCTTGAAGCAACTGTGTGAGTGCCAGAGAACCCATGATGATCAGAGTCCCAGTTCCACCCCTCAATCCAGGATGTAGCCCATTCAATCTAGAACCTAGGTGGGTTTTCTATGTGATTAAAGATGAATTCATTTTTTCGCGCCCAGACGATCTATGCCTCAATGCATAATGAAGCAACTTTGTCTGCAGTGAAAGAAGACGAACACAACATAAGTAGTGTCGGAAGGTCCGGCGCTGTCTCCAGCAAAAGATCCAAATTAGAACCCCAAAAATTCCAGATCACATCCAACCTTGGGAACTGGGTTATCACATGCAGAGGAGATTCGAGTTCACCCGAGCATATGGGACATTGCTTTTCATTCGTGACTTGTCGGATGGCGAGGAAGTCCAAAGTCCGAAGAATACCGGTGCAAACCTGCCACAATAAATAATGGATTTTCAGAGGGACCTTAAGATGCCAAAGTGTTTTACAGAGGCATCCCCTTTCCTCGATTTGAATATCCAGAGCATGTCTGTACCCTGACATCACTGTATATGATTCAGATAAATCAATGCTCCAAAAGGGACAGTCTGGCCCCACATCCCTCACATAGGGGATGATAAGTATGATCCTTCTGTCCCATTCATTGAACCATGAGTTTATTTTATCCATACACCACCCAGAACCATGATCATCTAAAAAGTATAAAATAGTGGCGTTCTCATGGCCAGGTATGGAAGGGGAGGTAGCAAGCAAGCCATCTTTATCTATCAGCCAGGGATCGGTCCAAATATTAATTTTTGTTGTGTAATTGTTCTCCAATACATTATTATTTGGATGGGTATAATAATTATGTTTAATTTATGTAAATAATAAATATAACATGATAATGATTTTGTATATATGACATACCATCCAATAATATATTATTTTAAAATCAAAAAAATGATATTGTCGCTCGTGCGTACGTACAGATTACCGTCTCCACGAACGTGATGAGATTCATTCCCCATCATATCCATTCAAGACTAATTTTCATTAAATGATTAAAAATAATGTTTAGAGAAATGATATCATTCTGGATATGATAAAGAAAAATCCAATACATAACAAATATGACTCACATAACAAAGAATATAAAGGAAAACATATCTTTTATCACCTGAAACACTGATAATACTAAGATATTTTTAACAAAGCAACGTTAAAAGATCATATATGGTATCATATTAATGTATATTATTCTATTATATTTTAATTACAATTATTTCACAATTATAGAGGAGTTTAACCTACCCTAAACCAAGGAAAAGTAAAAAGTAACTGGTTTCTTATCTCACTTTTAATTCTGTTAGATTTTCATTGTTCACCACTTATTTATTGTATGTGGTGTGTGTACTTACCATGATTGTATTAATTGTGTAATATAATTTAATTTTTGGATATTTACATAATAAATTTATGATAATTCATTCACGGGAGTATGTTTCTTATGTTACCAAATTGATAAGGGAATTTGAAATTTCAATTTCCACTCATTCGGCATTATGCATACATCATTGATTATTTTACTCCAAGATTATGTGTGGAATATCTATTAGTTTTCTGATGTCATAATTTCCACTCCCCTTTATATGGATATACTTTTGATACACATAATCCCTCCATTGATTAATTCTCAAGTCATCGATATGAACTTGATAAGAGTAATTTTAACTCAATCTCAATTTGTTGAGTTGAATATCCAATTCATTGGTGTTGTGCTTACAAGAATATGTGTGAATGTCTTCTGATTGATTTAGACTAAATATCCAATCATATTTAGTGTATTTAATTTTTTCACACATAATTATGTCATTGATTTATCCTTAAACTAAGGATACAGTCTTTATAAGAGATTTCATCTCAATTTACATTCCATTGAGACTTCTTTGTTTTTATACACCAATTCAATTTTATATGGTGTATATAATGTACATTAACAAAGTATATCATGAATCCCTTTATTCACATGATATTATAATGTTTTTATTACCTCAATTATTTCTTTTGGTTAGGAACTCTAACTAAATTATTATTTTAAATGTTTTAAAGATTTATTATTCTAAATCTTTATCATTAATGTCCATATTTGAAAAATGTTTTTTAGGATTTATTTATATGGACATTAATGTTTTAAAATTAAAATTCCTTTTAAAAGTTTAAATGTGGTATGGGAAACATTGATTCAAAAATATATTTTTAAATGGATTCTTGACAAATATTGTGACTTTTATGTGTTTTCAATAAAAAGGGGGATGTTTCTCTCAAATAGTTTTGAAGATTATTTTCATCTATGTCAATATCCTTCATTATTCTCATTTGAGGTTAATATGTTACAATATAATCTTCCATATTGTATTGAATGTTTTTTTTCTGTGTATGTGCTATTTTTATACCATTCATGTTTTGTGGATAAATTACTGACATTTCGTTTGATAGTTTTAATACGAATTTTTATGTTATGTTTCAAACCTTTCATATGTGGAATGCATTGGACATAGTATTTGTCTCAACACCCTCCCACCAAAGATGCCCCTCCTAAGCTGGAAATGGTGGAAGGGAGATAATGACCCCTGAGTCCTGCCTCCAGTAGGCCCCGGAGTGGTGAATAGCACCAAGGGTATGAGTTTTTCATATATATGGGAGGCGTTACCCTTTTTATTAATTTAAGATCAGGAAATAAGATGATTCAAACACCAAGAAGAAGAATAGGAACAATTATTGAAATAGCCCAAAACCAATCTCGTATGAATACTTTATACAATAGGGAAACAAAAGTACAAGTACAGAAAATCTCCAAAGTATTGTAACAAAAAGTAAAGGAAAAAAATAACAAACAACAGCAACTCCCCCTACATGACTAGTAAGTTCCTGCACAGTCCCTGTAGTACTTATGAAAACATGAAAGCAAACATAGGGTGAGCATACAAGTATACTAATTAGGGAAACCTAAATCTCTCGTGCACAAGTGGGGAGGCATCCTAATGCCCTGTGAGAAAATAGAAGAACCAAAATCTAGTATGGAATCTATCCACCCAGCCTCACCAGTCACACTCACCAAGTAACACAAGTCAATAAAGTATAGTAGTAATTTTATCAATGTATGGGTACCCCACACCACCTTCCCACTGGATACTTCTCAAGCCCTCATGCCTAACGCTCTGATGCTTCCCCCTCTTCCTAAGCTAGCGCCGTAACTTAGCCATACGAAGCTCGAGCTAGTGCTGCAACCTGGACATAAGAAGCTCATAGTAACTCACCGACACACAATCCTCGGCCATCTCAAATCACATCCCACTGGCACACAATCCTCGGCCATAACCACATCTCATCCCGAAGACACCTGGGAACATATCACACCTCCACCCGAAGATTCCTGGGAAACATCTGTCATAACCTGCCCGAAGGAACATCAGCTATTGAACCTGGAAGAGGGAGCAAGGGGAAGAACAATAACCAGCCATCCTTTGGATGTTTGAGAATCTCACCCTCCCATCCCATGGGTGTTTTTCATGTAGTTCTCAACATGGGTGGGGTGCATAAAGAAACATAAAACGTATATATTTATATAAGTATAACAACCACCCAGCCCATCCTAAGGCTTCTACACAATGATCTGAGCACGTGCCTTGTCACTGCTACTTCGAGAGTATGCACACAACAATCAATCCCCAAACCCCATTTGATGTTTTCATTTTTCAATAGCTTTAGTTATCAGGTTCTTAGCTACTAGGAAACTATCAACAACCAAACTGGATCAAGTGTTCATAAAGCATATCCCTGCCATCCACAAATCAAGTTGGGAAAACACAACCAACACAAACAAGTCCCATCTTATTAACCAACCAACCCCATTGATTATTATTCCAATTCCATTACCTTGCACCACCATTCATTAACTCTACCACTTTTATTTATTATTCACAACCCATAGTTTGTTCACATTCAGACCCATCCCTGCAGCCCCACTGCCAACCACCATAACCACAATCACCCCGAAACTCATACATTATCATCCCTTTGATACCATTTATCACAACCCCAATGCCCATCACCAACATAGAATTCACACCAACCCACAACCAAGCCAACTGCAGCCCCGCTTTTCACCCGATCTAAAACAACCAACAAAACACCCCCTTCACAGAAATAAACCCTAACCAACACCCACATGTTTATTATATCTGTTTGTTCAACCGGGGTGACTACACAAGTGTTACAGGTATTTAATCAGCCAACTTTACATGATTAACCAATTTCGACATTCAATAAAATTTTCATCCATAAGAAAATCCAGAAGGAGAGAGAAAATTTTAATTACGTAAGAAAAGGCCCCCAACGACAATGATTTTCAGTAGGCAGAAGCTCATTCAATTCACAACATAAATCACAGGATATAAATAATGTAACTACATTCACAAACTGCCCATCCCTTTTATACAAGCCAGTTATTATCTTTATTAAACCGGTTCAAATGTGTTTCATGTAAACAAGAGGACACCCTCCCCACATGATGCACAATTTATAGAGACAAAGGTAAGATCCCTACCTCAACAGGTTCTGATGTCCTTCTACGAACACGACCACCACAATCACAAGGCTTATCCTAGAATGACTGCACCCACCAAGGACGTTGCGGAACCACCGAATATACAACACAAGAAACTCCCTCAACACAGAGATAACATGCCATAGCATGGAAAGAAAACGGGAGAAGTAGGATCGGAATGGGAATACAAGAACATAGGTTTAACATACCTTCTTAGAGTCATTCTTCAAAGATGGTCGTTCCTGTCAATTATCAGCAGTCTCCTCAGTTGGAAACTAAGGAGGGGAAGTTGAAGAAGAGGGAATGGAACATGGGTGTACGGTATCCTCCTCGCTGACACGATCCCGCAGTCACTGACGGATCGACGATCGGTGTCCATATGAAGAAGTTGTAAGAGGAAGACTTCTCGATCGTCCAAGAGCATCGTCGTGCGAAGAAGAAGCAATCGGTCTGGAAATGATCTGTGAACCTTTCCTATATAGGAAACGAAAATGTAAACTAGTATGCAGCGTGTATTAATGAGTACATGGTGTGATTGTACACCCGTTACGCGTTTTGACTGGTCAACACACGACACGTCACGCAGTTTCCACGCATTTTAATAATAATGATAATTCTATTAATATTTGGTGTTTCGTTGACCTGAGGCATCAGTCATTAAAAGTTATTCATCATTCATCTTAAAATGGCCATCTTAATTTTAGGATTACACTGATGCAGACGGTTCGTCATTCCGATAACGTATGAAAGATTTACAATCGAATTAATGTTTTGATAATTATAACAATAATAATATTATTATAATATTATTTTTATAACACCTATGGGAGAAGAAGGGAACGCACAATCAAACAGCACCCACCATGCACCTCCCCTTCTTTTTTATTTATTATTATTTATTAAACTATTAATTGAGTAATATATAAAATGCATAATTATAAAAGGGGAAAGGGGAATTCACACCTCCCCTTCCCACACATTTCATTAACATTCATTTTATTTCTTTTCATTTTTCATTATTATAATATATTAATTATTATATAAATTATGTAAAGATACATGGGGCCATGTGCCTCATCCTTATGCCCATAACATAACATTTATTATAGAAATGTTATTAAACATTATATAAAACATATAATTAATATCACCACAATATAGGGGTGGAAAGAGATTTTTACGGTAACGTAATCACGCTGCAAGATTTGTGTGCCCCCATTTAATTCCAATTAATTTAAAAATGGTTTCCTTTATTAAATTAAAACCATTTAATTTAATTATCCCGATATATATAAATAAATATATATATATATATATACGTCAAAATTATTATTTTTATATTACATAATAATAAATCACATTTAATATTATTAATGCTCCACTTCGCTTCCTCTGCGCATCTTCATTTATTTATTTGAAATAAATAACATGACCCATTTCATTAATTTCTCATTATTATTAATATTATGAATAATATTAATAAAACCACACCCATTACTATTATTCAAATTTAATTTCAACAATTACTCAATTAATAATAAACCGCATGTTTCATTTATCAACGTATAATGGGTCACAAACATTCCCACATCACATCTTTAATAATAATAACACCCATTAAATCACTTAATCATGATTATTCAATTTTTAGTTTAATTAATCACACAATTTATGTCATCATCATTATTATTTAACATATGTTTACGTTATCATTAGTGTTAAAATTTATCATTATAATGTGCGTCGTGTTGACAACATCGAATTCAACAAAAGAATGGACCAGAGGGGTCCAAACCATTACATCAGATACCTCTCAAAACATTCTTGTCCTCGAGAAATAAAAAACCAACCCTGAAGAAAGAATGGATCTGAACAACCACCCTGCAAGATACCTCTCAGGGCTCTCGTCATAAAAAAGAAACAACCGACAACCCTAATTATATGAGTTAGGAATTCCTTCTCCCATATCGAGATATTATCCACTTTTGGCGGCACTGACTCGCCTACACGGGTTTAATCGCATCCACATTAATGCATCTTGGTTAGGAATTAGGTCTTCTGACTTCCATATATTAGGATTTTCCAAACTTACACTGCCCCCAACACCATACAAAACAACAATAAATTTCCCGAATACATTGTTTGGGGAATTCCTTCTCACATGAAGAGATATTATTCGCTTTCAGCGGCACTCACTCGCCTACAAGGGTTTAATCGCATCCACATTAATGCGTCTCGATTAGGGGTCAGGTCCTCTTCTCCCCACATGTTAGGACTCTTCACACATATTTAAAGGAAAGAGGGAAACAACTTAGCATTAATGACTCATGAAAAACAAATTCCAAGCCCAAAGAATGTGCTAGAATGAGTTTCAACAAAGGAGTGTGATCATCGAAAAACATAAACGAGAGCATTTAAAAAAACTGAAAACATATCTCTCGATCTCTGACCTTTTTAGGGTTGCCGCTTCTATTGCGTTCAACTGTCCGCGTCCCACTTCTCTGCCTCTCTGCTAACATCCACCTCCTCGACCATGTCCCGGTTGGGGTCCTTGAAGAACTCCATGTGGTTGGACACCACTTGCTCCAACTCCCCTTAGAGGGCCATGAGCCTGTTACTGCTGGAAGGGTCGGGCTGGGAACTACTGCTAGGGTTGTGGCTGGACATGGCCAGTCCCTCCATACTGAGTCTGAAAAGGGAAATGTCTACCAAGATTCCCATGATTCCCACATGCAATGCACTTCGGTCCCTGATCTATAGAAAAAGGGCGGAAATTGTGAGATTGGTATGGGACCTGCTGAAGTCTTCTCCCTGCCTGTCGAAACATGGAAGGTCCTATTGCTGGGGAACTAATGATGACCACCTCCTTCTTGGACGAACATGGGTGACTCCTCACTTGTGGTGGACCTACTTGCGAGTGAATCCTCTCGATTATCTCTGCCTTCTTCTATACTTCTAGCTACGTTGGTAAGGTGAAAGGGGTCACCGCGCACCAAACAAAGGGGTGAAGTGCCTCCTCTAAAAGTCTGGCTCGGGAATCCTCATCCGGAAAGATATTTAGGGGGAAAACGGAGGAGATCCTTGAACGTGACCCCTAGTTCCCACACTGACATGCTTCTTGGTTGGAGAGACAACAACTCCTGCATCTTCTCGGGCATCCTTGTCGAGGAAAGAAATTACTCGTGGAACTCCTTCTCCAAGTTGGCCCATAGAACTTATGTGTCCTTCCCCTCCCAAAGGTAAAACATCCACCACTGACGTGCCACTCCTCGCAGCTGGCTTACTGCTAGAGGAACCCAGTACTCTAATGGAGCCATGATCAGCTCAAAGGTGATCTCGAGTTCCTCCCACCAACTTTCTGATTCTGTATCTAAAGTGTTGCCTTCATACTTCTTCAAGCTCTTTTGCTGTAAAGCACAAAATGTGCGCTGCCACAAGTCGTCTTCCTCCTCTCAGTCAATCCTCAGTTGATCGACCATCTGAATCTGCTGGGCGTCGACTACCCGAGTCACCTGGGAATGACGCCCAGGTGCCATAGCTGTATGGTAAACAAAGAACGCCTAAGCCCAAGTAGTAAGGAAATTTTCTCAAGGTTTCATTTTATCATTTTATTTCGATTTCTTTACGAAAACACCCAAATAAAGTAATATACAAATCATGATGATTCATCTACCTTTTCTAGGGTCTCTACCTTGCAATAAATATAATCTTTCTTGGTCGTTCGGTAAGCTCAGAGTCCTTACATCAGATAACGGGGGTCCCTAAAATCCTGTGTCACAGCCGGTCTTCCCTGACCCATGTCACGCAAAAAGATCAGCCAACACTGTTTCCCTACCATCCCATGCAATCCTCACTGTTCCTAACTCCAGACTTCATCCTATCTCTCAACAATCAGACTCTGATACCATTCTGTGACGACCCCCTCCAACCAATGATTCTCCTCTTGAGCTGGAAATGGTGGAAGGGAGAGTTTTACACATATATGAGATGCATTACCCTTTTTCTAATTTAAGATCGGGAAATAGGATGAGTCAAACACCAAGAAGAATAAAAGGAACAAGTATAGAAATTGCCGAAAACTAATGCCATATGCATGATTTATACAATAGTGAAACAAAAGTACAAGTACAAAAAAGATCTAAACAGCTATACCAAAAACTAAAGGAAAAAAACAAAAGAAAACAACAGCAACTCCCCCTTCCTGACTAGTAAGGTCCCGCAAAGTCTTTATAGTCCTCCTGAAAACTTGAAAGCAAACGTAGGGTGAGCATACAAGTATACTTAGTAGGGAAACCTAATGCTCGCGTGCACAAGTGGGGAGAAATCCTAATGCCCAGTGAGAAAACAGAAGAACCAAAACCAAGCAAGGAATCTATCCACCCACCCTCACCAGTCACACTCACCAAGTAACACATGTCAATAGAGTATAGTAGTAATGTTATCATAGTATGGGTACCCCGCACCAACTTCCCACTGGATACTACTCAATCCCTCATGCCTAATGCTCTGATTCTTCGCCCTCTTCCTAATATAGTGCTGCAGCGTGGCCATACGAAGCTCAAGCTAGTGCTGCAACCTAGCCATACGAAGCTCATAGTAACCCGCCAGCACACAATCCTCGGCCATCTCAAATCAAATCCTGTCGGCACACAATCCTCGGCCATAACCACACCTCATCCCGAAGAAACCTGGGAACATATCACACCTCATCCCAAAGATTCCTGGGAAACATCTGTCGTAACCTGCCCGAAGGAACTTGGGAAAAAGAACCTGGAAGAGGGAGCACATGGAAGAATAGTAACCGACCATCCTTTAGATGTTTGAGAATCTAACCCCACTATCCCACGGGTGTTCGGCACGTAGTTATCAACATGGGTGGGGTGCGTAAATAAAAATAAAACGTACAGATTTATATAAGTATAACAACCACTCAACCCATCCTAAGGCTTCTACACAAAAATCTGAACACGCGCCTTAGCACTGCTACTTAGAGAGTATGCACACAACAATCAATCCCAAAACCCCCTTTAATGTTTTCATGTTTCAATTTTTTTAGTTATCAGGTTCTTATCTACCGGGCAAATATCAACTACCAAACTGGATCAAGAATTCATAAAACATATCCCTACCATCCACAAATCAAGTTTGGAAAACACAAGCAACACAAACAAGTCCCTTCTTATTAACCAACCAACCCCACTGATTATTATTCCCGTTCCATTACCATGACCCACCATTCATTAACTCTTCCACTTTTATTTGTTATTCACAACCCATAGTTCGTTCAAATTCAAACCCATCCCTGCAGTCCCGCTGCCAACCACCATAACCACAATCACACCAAAACCCATACATCATCATCCCTTTGATATCATTTATCACAGCCCTACTGCCCATAACCAACATAGCATTCACACCATCCCACAACCAATCCAACCACAACCCCGCTGCTCACCTGATCCACAACAACCCACAAACCCCCCCCCCCTTCACATTAATAAACCCTAACCAGCACCCACAAGTTTATTATTTATTTTTGTTCAACCGGGGTGATCACACAAGGGTTACAGGTATTTAATCAGCCAACTTTATGTGATTTACTAATTTTTACATTCAATAAAATTTTCATCCATAAGAAAATCCAAAAGGAAAGGGAATCATTTAATTTTATAAGAAAAGGCCCCTAGTGACCTTGATTTTAAGTAGGCATAAGCTCATTCAATTCACAACATAATATCACAGGATATAAATAATGTAACTGCATTCACAAATTCCCATCCCCATTATAAAGGATAGTTATTATGTTTATTAAACCTATTCATATTTGTTTCACGTAAACAAGAGGACACCCACCCTATATGATGCAAAATTTAGAGAGATGAAGGTAAGAACCCTACCTCAACAGAATATGATGTCCTTCTATGAACACAGCCACCACAATCACAAGGCTTCTCCCAGAATGACTGCACCCACCAAGGATGTCGCGGCACCACCAAATCTACAACACAATAAACTCCCTCAACACGAAGATCACATGGCATAGCATGGAATGAAAACATGAGAAGTAGGATTGGAAAGAGAATACAAGAATAGAGGTTTAACATACCTTTTTATAGTTTTTCGTCAAAGATGGTAGTTCTCGTCAATTATCAGCAGTCTCCTCGGTTGGAAACTATGGAGGGGAAGTCTAAGAAGAAGGAACCGAACAGAGTTTACGATGTTCTCCTCACTGACATGATCCCGCAGTCACTGACAGATCAACGATCGGAGTCCGGATGAAGAAGTTAGAGGAGGAAGACTTCTCGATCGTCCAAGAGCGTCATCGTGCGAAGAAGAAGCGACCGGTCTGGAAATAATCAGCAACCCTTTCTTATATAAGAAAAGAAATGGTAAAATAGTATGCAGGGTGTATTAAAGATTACATGGTGTGACCATACACCCTTTACGCGCTTTGACTGGTCAACACACGACACGTCACATAGTTTCCACATGTTTTAATAATAATGATAATTTTGTTAATATTTG
Organism: Viscum album; assembly: GCA_963277665.1. Classification (NCBI taxonomy): domain Eukaryota; kingdom Viridiplantae; phylum Streptophyta; class Magnoliopsida; order Santalales; family Viscaceae; genus Viscum; species Viscum album. The sequence goes on along the minus strand of OY728159.1, from coordinate 676,245,726 downwards.
GTGTTTCATTGACCTAAGGCATGAGTCATGAAAAGGTATTCATCACTGGTCTTAAAATGACCATCATAATTTCAGGATTACACTTCCACTGACGGTTCATCATTCCGATAACGTATGAAAGAGTTACAATCAAATTAATGTTTTGATAATTATAACAATAATATTATTATTATAATACTATTATTATAACACTTATGGGAGAAGAAGGGAATGCACAATCATCCTCCTCCACCATGCGCCCCCCTCCTTTTTCATTTATTATTATTTTTTAAACTATTAAATGAATAATATATAAAACGTATAATTATGAAGGGGAAAGGGGAATTCACGCCTCCCCTCCCCATGCATTTCATTAGCATTCATTTTATTTCTTTTCGTTTATCATTATTATAAGATATTAATTATTATATAAATTATGTAAAGATATATATGGCCATGCACCTCATCCTTATGCCCATAACATACCATTTATTATATAAATTTTATTAAGCATTATTCAAAACATATAATTAATATCACCACAATATAGGGGTGGAAAGATATTTTTAAGGTAACACAGTCATGCTGGAATATTTGTGTGCCCCCATTTAATTCCAATTAATTTAAAAATAGTTTCCTTTATTAAATAAAAATCATTTAATTTAATTATCCTGATATATATATATATATTTACGTCATTATTATTATTATTATCTTACATAATAATAAATCACATATAATATTATTAATGCACCACCTCGCTTCCTCTGTGCATCTTCATTTATTTATTTTCAATAAATACCATGACTCATTTCATTAATTTCTTATTATTATTAATATTATGAATAATATTAATAACACAACACCCATTATTATTATTCAAATTTAATTTCAACAATTACTCATTTAATAATAAACCGCATGTTTCATTTATCAAAGACTAATTTGTCACACACCTTCCCACTTCACATCATTAATTATAATGACACACATTAAATCATTTTATCATGATTATTCTCTTTTTAGATAAATTAATAACACAATTTATGTCATCATCGTTATTATTTAACATAAGTTTACATTATCATCAGTCTTAAAATTTATCATTATAATGCGCGTCGTGTTGACCACATCGATTTCAACAAAGGAATGGACTGGAGGGGTCCGAGCCATTATAGTAAGTGATGGTTGGAGCTTGCTATATCTACTTAATGAATTGGTAGGTATCATGAGAAAAACTAGTATCTTGGAATAAGGCCTTGACAAAATCTTATTTGTTGTCTTGGCACAAGGCCTTGACTATGTGGTTATGATAGCATGGCCTTATTCAATCCATCATTATGAAAGTGGATATTGATTTTTCATGTGATTATTTGACTAGTATACTATCCATGTGTATAATTAAATGGAATTATTTGATTTTTTCTTTTCCATATTATTCTAAAGTTCAAGTTCAAAAAGATTTTTCTCTAGTCTTATAGACTCCCTTAAACGTTTAGGCTTATTTATGAAATTTTATGCTATAATGTTATCCTTACTGAGCATCTGAGCTCAACCCTTTCTAGGTTTTATTTTTCCCAGGATGCAAAGAAGTATATTATGACTGACCTCCAGGGATAGTCTATGGGATACCAATGTTGTATATGGAAACAATGTTGTTGTAGTTTTCCATTTTATGATATAATGTAAACCTTATGAATGTATCTAGTGTTTCCAACTATACTAAACTAATCGGTTTTTCGAGACATGATCCTTGTGATCATGCCAATGTTATGTAATAAATCACCGACTCCGGGTAACTGGGGTTACGCCATTACAGTTGGTATCAGAAAAGGTTTAGTACATACCATGGAAGCTAGATTTAGATAAACTCTAATCAAAGCACATTACCCTAAGATAGACATTGAGGATACGTATAGAAGAACTTTCTAGAATTTTGGTATTGTAGAGATTTTTGAGTTTTCTTTGAAATAAATCCCTGTATAGATAGAGCAGGTTGAGGCGGCTCTGGCACAAGTGTACCTAGGGGTAAAACTTGAAAATGCCACATTGAGCTAGAATCAATCAGGAACTGGTGCATGACAACATGCCATGTTGCACTCTTGGTTACGATACTCCCGGGGGATATGCTTAGGATAATTTACATTTTCTATACAAACCGATTTGATGTATTTTAATATAGCATGAGAATAAATGACCTTGGTTAATCGTAAGGTGTTTCAAAATTGAAAATATGGTGTCATGATATTCTCTAAATGATTTTATGACTACTATTACTCACACAATGCTTTCTGGTTTTAGTCAATTCTTGGGTTCCTAGGAAGTCACATTAACTTTGAGCGTGTTGTACAATGTGGGAACAGTGGTGGAAATGAGAAAAATAATGGAATGATGATAGGAATAAAATATATCTTGTTCATGCCAACCTAGTTTTCCAAAAATATGATCAACAACATATATATTAACCAACTCCTGGACTCAACAATGAAGAGAAAGGTGATGAATGATAAGAGCTCCAGCAGTGGAGACCATGGAGAAAATAATCCTCAATTTCTATCATGCAGAAAATGTGGAAAAAGACACCTAGGAATGTGTCTCAATGGAATAAAGATATGCATTATGTGTGTGAAAGAAGGACATAAATTGATGAATTGCAGAGGAAAAATGAAGAGTACTGTGGAAGAAAATAAAAATGGTCCCAATAATCCATTTACAGTCATTTGCCTTAAATGTAGGGGACCTGGCCATTACCCGAGTGAATGCCCTATTCTATAGGATATTTTCTCGGTCAAAGAAGAAGTTATGTGAAAATAAATGGTTAGAGAAATGTTTAATAGTATTAGTGATCCTTGTTGATGGGATTACATTGGATAATTCATTCTTGTTCTTGTACCCCTAATTTTTTTCATGTGAAAATTATATTTGAGCAAGACTTATCTTTTCTCTTGTGGATATTAATATAAATAAACATTTTGTTTTATATGATCATTGTGTTTGAGGCAAATACAAGTTATTATGATTTGGGATGAAAATGCAGTGTATGAGAAAACATTTGTGGTTAAATTATGTTATGGTTATTTTCAGGAATTTATCTCATTTTGGTAATGTTATAAAATATAATTTTTGAAAAAGGACAACACGCAGACTGTGTGACAACCTGTCACCCCAGACAAAGTTGTGGGAATCGAACCCGCAACTAGAGTGCGATTGGGATTTATCACCTACCACTGGACTACGTGAAGTCCCTGGATAATGTGACTAATTATTTTAAGCTAAATTATTTTATTGGTCAATAATAAGTTGATTTGGGATATTATGACTTATCAAATGAATACCTTCAGTATAGAAAAATGAATTGGTGACTAAGTGATAATTGTTATTTTGGAAGATGTTCGCTTTTTTGGGAACACTATATGCCCAAGGAAAATAGAATACTATGGGATTTCATTTGAGGGGTAATGGTGGATTTTTATCTATGTTTTTATTGTTGAAGTATAGTTATTTTCATTATTTAGGCAAATGATTAACCTATAATATAGAATATGTGATTAGGTAATTATTTTTATGTATGTGACTTTAAGAGTAGTTGATGCCATTTAGAGATATAATTTAACCTGGAAGACTACATAACCAAATTCTTCTATATTTTGGTATTCAATATAAGTTTGGATTATATTGAAGGATTATAATGACAATTGTTTATTGATTGGTATTTATTTAACTTTGGGTTATTGTTGGTTTAATTTTAGAAATTAATATTAGTGTTTCTTTCTCTAAAGGAATATCCTTTTGGGGGATAATCAGATCTTGTACTAACCGTTTTGGTTTTGATTAATCTCTAAATAGAAGGTAAATATATAGATTATCCTTTGTGGATCATGTGATTCTCTTGAAGTTTATTCTTGGTCTTCTAGTGTGACCAAGTCTTATGGAATGCTCATCGTTTAAAAAAATGAGTTAGTGGTAGAAATTTGTCAAAGAATGAAACTCTACATAAAGGGTAAGTATATTTCTTTACATTCACAATCAATATCATAAAGAAATTCTACATCTTTATGAAATGTAACTTAAAACAAAAAAATGTTGTCTGTTTACTTTTCCTACTGGGAAACTAATGATTGTTTGTCCCATCACAAGTTTGTGGTTTTGTTGTTGTTAAATTTTTCCAAATCATGTTTTCCACCCCTCTCCATCATAACTTCAAACTTAGTTTATCCTCCATATCCATTTTTTCCAACATGGAATCCTAGTATGGGTTATCTTGGGTGACCTTTGTACTTCTCTTTATTTCTTTTAAAGTGATAGTTTTATTGAATCTTTTTCTGATGTGGGACATTCTATTATATTCCCAAGCCCAATTTTAAAAATTGTGAGGATGCAATTTATTGATGGAGGGAAGAATGTAACACCCCAAGATTTCATAGTACATTGGTTCTTCAAAGTAATTCAATAACTGACACTACACACAACATGGAGTTCAAGCGCACCACGGTTTACCAAACTAGTCATTCAAAAGCTATTATGAATAGTATTAACTGAATTTTAAACTTTATATAACCCTTATAATTTTAGAATCCATATTATGAGTTTCTTAGACATAATGTAAGGAAAAATTCATTTTTAACAGATAAAAGAAGTATTATTCAAAAAAAATGAAAATTTACCGCCTTTTAATGGAGAGCCGAGTTTAAATCTAATATTTGAAATGTTTATATATTCAATTTGACAAAAAAAACTTCTTCTTTGGGATTGGTACATAAGAATTTAGTTTAAATAAATTTTTGGTGTTTTTCAAATAACTTTCATAGTAGAGTGAATAATGACAAATAATATATTTTAACTAAAAAAACTTTTTAATTAAAATAATTTATAGTGTTCAACTATACACATGAATGGTTGGGATTTATAATTATATTATAATTTTACCATTTAATCCAATGTTGGTCATTGGAAGTAATTTCACTTTGAAATTGGACAAAAAATGTTAATCTTTTGGTAGTTATTATTTCATAAAAAATGCTTTTTGATTTTGACAATGGGAATTAATTTTTAACTAATAAATGAAATTTACATGTTTTGAATTTGGTAAAATAGAATTCGTTTTTGAATTTATAATATCAAAGTCATCTTAGGGTGAATTTTCGGTATCTTTCTGAAAACTTTTAATTTTTTATGAATAGTGAAAAACACTGAGTTATAGTTTAAAACAAGATTTTTTTTAAATAATTATTTATTTTATTTAAATTTATTTTAGGTCATGATATATATATAATACCTATATAAGTTTAATATAATTCATTGGAGTCAGTTTATAATAATTTTAGATATATAAAAATTTTATTGAACTTTTCACCGTCTTTTAATCACCTCTTAGGAGAATTTGAAAATTAACATAAAACTTAATTTTACCACTTCTTTGAGTCGAATTTCAAAAATCAGAGAGACACGGTTAATATCAAAGAGTAAAATGTGGTTCAATAAGATAAAAATAATTTTTGGTAAATAGTAACTTTTTACTTTTATTTACCCCGGTTAAAAGTAAATAGTGTAATGAAGGGTAAAAATGATATTTATTTTACCCTAACACATGTCACAATTAAATTTGATAAGTATAATTAGACCAAACAAACATTAAGAATAAAATATGAACCACTTTGGTCCACTTGGATTAGATTAGGACACTTATTATTATTTAATTCAAAGAAGAGTTAAAAAAGTTAAAATCAAAGTTTAATAAATAAAACATTTTTAATATAATGATATTCATAAGATAAATTTGATTATAAATATTAACTAGAAATATAAAAATATTTAATATATAATGGTATTTTATTTATAATTATTATACATTAAATAATTTAATTTATTTATGACACAATGGTGATGCAGTAATTACCTAATTAATGAAATATTGAAATAATTGTTATTATAAATATCCAAATAAATGTAATTTGAGTATTTTTATGATTTAAACTAATTATATTTGTTAATATTACATATTTGGGTTGGTTATATGAATTTCATTCGAAGTAATAATGTTGTTAATAATTTAGAAAAATCAAAATACAAAATAGTGACAAAATTGACATAAAAGAGTTTTCAAAAAATATATTATATTATTAATTGACATTCCATTCCTAAAAAACTAATGTTAGGGAAAAATACATATATAATGATAGGTGTATCGTTAATGAACCACTTGGGATTCTCTTAGATTTATATAGTAAGTTTATTAATCATATAATATAAAAATACAAAGACACATGGTAAATGTCAAACTATTTTACTAAGAGTTAAATCTAAAAGAGAAAGTTAATATAGTGACCCTAACCTGTCTAAAACTTATTGGATGAGTGGTTTTCGACCAATTACAACCTTATCCTTTAAATAAATCATTTTGGATCCAAAATAAATTGAAAATCATTTTATTATAAAATAATATTTCTTACTTTTCTTAAGGCACCCCTCACCCCTCTTATAAAAGGGCACTAACCCTTCCCTCTAATTCACACCATCAAAGCCTTTTGGCTCCGAAAACCATTTCCCATATAGCCTCTCAACATCCCTCACTTTATCCTAGAGGCATTACTTTAGTCAGAAAGCCAACATAAGGATCCCTTATGTTCAAATCAAAAGGAAGAACCCGAATAAGAGGTAATAATTTCCCCACCCTCTTTCATGTTCTTTTCTTCTTCCACTTATTCTTTCATTTTTTATTTCCATCATAAAATAATAACTCCAGTATATTCTATATTCTATGACATAATTATAAATATGGTACAACCATATTCACTATTCTATCCATCCTTTGAATGACATGTCACCATACGTGCGTACGTAGGGATTACCATCTCCACGTCGTGCTGTAATTGTTATTCATTACATTATTATTTGGATGGGTATAATAATGATGTATAATTCTTGTAAATAATAAATATAAAATTATAATTATTTTTTTATATTATATAATATCCAATTATATATTATTTTAATATCAAAAGAATGATATTTTCTCTCGTGCGTACGTACGGATTACCGTCTCCACGAACATGATGAGATTCATTCCCCATCGTATCCATTCAAGACTAATTTTCATTAGATGATTAAAAATAATGTTTAGAGACATGATATAATTCTGGATATGAATAAGATACATCTCATTCATAACAAATATGTCTCACATTACAATGAATATAAAGGAAAACAAATCCGTTAACACCCAAAATGACGATAATACTAAGATATTATTAACCAAGAAATGCTAAAACATCATATATGGTATAATATTAATTTATATGATTTTTTTATATTTTAATTAAAATTATTTCACCATTATATAAAAGTTTAACCTACCATAGAACAAACAAAAGTACAAAGTAATGGGTTTCTTATCTCGCTTTTAATTCTGTGAGATTTCCATTGTTCACCACTTATTTATTGCACGTGGTGTGTGTACTGCCCTTGATTATATTCATTGTGTAATATACTTTAATTTATAGATATTTAAATCATCATTTTATGATCCTTATTACATGGTTTTATGTTTTATATGTTTCCCAATCGATAAGGGAATTTTAAATTTCAATTTCCACTCATTCGGCTTTACGCATACTTCATTGATTATTTTACTCCAAGATTATGTGTTGAATAACTATTCATTTTCTTATGTCATAATTTCCACTCCCCTTTCTGTGGATATACTTTTGATACACCTAATCACTCAATTGAAAATTCTCATGTCATGGATATGAACTTGATAAGAGTAATTTTAACTCAATCTCCATTTGTTGAGTTGAATATACAATTCATTGGTTTTGTTTTTACAAGAATATGTGTGAATGTACTCTGATTTATTTACACTAAATATCCAATCATATTGAGTGTATTTATATTTTACACAAATAACTATATCTCTGATTTATCCTTAACCTAAGGATATGGTCTTTATAAGAGATTTCTTCTCAAATTACATTCTATTGAGACTTCTTTTTTGTTATACACCAATTCACTTTTACATGGTGTATATGATGTACTTTTACATAGTATATCTTGAATCCATTTATTCTCATGATATTATTATGTTTTGATTACCACAGTTATTTTTATTCATGTGTCTCTCTTTTGGTAAGGAACTCTAAATAAAATATCATTTTAAATGTTTTAAATATTTATTATTCTAAATCTTTCTCATTAATGTCCATGTTTTAAAAATGTTTTTAGGGATTTATTTATATGGAAATTAATGTTTTAAAATTAAAATTCCTTTTAAAAGTTTCAAACTGGTATGGGACACTTTGATTCAAAAATCTATTTTTAAATGGAATCTTGACAAATAGTGGGACATTTAAATGTTTTCAAAAGCGGTTATGAATAGTATCAATAGAATTTTGATCTTTATATAACCCTTATAATTTTAGAATCCATATTATGAGTTTCTTTGACATGATGTAAGGAAAAATAATTATTTTTCAGATAAAAAAATATTTTTCAAAAAAAATCCAATTTTACCGCCTTTTATTGGTGAACCATTTTTAAATCCATTATTTGAAACTTTTATATATTCAATTTAAAAAAATAAACATCTTATTTTGGATCGGGACATAATAATTTCATTTTAAAAAAAATTTGTTGTTTTTATGATAACATTCATATTTGGGCGAATAGTGAAAAATAATATATTTTAAGTGAAACAACTTTTTTTATTAAAATAATTTATATTATTTAAATATACATATTAATGTTTGGGATATATAATTAGATTATATTTTTACCATTTAATCCAATGTTGGTAATTGGATGTAATTTCACATCGAAATTGGACATAAACTAATGTTAATCTTTTGGTAGTTATTATTTCATAAAAATATACTTTTTAGTTTTGACAACAAGAATTAATTTTAAACTAATAAATTCAATTTATATGTTTTTAATTTGGTAAAATGGACTTCATTTTTGAATTCATAATATTAAAATTAGCTTAGGGTGAATTTTTGGTATGTTTCATAAAACATTTAATTTCTAATGAATAGTGAAAAACACTTAGTTATAGTTTTAAACCGAATTTTTCTTTAAATAATTAATAATATTATTTAAATTTATTTTAGATCAAGATAGATATATAATACCTATATAAGTTCAATGTAATTCATTGGAGTCAGTTTATAATAATTTTAGATATATAGAAATTCTATTTAAATTTTCATCGTCTTTTACCCACCTCATGGGAGAATTTGTAAATTGACATGAAATGTAATTTTACCGCTTCTGTGACTTAAATTTCAAAAGTAAGAGAGACATGGTTAATATCAAGTAGTAAAAAAAGTTTCAATAAGATAATAAGAATTTTTGGTGAATAGTAACTTTAAACTTTTATTTACACCGGTTAAAAGTAAATAGGGTAATTAAGGGTAAAATTGATATTATTATTACCCTAACATATGTACAAATTCTATTCGATATGTATAATTAGACCAAAATCAACCTTGTTAATAAAATATGAACCTATTTTGTCCACTTGGATTAGATTAGGACACTTATTATTATTTAATTCAAAGAAGAGTTAAAAGAGTTAAAATTAATGTTTAATAACTAAAACATTCTTAATATAGGGATATACATAAGATAAATTCGATTATAAATATTTATTAGAATTCAAAAAATATTTATTACATAATGGTATTTTATTTATAATTTTTAGACCATCAATAAGTTAATTTATTTATGACACAATTGTGATGCAGTAATTACCTAATTAATGAAATATTAAAATAATTGATATTATAAATATAAAAATAAATGTAATTTGAGACGTTTTATGAATTAAAATAATTTTATAGGTTAATAAGACATATTAGGGCTGGTTAGATGATTTTTAAAGTAATAATGATGTCATGAATTTATCAAAAACAAAATACCAAATAGTGTCCAAATTGACATAAATGAGTTTTTAAAACAAATATTATATTATTAATTGATATTATATTCTTAAAAATAGAAGGTTCGGCTAAAGGACTTATATAATTATAGGTGTATCATTAGTGAACCACTTGGTGTTCTCTTGGAAGTGTATTGTATGTTAATTAACCATATAATATAAAAAACATAGAGACATGGTAAAATATTTTAATAAGAGTTAAATCTAAAATATAAAGTTAATATATTGACCCAAACCTATCTAAAACCTATTGGTTGAGTGGTGTTAGACCCATACCCACCTTATCCTTTAAATAATTCATTTTTGATCAATTATACACCGAAATGGATTTTATTATAAAATAATATTTCTAGCTTTTCCTAAGGTGCTCTCACCCCTCTTATAAAAGGGCACTCACCCTTCCCTCAAATTCACACCTACAAAGCCTTTTGGCTCGGCCAAACCATGCTCAAATATCCTCTCAAATTCCCTCACTTCATCCTAGAGTCATTAATTTAGTCATAAATCAAACTTATGGAGCCCTTTTGATCAAATCAAAAAGAAGAACCCGAAGAAGTGGTAACAATTTCACAACCCTCTTTCAAGTTTGTTTTCTTCTTCCACTTCTTTTTTTTTGTTTATTTCCATTCTAAAAGAATAACTCCAGTATCTTCTATATACTATGATGTTATTATAAATATGTTACATCCATATTAATTATTCTATCCATCCTTTTAATGTCATGTCACCATACGTCTGTACGTACGGATTACCGTCTCCACGTCGTGGTGTAATTGTTATTCAATACATTTTTATTTGGATGGGTATAATAATGATGTGTAATTCCTATAAATAATAAATATAACATGATAATGATACGGTATATAATATTTATCATCCAATTATATATTATTTTAATATTAAAATAATGATATTGTCACTCGTGCGTACGTATGGATTACCGTCTCCATGAACGCGGCGAGATTCATTCCCCATCGTATCCATTCATGGATAATTTTCATTTTATGATTAAAAATAATGTTTAGAAACATGATATCATTATGTTTATGAATAAGATACATCTCATCCATAAAAATGTGACTCACAGAACAATGAATATAAAGGAAAAAAAATCTGTTAACACCTAAAATGACGATAATACTAAGGAATTATTAACAAAGCAATGTTAAAAGATCATATATGGCATGATAATAATGTATATGATTATTGTATATTTTAATTACAATTATTTCTCCATTATATATGAGGTTAATCTACCCTCGACCAAGGAAAAGTACAAAGTAAGGGGTTTCTTATCTCACTTTTAATTTTATGAGATTGCCATTGTTCACCACATATTTGTTGCATGTGGTGTGTGTACTGCCCACGATTGTATTAATTGTGTAATATACTTTAATTTATGGATATTTACATCAAAATTTTACGATACTTCTTTCATTGGTGTTTGTTTCATAAGTTACCAAATCAATAAGGGAATTTGAAATTTCAATTTCCACTCATTTGGCTTTACACATACTTCATTGATTATTTTACTCCAAGATTACGTGTGGAATCACTATTCATTTTCTTATGTCCTAATTTTCACTCCCCTTTCAATGGATATACTTTTGATACATATAATCACTCCATTGATAAATTCTCAAGTCATCAATATGAACTTGATAAGAGTAATTTTAAGTCAATATCCATTTGTTGAGTTAAATATCGAATTTATTGATGTAGTATTTACAAGAATATTTGTGAATGTATTCTGATTGATTTACACTGAATATACAATAATATTGAGTGTATTTATATTTTTCACACATAATTATGTCATTGATTTATAATTAACCTAAGGATACAGTCTTTATAAGAGATTTCATCTCAATTTACATTCCATAGAGACTTTTTTGTTGTTATCCACCAATTCACTTTTATATGGTGTATATAGTGTACTTTGACATAGTATACCATGAATCCATTTATTCTCATGATATAACAGTGTTTTGATTAAATCAATTATTTTTATTCTAGTGTCTCTCTTTTGGTTAGGAACTCTAACTAACATATCATTTTAAATGTTTTAATGATTTATTATTCTAAGTCATTCTCATTAATGTCCATGTTTTAAAAATGTTTTTAAGGATTTATTTATATGGACATTAAGGTTTTATATATTAAATTTGAGAAAATACACTTGTTATTTGGGATCAAGACATAATAATTTAGTTTCAATAATTTTTTTTTGTTTTTCTGATAACTTTCATATTTAGGTGAATAGTGAAAATTAATATATTTTAACTGAAAACAATGTTTTTACTCAAAATAATGTATAGTGTTAAACTATAAATATGAATGGTTGAGATGAATAATTAGATTATATTTTTACCGTTTAATTTAATGTTCGTCGTTGGATGTAATTTCACTTTGAAATTGGACATAAACAAATATTAATCTTTTGGTGGTTATTATTTCATAAAAATACGCCTTTTGATTTTGACAGCGGAAATTAATATTAATCTAATAAATGAAATTTCAATGTTTTTAATTTGGTAAAATAGACTTCATTTTTGAATTCAGAATATCAAAATTATCTTAGGGTGAATTTTTGGTATGTTTCTGAAAACTTTTAATTTTTGATGAATAGTGAAAAACACTGAGTTATAGATTAAAACCGAATTATTATTTAAATAATTATTTATTTTATTTAAATTTACTTTAGGTCAATATATATATATAATACCTATATAATTTCATTGTAATTAATTGGAGTCAGTTTACAATAATTATATATATATATATATATATTTTTTTTATTGTACTTATCACCGTCTTTTACCCACCTCCTAGGAGAATTTGCAAATTCACATAAAACATAATTTTTCCACTTCTTTGAATTGAATTTTGAAAATCTGAGATACACGTTTAATATCAACGATTAAAATGTGGTTCAATAAGATAATGTTTTTTTGGTGAATAGTAACTTTTTACATTTATTTACCCCTACTAAAAGTAAATAGGTTAATTATAGGTAAAAATGATATTATTATTACCCTAACACATGTCCCAATTCTATTGGATAAGTATAATTAGACCCAAAACAACCTTAAGAATAAAATATGAACTGCTTTGGTATACTTGGATTAGATTATGACACTTATTATTATTTAATTCAAAGAGGAGATAAAAGAGTTGAAATCAAAGTTTAATAAATATAACATTTTTAATATAGGACTATACATAAGATAAATTAGATTATAAATATTATTTATAAATATAAGTAGATTTCCTACATAATGGTATTATATATATAATATTTAAACATAAAAGAATTTAATTAATTTATGACACAATGGTGATGTTGTAATTACCTAATTAATGAAATATTAAAATAATTGTTATTATAAATATGAAAATAAATTTAATTTGAGACTTTTTATGAATTAAAATATTTTTCAAGGTTAATATGACTTATTAGCGTTGTCTTGATGAAGTTTTTTTGGAGTAATAATGCTGTTATGAATTTAGAAAAAACAAAATACCACATAGTGTCAAAATTGACGTAAAATAGTTTTTAAAACAAATATTATATTATTCATATATATTGTTTTCCTAAAAATATACGTTTATGAAAAAGGACTTATATAATGATAGGTGTATCATTAATGAACCACTTGGGGTACTTTGGAAGTATATAGTATGTTTATTAACCATATAATATAAAAATAAAAGATACATGGTAAATGTCAAACAATTTAACTAGGAGTTAAATCTAAAAGATAACGTTAATATAGTAACCCAAAACTATATAAAAACTATTGGTTGAGTGGTTTTAGGTCCATCCCAACCTTATCATTTAAATAATATATTTTTGAGCCATTAGAAACCGAAAATGATTTTATTATAAAATAATGTTTCTAGCTTTTCCTAAGGTGCTCCTCACCCCACTTATAAAAGGGCACTCCCCATTCCCTATAATTCACACCATAAAAGCCTTTTGGATTGGCAAACCCTATGAAAATATCCTCTAAACATCCCTCAATTCGTCCTAGAGGTATTAATTTAGTCAGAAAGCCATCTTTAGTATCCCTTTTGATCATATCTAAAGAAGAACCCGAAGAAGATGTAATAATTTCACCACCCTCTTACATGTTCTTTTCTTCTTCCACTTCTTCTCCCTTTTTTTCATTCTAAAATAATAAATCTTGTATCTTCTATATAATGTGATTTTATTATAAATATGGTACATCCATATTCATTATTTTATCCATCATTTGAATGTCATTTCACCATACGTGCGTACGTACAGATTACCGTCTCACATCGTGGTGTAATTGTTATTCAATACATTATTATTTGGATGGGTATAATAATGATGTGTAATTCATATAAATAATAAATAAAACATGATAATGATTCTGTATATATGATATACCATCCAATTATTAATTATTTTAATATCAAAAGAATGATATTGTCGCTCATGTGTACGTATGGATTACCGTCTCCACGAACGAGATGAGACTCATCCCCATCATATCTATTCAAGAATAATTTCCATTAGATGATTAAAAATAATGGTCAGAGAGATGATTTAATTCTTGATATGAATAAGATGCGTCTCATTCATAACAAATATGACACACATAACAATGAATATAAAAGAAAATAAAATCAGTTAACACCCGAAACGACGATAATATTAAGATATTATTAAAAAAGCAATGTTAAAAGATCATATATTGTATCATATTATTGTATGTAATTCATGTAGATTTTAATGAAATTTATTTCATCATTATAAAAGAGGATAACCTACCCTAGACCAATGAAATGTACAATGTAAGGGGTTTCTTATCTCACTTTTAATTCCATGAAATTCCTATTGTCCACCACTTATTTATTGCATGTGGTGTGTGAACTTCCTATGATTGTATTCACTGTGTAATATACTTTAATTTATGGATATTGAAATCATCATTTTATGATCCTTGTTTCATGGGTGTATGTTTCGTATGTTACAAAATTGATAAGGGAATTTGAAATTTCAATTTCCACTCATTCAGATTTGTGCATAATTAATTGATTATTTTACTCCAAGATTAAGTGTGGAATCAATATTCATTTGATTATGTCATAATATCCACTCCTCTTTATGTGGATATACTTTTGATACACATAATCACTCCGTTGATCTCAATTCATCGATATGAACATGATAAGGGTAATTTTAACTCAATCTCCATTTGTTGAGTTAAGAATCCAATTCATTGGTGTTGTTTTTACAAGAATATGTGTGAATGTACTCTGATTGATTTAAACTGAATATCTAATCATGTTGAGTGAATTTATATTTGTCACACATAATTATGTCATTGATTTATCCTTAAGCTAAGGATACGGTCTTTATAAGAGATTTCATCTAAATTTGTATTTCATTGAGATTTCTTTGTTGGTAAACACCAAATCACTTTTATATGTTGTATATAATGTACATTGACATAGTATATCTTGAATCCATTTATTCTCAGTATATTATAATGTTTTGATTACCTCAATTATTTGTATTCAAGGGTCTCTCTTTTGGTTAGGAACTCTAACTAAAATATCATTTTAAATGTTTTAAATATTTATTATTCTAAATATTTCTCATTAATGTCCATGTTTTAAAAATGGTTTTAGTGATTTAATTATATGGACATTAATGTATTAAAATTAAAACTCCTTTTAAATGTTTCAAAGTGGTATGTGACACTTTGATTAAAAAATCTATTTTAAACGACTTCTTGACAAATAGTGTGACGTTTAAACGTTTTCATGAAAAAGTGGTTATTTCTCTAAAATAGTTTTGATGATTATTTTCATCTATGTAAATATCATTCATTATTCTTGATTGTGGCTAATATGTTACAATATAATCTTCCATATTGTATTGAATTAGATATGTCTGAATGTGGATGTGCTGTTTTTATACCATTCATGGTTTGTGGTTTTCTTGTGGTTAACGTTTTTCTTATCATGTTTTCTATCCTTCTCCATCAGAACTTGAAACTTAGTTTACCTTCCATATCAATGGTTTCCTACATGGAATCCTATTATGTGTAATCTTGGGTGACCTTTGTACTTCCCTTTATTTATTTTAAAGTGATAGTTTTATTGACTCTTTTTCTGATGTGGGAATTTCCGTTATATTCCCAAGCCCAATTTTGAAAATTGCGAGGAGGCAATTTATTGATGGAGAGAAGAATGTAACACCCCAATATTTCATAGTATGTTAGTTATTCAATGTAATTCAATAGCATACACTACACGAAACATCGAGTTCAAGTGCACCACAACTTACCAAACTAGCTGTTAAAAAGAAATTATGAATAGTATTAACAAAATTTTGAACTTTATATAACCCTTATAATTTTAGAATCTATATTATGATTTCTTAGACATATTGTAAGGACAAATTCGTTTTTTTCAGAAAAATGATGTATTTTTCAAATAAAATTGCAATTTTACCGCATTTTAATGGTGATACCTTTTTAAATACAATATTTGAAACTTATATATATTCAATTTGACAACAAAAACTTCTTCTTTGGGATCAGGACATTTGAATTTAGTTTCAATAAATTTTTGGTGTTTTTTCTAATAACTTTCATATTTGGGTGAATAATGAAAAATTATATATTTTAACTGAAAACAACTCTTTTAATCAAAATAATTTATAGTTTTCAACTATACATATGAATGGTTGGGATGTATAATTAGATTATATTTTTACCATTTAATCCAATGTCGGTCATTGGAAGTAATTTCACTTTGAAATTGGACATAAACAAATGTTAATCTTTTAGTAGTTATTATTTCATAAAAATACGCTTTTTGGTTTTGACAATGGAAATTAATTTTAAACTAATAAATGCAATTTATATGTTTTTAATTTGTTAAAATAGACTTCATTTATGAATTCAGAATATCAAAATTAGCTTAGGGTGAAGTTTTTGTATGTTTCTGAAAACATTTAATATTTGATGAACAGTGAAAAACACTGAGTTATAGTTTAAAACCAAATTTTTATTTAAATAATTCATTATTTTATTTAAATTTATTTTAGTTCAAGATAGATATATAATACCTATATAAGTTCAATGTAATTCATTGGAGTCATTTTGTAATAATTTTAGATATATAACAATTTTATTGATCTTTTCACCGTCTTTTTCTCATCTCCTAGGAGAATTTGAAAATTCCCATAAAAAATAATTTTACCTCTTCTATTATTTGAATTTTGAAAATCCGAGATACACGGTTAATATCAAGGAGTAAAATTTGGTTCAATAATTTAAAAATCAGTTCTGGTGAATAATAACTTTTTACTTTTATTTACCTCAGTTAAAAGTAAATAGGGTAATTATGGGTAAAAAAGATATTATTATTACCCTAACACATGTCCCAATTCTATTGGATAAGTATAATTCGACCGAAAACAACCTTAGAAAAAAAAATATGAACCTCCTTGGTCAACATTTATTAGATTAGGACACTTATTATTTAAATCAAAGAAGAGTTAAAAGAGTTAAAATCAATGTTTAATAAATAAGACATTTTTATTATAGGGAAATACATTAGATAAATTCGATTATAAATTTTCAATAGAAATCTAAAACAATTTCCTACATAATTGTATTTAATTTATAATTTTTAGACATTAAAAATGTTAATTTACGTATGACACAATGGTGATAAAGTAATTACCTAATTAAGGAAATATTAAAATAATTGATATTATAAATATCCAAATAAATGTATTTTGAGACTAAATATGAATTACACTAATTTTATAGGTTTATATGTCATAATAGGGTTGGTTAGATTAATTATTTTCGAATTAATAATGGTTTTATGAATTTAGAAAAAACAAAATACCAAATAGTGTCAAAATTGACATAAAAGAGTTTTTAAAACAAATATTATATTATTAATTGATATTATATTGATAAATATCTAAGGCTTGGCTGAATGACTTATATAATGATATTTTTATCATTAATTAACCACTTGGGGTTCTTTTAGAAGTATATAGTACGTTTATTAACCATATAATAAAAAATTACAAAGAGACATGGTAAATGTCAAACGATTTAAATTAGAGTTAAATCTAAAAGATAAAGTTAATATAGTGACCCAAACCTATCTAAAACCTATTGGTAGAGTGTTTTCAGACTAATACCCACCTTATCCTTTAAATAATTCATTTTTTAGAAATTATAAACTGAAAATGTTTTTATAATAAAATAATATTTCTAGCTTTTCCTAAGGTGCCCCTCACCCCTCTTATAAAAGGGCACTCCCCCTTCCCTATAATTCACAACTTCAAAGCATTTTTTTATAGGCCAAACCCTGCCAAAATATCCTCTAAACTTCTCTAAATTTATTCTAGAGGCATTATGTTAGTCATAAATCCATCTTAAAGAGCCTGTTTGTTCAAATCAAAAGGAAGAACCCGAAGAAGAGGTAATAAATTCACCACCTTCTTTCAAGTTTTTTTCTTCTTCTACTTCTTCTGTATTTGTTAATTCTATTCCAAAATAATAATTCCAATATCTTCTATATAATTAGATGTTATTATAAATATGGTACATCCATATTCATTATTCTATCCATCCTTTGAATGACATTTCACCATACGTGCGTAAGTACGGATTACGGTCTTCACGTCGTGGTGTAATTGTTATTCAATGTATTATTATTTGGATGGGTATAATAATGATGTTTAATTCATGTAAATAATAAAAATAACATGATAATTATTCTTTATATATGATATAGAATCCAATTATATATTATTTTAATATCAAAAGAATGATATTGTCGCTCGTGCGTATGTATGATTACCGTCTCCACGAACGCGATGCGATTTATTCCCCATCGTATCCACTGAAGTCTAATTTTCATTAGATGATTAAAAATAATGTTTAGAAAAATGATATAATTCTGTATATGAATAGCATACATTTCATAGATAACAAATATGACTCACATAATAAAGAATTTAAAGGAAAACAGATCCGTTAACACCTGAAATGATGATAATACTAAGATATTATTGACAAAGCAATGTTAAAAGATCATATATGGTATCATATTAATGTATATGATTCTTGTATATTTTGATGACAATTATTTCACCATTATACAGGAGTTTAACCTACCCTCGACCATGGAAATGTACAAAGTATGGGGTTTCTTATCTCATTTTTAATTCCATGAGATTCCTATTGTTCCCCACTTATTTATTTCACGTGGTGTGTGTACTTCCCATGATTGTATTAATTGTGTAATATACATTAATTTATGGATATTTACATCATCATTTTATTACCCTTCTTTCATGGGTGTATGTTTTGTATGTTACCAAATCGATAAGGGAATTTGAAATTTCATTTTCCACTTATTCAACATTATGCATACTTCATTGATTATTTTACTCCATGATTATATGTGGAATCAATATTAATTTGATTATGTCATAATTTACACTCACCTTTATTGGGATATACTTTTGATACCAATAATTACTCAGTTGATAAATTCTCAAGTCATCGATATAAACATGATAAGAGTGATTTTAACTTAATCTTCATTTGTTGAGTTAAGCATTCAATTAATTGGTGTGGTTTTTACAAGAATATGTGTGAATCTCTTCTTATTGATTTAAAATGATTATCCAATAATATTGAGTGTATTTATATTTGTCACACTTATTTATGTCGTTGATTTATCTTTATCCTAAGGATATAGTCTTTATAAGATATTTCATCTCAATTTAGATTCCATTGAGACTTCTTTTTTGTTATACACCAAATCACTTTTATATGGTGTATATAATTTACTTTGACATAGTGTATCATGAATCCCTTTACTCTCATGATATTATATTGGTTTTATTACCTCAATTATTTGTATTAACGTGTCTCTATTTTGGTTAGGAATTATAAATAAAATATCATTTTAAATGTTTTAAAGATTTATTATTCTAAATCTTTCTAATTAATGTCCATGTTTTAAAAATGGTTTTAAATACTTATTTATATGGAAATTAAAGGTTTAAAATTAAAACTACTTTTAAAAGTTTCAAAGTGGTATGGGACACTTTTGTTAAAAAATTTATTTTTAATTGGATTCTTGACAAATAGTGTGACTTTTAAGTGTTTTCAATAAAAATTGGTTATTTATCCCAAATATTTTTGATGATTATTTTCATCTATGTCAATATCCTTCATTATTATCGATTGAGGTTAATATGTTACAACACAATCTCTTATATTGTATTGAATGAATTATATTTGACTGTGGATTAGCAATTTTTATACCATTCATGGTTTGGGGTTTTCTTGTTGTTAACTTTCTCCAAATCTTGTTTTCTATCCTTCTCCATCAGAACTTGACACTTAGTTTATCTTCTATATCCATATTTTTTTACATGGAATCCTAGTATGGGTTATCTTGGGTGACGTTTGTACTTATTTTTATATATTTTAAAGTGATATTTCTATTGAGATTTTTCTAATGTGAGACTATCCGTTATATTCCCAAGCTCAATTTTGAAAATTTTGAGGACTCAATATGTTGAAGTAGGGAAGAATGTAACACCCCAAGATTTAATAGTATGTTAGTTCTTTAAAGTAATTCAATAACTTACACTACACACAACATCGAGTTCAAGCGCACCACGACTTACCAAACTAGCCTTTCAAAAGCGGTTATGAATAGTATTAACAGCATTTTGAACTTTATATAACCCTTATAATTTTATAATCTATATTATGAGTTTCTTAGACATAATGTAAAGAAAAATTCATTTTTTTCTAATAAAAGAATTATGTTTCAAAAAAAGAAATTTTACCGCCTTTTAATGGAGAACCCTTTTTAAATCCAATATTTGAAACTTTTATATAGTCAATTTGACAAAATAAAATTTTTCTTTTGGATTGGGACATAATAATTTAGTTTCAATAAATTTTTGGTGTTTTACTGATAACTTTCATATTTGGGTGAATAGTGCAAAATAAAATATTTTAACTGAAAAAAACTGTTTTAATAAAAATAAATTATAGTGTTCAACTATACATATTAATTGATGGGATGTATAATTAGATTATATTTTTTTCATTTAATCAAATTTTTGTCATTGGAAGTAATTTCACATTAAAATTGAACAAAAACAAATGTTAATCTTTTGGTAGTTCTTATTTATTAAAAATACGTTTTTTTGGTTTTAACAACGAGAATTATTTTTAAACTAATAAATGAAATTTATATGTTTTTAATTAGGTAAAATAGACTTCATTTTTGATTAAAAATATCAAAATTAGCTTAGGGTGAATTTTTGGTATGTTTCTGAAAACTTTTAATTTTTGATGAATATTGAAAACACACAGTTATAGTTTAAAACATAATTTTTATATAAATACTTATTTATTTTATTTAAATATATTTTAGGTCAATATAGATATATAATACATATATATGTTCAATTTAATTCATTGGATTCAGTTTATAATAATTTTATATATATAAAAATTTTATTGAACTTTTCACTGTCTTTTACCCACCTCCTAGGAGTATTTGCAAATTCACATAATACTTAATTTTACCACTTCTGTGAGTTTAATTTAGAAAATCCGAGAGACACAGTTAATATCAAGAAATAAATTTGGTTCAATTAGATGAAAATATTTTTTGGTGAATAGTAACTTTTTTCTTTTATTTACCCCGGTTTAAAGTAAATAGGGTAATTAAGGGTAAAAATGATATTATTATTACCATAAAACATGTCACAATTATATTTTATAAGTATAATTCGACCAAAAAAATCATAGGAATAAAATATGAACCTTTTTTGTCCACTTGGATTAGATTAAGACGCATTATTATTTAATTCAAAGAAGTGTTAAAAGAGAAAAAATCAAATTTAACAGCTAAAACATTTTTTACACCGGGCTATATATAAGATAAATTAGACTATAAATATTTATTAGAAACCTAAAATGATTTCCTACATAATGGTATTTTATTTTTTATTTTTATACATTATATAATGTAATTTATTTATGACACAATGGTGATGCAGTAATTACGTAATCAAAGAAATATTAATGTAATTGATATTAAATATCTGAATAAATGTAATTTGAGACTTTTCATGAATTAAAGTAATTTTATAGGTTAATATGACTCATTAGGGTTTTTTGGATGAATTATTTTCGAAGTAATAATGGTTTTATAAATTTAGAAAAAACAAAATACCAAATAGTGTCAAAATTGACATAAAAAAGTTTTTAAAAAAAATATTATATTATTAATCGATATTATATTCATAAAAATAAAAGGATAGGCCAAATAACTTATATAATGATAGTTGAATCATTAAGGAACCACTTGGTGTTCTCTTGGTCATATATAAAATGTTTATTAACCATATAAAATAAAAATACAAAGAGACACGGTAACTGCCGAACTATTTAACTAAGAGTTAATTCTAAAAGATAAAGTTAATATAGTGACCCAAACCAATCTAAAACATATTGGTTGAGTGTATTTAGACCCATACCCACCTTATACATTACATAATTAATTTTGGAGACATTAGAAACCAAAAATGATTTTATTATAAAATAATATTTCTAGCTTTTTCCTAAGGTGCCCCTCACCCCTCTTATATAAGGGAACTCCCCCTTCCCTCTAATTCACACCTTCAAATCCTTTTGGATCAGCCAAAACCTGCCTAAATAAACTTTAAACTTCCCTAACATCATCTTGGAGGCATTAATTTAGTCAAAAATCCATCTTAAGGAGCCCTTTCGATCAAATCAAAAGGAAGAACCTGAAGAAGAGGTAATAGTTTCACCACACTCATTCAATTTCTTTTCTTCTTCCACTTCTACTTTCTTTGTTATTTCTAGTATAAAATAATAAATCATGTATATTATATATACTACGATGTTATTATAAATTGGGTACATCCATATTCATTATTCTATCCATCATTTGAATGACATGTTACCATACGTGCATACGTATGGATTACCGTCTCCACGTCGCGTTGTAATTGTTATTCAATACATTATCATTTTTATGGGTATAAAAATGATGTTCAATTCATGTAAATAAGAAATATAACAGGATAATGATTCGTTATATATTATATACCATCCAATTATATATTATTTTAATTTCAAAAGAATGATATTTTTTGCTCGTGCGTACGTACGGATTACCGTCTCCATGAACGAGTTGAGATTCATTCCCCATCATATACATTCAAGACTAATTTTCATTAGATGATTAAAAATAATGTTTAGAGACATGATATCATTCTGGATATTAATAAGATACATCACGTCTATAACAAATATGACTCACATAACAACGAATATAAAGGTAAACAAATTCGTTAAATTATGTTATTATTATTTTGAGGAATTTATCTCATTCTGGTAATGTTATAAAATATAGTTTTACAAAAAGGACAACACACAGATCGTGTGACAACCTGTCACATTGAACAAAGCTGTGGGAATAGAACACACAAACAGAGTGTGAATTGGGATTTATCGCCTACCACTATACTACTTGACGTCCCTGGTTAGTGTGACTAATTATTTTTAGTTAAATGATTTTATTGATCAATAATAAGTTGATTTGGGGTCTTATGTTTTATCAAAAGAATACCCTTAGTATAGGAAAATGATTTGGTGACTAAGTGATAAATGATATTTTATAAGATGTTCACTTTGTTGGAAACACTATATGCCCAAGGAAAATAGAATACTATTGGATTTAATTTGAGGTGTAATGGTGGATTTTTATCTATGTTTTTATTGTGGATTTATAGAGATTTTGGTTATTTAGGGAAATGATTAACCTATAATAGAGAATATGTAATTATGTTAATTACTTTTAAGTATGTGACTTTAAAATTAGTTGATTTTCTTTGGAGATACATTTTAACATGGAAGACTACATAACAAAATTCATCTAATTTTGGGTTTCAATATAAGTTTGGATTATATGGAAGGATTTTAAGGACAATTGTTTATTGAATGGTATATATTTAACTTTGGGGTATTGTTGGTTTAATTTTAGAAATTAATATTTGTGTTTCTTAAACTATAGGAATATCATTTTAGGGGATAATTAGATCTTGTACTTATCATTTTGGTTTGGATTTACCTCTAAAGACAAGGAATATATATAAATTATCCTTTGTGGATCATGTGATTCTCTTAGAGTTTATTCTAGCTCTTCCGGTGTGACCAAGACTTCTTGAATACTAATTGTTTAAAAAAATTATTTAGTGGTAGAAATTTGTTAAAGAATGAAACTCTACTTAAAAATTAAGTATATATATTTATGTTCTTATTCAATCTCATAAATATATTCCTCATCTTTTTGAAATGTAACTTATGACAAAAAAACGGTGTCCGTTTACTTTTCACACTGGGAAACTAATGAATGTTTGTCCCATCACAAGTTTGTGGTTTTCTAGTTGTCAACTTTCTCTTGATCATGTTTTCTATCCCTATCCATCAGAACATGACACTTATTTTATCTTCCATATCCATGTTTTCCTACATATAATCCTAGTATGGGTTATATTGGTTGACCTTTTTACTTATCTTTATTTATCTTAAAGTGATAGTTTCATTGAATCTTTTTCTGATGTGGGACTTTTCGTTATATTCTCGAGACAAATTTTAAATATTTTTAGGATGTAATTTATTGAAGGAGGGAATAATGTAACACCCCAATATTTCATAGTATGTTAGTTCTTTAAATTAATTCAATAAATTACACTACATGCAACATCGAGTTCAAGCGCACCACGACTTACCAAAGTAGCCGTTCAAAAGTGGTTATGAATATTATTAATAGAATTATGAACTTTATATTACCCTTATAAATTTATAATCAATATTATGAGTTTCATAGAAATAATGTATGGACAAATTAATTTTTTTTAGATAAAAGATGTATTTTTCAAAAAAAATGCAATTTTATCACCTTTAAAGGTGAACCCTTTTTAAGAAAAATATTTGAAACTTTTATATCTTCAATTTGAAAAAATAAAATTCCTATTTGGGATTAGGACATAATAATTTATTTTCAATAAATATTTGGTGTTTTTATGATAACTTTCATGTTTGGGTGAATAGTGAAAAAATAATATATTTTAACTAATAACAACATTTTTAATCAAAAAAATTTATAGTGTTAAACTATACATATGAATGGTTGGGATTTATAGTTAGATTATATTTTTACTATTTAATCCAATTTTATTCATTGGAATTAATTTCACTTTGAAATTGGACACAAACTAATGTTAATCTTTTGGTAGTTATTATTTCATAAAAATACACTTTTTGGTTTTGACAACAGAAATTAATCTTAAACTAATAAATGAAATTTAAATGTTTTGATTTTGGTAAAATAGACTACATTTTTGAATTCATAATATCAAAATTATCTTAGGATAATGTTTTGGTATGTTTATGAAAACTTTTAATTTTTTATGAATAGTGGAAAACACTGAGTTATAGTTTAAAACCAAATTTTTATTTAAATAATTATTTATTTTATTTAAATTTATTTTTGATCAAGATAGATATATAATACCTATATAAGTTCAATTTAAATCATTGCAGTTAGTTTATAACAATTTTAGATATATATTAATTTTATTGAATGTTTTACCGTCTTTTATCCACATCCTAGGAGAATTTGCAAATTCACATAAAACATAATTTTACCACCTCAGTGAGTTGAATTTAAAAAATCCAAGAGACACGGTAAATATTAAGGAGTAAAATGTGGTTCAATAAGATACAAATATTTTTTGTTGAATTGTAACATTTTACTTTTATTTATCCCGGTTAAAAGTAAATAGGGTAATTAAGGGTAAAAATGATATTATTATTACCATAACAAATGTCACAATTCTATTGGATAAGTTTTATTCGACCAAAAACAATCATAGAAATAAAATATAAACCTATTTGGTCCACTTGGATTTGATTAGGACACTTATTATTATTTAATTCAAAGAAGAGTTAAAAGAGATAAAGTCAAATTTTAATCACTAAAACATTTTTAATATAGGGATATACATAAGATATATTCGATTATAAATATTAATTAGAGATATAAAAACATTTCCTACATAATTTTATTTTTGTTATAATTTTTAGAAATTAATTTATTTAATTTATGTATGAAACAATAGTGATTCAGTAATTAACTAATTAATGAAAAATTAAAATAATTGATACTATAAATATCCAAATAAAATTAATTTGATACTTTTTATGAATTAAAATAATTTTATATATTAATATTACATATTATGGTTGGTTAGATGAATTTTCTTTTTAAGTAATAATGTTGTTATGAAATTAGAAAAAATAAAATATCCAATAGTGTCAACATTGACATAAAAGAGATTTTTTAAAAAAAAATTATTAATTGATATTCCATTCCTAAAAATATAAGGTTTGGATAAAGGACTTATATAATTATAGGTATATCATTAATGAACCACTTGGGGTTCTCTTGGAATTATATAGTAAGTTTATTAACCATATAATATAAAAATACAAAAAGACATGGTAAATGTCAAACTATTTAACTAAGTGTTAAATCTAAAAGATAAAGTTAATATAGTGACCAAAACAATTTAAAACCTTTTGAAAGAGTGTTTTTCGACCCGTACCCTCCTTATACTTTAAATAATTAATTTTTGAGCCATTATAAACCGAAAATGATTTTATTATAAAATAATATTTCTAGCGTTTCCTTAGGTACCCCTCACCCGTCTTATAACAGGGCACTCCACCTTCCCTCTAATTCACACCATCAAATCCTTTTGGCTCGGACAAAACTAGACAAAATATCCTCTCAAATTACCTCAATTAATTCTAGAGGAATTCCTTTAGTCATAATCCGTCAAAATGAGCTCTTTTGATCAAATCAAAAGGAAGAACCCGAAGAAGAGATAATAATTTCACCACCCTCTTTCAAGTTCTTTTCTTCTTCCACTTCTTCATTATTTGTTATTTCAATTATAAAATAATAACTCCAGTATCATCTATTTACTATGATGTTATTACAAATATGTTATATCCATATTCATTATTCTATCCATCCTTTGATTGACATGTCACCATACGTGCATACGTACAAATTACTGTCTCCACGTCGCGGTGTAATTTTTATTCAATACATTATTATCAAAAGAATGATATTTTCTCTCATATGTACGTACAGATTACTATCTCCACGAACGCGATGAGATTCATTCCCCATTATATACATTCAAGACTAATTTTAATTATATGATTAAAAATAATGTTTAGAGACATGATATAATTATGTATATTAATAAGATACATCCCATTAATAATAAATATGACTCACATGACAAATAATATAAAAGAAAACAAATCTGTTAACACCCAAAACGATGATAATACTAAGATACAATTAACAAAGAAATGTTAAAAGATCATATATGGTATCATATTAATGTATATGATTATTTTATATTTTAATGAAAATTATTTCACCCTTATACAGGAGGTTAACATACCCTCTACCTAGGAAAAGTATAAAGTAAGGGGTTTTTTATCTCATTTTTAATTCTGTGAGATTTCCATTGTTCACCGCATATTTATTTCATGTGGTGTGTGTACATCCCATGATTGTATTCTTTGTGTAATGTAATTTAATTTATGGGTATTTACATCATCATTGTATGATCCTTCTTTCATGGTTTTTTTTTCGTATGTTACCAAATCGATAAGGGAATTTGAAATTTCAATTTCCACTCATTTAGCTTTATTCAAACTTCATTGATTATTTTACTCCAAGATTATGTGTGGAATCAATATTCATTTTCTTATGTCATAATTTCCCCTCCACTTTCTATGTATATACCTTTGATACACATAATCGCTCTGTTGATAAATTCTCAAGTCATCGATATGAACTTGATAAGAGTAATTTTAACTCAATCTCAATTTGTTGAGTTAAGCATCCAATTCATTGTTGTTGTTTATACAAGAATATGTGTCAATGTCATCTGATTGATTTACACTGAATATACAATTATATTTAGTGTATTTATATTTTTCACACATAATTATGTCATTGATTTATCCTTAACCTAAGGATATAGTCTTTATAAGATATTTTATCTCAATTTATATTCCATTGAGACTTCTTTGTTGTTATACACCAAATCACTTTTATATGGTGTATATAATGTACTTTCACATAGTATATCATGAATCCATTTATTATCATGATTTTATAAAGTTTTTATTACCTCAATTATTTGTTTTCAAGTGTCTCTCTTTTGGATAAGAACTCTAACTAAAATATCATTTTAAATGTTTTGAATATTTATTATTCTATATATTTCTCATTACTGACCTTGTTTTAAAAATGGTTTTAAAGATTTATTTATATGGACATTAATGTTTTAAAATCAAAACTCATTTTAAAAGTTTAAAAGTGGTATGGTACACTTTGATTCAAAAATCTATTTTAAATGGCTTCTTGACAAATAGGGAGACTTTTAAATGTTTTCATGAAACGGGGATATTTCTCTCAAATAGTTTTGATGATTATTTTCATCTATGTAATTATCCTTCATTATTCTAGATTTAGGTTAATCTATTACAATAAAATCTTCTATATTGTATTTAATGAGTTATGTTTGACAGTGGATGTTTTATTTTCATATCATTCATGGTTTGTGAATAAAGTATTGACATTTCGTATGCTAGTTTCAATATGACTGTTTATATTATATTTCAAAATTGTCATATGAGGAATGCATTTGACTTAGTAAGTGATGGGTGGATCTCGCTATAGCTCTTCGATGCATCATTAGGACTCATGAGACATACTAGTGTCTTCCCCCAAGTCCTTGAGAAAATCTTATTTGTAGTCTTGGCACAAGTCCTTGACTATGTGGTTATGATAGTCTGGCATTATGCATTCCATCAGTATGAAAGTGGCTATTGATATGGCTTGTGGTTATAAGACTAGTAGAATATCAATGTGAATAAGTAAATGGAATTATTTGATTTTATATTTTCCATATTATGTTGAAGTTCAAGTTTAAAAGGCTTTTGTTCTAGTCTTATACACTGCCTTAAACGTTTATTCTTATTTTTGAATGTTTCCACTATACGGTTATCTTTACTGAGCATCTGAGTTCACCCCTTTCTGTATTTTATTTTTTCTAGGTTGAAAAGAAGTATATTATTATTGACCTCCTGGGATAGTCTATGGGATATCATTATTGTCTATGGAAACAATGTTGTTTTAGTTGCCATTTTATGATGTAATGTAAACCTTATGAATGTATCTTGTGTTTATAAGGATACTAAACTAATCTTTATTTCGAGACTTGATCTTTGTGATCATGCCAATGTTATGTAATAATGAACTGACTCGGGGTAACTGGGGTCGGGGCGTTATAGTTGGTATCAGAGGAAATTTAGTAAAAACCTTGGAAGCTAGATTTAGATAAACTCTGATTAGAGAACATTACCCTAAGATAGACATTGAGAATTAGTATAGATAAATTTCCTAGAATATTGGTATTGTAGAGAATTTGTGAGTATTTCATGAAATACATCCCAGTTTGGATACGAGCAGGTAGAGGTGGCTCTGGAACATATGTACATAGGGGTAAAACCCCAAACCACTGCTTTGAGATAGACTTGAACGAGAATTGGTGCATGACAATGGGCCTTGCCGCACTCTTCGTTACGACAATCCTGGAGGATATGAATAGGATAATTTACATTTTCATTACAAACTGATTTGAAGGATTTTAATATAATATGATAATAAATGACCTTGGATAATCCTAATGTGTTTCAAAATTGAAAATATGTTGTCACGATATTCTCTATAAGATTTTATCACTACTATTACTCACACAATTCTTTCTAGTTTTAGTCAATGGCTGGTTTCCAAGGAAGTCATAGTAACTTTGAGAATGATGTACAAGGTGGGAACAATGGTGGAAATGAGGAAAAAAATTGAATTTTGATAGACATAAAATATATCATGTTCATTCCAAATAAGTTTTCCAAAAATATGATCAACAACATATATATTAACCAACTCCCAGAATCAACAAATAAGAGAAAGGTGATGAATGATAAGAACTCAAGCAGTGGAGACAATGGAGAAAAGAATCTTCAATTCCCTATCATGAACGAAACGTGGGAGGAGACACCTAGGAAAGTGTCTCAATGGAACAAAGAAATGGTTTACGTGTGTTGAAGAAGGAAATAAAGTGAAGAATTGATGAGGAAAATGAAGAGTACTATGGATGAAAATAAATATAGTCCCAAGAATCAATTTATAGTCATTTGCTATAAATTTAGGGGACCTTTCCATTACCCGAGTGAATGCCCTATTCTATAGGATATTTTCATGGACATAGAAGAAGCAATGTAGAAATAAATGGTTGGAGAAATGTTTAAAAGTATTAGTGCTCCTTGTTGATGGGATTACATTGGTTAATTTTCTCTTATACTTGTAACCATGCAGTTTTTCTGTGAAAATGATATTTGAGGAAGAATTATCTTTTCTCTTGTGGATATAGTTATAAATAACCATTTGGTTATATATGATCATTGGTTTGAGGAAATTACACGTTATTATATTTTGGGATGAATATTCAAGGTATGAGATAACATTTGTGAATAAATTATGTTATGGTTATTTTGTGGAATTTATCTCATTTTGGTACAGTTATAAATTATAGTTTTTGAAAATGGACAACACGCATACCGTGTGACAACCCATCGCATTGGACAAAGCTGTGGAAATCGAACCCACAACCAGAGTTTGATTGGGATTTATCACCAACCACTGGACTACATGAGGTCCCTGGTTAGTGTGACTAAGTATTTTTAGTTAAATAATTTCATTGATCAATAATAAGTTGATTTGGGATCTTATGTCTTATCAAATGAATACCCTTAGTATTGGGAAATGATTTGGTGACTAAGTGATAAATGTTATTTTGGAAGATGTTCTCTTTGTTGGGAACACTATATGCCCATGGAAAATAGAATACAATGGGATTTCATTTGAGAAGTAATGGTGGATTTTTATATATGTTTTTATTCTGGATTTATAGTGATTTGGGTTATTTAGGAAAATGATTAACCGATAATATAGAATATGTGATTAGGTTAATTAATTTTAAGTATGTGACTTTAAGAGTAGTAGATGTCATTTGGAGATCAATTTAAAGTGGAAGACTACATAACCAAATTTTTCAATTTTTTCAGTTTCAAAATTAGTTTGGATTATATTTTAAGGATTTTAAGGACAATTGTTTATTGAATGGTATTTATTTATCGTTGGGGTATTATTGTTTTAATTAAAGAATTTTATATTAGTGTTTCTTTCTCTAAAGGATTATCCTTTTGTGGAATCATTAGATCTTGTACTAACCATTTTTGTTTTGATTAATCTCCAAAAATAAGGTAAATGTGTAGATTATCCATTGTGGATCATGTTATTATCTTGATGTTTATTTTACATCTTCTGGTTTGACCAAGACTTCTTGAATACTCATCGTTTAAAAAAATGAGTTAGTGGTAGAAATTGGTTAATGAATGAAACTCTATGAAAAATATAAGTATATATCTTTACTTTTTTAGTCAATCTCATAAATAAATTCTTCATATTTATGAAATATAACTTAAAACAAAAAAATGTTGT
The DNA here is from genome assembly GCA_963277665.1 of Viscum album. Taxonomy (NCBI): domain Eukaryota; kingdom Viridiplantae; phylum Streptophyta; class Magnoliopsida; order Santalales; family Viscaceae; genus Viscum; species Viscum album. Next base: position 676,214,015 of record OY728159.1, on the reverse strand, counting down.
CTTTTTACTTTTCCTTTTGGGAAATTAATGACGTTTTGTCCCATCAACAGTTTGTGGTTTTCTTGTTGTTAACTTTCCCCTGATCATGTTTTCTATCCCTCTCCATCAAAACATGACACTTATTTTATCTTCTATATCCATGTTTTCCTACATGGAATCGTAGTATGGGTTATCTTGGGTGACCTTTTTACTTCTCTTTCTTTCTTTTAAAGTGATAGTTTTATTGACTCTTTTTCTGATATGGTACATTCCGTTATATTCCCAAGACCAATTTTAATAATTGTGATGACACAATTTATTGAATGAGGTAAGAATGTAACACCCCATGATTTCATAGTACGTTAGTTCTTCAAAGAAATTCAATAACTTACACTACACCCAACATCGATTTCAAGCGCACCACAACTTACCAAACTAGCTGTTCAAAAGCGGTTATGAATAGTACTAACAGAATTATAATCTTTATACAACCCTTAAAATTTTATAATCCATATTATGAGTTTCATAGACATAATGTAAGGACAAATTCATTTTTTTCACATAAAAGAAGTATATTAAAAAATTTAATTTTACCTCCTTTTAATGGCGAACACTTTTTAAATCCAATATTTGTAAATTTTATATATTAAATTAGACAAAATTAACTTCTTCTTTGGGATCGGTACATAAGAATTTAGTTTCAATAAATTTTTTGGGTGTTTTCTGTTAACTTTTATATTTGGGTGAATAGTGAAAAATAATATATTTTAACTGAAAACAGCTTTTTTATTCAAAATAATTTATAGTTTTCAACTATAAATATGAATGGTTGGGATGTATAATTGGATTATATTTTTACCATTTAATCTAATGTTGGTCATTGGAAGTAATTTCACTTTGAAATTGGACATAAAAAATGTTAATCTTTTGATAGTTATTATTTCATAAAAATATGTTTTTTGGTTTTGACAACGAGAATTAATTTTAAACTAATAATTGGAATTTATATGTTTTGAATTTGTAAAATAAAAATCATTTTTGAATTCAGAATATCAGAATTATTTTTGGGTGAATTTTTGGTATGTTTCTAAAAACTTTTAATTTTTGATGAATACTGAAAAACACTGAGTTATAGTTTAAAACAAAATATTTATTTAAATAATTATTTATTTTATTTAAATTTATTTTAGGTAAAGATAAATATATAATAATTATATAAGTTCAATTTAATTCATTAGAGTCAATTTATAATAATTTTAGATATATAAAAATATTATTGAACTTTTCACCGCCTATTACCCACCTCCTAAGAGAATTTCCAAATTCACATAAAACATAATTTTACCATTTCTGTGAGTTAAATTTAAAAAATCAAAGAGACACCATTAATATCAAGGAGTAAAATTTGGTTCAATAAGATAAAAATATCTTTTGGTGAATAGTATCGTTTTACTTTTATTTACCCAGGTTAAAAGTAAATAGGGTAATTAAGGGTAAAAATGATATTATTATTACTCTAACACAACTCCCAATTCTATTGGACAAGTATAAATCTGCCACAAAAATCCCGAGGAATAAAATATGAACCTCTCTGGTCCAGATGGATTAGATTAGGACACTTATTATTTTTTAACTCAAAGAAGAGTTAAAAGAGTTAAAATCAATGTTTAATAACTAAATTTTTTTTAATATAGGGCTATATGTTAGATATATTCGATTATAAATATTTATTAGAAAGATAAAATGATTTCCTCCATATTGGTATTTTATTTTTTATTTTTAGAAATTAAATAGTTTAATTTATTAATGGAACAATGGTGATGCAAGAATTACCTAATTAATGAAATATTAAAATAAGTGATATTATAAATATCAAAATAAATTTAATTTGAGACTTTTTATGAATTACACTGGTTTTATAGGTTAATATGACATATTAGGGTTGGTGGGATGAAACTTTTTCAAGTAATAATGCTGTTATGAATTTAGAAAAAACAAAATACCAAATAGTGTCAAAATTGACATAAAAGAGTTTTTAAAACAAATATTAAAATATTAATTGATATTATATTCCTAAAAATCTAAGGATTGTACATAAGAATTATATAATGATAGATGTATCATTAATGAACTACATGGTGTTTTCTTGGAAGTATATACTATGTTTATATACCATATAATATTAAAATACAAAGAGACATGGTAAATGTCAAACTATTTAACTAAGAGGTAAATCTAAAAGATAATGTTAATATATTGACCCAAACCTATCTAAAACCTATTGGTTGAGAGTTTTTCGACCCATATCCACCTTAGACTTTAACTAATTCATTTTGGAGCTATTAGAAACCGAAAATGATGTTATTATAAAATAATATTTCTAGCTTTTCCTAAGGTGCCCCTCTCCCCTCTTATAAAAGGGCACCCCCCCTTCCCTTTAATTAACACCCTAAAAGCCATTTGGATCAGCCAAACCCAGCCCAAATATTCTGCCAACTTCCCTAACATAATCCTAGAAGAATTCCTTTAGTTATAAAGCCATCTTAAGGAGACCTTTTGATCAAATAAAAAAGAAGAACCCGAAGATGAGGTAATAATTTCACCACCCACTTTCAAGTTCTTTTCTTCTTCCACTTCTTCTTTCTTTGTTATTTCCATTCTAAAATAATAAATCCATTATATTATATATACTGTGATGTTATTATAAATACGGTTATCTATCATTTGAATGACATGTCACCATACGTGTGTACGTACGGATTACCGTCTCCACGTCATGGTGAAATTGTTACTCAATACATTATTATTTATAAAAGAATGAAACTGTACATAAAAAGCAAGTATATCTCTTTATTTTATTAGTTAATCTCATAAATAAATTCCTCATCTTTATGGAATGTATCTTTAAACCAAAAAAAAGTTTTCAATTTAATTTTCCAATTTTGAAAATAATGACCGTTTGTCCCGTCCCAAATTTGTGGTTTTCTTGTTGATTATTTCTTCTGATCATGTTTTTGATCATTCTCCATCCAAACATAAAACATAATTTATCTTCCATATCTATGTTTTCCTACATGTAATCCTAGTATGGGTTATCTTGGGTGACCTTTGTACTTCTCTTTCCATATTTTAATGTGATAGTTTTACTGAATTTTTTTTTTGATGCGGAACTTTCTGTTATATTCCCAATCCCAATTTTAAAAATTCTGAGGACCCAATTTATTGAATAATGGAAAATGTAACACCCCATGATATCATAGTACGTTAGTTCTTCAATGTGATTCAATAACTTACACTACACGCAACATCAAGTTCATGCGCATCACGACTTACCAAACTAGCCGTTCAAAAGCGGATATGAATAGTATTAACAGAATTTTAAACTTTATATAAACCTTATAATTTTAGAATCCATATTATGAGTTTTTTAGACATAATATAAGGACAAATTCATTTTTTCAGATAAATGAAGTATTTTTCAAAAAAAATGCAATTTTACTGTTTTTTAATGGAGAACCCTTTTTAAATCCAATATTTGAAACTATTATATATTCAACTTGAAAAAAAAACTTCTTATTTGGGATCGGGACATAAGAATTTGGTTTAGATAAATTTTTGGTGTTTATATGATAACTTTCATATTTGGGTTAATAGTGAAAAATAATATATTTTAACTGAAAACAACTTTTTTAATCCAAATAATTTATAGTGTTCGACAACACATATGAATTTTTGGAATGTATAATTAGATTATATTTTTACCATTTAATCCAATGTTGGTCATTGGAATTAATTTCACTCGGAAGTTGGACATAAAAAATTTTAATCTTTTGGTAGTAATTATTTCATAAAAATGTGATTTTTTGGTTTTGACAACGGGAATTAATTTTAAAATATAAATTCAATTTCTATGTTTTGAATTTTTTAAAATAGACTTCATTTTTTTAATTCAGAATATAAAAATAAGTTGAGGGTGAATTTTTTGTATGTTTTTGAAAACTTTTAATTTTTGATGAATAGTAAAAAACACTAAGTTATAGTTTAAAACCGAATTTTTATTTAAATAATTATATATTTTAGTTATATTTATTTTAGGTCAAGATAGATATATAATACCTATATATGTTCAATGTAATTAATTGAATTCAGTTTATAATAATTTTAGATATATAATGATTTTATTGAACTTTTCACCGCCTTTTACCCACATCATATGAGATTTTTCAAATTCACATAAAACATAATTTTACCACTTCATTGAGTTGAATTTTGAAAATCCTAGAGACATGGTTAATATCAAGGAGTAAAATGTGGTTCAATATGATAAAAATAATTTTTGGTGAATAGTAACTTTTCCTTTTATTTACCCTAGTTAAAAGTAAATAATGAAATTAAGGGTCAAAAAGATATTATTATTAACCTAAGACATGTATTAATTCTATTGGATAAGTATAATTCAACAAAAAACAACGTTAGAAATAAAATATGAACCTCTTCGGTCCACTTGGATTAGATTAGGACACTTATTATTATTTAATTCTAAGACAATTTAAAAGAGTTAAAATCAAAGTTTTATAACAAAAACATTTTTAATATAGGGATATACATAAGATAAATTATATTATAAATATTAATTAGAAATCTATTAATATTTCCTGCATAATAAAATTTTATTTATAATTTTTAGACATTATATAATTTAATTTATTTATGACACAATGGTGATGTAGTAATTACCAAGTTAATGAAATATTAAAATAATTGATATTATAAATGTCCAAATAAATGTAATTTGAGACATTTTATGAATAAAACTTATTTTCAAGGTAAATATTACATATAAGGGTTTTTTAGATGAATTTTTTTCGAAGTAATAATGCTAAAATAAATTTAGAAAAAACAAAATACCAAATAGTGTCAAAATTGGAATAAAAGGGTTTTTAAAATAAATATTATATTAGTAACTGATATTTTATTCCTAAAAATATAAGGTTTGGCCAAAATACCTATATAATGATAGGTGTATCATTAATAAACTACTTGGGATTCTCTTCGAAGTATATAGTATGTTTATTAGCCATATAATATAAAAATATCAAGAGACATGGTAAATGTCAAACTATTTTACTAAGAGTTAAATATAATAGATAAAGTGAATATAGTGACCCAAACCTGTCTAAAACCTATTGGTTGAGTGGTTATCGACCCATCCCAAAATTATCCTTTAAATAATTCATTTTGGATCCATTATAAAATTGAAATAATTTTATTATAAAATAATATTTCCTGATTTTCCTAAGGTGCCCCTCACCCCTCTTATAAAAGGGCACTCCCCCTTCCCTCTAATTCACACATTAAAAGCCTTGTGGCTCGGCCAACCCCTACCCAAATATTCTATCAAATTCCCTCACTTCATCATAGAGTCATTCCTTTTTTCAGAAATCCAATTTAAGGATCCTTTTTGATCAAATCAAAAGGAAGAACCCGAAGATGATGTAATAATTTCACCACCCCCTTTCAAGTTCTTTTCTTCTTCCACTGATTCTTTATTTTTTATTTACATTCTAAAATAATAAATCCAGTTTCTTCTATATACTGTGATCATATTATAAATATTTTACAACCATATTCATTGTTCTATCTATTCTTTGAATGACATGTCACCATACGTGCGTACGTACGGATTACCGTCTCCACGCCGTGGTGTAATTGTTATTCAATACATTATTATTGGGATGGGTATAATAATGATTTTTTATTCATTTAAATAATAAATATAATATGATAATGATTCTGTATATATGATATACCATCCAATTATATATTATTTTAAAATCAAAAGAATGATATTTTCGCTCCTGCGTACGTACGGATTACCGTCTCCACGAACGCGATGAGATCATCCCTATTGTATCCATTCAAGAATAATTTTCATTAGATGATTAAAAATAATTTTTAGAGACATGATATTATTATGTATATGAATAAGATAAATCCCATCCAAAACAAATATGACTCACATAATAATGAATATAAAGGAAAACAAATCCGTTAACACCCGAAACGATGATAATACTATGATATTATTAGCAAAGCAATGTTAAAAGATCCTATATGATGCCATATTAATTTATATGATTCTCTTATATTTTAATGAAATTATTTCACCATTATATAGGAGGTTAACCTACCCTCGACCAAGGAAAAGTAAATAGTAAAGGGTTTCTTATCTCACTTTTAATTCTGTGAGATTACCATTGTTCACTACATATTTATTGCATGTAATGTGTGTACTACCCATGATTATATTCATTGTGTAATATACTTAAATTTATGGATATTTAAATCATCATTGTATGATCCTTCGTTCATGGGTGTATGTTTTTTATTTTACTAAATCGATAAGGGAATTTGAAATTTCAATTTCCACTCATTCGACATTATGCATAATTCATTGATTATTTTACTCCAAGATTATGTGGGGAATCAATATTCATTTGCATATGTCATAATTTCCACTCCCCATTATGTGGATATACTTTTGATACACATAATAACACCGTTGATAAACTCTCAAGACATCGATATGAACTTTATAATAGTAATTTTAACTCAATCTACATTGGTAGAGTTAAGCATCCAATTCATTAGTGTTGTTTTTACAAGAATATGTGTGAATGTCCTCTGATTGATTTACCATGAATATCCAATAATATACATATTTTCATACTTGGATAAATAAAACATAGAAAGGGGTGATCTCAGATGCTCAGTAAGTATAACATTATAGTGGACACTTTCATAAATAACCATAGACGTTTAAGGCAGTGTATTAGACTAGAACAAAAGCCTTTTAAACTTGAACATTAGCATAATATGGAAAAGTTAAAATAAAATAATTCCATTTACATATTCACGTGGATATTCTACTAGTCTAATAATCACATGCAACATCAATAGCCACATTCATAATTATGGAATGCATAATTCCGGACTATAATAACGACATAGTCAAGACCTTGTGCCAAGACTAAGAATAAGATTTTGTAATGGCCTTGTGCCAAGACACTAGTTTGTCTCATGATACATATCGATGCATCGATGAGCTATATTAGGCTCCACCCGTCACTTACTAATTCTAATTCATTCCTTATATGAAAATTTTGAAACATAACATCAACATTAGAATTAAAACTAGCATACGAAATGTCAATACTATATTCACAAACCATGAATGGTATAAAAATAACACATCCACAGTAAAACATAACTCATTCAATACAATATGGAAGATTGTATTTTAACATATTAACCACAATTGAGAATAATAATTGATATTGACATAGATGAAAATAATCAACAAAACTATTTGAGAGAAATATCCCCTTTTCTGGAAAACATTTAAAAGTCACACTATTTGTCAAGAAGCTATTTAAAAATTGATTTTTGGATCAAAGTGTCCAATAGCACTTTGAAACTTTTAAAAAGAGTTTTAATTTTAAAAAATTAATGTCGATATAAATAAATCATTAAATCCATTTTAAAACATGGACATTAATGTGAAAGATATAGAAAATAAATATTTAAACCATTTAAAATGATATTTTAGTTAGAGTTCCTAACCAAAAGAGAGAAACTTGAATTCAAATAATTGATGTAATAAAAACTTTATAATATCACGAGAATAATGGGATTCATGATATACTATGTCAAAGTACATTCTATACACTATATAAAAGTTATTTGGTGTATAAAAACGAAGAAGTCTCAATAGAATATAAATTGATATTAAATCTCTTATAAAGACTATATCCTTAGGTTAAGGATAAATAAATGATATAATTATGTGTTACAAATATAAATACACTCAATATTATTGGATATTCAGTGTAAATCAATCAGATGACATTCACACATATTATTGTAAAAACAACACTAATGAATTGGAGGCTTAACTCAACAAATGGATATGGAGTTAAAATTACTCTTGTCAAGTTCATATCGATGACTTGAGAAATTATCGACGGAGTGATTTTGTGTATCAAAAGTATATCCATAGAAAGGGGAGTGGAAATTATTAAAGGTTCTGGGTGCATCGGATGCTCATGGGTGGACGTGCCCACATTGCTTTTTGTCATTAGCAATGATCAATCCAGGATCAATACGACGATAAATGTTAGTCTCCATAGATCGATTCACAGAAATAGACAAAGAGGAAGAATGGCCCTGGAACCACAAAAGTGGATCATCACTGGTGGATTATAATTATTATAATTTATTGAAAAGAAGTTCCTTTTGGGTGTTCTTTCTTCATTGATATTCTTGATCACATTCTAATGTGATTCGTCGTTGCTTCGCAGAAGCCAAAGGTAGAATTCTTCTAGTGGTGATCCACACGTGGACCACGTATCTCTGGACGTCGACAAAGGTGTCTCCGGGTGCTAGCATGGATAAAACATTGCTTGCATTGTTCTCCTTAGATAGTCTTGATACGATGGAAGAGGATCTCTCTCGGTCTTGAGAGAATTCTTGGAGGAAGAGTTTCTTTCGGCCTTGAAATAATTCTCCAGAGTTATTGTGAAAAAATTCTCTTGTGTTAGGAAAAGTTTTGGGGTTTTGAGGATATTTATAATCGGGTTTGATTTTGTAGAGTTATGAAAATAAATAAATGCGTTACACATTTTTTAATTTCATTAAATCCCTTTTGAAAACCCCATGTCGAGTCATTAATTCCATGACATTCACCCACACTGATTATAATAAATATCATTTAATAAAACAATATTTCCTCAAAATCCCGACTGGAAAAACTAGAGGGCGTGTATTAATAAATACACGGCGTGTAATTTTTTTTCATTGAAAAATACAGGGCGTGTACATTAAATGTACACGTCCTGTATATCATGTTTTCATTTATTAATTTCCTTTCCAAAATTAAAACTACACGGCATGTACATTTAATAATACACGACGTGTACTTGTTTTCAAAGTAAAACTACATGGCGTGTAATCATTGATACATGGCGTGTACTTGTTTTATTTTATTCTTCCTCCAACATTAAAAAGATTTAGGATTCCTTGAAAAATTATTAATCCTAGTACGGGAATTATCTTTATTCTATTTGAGATACTTGAAAACACTTAGTGTGTGACCCTCTAGGACTCTTTCTCATTAGCATTCGGTAGGATTGCCTAAAGTACATGATTACTGTCTAGCAACGGGTCAAGGAACCCTAGAGAAAGAATTTGACGCCGCATTTACATATCACCTCATATGAATGCTTACTGTGTAATTTAATCCCTTTGTCTCAATATCTCATCAAGAAGGTCTCATTGTAGTGTCATAAACCTATATGCAAGATCTGTCATTCTTTGACTACCAGAAATAAACTCGTCGTGTCACCATGGCCAGGGAATTTATTCGACAGTTCTATTTCAATCAAAGGACCGGAGATATCTACTTCCATAAACATGGAAGGGACAAATCCTTCCTCCACTAATCCATTAACAACATGTCATTGGTGATGCACCCAACTTTCCCTCCTTCCCGCCAACTGTCTATGTGATGGTTTTCATAAGAAACTCTAAGTGTGTGAGTCATGACATGAGTTAATGATAATCTTCCAGTCTAAAGACCATTACACATGCTCGGAGATAGTAATGTCTGATGACACCAAAACATGCAGAATTATGACTAGTAGGCCTGTTCTCATAATCTCTCATACTAGAGATTACCAAGAGCGAACTCCATGAGAAAGAGTCTCATGTTCTTATAAGTACTCACACATGACGGTCTGTATACTATGTGTCCTATCATAGTTTGTCATCCAACCATAGAACTTTGTTTAAGAATATTGTTATAGAATTTTAAGGTTCTCATCATAGCGGGGATCTACCACGACCTTATCAATGAAACAAATATTCCAAGACATTATTATATTATAGTCATGCAAAATAATGAAAAATATATAATAAGTGATCTTTCATGTAATCAAAGTACAAACAAGTTGGTTCTCGGGACACTAACCCTAACAAACTCCCACTTGGACTATAGCCAACTACCTATGACTTTTAGTCCACTAGACCTCACATGATGATCATGTTTCTACTGAGTCCAATCTTTAGTCAAGGGGTCCCCCATGTTGTCTTCCGTGGAAGTACTACTCACTACAACTTCACATATTTGAGAAAAATCCCTCAAGAGATGATACTTCTGAAGTATGTGCTTTGTCCGCTGATGTGACCTTGGATCTTTTGCAAGTTCAACCACTGCAGTATTATCACAATATAGTGTGATAGTATATTTACTTCTAGGTACTAAATCTATCTCTTGGAGGAAATTCACATCCATACTGCTTCTTTAGTTGCCTCAGAAGCTGCGATATACTCAGTCTCTGATGCAGAATTTGCCACCACACATTGCTTTGAGCTCTTCCAGCTCACTACACCTCCATTCAAACTAATGATGTATCCTGTCGGTGACATCATGTCATCTTGATCAGTCTAGAAACTAGAATCTACATGTCCTTTGATGACTAGTTCATGATCTCCTCCATAAACCAGGAAAATATCTTAGTACGCCTCAGATATTTAAGGATAGTCCTGACCGCCATCCAATGGTGTTCTCCTAGATCGGCTTGATATTTTCCTATCACACTTAATTCATAAGAAATATCTAGCCTTGTACATAGAATATCATACATGACTGGCCTAATCGAGGATGCATAAGGGATCCTTTCCATTTTCATTATTTACTCATGTGTCTGAGGAAACATTTTCTTGGAAATATGAATACCATATGACACTAGCAATAATCCCCTCTTGGATTGTTCCATAATGAATCTCTAAAATATCTTATCAATGTCTGTACTTTGACTCAGGCCGAACATTCTCTTGGATCTATCATGATGGATCTTGATCCCAATAATATATACAGCCTCAGCCAAGTCTTTCATGGAGAATCATTTATTTAACCATGCCTTAACTGACTGTAAGACACGTACTTCAATTCCAATTAGAAATATGGCATCAACATATACTATTAGGAAAATGACTGCACTTCTACTAATCCTCTTGTAGACACAAGGCTCACATTCGTTCTTAACAAAGACAAATTCCATTATAGCTTCATCAAAATTAATGTTCCATGGCCTTGATGATTGCATTAATCCACAAATGGATTTCTGCAACTTGCATACCTTGTTGGCATCCATTGGATTCACAAACCCTTCAGGTTGCATCATGTAGACATCATCCTGGAGGTTCCTATTAAGGAATACTGTTTTGACATCCATTTGACAAATTTCATAGTCATGGTAAGGGGAAATGGCCAAGAGGATTCTGATGGACATCAGCATCACAACCAGTGAAAATGATTCATCATAGTCAATTCCTTGATGTTGTCTAAAACCATTGGAAACCAGTCGTGCCTTATAGGTGCCGACATTCTCCTCCATGTACAGTTTTTTCTTGAATAACCATTTATTACCAATAGGCTTTACATCAACTAGAGGATCTACCAAAATATAGACTTGGTTTTGGTATATGGAATCCATTTCAGAATTCATGGCTTCTTGCAATTTGGCAATGTATGTGCCTTCAATTGCTACCTTTTACGTAAGAGGATCATCATTGTCATCCAATAATGAGTCACCATCCTCTGTGACAAGAATACCATATTGTTCTAGTTCTCTCACCTCTCTCGTGATCCTACACAGTTCTTGTGTCTCCGGAACAGATTGTTCTTCCACGGGGCTTTGTGGAACCTGTTCTTGTACCAACTCTTTTGTATCTTGAGCCTCGACTTCATTGAAGTCTATCTCGCTCCGACTATCCCTTTTGGAGATGTTCTCCCTATCAATGAATATGTCATGTCTTGACACTGTATCCTTTTTTATGAGGGGTTGTATTGGTAATATCCCCTTGTTTCCTAGGGTCTCCTATAAAGATACACTTTGTGCCTCGGGGTGCAAGTTTGTTACCTGAAGTGGACTTAACAAATTCTTCACTACCCCACACATGTAAATTCGATAACATAGATTTGTGTCCACTCCATAACTCATATGGAATAATGTTTATTGATTTTGTTGGTACTTGGTTTAGTATGTGTGCTGCTTTTTGAAATGAATATCCCCAAAAGGATAATAGAAGACTCGCACGACTCGTCATTGATCTCACCACGTCCAACAGTCTGTGGTTCCTCCATTCACTTACACCACTCCACTGAGGTGTGTAAGGAAGAGTGAGTTGAGATAGAATCCCAAACTATTATAATAAATCAATGAAGTCCTGATTAAGATATTCTTCTCCTCTGTCTGAGTGGAGTTATCTACATACCAAGCTGGTTCTCAACATCATTCTTGTATTCATTGAACAGATGAAAAGAATCTGACTTATATCTCATTATGTAAATATATCCATATCTACTAAAATCATCAGTAAAAGTTATGAAGTATGGGAACCAACCCATTTCTTCAAATGGGAATGGTTCACACACATCTTTGTGAACTAATATAGAAGCTATTTTTCCATTTCACCTTTCCCATAAATGCGGATTTGGTCATTTTTCCTTGTAGACACACATGACATACACCAAGTGGTTTTAGTTTGAAAGAATCTAAATACCCATGTTGATGTAATTTTGTCAAAAGTTTCTCATTGACATGACCTATATGGTGATGCCAAAGTTGTTTGTGATATGAGTCATGTGAATTTATTTTGTCATCGATTTCCATTACTTGGTTTGTTTAGTCTAACACATAAACACCGTTATATAAAAGTTCCCTACCAAAACAAATGATATCTTTATAAAAGTAGCAGCATCCAATTCCAAATGTGATGATGAATCCATCAGTATCTAATATGGATACTGAAATAATGTTTTTGCTTACAGATGGTATATAATAACATCTTTTTAGAACCAATACCATCCCCGTAAGAAATGTGAGGTGCTAGTCTCCAATAGTTATAATAGCGAGTCTGACACTGTTGCCTGCTCTTCGATCCACCTCACCTCGGTAAATCTTTATGAATCTACTTGCTTCCTGTATTTGGATACAGATGTGATCACCACAAATAGTATCTAATACCCAATTTGTAGAAATAGATAGATTTTATTCGTTAACAAATGCACCTGAAGCTTCCCCTTTCTTCCCTGGCTGGGTGCAGTTTTTCTTCCAGTGGCCCTTCTTACCACATGCGAAACAAACAAAATCTTGTTCCCTTTCCTCCCCTTTGATATTACTTTTCTTGGAAGGCCTTCAGGAATCTTTGGGCTTAAATCTCTTCACCATCCCTTTAATTTTATTCACCATGAGGGAAAATGGTTTTTCACGCTTCATGTCATTGTCCACTTGGCGATTGAGGATAAGAATATCAGAAAGAGTCTTCTCAATGTTGTTTACATTGAAGTTCACCACAATGTTTGAGAAGCTCTTCGAGAGTGATGAAAGAATGAGATCGGTACCTTGTTCTTCCGGGAGTTTAAACCCTAGAACCACCAAGCGCTCGATGTAGCCAATGAGCTTGACTACATGAGACCCAGCTGGGGCACCCTCTCCAAGCCTGCTCTGAAATATAGCCCTGGAGATCAAAATCCATTACAGTCTTTCTCTCTCCTGGTATAGACCATGGAGGTGCTCAAGTATGCTACTGGGATCCATGTATTCATGAGACATCATGAATTCATTAGACATTGATGACAACATCAAACATTGAACGTCAAGTGCATCACTCAAATGTTGATCATAGACAGGGAAATCCTCATCACTCGCCCCTAGGGTAGGAGAATCAGGAATTGAGGACTCCAGTGCGTAATACTTTCATTCATGGCGTATGATAACCTGAAGGCGCCTAAACCATTTCTAAAAGTTACTGCCAGTGAGGATATTGTCTTTATCTAGAATTGATCCTAGAGAAAATGTGGTTGACAAGTTTTTCATTTTGATTCTAAAAATTAAAAGAACATATTTATCAGTACTTTCTTGATTACATTTTATGAGAAATAATAAATGAATTTATTAATTCTCCCACTATTTTATCATGTCCCAACGGCCCTCACCATTGAACTCATAATTTCTAGTTGCTTTGATATTCCAGTGGCAAGGATCCATATTCCACTTCGCATAACCCCAACAAGGGTTGGTCAATATATTTGAAGGTATTTAGGTAGGTAGGTCTTTGCCAACTATGAGCTTACAGTTCCTTGATCTGTTGAGTGGACTCCCCAATCCTGAAATCCTAACTTGGATTTCCTCAACTCTTGCCTCCAATATCACACCAAGTCTTTCAAGGGATACTTCTCTTGATGTAATATGGTTATGTCAATCTGAAACCTTTCATTAGGGCTTCCTTTATAAAATTATGTGTCCCAACAAGGGTTGGTCAAACACATAGTTTTATTTAGTCTTTCCATTAATCAAGAAACGGAAGCCTTGGTCTGACTTAATATGGAATTTGAGGGATTTTATTCTTTATGCATAGTTTTTCATTTTCACATGCTTATTAATATTATGTGACTCTTGCTTAAGTGATTAACCATGTTTTGATAATGTTTACACATAGTAAAATTTTTATTTGATTCCATATTTTCATGGTTGGTTATAAATTATGTGACCGTGACAACACATACATAATAAATAAACCATGCAATCAGAAATAATTAAAATAAGATGTAATGATCTTGAGATTCTATTGGTTAGCTTATCTAGCAGTTTTGATAAGTTAACCCTGACCTAGGGAAAACACCTCGAACCTAATGGTTCATGTTTTGCAGCTCCCACCTGTCCACCTTTGTGTCTTCTTGGGTTGGTTTCGCCTCATCTTCTGATTTCGAAGTATCTCCTCTGGCTTGGGAGATCCTTCATTACATGGGGTTTACATTAAAGAAACCATGGGCACGCAGGCCCTACATTTTATTGGAAGAAGGCCCGCTGGCCAACGAATTTAAATTAAACAAATTTAAAAGAAACCATACACAAATACAAAGGGTCTTTGGTCTAGCTCATGGCCATCCATAGTATGCAATGCCATTTACACATATTTAGAATTAAAATTATTTTTATCATTCAATTATTTATGATAAGTCACGCTTGATTTAAATTAATTATGATCTTATAATTAATCAATTATTTATCTTAAATTACTTTATAAATTTATTTGAGATTATTCTCATCCATATTCCTTGTATAGATCTTTGTACTTTTTCGACTAAACCTTGTGAAATTCCATTTCTGGAAAGTACACGGTGTGTAGTTTATATTTACATGGCGTGTATTTCTTTTCATCCTTTATCCAAAGTACACACTGAGGGATTTGATGTGTTTTCTCTACTTTGTTAATTTTGGAGTACACGACATGTAGATTAATATAATACGGCATGTACTTCCATGTTACGTGGTAACCGGCCTGGCAATCCTGTGTATGCAGAACACGGCTTCTCCTTGTACACAGTTTCACTTGGGCCCGATCGGACTACACGGCGTGTTGATTCAAAATACATGCCGTGTATTTTGGTTCCACGCGCCATTCATTTTTGGTCAACAAAGTGTAATAAAACTCAGGTATACTCAATTCACATGGTGTGGTTTGGCGGACCAGTATCAGTTTGTTGAACCTAGGTACACGACGTGTAGTTTTAATTACATGCCGTGTATTCCCGTGTTGTACAGACAGAAAGAGCGGATCCTTCGAATGAGTTCCTCATTTTTATTTTAATCAAAATTACAATTCAAAGGATCCTTTCTATGATGTGAATTGAGAAACGAAGGATGAAGAAAAGATCTTGTTCATTCAGTTTTATAGAACAATTTATCTTGAATTGAATTGAATATAAATGCGTAAATTATCAATGAAAATTAAATAATTATAATCAATGTTGTAACCTCCCATTGATACCATTTGAAGGTTCCGTGTGTAGCAGAAGCGCGTGGCTGGAATTTCCCACTTGGATTTTTGTCATTAGCAATGATCAATATGGGATCAATACGACGATAAACGCCAGTCTCCACGGATCGATTCACAGAAATAGACAATGAAGAAGAATGGTCCCAGAACCACAAAAGTGGATCATCACAGGTTGATTATAATTAATTTAATTTATTGACAAAAGGTACCTTTTGGGTGCTCATTCTTCCTTGATATTCCTGATCACATTCCGATGTGATTCTTCGATGCGTCACAGAATCCAATGGTAGACTTCCTCTAGCAGTGATCCATACGTGCACCACATATCTCTAGACGTCACCAAAGGTGTCTTCGGGTGCTAGTGTGGAGAAACCTTTGCTTGCGTTGTCCACCTTAGATCGTCTTGATCCAATGGAAGAGGGTCTATCTCTGTCTTGTGAGCATTCTTGGAGGAAGAGGTTCTTTCGGCCTTGAAAAAATTATCCAGAGTTGTTGTGCACAACGATTCTGTTGTTTTAGGAAAAGAGTTGGGGTTGTGAGGATATTTATAATCGGGTTTTAGGTTTTAGAGTTATGAAAATAAATAAACGTGTTACACATATTATTTATTTCATTAAATCTCTTTTGAAAACCCCATGTTTAGTCATTAATTCTTTGTCATGTACCCACACTGATTATAATAAATATCATTTAATAAAATGATATTTCGTCAAAATCCTGACTGGAAAAACCATACAGCCTGTATTAATAAATACACGGCATGTACTTGTTTTTCAAATAAAATTACATGGAGTGTATATTAAATATACACAACATGTATATCTTGTTTTCATTTATTCATTTCCTTTCCAAAATGAAAAATACACGGCGCGTACATTTAATAATACATGACGTCTACTTGTTTTAAAAAATAAAACTACACAACGTGTAATCATTGATACATGGCATGTACTTGTTTTATTTTATTCATCCTCCAACATTAAAATGAATTAGGCTTCCTTGAATAATTATTAAACCACGTATGGGAATAATCTTTATTCTACTTGAGATACTTGAATACACTTAGTGTGTGACCCTCTAGGCTTCTTTCTTGTTGGTATTAGGTGGGCTTTACTAAAGTCCAAGATTACTGTCTAGCAAATGGTCAAAGCACACAAGAGAACGAAGATGGCACTAAATTGACGTATCACCTCATACAAATGCTTACTGTGTAATTTAATCCCTATTTCTCAATATCTGATCAAGCATGTCTCATTATAGTGTCATAAACCTATATGCTTGATTTGTCTTTCTTTGACTTTTAGAAATAAACTCATTGTGTCCCCATGGACAAGGAATTTATTCGACAGCTCTATTTCAATCAAAGGGCCCGAGATATCTACTTCCATAAACATGGAAGGAACAAATACTTCCTTGACTTATCCATTAACAACACGTCATTCGTGACACACCAAACGTGCCCTACTTCCCACCGACTGTCTACGTGACAGTTTTCATCAGAAAATCTAAGTGTGTGAGTCATGACATGAGTTAATGATATTCTTCTAGTTTAAGGACCATTACACATGCTCATAGATATTAATGTTCAATGACACCAAAACATGAGGAATTACTACTAGCAGATATGTTCTCATAATCTCCAATCTTGGAGATTAGCAAGTGCGAACTCCATGAGAGAGAGTCTCATCTTCTTATGAGTACTCACACATGATGACCTATATACTATGTGTCCAATCAAAGTATGTCATCCAACCATATAACTTAGTTTAAGAATATTTTTATAGAATTTAAAGGTTCTCATCATAGCAGGGATCTTCTATGACCTTATCAATGCAACAAATATGCAGGACATTATTATATTATAGTCAAGAAGAATAGTGAACAATATATAATAAGTGATCATTCATGTAATCAAAGTACAAATCAGTTGGTTCTCAGGACACCAACCCTAACAATTATGACATAAGAAAATTAATATTTATTCCACACATAATCTTGGAGTAAATTAATCAATGACGTATGCATAAAGTCGAATGAGTGAAAATTAAAATTTTATATTCCCTTATGGATTTGGTAACATACGAATCATCCACCTATGAAAGAAGGATCATACAATGATAATTTAAATATCCATAAATTAAAGTATATTACGCAATGAATAAAATCATGGGTAGTACACACACCACATGCAATAAATAAGTGGTGAACAATGAAAAATCTCAAGGAATTAAAAGTGAGATAAGAAACCCCTTACTTTTTACTTTTCCATGGTCGGGGGTTGGTTAAATTCTGTTATAATGGTGAAATAATTGTCATTAAAATATACAAGAATCATATACATTAATATGATACCATATATTATATTTTCTCATTGCATTTTTATTAATAACATAGTATTATCGTCATTTCGGGTGTTAATAGATTTGTTTTCCATTATATTATTTTTTATGTGAGTCATATTTGTTTTGGATGGGATATATCTTATTCATATCCAGAATGTTAACATTTCTCTAAACATTATTTATAATCATCTAATGAAAATTATTCTTGAATGGATATGATGGGGAATGGATATCATCACATTTGTGGAGACGGTAACCCGTACGTACGCACGATCGACAATATCATTCTTTTGATATAAAAAAATATATAATTGGATGGTATATCATATATAAAGAATCATTATCTTTTTATATTTATTATTTACATGAATATCACATCATTATTATACCCATCCAAATAATAATGTATTGAATAACAATTACACCATGACGTGGAGATGGTGATCGGTACGACGTGGAGACGGTAATCTGTACGTACGCACGTATGGTGACATGTCATTCAATGGATGGATAGAATAATGAATGTGGCTGTAAAATATTTATAATAAAATAATAGTATATAGAAGATACCGGACTTATTATTTTATAATGGAAATAACAAAGAAAGAATAAGTGGAAGAATAAAAAAAACATGAAAGAGGGTGGTGAAATTATTACCTCTTCTTTCGGTTCTTCCTTTTGATTTCATTATAAGGGCTCCTTAAGTTGGCATTCTGAATAAAGGAATACCACTAGGATGATGTGAGGGAAGTTTAGAGGATATTTGGGTGGGGGTCTGCTGAGCCAAAAGGCTTTTAAGTTGTGAATTAGAGGGAAGAGGGAGTGCCCTTTTATAAGAGGGGTGAGGGGCACCTTAAGAAAAGCTAGAATATTATTTTATAATAAAATAATTTTCGGATTTTAATGGATCTAAAATGAGTTATTTAAAGTATAAGGTGGGGATGGGTCTAACACCACTCAACCAATAGTTTTTAGATAGGTTTGGGTCACTATATTAACTTTATCTTTTAGATTTATCTCTTAGTTAAATTGTTTGACATGTACCATGTCTCTTTGTATTTTTATATTATATGGTTAATAAACATACTATATACATCCAAGAGAACCCAAAGTGGTTAATTAATGATACAGCTATCATTATATAAGTCCATTGGACGAAACTTAGATTTTTTGGAATATAATATCAAATAATAATATAATATTTGTTATAAAAACTCTTTTATGCCAATTTTGACACTATTTGGTATTTGGTTTTTTCTAAAATTCATAACAGCATTATTACTTTAATCGAAAATCATATAACCAACCCTAATATGTCATATTAACCTATAATAGTATTTTAATTTAAAAAAAGTCTCAAATTACATTTATTTGGATATTTATAATTTCAATTATATTCATATTTCATTAATTAGGTAATTTCTGCATCACCATTGTGTCATAAATAAATTAAATTATGTAATGTCAAAAAACTATAAATAAAATACAATTATTTAGGAAATATTTTTATCTTTATAATTAATATTTATAATATAATTTATCTTATGTATAGCCCTATATTAAAAATGTTTTATTTATTAAACATTGATTTTAACTCTTTTTCACTCTTCTTCGAATTAAATAATAATAAGTGTCCTAATCTAATCCAAGTGTACCAATGTGGTTCATATTTTATTTCTAGGTTTTTTTGGTCGAATTATAATTATCCAATAGAATTTGGACATGTTTTAGGGTAATAATAATATCAATTTTACCCTTAATTACCCTATTTACTTTTAACCGGGGTAAATAAAATTAAAAAGTTACATTTCACCAAAAATTATTTTTGTCTTATTGACCAACATTTTACTCATTTACATTAACGGTGTCTCTCATATTTTCTAAATTAAACTCACATAAGTGGTAAAATTATGTTTTATGTGAATTTAAAAATTTTCATAAGAGGTTGGTAAAAGGCGGTGAAAATTTCAATAAAATATATATATATATATAAAATTATTATAAACTGACTCCAATTAATTAAATTGAATATATATATGTATTATATATCTTCTTGACCTAAATTAAATTTAAATAAAAAAATAATTATTTAAATAAAAATTCGGTTTTAAACTATAACTTAGTGTTTTTCACTATTCATCAACAATTAATGATATTCAAAAACATACCAAAAATTCACCCTAAGCTAATTTTGTTATTATGACTTCAAACATGAAGCTTATTTTACCAAATTAAAAAAATAAAAATTTCATTTACTAGTATAAAATTAATTCTCATTTTCAAAACCAAAAAGCATATTTTTATGAAATCATAAATAGCAAAAGATTAACAATTGTTTAGGTACAATTTCAAAGTGAAATTACTTCCAATGACCAACATTTGATTAAATGGTAAAAATGTAATATAATTATAAATCCCAATCATTCATATGTATAGTTTAACAATATAAATTATTTTGATTAAAAAAGTTGTTTTCAGTCAAAATATTTTATTTTTCACTATTCACCCAAATATGAAAGTTATCAGAAAAACACCAAAAATTTATTGAAAATAAATTATTATGTCCTGATCCAAAAGAATAAGTTTATTTTTTCAAATTGAATATATAAAAATTTCAAATATTTGATTTTAAAAGGGATCTCCATTAAAAGGAGGTAAAATTGATTTTTTTTGAAACATACTTCTTTTATCTGAAAAAAAGGAATTTGTCTTTAAATTATATCTAAAATACTCATAATATGGATTCTAAAATTATAAGGGTTATATAAAGTTTAAAATTCTATTAATACTATTCATAACTGCTTTTGAACGGCTTGTTTGGTAAGTCGTGGTGCGCTTGAACTCGATGTTGCATGTAGTGTAAGTTATTGAATTACTTTGAAGAACTAATGTACAATGAAATCTTAGGTGTTACATTTTTCCATCCATAAATAAATTGCATCATTGAAATTTTTAAAATTGTGCTTTGAAATATAACAAAATGTTCCACATCAGAAAAAGAGTCAATAAGACTATCACTTTGAAAGAAAGAAAGAGAATTACAAAGGTCACCCTAGATAACCCACACTAGGATTCCATGTAGGAAAACATGGATATGGAAGATAAACTAAGTATCAATGGAATGTCAATTGAGATGAAATATCTTATAAAAACAATATCCTTAGGTTAAGGATAAATAAACGACATAATTATTTGTGAAAAATATAAATACACTCAATATGATTAGATATTCAGTGTAAATCAATCAGAGGACATTCACATGTATTCTTGTAAAAACAACACCAATGAATTGGATATTTAACTCAACAATTGGAGATTGAGTTAAAATGACTCTTATTAAATTCATATCCATGACTTGAGAATTTATCAATGGATTCATTATGTGTATCAAAAGTATATCTACAGAAAGGGGAGTGGAAATTATGACATAAGAAAATTAATAGTTATTCCACTAATAATCTTGGAGTAAAATAATCAATGAAGTATGCGTAAAGTCGAATGAGTGGAAATTGAAATTTCAAACTCCCTTATCGATTTGGTAACTTAAGAAACATACACCCATGAATGGAGGATCATACAATGATGATGTAGATATCCATAAATTAAAGTATATTACACAATTAATACAATCTTGGGCAGTACACACACCACATGCAATTAATAAGTGGTGAACAATGGGAATCTCACAGAATTAAAAGTGAGATAAGAAACCACTTACTTTGTAATTTTCCTTGTTGGAGGGTAAGATAAACTCCTGTATAGTGGTTAAATATTTTCCATTAAATTATACATGAATTATATACATTAATATTATACCATATATGATCTTTTAACATTGCTTTGTTAATAATATCATAGCATTATTGTCGTTTCGGGAGTTAAAGAATTTTTTTTCCTTTATATTATTTTTTATGTGAGTCATATTTGTTATGGATGGGATGTATCTTATTCATATACAGAATGATATCATGTCTCTATACATTATTTATAACCATCTAATGAAAATTAGTCTTGAATGGATAAGATGAGGAATGAATCGAATCGCGTTCGTGGAGACGGTAAACCGTACGTACACACGAGCGACAATATATTTATTTTTATATTAAAATAATATATTATTGGATGGTATATAATATATAACGAATCATTATCATGTTGTATTAATTATTTAAATGAATTACACATCATTATTATACCCATCCAAAAAATAATGTATTGAATAACAATTACACCACGACGTGGAGACGGTAATCCGTACATACGCACGTATGGTGAAATGTCATTCAAAGGATAGATAGAATAATGTATATAGATGTAACATATTTATAATAACATCAAATTATATAGAAGATACTGGATTTATTATTTTAGAATGGAAATAACAAAGAAAGAAGAAGTGGAAGAAGAAAATAACTTGAAAGAGGGTGGTGAAATTATTACGTCTTCTTCGGGTTCTTCCTTTTGATATGATCGAAGGGATCCTATAGTTGGATTTATGACTAAATAAATGCCTCTATGATGAATTGAGGGAATTTTAGAGGATATTTGGTCAGGTGTTGGCAGATCCAAAAGGCATTGAAGGTTTGAATTAGAGGGAAGGGGGAGTGCCCTTTTATAAGAGGGGTGAGGGGCATCTTATGAAAAGCTAGAAATATTATTTTATAATAAAATCATTTTCGGTTTCTCATGGCTCAAAAATTAATTATTTAAAGGATAATGTGGGGATGAGTCGAAAAACACTCAACCAATAGGTTTTATACTGGTTTGGGTCACTATATTAACTTTTTCTTTTAGATTTAACTCTTAGTAAAATAGTTTGACATTTACCATGTCTCTTTGTATTTTTATATTATATGGTTAATAAACATACTATATACTTCCAAGTAAACCCCAAGTGGTTCAATAATGATAAACCTATCATTATATATTTCCTTTGGATGAGAATTTTATTTTTAGAAATAGAATATCAATTAATAATATAAAATATGTTTAAAAACTCTTTTATGTCAATTTTGTCACTATTTGGTATTTTATTTTTGCTAAAATTTATAAAATCATTATTATACTGAAAACTTTTCATCTAAAAAACCCTAATATATCATATTAACCAATAAAATTAGTTTTATTCAAAAAGAGTCTCAAATTAGATTTATTTGGATATTTATAATACAAATTATTGTAATATTTCATTTATTAGGTAATTACGGCATCACCATTGTTTCATAAATAAATCAAATTATTTAATGTCTATAAATTATAAATAAAATAAATTTATGTAGGAAATCGTTTTATCATTCTAATGAATATTTATAATCTAATTTATCTTATGTATAGCCTTACACTAAAAATGTTTTAGTTATTAAACTTTGATTTCAACTCTTTTAACTCTTATTTGAATTAAATAATAATAAGTGTCCTAATCTAATACAAGTGGACCAAATAGGTTAATATTTTGTTCCTAAGGTGGTTTTTTTTCAAATTATACTTATCCAATAGAATTGGGACATGTGTTAGTGTAATAATAATATCATTTTTACCCTTAATTACCCTATTTACTTTTAATCGGGGTAAATAAAAGTAAAATTATATTATTCCCAAAAATTAAATTTATCTTATAGAACCAAATTTTACTCCTTGGTATTAACCATGTCTCTTGTATTTTTTAAATTCAACTCACAGAAGTGGTAAAATTTCGTTTTATGTCAATTTGCATATTCTCCTAGGAGGTTGGTAAAAGACGGTGAAAAGTTCAATAAAATTTTTATATATTTAAAATTATTATAAACTGAATCCAATGGATTACGTTGAACTTATATATGTATTATATATATATCTTGACCTAAAATAAATTTAAATAAAATAAATAATTATTTAAAAAAAAATCGATTTCAAACTATAACTCTGTGTTTTTCACCATTCATCAAAAATTAAAAGTTTTCATAAACAATCCAAAAATTAACCCTAAGATAATGTTAATATTCCGAATTCAAAAATGAAGTCTATTTTAACAAATTAAAAACATATAAATTTAATTTATTTGTTTAGAATTAATTCCCGTCATCAAAACCAAAAAAACGTATTTTTATGAAATATTAACTACCAAAAGATTAACATTGTTTTTGTCCAATTTCAAAGTGAAATTACATCCAATGGCTGACGTTGGATTTAATGGAAAAAATATAATCTAATTATACATACCAACCTTTCATATGTATATTTTAACACTATAAATTATTTTGATTAAAAAAGTTGTTTTAAGTTATAATATATTATTTTGCAATATTTACCCAAATATGAAAGTTATCATAAAAACACGAAAAATTTATTGAAACTAAATTCTTACGTACCAATCCCAATGAAGAAGTTTATTTTTTCAAATTTTATATATAAAAGTTTCAAATATTGGATTTAGAAAGGGTTCTCCATTAAAAGGAATTAAAATTGAATTTTTTTTGAAAAATACTTCTTTTATCTGAAAAAATGAATTTGTCCTTACATTGTGTCTAAGAAACTCATAATTTGGATTCTAAAATTATAAGGGTTATATAATGTTCAAAATTATGTTGATACTATTCATAACCTCTTTTGAATGGCTAGTTTGGTAAGTCATGGTGCGCTTGAACTCGATGTTTCGTGTAGTGTATGTTATTGAATTACTATGAAGAACTAACGTACTATGAAATACTAGGGTGTTACATTATTCTGTCCTTTAATAAATTGCATCCTTGAAATTTTTAAAATTTGTCTTGCGAATATAACAGAAAGTCCCACATTAGAAAAAGATTCGATAAAACTATCACTTTAAAAGAATGAAAGAGAAGTACAAAGCTCACCCATGATAACCCATACTATGATTCCATGTAGGAAAACATGGATATGGAAGATAAACTATGTTTTAAGTTTTAATGGAGAGTGAAAGAAAACATGATCATGAGAAAGGTAACAACAAAAAAACACAAACCTGTGATGGGACAAACAGTAATTAGTTTTTCAGTAGTAAAAGTATACACACAACATTTTTTTTGTCTTAAGTTACATTTCATAAAGATGAGGAATTTATTTATGAGATTGACTAAGAACATAATGAGATATAATTACATTTTTTAAAAGAGTTTCATTCTTTAACATATTTCTACCACTAACTCAATTTTTAAAGGAGGAGTATTCAAGAAGACTTGGTCACACCGGAAGAGGTAGAATAAACTTCAAGAGAATCACATGATCCACAAAGGATAATGTATATATTTTCCTTTCCTTTAGAGAGTAATCAAAACCAAAATGTTTAGTACAAGATCTGATGATCCCCCACAAGGAATTCATTTAGAGAAAGAAACACTAATATTAATTTCTAAAATTAAACCAAAAATACCCCAAAGTTAAAAAAATATCATTCAATAAAAAATTGTCCTTAAAATCCATCAATATAATCCAAACTAATATTTAAACCCAAAACATTGAAGAATTTGGTTATATAGTCTTCCACATTAAATTGTATCTCCAAATGACATCAACTACTCTTATGGTCAAATACATTAATGTATTTAACCTAATCAGATTTTCTATATTATAGGTTAATCATTTCCCTAAATAACCCAAATAACTATAAATACACAATAAAAACATAGATAAAAACCCACCATTACTCCTCAATTGAAATCCCATAGTATTCTATTTTCATTGGACATATAGTGTTCCCAACAAAGCGAACATCTTCCAAAATAACATTTATCACTTAGTCACCAAATAATCTTCCTATACTATGGGTATTCATTTTATAAGACATAAGATCCCAAATCAACATATTGTTGATCAAAAAAATCAAATAACTAAAAATAATTAGTCGCACTAACCAGGGACTTCACGTACTCCAGTGGTAGGTGATAAATCCCTATCGCACTCTAGTTGTGGGTTCGATTCCCAGAGCTTTGTCCGACGCGACGGGTTGTCACATGGTCTGCGTGTTTTCCTTTTTCAAAATATATATTTTATCACATTTCCAAAAAAATATAAATTCCTCAAAATAAAAATATAATAATTTAACCACAAATGTTATCTCATACCTTGAATTTTCATTCCAAAATATAATATCTTATAATTGCCTCAAACCCAATGATCATATAAAACCAAATGGTTATTTATAACTATATCCACAAGATAAAAGATAACACTTCCTCAAATATCATTTTCACAGAAAAACTATAGGGTTACAATTCCAAGAGAAAATTATCCAATTTGATCCCCTCAATAAGGAGCACTAATACTTTTAATCTTTTCCCCAACCATTTATTTCCACATAGCTTCTTCTTTTTCCAGGAAAATATCCAATAGAATAGGGTATTCACTCAGGTAATGGCCAGGTCCCCTACATTTACGACAAATGCCTGTAAATGGATTCTTGGGACCATTTTTATTTTTTTCCATAGTACTCTTCATTTTTCCTCTAAAATTCTTCACTTTATGTCCTTCTTTCCCACACGTAAAGAATCTCTTTGTTCCATTGAGACACTTTCCTGGGTGTCTCCTTCCACATTTCCTGCATGATAGAAAATGATGATTCTTTTCTCCATGGTCTCCACTTCTATAGTTCTAATTCCCATGGATATTCTACTAGTCGTATAATCAAATAAAACATCAATAACCACTTTCATAATGATGGAATGCATAATGCCAGACTATCATAACCACATAGTCAAGGCCTTGTGCCAAGACTACAAATAAGATTTTGTCAAGGCCTTGTGCCAAGATAGTAGTTGGTCTCATGATACCTACCGATGCATCGAGGAGCTATAGTGGGCTCCACCTGTCACTTACTAACTCCAATGCATTCCTCATATGAATTGTTTGACACATAACATAATCATTCATATTAAAACTAGCATTCAAATTGTCAATGCTTTATCCACAAACCATGAATGGTATAAATATAGAACATCCAAAATAAAACATAACTCATTCAATAAAATATGGATGATTGAATTGTAAAATATTAACCTCAATAGAGAATAATTAAGGATATTGACATAGATGAAAATAATCATCAAAACAATTTTTGAGAAATATCCCCCTTTTTCTTGAAAACATTTAAATGTCACACTATTTGTCAAGAGGCCATTTAAAAATAGATTTTTTAATCAAAGTGTCTCATAACAGTTTTCAAATTTTAAAAGGAATGTAAATTTTAATAAATTAATGTCTATATAAATAAATCCTTACAAACGTTTTAAAACAAGGACATTAATGAGAAACATTTAGAATAATAAACCATTAAAACAATTAAAATGATATTTTAGTTAGAGTTCCTAACCAAAAGAGAGACACATGAATAAAAATAATTGAGGTAATAAAAACATTATAATATCATGAGAATAATGGGATTCCTGATATACTACATAAAAGTACATTATATACACCATATAAAAGTGAATTGGTGTATAACAACAAAGAAGTCTCAGTGGAATGTAAATTGAGATGAAATATCTTATAAAGACTGTATCCTAAGGTTGAGGATAAATAAATGACCAAATTATGTGTGGAAAATATAAATACACTCAATATGATTGGATATTTAGTGTAAATAAATCAGAGGACATTCACACAAATTCTTGTAAAAACAACACCACTGAATTGGATATTCAACTCAACAAATGGAGATTGAGTTAAAATTACTCTTATAAAGTTCATATCGATTACTTGAGAATTTATCAATGGAGGGATTACATGTATCGAAAGTATATCCACAGAAAGGGGAGTGTAAATTCTGAAATAATCAAGTTAATAGTGATTCCACACATAATCTTGGAGTAAAATAATAAATGATGTATGCGTAAAGCCGAATGAGTGGAAATGAAAATTTCAAATTCCCTTATCGATTTGGTAACTTACGAAACATACACCCATGAAAGAAGGATCATAAAATGATCATGTAAATATCCATAAATTAATGTATATTACACAATGAATACTATCATGGGCAGTACACACACCTCATGAAATAAATTAGTGGTGAACAATGGAAATCTCATGGATTTAAATGTGAGATAAGAAACCCCTTACATTGTACTTTTACTTGGTCGAGGGTAGGTTAACCTCTTGTATAATGGTGAAATAATTGTCATTAAAATTTAAAATAATCATATACTTTAATATGATACCATATACGATCTTTTAACATTGCTTTCTTAATAATATCTTAGTATTATTGTTGTTTCGGGTGTTAACAGATTTGTTTTCCTTTATATTCTTTGTTATGTGAGTCATATTTTTTATGGATGGAATGTATATTATTAATATCTGGAATGATATCATGTCTCTAAAAATTATTTTTAATCATCTAATGAAAATTAGTCTTGAATGGATACGATGAAGAATGAATCTCATCGCGTTTGTGGGGACGGTAATCCGTACGTACGCACGAGGGAAAATATCATTCTTTTTATATTAAAATAATATATAATTGGATGTTATATCATATATACAGAATAATAATCATGTTATATTTATTATTTAAATTAATTAAAATCATTATTATATTTATCCAAATAATAATGTATTGAATAACAATTACAATACAACGTGAAGGCGATAATCCATACGTACGCACGTATTGCGACATGTCATTCAAAGGAGGGATAGAATAATGAATATGGATGTAAAAAAATTCTAATAACATCATAGTATATAGAAAATAATAGACTTAGTATTTAATAATTGATATAAAAAAGAAAGAATAATTGGAAGAAGAAAAGAACTTGAAAGTGGGTGGTGAAATTATTACCTCTTCTTCGGGTTCTTCCTTTTGATTTGATAAAAAAGGGCTCCTTAAGCTGGCTTTCTGACTAAGGGAATGCCTCTAGGATGAAGTGAGGTAAGTTAAGAGTATATTTGGGCAGTGTTTGGCCGATCCCAAAGGTTTTTTAGTTGTGAATTAGAAGGAAGACCGAGTTCCCTTTTTTAAGAGTGGTGAGGGGCACCTTAAGAAAAGTTAGAGATATTATTTTATAATAAAATAATTTTCGGTTTCTAATGACTAAAAAATAAGTTATTTGAAGGATAAGGTGGGGTTGTGTTGAAATCCACTCAACCAATAGGTTTTAGATAGGTTTGGGTCACTCTATTAACATCATCTTTTAGATTTAACTCTTAGTTAAATAGTTTGACATTTACCATGTCTCTTTGTATATTTATATTATATGGTTAATAAATTTATTATATACTTCTAAGAGAACATAAAGTGGTTCATTAATCATACACATATCGTTATATAAGTCTTCTAGCTGATCCTTAGATTTTTAGGAATGGAATATCAATTAATAATATAATATTTGTTTTAAAAACTCTTTTATGTCAATTTTGACACTATTTGGTATTTTGTTTTTGCTAAATTTTTAATAGAATTATTACTTCGAATAAAATTCATGTAACCAAACCTAATATGTCATATTCACCTATAAAGTTATTTTAATTAATAAAAACTCTCAAATTACATTTATTTGGATATTTATAATATCAATTATTTTAATGTTTTATTAATTAGGTAATTACTGCCTCACCCTTGTGGAATAAATAAATTAAATTATTTAAGGTCTAAAAATTATTAATAAAATACCATTATATAGGAAAACTTTTTATATTTATAATTAGTATTTACAATCATATTTATCTTATGTATATCCCTATATTAAAAATGTTTTATTTATTAAACTTTGATTTTAACTCATTTAACTCTTCTTTGAATTAAATAATAATATATTTCCTAATCTAATCCATGTTGAAAAAATAGGTTCAAATTTTATTCCTAAGGTTGGTTTTGGTTGAATTATACTTATCCAATAGAATTGGGGCATGTGTTAGTGTAATAAAAATATCAGTTTTACCCTTAATTACCCTATTTACTTTTAACGGGGATAAATAAAAGTAAAAAGTTACTATTCACCAAAAATTAATTTTATCTTATTGAAACAAATTTTACTCATTTATATTAATGGTGTGTCTCAGAATTTATAGATTCAACTCACAGAAGTGGTAAAATTACGTTTTATGTGAATTTTCAAATTTTCCAAGGAGATGGGTAAAAGACGGTGAAAAGTTTGATAAAATGTTTAAATATCTAAAATTATTATAAACTGACTCCAATAAATTACATTGAACTTATATAGGTATTATATAACTATCTTTACCTAAATTAAATTTAAACAAAATAAATAATGATTTAAATAACAATTCATTTTTAATCTATTACTCAGTGTTTTTCACTATTCATAAAAATAAAAAGTTTTCAGAAACATACAAAAAATTAACCCTAAGATAATTTTGTTATTATGAATTCAAAAATGAAGTCTATTTTACTAAATTAAAAACATAGAAATTTCATTTATTAGGTTAAAATTAATTCCCATAGTAAAAATAAAAAGGCGTATTTTTTTAAAATAATAACTACCAAAAGATAAACATTTGTTTATGTCCAATTTCAATGTGAAATTACTTCCAATGATGAACATTGACTTAAATGGTAAAAATATAATCTAACTATAAATTCCAACCATTTAATTTTATAGTTGAACACAATGAATTATTTGGATTAAAAATTTGTTTTCAGTTAAAATATATTATTTTTCATTATTCACCCAATATGACAGTTGTCAGAAAAACACCAAAATTTTATTAAAACTAAATTATTCATAACCGCTTTTGAACGGATAGTTTGGTAAGTCATTGATCACTTGAACTTGATGTTGCATGCAATGTAAGTTATTGAATTACTTTGAAGAACTAACATACTATGAAATCATGGGGTGTTACATTCTTCCCTCCATCAATAAATTGTGTCCTCGCAATTTTTAGAATTGGGCTTGGGAATATAACGGAAAGTCCCACATCAGAAAAAGAGTCAATAAAACTATCACTTTAAAATAATGAAATATAAGTACAAAGGACACCAAAGATAACCCATACTAGGATTCCATGAAGGAAAACATGGATATGAAATATAAATTAAGTGTCATGTTTTGATGGAGAGGTATAGAAACCATGATCTGGAAGACATTAACAAAAAAAACCAAAAACATGTGATTGGATGAATGGTCATTAGTTTCCCAGTAGGAAAATAAAATAGACAAAAAAACATTTAAGTTACATTTCATAAAGATGAGGAATTTATTTATGATATTGAATAAGAACATATAGAGATATACTTACATTTTAAGTAGAGTTTCATTCTTTAACAAATTTCTACCAATAAATCATTTTTTTACATGATGAGTATTCAAGAAGGCTTGGTCACACCATAAGAGCTAGAATAAACTAAAAAAGAATCACATAATCCACAAAAGACAATCTATATATTTACATTGTCTTTAGAGATAAATAAAAACCAAATCGGTTAGTATAAGATCTGATGATCCCCAAAAACGATATTCCTTTAGAAAAAGAGACACTAATATTAATTTCTAAAATTAAACCAACAATACCCAAAAGATAAATAAATACCATTCAATAAATAATTGTCCTTAAAATCCTTCAATATAATCCAAACTAATATTGAATCCCAAAACATAGAATAATTTGGTATGTAGTATTCCACGTTAAATATTTTCTCCAAATCACCTAAACAACTCTAAAAGTCACATACTTGGAAGTAATTAACATAATAACATATTCTATAGTATAGGTTAATCATTTCCCTATATTACACAAATCACTATAAACCCACAATAAAAATGTAGATAAAAATCCACAATTAATCCTCAAATTAAATCCCATAGTAATCAATTTTCCCTAGTCATATAGTGTTCCCAGCAAAGCGAACAACATGCAAAATAAGATTTATCACTTAGTCACCAAATCATTTTCCTATACTAAGGGTATTCATTTGATAAGACATAAGATCCCAAATCAACTTATTATTGATCAATAAAATAATTTAACTAAAAATAATTAGTCACACTAACCAGGGACTTCACGTAGTCTAGTGGTAGGTGATAAATCCCAATCGCACTCTGGTTGTGGGTTCGATTCCCCTAGCTTTGTCCGATGTGACGGGTTGTCACATGGTCCGTGTGTTGTCCTTTTACAAAAACTATATTTTATAACATTAACAAAATGAGATAAATTCCTCAAAATAACCATAAAATAATTTAACCACAAATGTTATCTCAGACATTATATTTTCATCCCAAAATATAATAATGTGTAATTGCCTCAAAACCAATGATCATATAAAACAAAATGGTTATTTCTTCCACAGTACTCGTTATTTTTCCTCGGTAATTTTCCACTTTATTTCCTTATTTCCCACACGTAACACATTTCTTTATTACATTGAGACACTTTCTTGGGTGTCTCCTTCAACATTTCCTAAATGATGGAAATTGAGGCTTCTTTTCTCCTCGGTCTCCACTACTGGACCTCCTATCATTCATCACCTTTCTCTTTTTTTTGAGTCTGGAAGTTTTTTAATATATATGTTGTTGATCATATTTTTGGAAAACTGATTTGGCATGAACACGATATATTTTATGCCTATCAAAATTCCATTTTTTTCTCATTTCCACCACTGTTCCCACCTTGTACATCATTCTCAAAGTTACTATGACTTCCTTGGAACCCAAACATTGATTAAAACTGGACTGCATGGTGTGAGTAAAAGTTGTCATAATAACATTTAGAGAATATCATGACACTATATTTTCAATTTTGAAACACCTTATGATTAACCAAGGTCATTTTTTCTCATCTTATATTAAAATACTTCAAATCCGTTTGTAAAGAAAATTAAAACTATCCTAAGCATATCCTCGGGGATTGTCGTAACCAAGAGTGCAGAAAGGCCCGTTGTTGTGCACCAGTTCTAATGCGAGTCTAGATCAAAGTAGTGTTTTTGATTTTTACCCCTAGGTACATCTGTGCCAGAGCTACCTCTACCTTCTAGTAAACAGATATGGATGTAATGCTTGGAAAACTCACAAAATCTCTACAATACCAAAATTCAAGGAAGTTATTCTATTCAAATCCTCGATGTCTATATTAGGGAAATGTGATCTAATCCGAATTTATCTAAATCTACCTTCCAAGGATTGTACTAAACTTCCTCTGATATCAACAATAATGCCCCAACCCTAGTTACCCCGTGTCGGTGCAATATTATATAACATTGGAATGATAACAAAGATCATGTCTTGAAATACCGATTAGTTTAGTAGCCCTGGAAACACTAGATACATTCATAAGGTTTACATTACATCATAAAATAGAAAACGACAACAACATTGTTTCCATAGAAAGAATTGAGATCCCATTGACTATCCCTGGTGGTCAGTCATAATATACTTCATTGCATCCAGGGAAAAATAAAACATAGAAAGGGGTGAGATCAGATGCTTAGTAAGGATAAAATTGTAGCAGAAACATTCATAAATAAGCATAAACATTTAATGTAGTGTATATGACCATAACAAAATCCTTTTAAACATGAACTTCAACATAATATGGAAAGGATAAAATCAAATAATGCCATTTATTTATTCACATGGATATTCTACTAGTTGAATAATCACATGAAACATCAATATCCACTTTCATAATGATGGAATGCATAATTCCATACTATCATAACCACATAGTGACGACCTTGTGCCAAGACTACAAATAATATTTTGTCAAGGCCTTGTTCCAAGACACTAGTTTTTCTCATGAGACCTACCGATGCATCGAGGAGCTATAACAAGCTCCAACCATCACTTACTAAGTCCAATGGATTCCTCATATGAAAGGATTGAAACATAACATAAACATTCGTATTAAAACAAGAATACGAAATGTCAATACTTTATCCACAAAACATGAATGGTATAAAAATAGCACATCCACAGTCAATCATAACTCATTCGATACAATATAGAAGATTGTATTGTATCAGATTAACCTCAATTGAGAATATTGAAGAATATTGACATAGATGAAAATAATCATCAAAGCTAATAGTGACAAATGTCACCATTTTTATTGAAATCATTTAAAAGTCACACTATTTGTCAAGAAGCCATTTTAAAATATATTTTTTAATCAAAGTGTCCCATAAAAATTTTTATCTTTTAAAAGGAATTTTAATTTTAAAACTTTAATTTCCATATAAATAATTCCTTGAAACCATTTTTAAAACATGGACATTAATGGGAGAGATTTCGAATAATAAATCATTAAAACATTTAAAATGATATTTTGGTTAGAGTTCCTAACCAAAATAGAGACACTTGAATAAAAATAATTGGGTAAATAATAACTTTATAATATCATGATAATTAAGGAATTCATGATATGCTATGTCAAATTACATTATATAAAACTTATAAAAGTTAATTGGTGTATAACAACAAAGAAGTCTCAATGGAATGTAAATTGGGATGAAATATCTAATAAAGACTGTATCATTAGGTTATGGGTAAACCAAAGACATATTTATCTGTCAGAAATATAAATACATGAAATATGGTGGGATATTCAGTGTAAATAAATTAGAGGACATTCACACATATTATTGTAAAAACAACACCAATGAATTGGATATTCAACTCAACAAATGGAGATTGAGTTAAAATTACTCGTATCAAGTTTATATCAATGACTTGAGAATATATCAATGGAGTGATTATGTGTATCAAAAGTATATCCATAGAAATGGGAGTGGAAATTATTACATAATCAAATTAATAGTTATTCCAAACATAATCTTGTAGTAAAATAATCACAGAAGTATGCGTAAAGCTGAATGAGAGGAAATTGAAATTTCAAATTTCCTTACCGATTGGGTAACTTATGAAACATAAACCCAAGAAATGAGGATAATATAATGATGATGTAAATATCCATAAATTAATGTATATTACACAATTAATAAAATCATTGGCAGTACACACACCACATGCAATAAATAAGTGGTGAACAATGGGAATCTCACAGAATTAAAAGTGAGATAAGAAACCCCTTACATTGTACTTTTTCTTGGTTGAGGGTAGGTTAAAATACTGTATAATGGTGAAATAATTGTCATTAAATAATAAAAGAATCATATAAATTAATATGATACCATATATGATCTTTTAACATAGCTGGGTTAATAATATCTTAGTATTATCGTCGTTTCGGGTATTAATAGATTTGTTTTCCATTATATTGTTTGTTATGTGAGTCATATATGTTATGTATGGAATGTAAATTATTCATATAAAGAATGATATAATGTCTCTGAACATTATTTTTAATCATCTAATGAAAACTATTCTTGAAAGGATATGATGGGGAATGAATCTCATCGCGTTCGTGGATACGGTAATCCGTATGTACACACGAGCGGAAATATCATTCTTTTGATATGAGAATTATATATAATTGTATGGTATATAATATATAAAGAATAATTATCATGTTATATTTATTATTTATATTAATTACACATCATTATTATACCCATCCAAATAATAATGTATTGAATAACAATTACACCACGACGTGGAGACGGTAATCCATACGTACGCACGTATGGTGACATGTCATTCAAAGGCTGGATAGAATAATGAGTATGATTGTACCATATTTATAATAACATCACAGTATATATAAGATACTATAGTTATTATTTTAGAAAGGAAATAACAAATAAATAAGAAGTGGAAGAAGAAAACAACTTTAAGGAGGGTGGTGAAATTATTACCTCTTCATCGGGTTCTTCAATTTGATGTGATCAAAAGAGCTCCTTAAGATGGCTTTCTGACTAAAGGAATTCCTCTAAAACGAAGATAGGGAAGTTGAGAGAATATTTGGTTAGGGTTTGGCCAAGCCAAAAGGATTTGACATTGTGAATTAGAAGGCAGGGGGTTCACTTTTATAATAGGGGTGAGGGGACTCTTAGAAAAAGCTATAAATATTATTTTATAATAAAATTATATTCGGTTTCTAAGGGCTACAAAATGAATTATTTAAAGGATAAGATGGCGATGGGTTGAAAACCACTCATCTAATAGGTTTTATATAGGTTTGGGTCACTATATTAACTTTATATTTTAGATTTAACTCTTAGTTAAATAGTTTGACATTTAGAATTTCTCTTTGTATTTTTCTATAATATGGGTAATAAACATACTATATACATCCAAGAGAACCATAAGAAGTTCATTAATGATATACCTATCATTATATATGTCTTTTTGAAGAACCATATATTTTTAGGAATATAATATCAATTAATAATATAATATTTGTTTAGAAAACTCTTTTATGTCTTTTTTGAGACTATTTGGTATTGTGTTTTTGTTAAATTCATTATAGAATTATTACATTGAAACAAATTCATCTAACTAACCCTATTATGTCATATTAACCTAGAAAACTATTTTAATTCATAAATATTCTCAATTTACTTTTATTTGGATATTTATAATATCAATTACTTTAATATCTCATAATTAGGTAATTACTACATCACCATTGTTTCATAAATAAATTAAATTATTTAATATCTAAAAATTATAAATAAAATACCATTTTGTAGGAAATATTTTTATATTTCTAATAAAACTTTATTATCGAATTAATCTTATGTATAGCCCTATATTAAAAAAAATAGATATTAAAATTTGATTTTAACTCTTATAACTCTTCTTTGAAATGAATAATAATAAGTGTACTAATCTCAACCAAATGGACCAAATATGTTCATATTTTATTACTAAGGTTTTTTTGTCGAATTATACTTATCCAATTGAATTTGGACATGTGTTAGGGTAATAATAATATCATTTTTAACCTTAATTTCCCTATTTACTTTTAACCAGGGGAAATAAAAGTAAAAAAGATACTATTCACCAAAAATTATTTTTACCATATTGAATCACATTGTACTCATTTATAATAACAGTGTCTCTAGGATTTTTAAAATTCAACTCACAGAAGCGATAAAATTATGTTTTATGTGAATTTGAAAATTCTCCAAGGAGGTGGGTAAAAGATAGTGAAAAGTTCCATGAAATTTTTATACATCTAAAATTATTATAAACTGACTCCAATTAATTACATTGAGCTTATATAGGTATTATATATCTATCTTGACCTAAAATAAATTTAAATAAAATAAATAATTATTTAAATAAATATTTTGTTTTAAACTATAACTCAGTGTTTTTAACTATTCACCAAAAATTAAACGTTTTCAGAAACATAACAAAAATTCACTCTAAGATAATTTTGATATTATGAATTCAAAATAAAGTATATTTCACCAAATTAAAAACATATAAATTTCAATTGTTAGATTAAAATTAATTTCCATTCTCAAAACCAAAAAGCGTATTTTTATGAAACAATAACTACCAAAAGATTAACATTTGTGCATGTCCAATTTCAAAGTGAAACTACTTCTAATAACCAACATTGGATTAAATGGTAAACATATAATCTAATTATACATCCCAACCATTCATATGTATAGTTGAACACGATAAATTGTTTAGATTAAAAAAGATGTCTTCAGTTAAAATATATTACTTTCAACTATTCACCCAAATATGAATGTTATCAGAAAAACACCAAAATTTTATTGAGACTATATTCTTTTGTCCCGATCCCAAATTAGAAGTTTATTTTTCCAAATTGAATATATAAATGTTTCAAATATTCTATTTAAAAAGGGTTCACCATTAAAAGGCGGTAAAATTTCATTTTTTTGAAAAATACTTCTTTTATATGAAAAAAATGAATTTGTCCTCACATTATGACTAAGAAACTCATAATATGGATTCTAAAATTATAAGGGTTATATAAAGTTATAAATTCTGTTAATACTATACATAACCGCTTTTGAACAACTAGTTTGGTATATCGTGGTGCGCTTGAACTCGATGTTGTGTGTAGTATAAGTTATTGAATTACTTTGAAGAACTAACGTAATATAAAATCTTGGGTTGTTACATTCTTCCCTACTTCAATAAATTGCGTCACTGAAATTTTTGAAATTGGGCTTGGGAATATAATGGAAATTCCCACATCAGAAAAAGATTCAATAAAACTATCACTTTGATAGAATTAAATAAAAGTACAAAGGTCACCCTAGATAACCCATACTAGGATTACATGTAGGAAAACATGTATATGGAATATAAACTAAATGTCAAGTTTTGATGGATAGGGATAGAAAACATGATCAGGATAAACTTAACAACAAGAAAACAACAAACTTGTGATGGGAAAATGGTCTTTAGTTTCCCAGTATCAAAAGTAAACGAACAACATTTTTTTTGTTTTAAGTAACATTTCATAAAGATGAGGAATTTCTTTATGACATTGACTAAGAACATAAAGA
Organism: Viscum album; assembly: GCA_963277665.1. NCBI lineage: Eukaryota > Viridiplantae > Streptophyta > Magnoliopsida > Santalales > Viscaceae > Viscum > Viscum album. Next base: position 676,175,444 of record OY728159.1, on the reverse strand, counting down.
GATATACATACTTTTTATGTAGAGTTTCATTAATTAAAAAATTTCTAACACTTACTCATTTTTTAAACGATGAGTATTCAAGAAGACTTGGTCACACTATAAGAGCTAGAATAAACTTCAAGAGAATCACATGATCCACAAAGGATAATCTATATATTTACCTTGTCTTTAGTTGTTAATAAAAACAAAAAATGGTTAGTACAAGAACTGATGATCCCCCAAAATGATATTCTTTTAGATAAAGAAACACTAATATTTATTTCTAAAATTAGACCAACAATACCCCAAAGTTAAATAAATACCATTTAATAAACAATTGTACTTGATATCCTTCAATATAATCCATACTAATATTAAAACCCAAAACATAGAAGAATTTTGTTATGTAGTATTCCACGTTAAATTGTATCTTAAAATGACATAAACTACTCTTAAAGTCACATAATTTAAAGTAATTAACCTAATCACATATTCTATATTATAGGATAATCATTTTCCTAAATAAAACGAATCACTATAAATCCACAATAAAAACATAGATAAAAATACACTACTAATTTTCAAATGAAATCTCATAGTATTGTATTTTCCTTGGGCATATAGTGTTCCCAACAAAGCGAACATCTTCCAAAATAACATTTATCACTTAGTCACCAAATCATTTTCCAATTCTAAGGGTATTCATTTGATAAGACATAAGATCCCAAATAAACTTATTATTGATCAATAAAATCATTTAACTAAAAATAATTAGTCACACTAACCAGGGACTTCACATAGTTTAGTGGTAGGCCATAAATCCCAATTGCACTCTAGGTGTGGGTTCAATTCCCACAGTATTTTCTGACATGATGGGTTGTCACACGGTCTGGGTGTTGTCCTTTTTCAAAAAATAAATTTTATGACATTACCAAAATGAGATAAATTCTTCAAAAAAACCATAACATAATTTAATTACATATGTTATCTCAAGCCTTACAATTTCATCCCAAAATATATTAACTTTTAATTGCCTCAAAACCATTTATCATATAAAACAAAATGGTTATTTATAACTATATCCACAAGAGAAAAGATAAGCCTTCCTCAAATATTTTTTTCACATGACAAACTACCGGGTTACAAGTACAAGAGAAAATTATCCGAAGTAATCCCATCTATAAGAAGAACTAATACTTTTAAATATTTATCCAACGATTTATTTCTGCATACCTTCTTCTTTGACCAAGAAAATATCCTATAGAATAGGGAATTCAATCAGGTAATGTCTGGGTCCCCTACAATTATAGCAAATGATTGTAAATGGATTCTTGGGACCATTTTAATTTTCTATAATAGTAATCTTCATTTTTCCTTGTAAATTATTCACATTATGTCCTTCTTTACCACACGTAAAGCATTTCTTTGTTCCATTAAGACACTTTCCGGGGTGTCTCTTTCCACATTTCCTGCATGATGGAAATTGATGAGTCTTTTCTCTATGGTCTCCACTACTGTAGCTCTTATCATTCATCACCTTTCTCTTCATTATCGTGTCTGGGAGTTGGTTAATATATATGTTGTTGATCATATTTTTGGAAAACTAATTTGGCATATACACGCTATCTTTTAGGACTATCAGCATTCCATTTTGTTGCTCATTCCACCACCATTCCCACCTTGTAAATCATTATCAAATTTACTAGGACATTCTTGGAACCCATCCATTGACTAAAACTAGAAAGCATTGTATGAGTAACAGTAGTCATAAAATCATTTAGAAAATACCATGACAACATATTTTTAATTTTGAAACACCTTATGATTAACCAAGGCCATTTATTATCACCTTATATTAAAATACATCAAAATGGTTTGTAAGGAAAATTTAAATTATCCTATGGATATCCCCCGGGAGTATCGTAACCAAGAGTGCAGCAAGGCCCATTGTCATGCACCAGTTCCCGTTCAAGTCTATCTCAAAGCGGTGTTTTTGGGATTACCCATAGGCACATCTGTGCTAGAGCCGCCTCAACCTGCTCATATCCATATAGGGATGTATTTCTTGGAAAACTCACAAAATCTCTAAAATAGAAAAATTATAGGAAGTTCTTGTGTACTAATCCTCAATGTCTATCTTAGGGTAATGTCCTCTAATCAGAGATTTTCTAAATATATCTTCCTAGGATTGTGCGAAACTTCCTCTGATACAAACTGTAATGCCCCAAACCTAGTTACCCCGAGTAGGTGCATCATTACATAACATTGGAATGATCACAAAGATCATGTCTCGACATACCTATTAGTTTAGTAGCCTTTGAAACACAAGATACATTCATAAGGATACATTACATCATAAATTGGAAATCAACAAAAACATTGTTTCTATAGACAACATTGAGATCCCATAGACTATCCCTGGAGGTCAGTCATAATATACTTCTTTGCATCCTAGGAAAAATAAATCATTTATAGGGGTGAGCTCAGATGGTCAGTAAGGATAACATTATAGCGGAAACATTCATAAATAAGCATAAACATTTAAGTGAAATTTATAAGACTAGAACAAAATACTTTTAAACATGAACTTCATCATAATATGGAAAAGATAAAATCAAATAATTCCATTTACTTATTCACATGGATATTATACTAGTCGAATAATCACATGAAACTTAAATTTCCACTTTCATAATGATGGAATGCATAATTCCAGACTATCATAAGCACATAGTCCAGGCGTTGAGGAAAGGCTAAAAATAAGTTTTTGTCTGGGGCTTCTATCAAGACCCTATTTTGTCTCGTGAGACCTACCGATGCATCTACGAGCTATATAGGGCTCCACCCATCACTTACTATGTCCAATTCATTCCTTATATTAATGGTTTGAAACAAAACATAAACATTCGTATTAAAACTGGCATATGAAATGTCAATACTTTATCCAAAAAATCATGAATGGTATAAAAATAGCACATCCAAAATAAAAAAAAACTCATACAAAACAATATGGAAGATTTTATTGTAACATATTATCCTTAATCTATAATAATGAAGGATATTTACATAGATGAAAATAATCATCAAAACTATTTGAGAGAAATATCCCCCTTTTTTCTTGAAAACATTTAAAAGTCACAGTATTTGTCAAGAATCCATTTAAAAATAGATTTTAGAATCAAAGTGTCTCATAACACTTAGAAACTTTTAAAAGGAATTTTAATTTTAAAACATTAATGTATATATAAATAAATCCTTAAAATCATTTTTACAACATGGACATTAATGAGAAGGATTTAGAATAATAAATATTAAAGACATTTAAAATGATATTTTAGTTAGATTTCCTAACCAAAAGGGAGATAATGGATTAAAAATAATTGATGTAATCAAAACATTATAATATCATGATAATAAATGGATTAATGATATACTATGTCAATTTACATTATATACACCATATAAAAGTGAATTCGTGTATAACAATAAAAAATTCTTAGTGGAATGTAAATTGTGATGAAATATCTTATAAAGACCATATCCTCGGGTTAAGGATAAATAAACGACAAAGTTATGTGTGAAAAATAGAAATACACTCAATATGATTGGATATTCAGTGTAAATAAATCATGGGATCACATATATTCTTGAAAAAACAACACCAATGAATTAGATATTCAAATCAACAAATAGAGATTGAGTTAAAATTACTCTTATCAAGTTCATATAGATGACTTGAGAATTTATCAAAGGAGTGATTATGTTTATAAAAAGTATATCTACAGAAAGTGAAGTGGAAATTATGACATAAGAAAATGAATAGTGATTCCACACATAATCATGGAGTAAAATAATCAATGAAGTATGCGTAATCCGAATGAGTGGAAATTGAAATTTCCAATTCCCTTATCGATTTGGTAACATACGAAACACACACACATGTAAGAAGGATCATACAATGATGTTGTAAATATCCATAAATTAATGTATATTACACAATGAATACAATCATGGTAAGTTAACCCACCACATGAAATAAATAAGTGGTGAATAATGGATATCTCACAAAATTAAAAGTGAGATAAGAAACCCCTTACTTTGTACATTTTCTTGGTAAAGGGTAAGGAAACCTCCTGTATAATGGTGAAATAATTGTCATTAAAATATACAAGAATCATATACATTAATATGATACCATATAGATTCTTTTAACATTGCTTTGTTAATAATATCTTACTATTATCGTCCTTTCGGGTGTTAACGAATTTGTTTTCCTTGTTATTCTTTGTTATGTGAGTCATATTTGTTATGTATGGGATGTATCTTTTTTATATCCTTAATTATATCATGTCTTTAAACATTATTATTAATCTTCTGATGAAAATTAGTATAGAATGGATACGATGGGGAATGAATCTCACCGCGTTCGTGGAGACGGTAATCCGTACGTATGCACGAGCAACAATATCATACTTTTGATATTAAAATAATATATAATTGGATATTATATCAAAGATAAAGAATCATTATCATGTTATATTTATTATTTAAATTAATTAAACATCATTATTATACCCATCAAAATAATAATTCATTGAATAACAATTATACCCCGACGTGGAGACAATAATCCATACATATGCACGTATGGTGACATGTAATTCAAAGGATGGATAGAATATTGAATATGGTTGTACCATATTTATAATAAAATCACATTATATAGAAGATAATAGAGTTATTAATTTAGAATGTAAATATACAAGAAAGAAGAAGTGGAAGAAGAAAAGAACTTGAAAGAGGGTGGGGAAATTATTACCTCTTCTTGGGGTTCTTCCTTTTTATTTGATCAAAAGGGCTCCATAAGATGGCTTTTTGACTAAATTAATTCCACTAGGATGAATAGAGGGAAGTTGATAGAATATTTCGGTAGGGTTTGGTCAAGCCAAGAGGCTTTGAAGGTGTGAATTAGAGGGAAGGGGGAGTGCCCTTTTATAAGAGGGTTGAGGGGCACCTTAGGAAAATCTAGAAATATTATTTTATAATAAAATAATTTTAGGTTTATAATGCATCCAATATGATTTATTTAAAGTATAAGGTGGGGATGGGTCTAAAACCACTCAACCAAGAGGTTTTAGACAGGTTTGGGTCCCTATATTATGTTTATCATTTAGATTTAGCTCTTATTTAAATAGTTTGACATTTACCATGTCTCTTTGTATATTTATATTATATGGTTAATATACATACTATATACTTCCAAGATAACCCCAAGTGGTTCATTAATGATACACTTATCATTATATAAGTTGTTTGGCCGAACCTTAGATTTTTATAAAAAGAATATCAATTAATAATATAATATTTGTTTTAAAAACTCTTTTATGTCAATTTTGACAGTATTTGGTATTTAGTTTTTGCTAAATTAATAACAGAATTATTACATCAAAACAAATCTTCTAATAAACTCTATTATGTCATATTAACCTTGAAAATTGGTTTAATTTTTAAAAACGCTTAAATTACATTTATTTGGAAATTTATAATATCAATTATTTTAATATTTCATTAATTAGGTAATTACCGCATCACCATTGTGTCATAAATACATTAACTTATATAATGTATAAATATTATAAAAAAAATAATATTATGTAGGAAATACTTTATCCTTTCTAATGAATATTTATAATCGAATTTATCTTATGTATACTCTTATATTAAAAATGTTTTTGTTATTAAACTCTGATTTTAACTCTTCTTTGCATTAAATAATAATAAGTGTCCTAATCTAATCCAAGTAGAAAAAGAGGTTCATATTTTATTTATAAGGTTGTTTTTGTTCGAATTATACTAATCCAATATAATTGGGACATGTGTTAGGGTAATAATAATATCATTTTACCCTTAATTACCCTATTTTCTTTTAACAGGGGTAAATAAAAGTCAAAAGTTTCTATTCACCAAAAAAAATTATTTTATTGAACCACATTTTACTCCTTGATATCAACCGTGTCTCTCAGAATTTCAAAATTCAACTCATAGAAGTGGTAAAATTATATTTTATGTGAATCTGAAAATTCTCTTAGGATGTGGGTAAAAGACGGTGAAAAGTTCAATAAAAGTTTTATATATCTAAAATTATTATAAAATAACTCCAATGAATTACATTGAACTTATATAGGTATTTTATATCTATCTTGACATAAACTAAATTTAAATAAAATAAATAATTATTTAAATAAAAAATCGGTTTTAAACTATAACTCAGTGTTTTTCACTATTTATCAAAAATTAAAAGTTTTCAGAAACATACCCAAAATTCACCCTAAGATAATTTTGATATTATGAATTCCAAAATAAAGTCTATTTTTTCCAAAATTCAAAACATATAAATTTCATTTATTAGTTTAAAATTATTTCTCGTTGTCATAACCAAAAAGTGTATTTTTATGAAATAATAACTACCAAAAGATTAAAAAAAATTTATTTGCAATTTCAATGAAAACTTACATCAAATGACCAACATTTTATTAAATGGTAAATATATAATATAATTATACAACCCAACCATTTATATTTATAGTTGAACACTATAAATTATTTTGATTAAAAAAGTTATTTTCTGTTAAAATATATTATTTTTCACTATTCACCAAAATATGAAAGTAATCGGAAAAACAAGAAAAATTTATTGAAACTAATTTATTATTTATTGATCCCAAATAATAAGTTTATTTTTTCAAATTTAATATATAAAAGTTTCAAATATTGGATTTAAAAAGGGTTCGCCATTAAAAGGTTGTAAACATTCATTTCTTTGAAAATACTTCTTTTATCATAAAAAAAATGAATTTGTCCTTAAATTATGTCTAAGAAACACATAATATAGATTCTAAATTTATAAGGGATATATAAAGTTTAAAATTCTGTTAATACTATTTATAACTTCTTTTGAATGGCTTGTTTCGTAGGTCGTGGTGCTCTTGAACTCGATGTTTCTTGTAGTGTAAGTTATTGAATTACTTTGAAGAACTAACTTACTATGAAATCATGGGGTGTTACATTCTTGCCTCCTTCAATAAATTGCTTCCTATAAAATTTTTAAAATTGGGCTTGGGAATATAACAGAATGTCCCACATCATAAAAAGAGTCAATAAAACTATCACTTTAAAAGAAATGAAGAGTAGTAAAAAGGTCACCAAAGATAACCCATACTAGGATTCCATGTAGCGAAACATTGATATGGAATATAAACTAAGTGTCATGTTATAATGGAGGGGGATATAAAATATGAGTAAGAGAAAGTTAACAACAAGAAAACCACAAACTTGTGATGGGACAAATAGTCATTAGTTTACCAGTAGGAAAAGAAAATGGAAAACAATTTTTTTGTTTTAAGTTTCATTTCATAAATATGAGGAATTTATTTATGAGATTGACTAAGAACATAAAGAGATATAATTACTTATTAATTAGATATTTATTGTTTAACAAATTTCTACCACTAAATCATTTTTTTTAAATGATGAGTATTCAAGAAGACTTGGTCACACCGGAAGAGCTAGAATAAACTTCAAGAGAATCACATGATCCACAAAGGATAATCTAGATATTTACCTAGTCATTACCGATTAATCATAACCAAAACGATTATTACTAGATATGATGATCCCCAAAAATGATATTTCTTTAGAGAAAGAAACATAAATATTAATTTCTAAAATTAAACCAACAATACCCCAAAGTTAAATAAATACCACTCAATAATAAATTGTCCTTAAAATCCTTCAATATAATCCAAACTAATTTGGAAACCCAAAACAAAGAAGAATTTGGTAATGTAGTCTTCCATATTAAATTGTATCTCCAAATGACATCAACTACTTTTAAAGCCACATACTTAGAAGTATTTAACCTAATCACATATTCTATATTATAGGTTAATCATTTCCCTAAATAGCCCAAATAACTATAAATACACAATAAAAACATAGATAAAAATCCACCATTACTTCTCAAATGAAATCCAATATTACTCAATTTTCCTTGGGCATATAGTGTTCCCAAAAAAGCAAACATCTTCCAAAATAACATTTATCTCTTTGTCACCAAATCATTTTCCTATACTAAGGGTATTCATTTTATAAGACATAAGATCCTAAATCAACTTATTATTGATCAATAAAATTATTTATCTAAGAATAATTAGTCACACTAACCAGGGACTTCACGTAGTCCAGTGGTAGGTGATAAATACCAATCATACTCTGGTTGTGGGTTCGATTACCACAACTTTGTCCAACGTGACGGGTTGTCACATGGTCTGTGTGTTGTCCTTTTTCAAAAACTATATTTTATAACATTACGAAAATGAGATAAATTCCTCAAAATAACCATAACATAATGCTCCTTATAACACTGTATTTCCTTAAACAATCAATATTGAGAAAAAATAATCGTCAATTAATAATATATTGTTTACATAATAAAAAAATGTGAATTTCAAAATGAATGTAGCATCTTCATCCATAAATATATGTTTTCCTTCTAGGAGGTCTTATACGACTCAAAATATGACTTGAAATAATTTTTTATTCACTAAAATAAACTTAATACCACTAGAATTTTTAGATATGTATTTTATAGTAATTTAACTCAAGATAATAATATATATCAATGTTACTTACTTATCACATCATATGACACCATATATATCAAATAAATCCAATTTTGTTTCATAAAATAACTATTTGAATTATATCATTTCGTAATTACATTTTAACTTCTTGTCCTTTACAAATGAAAAATTGGAACTTCAATACCCTTGACCCCACATATTGAATGTATCTTATTTAATTACAAACACTTACTATTTAATCTAATACAACATCATGGATGATATCTACCCATTATTTTTGATTAATTCAAAAATTTATTAAAAATAATTAAGCCCCTGAGAAGAGTGGTACCTCTAGAAATCCTAATATAGAGGTGATTGATTGGTTATTATAAACCAACCATTGAGTTATCATCTTATTCTAAACCATCCACTAGATAATTATAATGGTGTCAAATTCCCATTGAATGATTGATTCTAGATTCTTTTTCTTACATTAATTTTTTTTATTACCATCATGATTATAATATAATTAATAAATAATTTAAGATTTAATGCAACATTTTTGCATTATTTTACATTATTTTTTATTTATGTTTACACAAATCTATCAGTCCTAATATCATTTTTTGTAGTGGTATTTATGAAACAAATTATTTATGACTCATATTTTTTATCATCAATAAATATCAATATTAATTCAAATTTTCTTTTCCATGATAAACATTTTTATAAACATCTATCCACTTTCTTTAAGAAAAAATAGTCCAATATATTGGAAAGTGTGGGAAATTATTTTACACCCTTCCAAACCTTCATGATATCAACCTATTTTCTATTCCTTCCACTACATTATTTCGTAAAAAATTTCTAAAATAGATTATGTAAGTGTAAAACCATATGTTCTTTATGTATTATTTTTCACCTTCCATCATCATCATCCTTCAAATCCATGTATTTGTTTTTATATAGAACTAAATTTTTAATTCATGCACATCTCCATACATTCATTGGTGTATGGGATCACATCTTATAACCTATATTACATTTATTTATTTAACAATATTACCCAAAATGAGATATATTATCAGGTTTCCATGGATTCCCACCAATAAATTCAATTTACACAACTACAGTTTTTCTAATGATTTTATAAAAAAAGAAATACTTCAATACTATTCATTGACTGCATTTCTTTCCAATTCATGAATTTAGATTCATATTATCTATTGATTCCATATTTTTGATATTCTTGATACCAAAAAATTTCCCCATGTTATAGTATTCAATATTTTATTTCATCCTTATATTATTAAGCTCTCTTATATGATTATTAATCCTAAAATACTTCACCATCAGTTATTATTTTAAATTATCAAAGTAAGAATTCTTTTCATTATGTAAACAATTCACCTTCATGTTAAATTAAAACATATACAAGTCATATAGTTTATATTTTATGATTCTTAACTTCCAATCATAAATAATTTCTTTAAGTATATCACATAATTAACTAATTAATTAATTTTTTCATACAATGTTCTCCAATGAATTCATATATTAATAAAAAAACTAGGTTTTCCTCATCTATATTAGTTATATGATAACTATTTTTTCTCATTAATCCTTCATGTATTTTACATCACTTTTAATGGCATGAAGCTTCACATGAATTATATTTATACAATCATTATATTTAATACATGATGCAGTTTCTTCTATTTCGTCATCACCCTCCAACCATTAAAGTGATTGATAATATGAATATTAAAATTTATATAAAACATTTATTATAAATTTATATTCCTATATTATAATGTAATAAGGTTTTCTTAAAATAATAAAAATACAAAATTTAAGAGTTTCATTATTTTGGTTCACATACTTCATACCTCAAGAAATATAATGTTCTCTTTATATAGATTCCATATCCAAACCATTAATTGATTTATATTTTATACTAGTCGAAGAAACTTATATCTATTCAACCAATGTATGTTTCTACCACACATCTCTTCCATCTTCTATTATAATTCTTTAATTATTTATAATGATAATTATTCTCGTATAATACTTCTTGAGAATCATCCTTCAATCCATTATTAGGACAAGAATCAATCCACAATTTTATTTGATAATTCTATTAAAAAATATAAGTTGAAATAAAAAAACAATAAAATTTCAATGATATCCTAGGGGTTTCCAACATTTACCTCTAAATATTACATATAATTCTCTGAATTAGTAAAAATGTATTTTATCAAATAATGTAATTTTAAATATAAAAGTTTTATACTATAAAATCATGAGATATTGCAAAGAAAAATGTGTAAATTTTAATCCATAACATAACCTATTGGCTCTGATAATAATTTATATAATAAAATAGGTTCAATGAGAGGGAAGACGAGTCATGTTGTTTCCTAAATCAAAATTTATTTCTCTAGTTTATCTATTTTTTTAAATATTGTTCAAATGTTACCATGAACTAGTGATAATCCTATTTGTCAACTAATTTTTTCATGAATCTTCCCTAATCATTATGAATGAATATAGAAATTCCAATTACGTATAATACATATGTATTTTTGTGGTTCACCACAAAGGGATAATCTTAGGGGAAAAAACCATCATTGTATCAATGTCCTCAAAATTAAATAAACTCACTATGAATATAATAAATATTTAAAAAATAAATGATGATGATCCTTGGATCACACTCTCTTGTTTCCTATATAACTCGATTTATTGAATGAAATTGTTATTACAAAAAACATAAGGGTCACTTCAATTGTTTATATGCATGGAAGTCTCTTCCAAATCAGTATGGTTTGATAAAATATCATCCATCCTCATCTCCAAATATATAATCCATTATACTCAACTTTATAAGGATATCCCTCATCAATATTGTATAGGATCAACACCTTAATGTCTGGTTTGTGTAATTTTCTTCTATAGTTTAATGTATCCTCACTTTTTCCTTAGGATGAAGATGATTACCAATTAGAATTACCTTATTCATTCCTTCATAATTAACAATATGTTGTAGTGTATTTATTTTCTATTCCATCCTAATCCCTTGAATGAAAAAATATATATCAATGGAATACCCAATATGTCTTCTTCTTATTTATAATATTACTTGGATATTACAATATTCAAAGTCCACTTCTCTTTTAGAATCGTTATAAGATGTTATATACCTCTTCAATACATAAAACCCTTTGATTTAATTCTTTAGATTAGTTTTCCTTCACTAATGTATCCAGGATAATACTAAGTGAACTAAATTTTTTAATGTGGTCATTTTATTCAAGAAAACTCGTTTCAAACCCTAAGATCCTGATCCAAATATCTGATATAAATATTTATTAAAAATTAATCAATGCAAATAAAAAAACCTATTCTTAAACAAATAAAACTAATTACAATGTCATATTTTCTTTTAATAGCCTAATCATGTAATGTTATCAGTATAATACTAATAGTGTATCTATTTATTATTTTAGTATTATATTTTTTATCCTTATCCATGAAATTTTAGGCCTAGTTATCATGAATTATTTTCCTTCTAGTTGTTTTTCTATACCATTAAATTCATTATTTTTTAGAATTATAGAAACATCAATATGGTGTTGGTCAGGATGGTGAAATCAGGAGAGGGTGCATCTAAAGTAATTTTTGGGGGGGTTTATTATTATAATATTTTAATGGGAAATTGGAAGACTAAACTACCTATGCTATGAGCTATGATGGCAATGGTGGATTTCTAGTATCATTGGGGGGGATCAAAACCAAAACGTATACATCCCGATAGTTTTTTGTGAAAGTTTAGTAGGGACTCTAGCGAACTCAATGTCAGGGACCATTGTTTGGTGCAAGAGAATATCCCTACCTAAAATAGAGAGGTGGGAGGGGCCTTCTCCATGGTTTTTATGCATTTCAGGCTTACTGGGTAGCTTTTAGGAAGTTCTTTGTTCCATTTTGGATGAGACCACACTATGGTGCGCCTATATACAATTCATTTTATTTATTGAAATTCTTCTATTAATTATTTTAATTTTAATCCTAAACACTATCACTTCTCTCCCATTAATCTTTATTTACCATATGTGAATATTCTCTGTGTATCTATCTCTACTCTAAATCTCCCCAATAGATTTAATTTTTTATGAGGGTGATTCTTCATGGTGTGTCTCTCAAAACCACCAACTATCATATTTTCCATCCATTTATCTTGATTTTAAGAATTGATATGGTCATGGTGGCCAAGGGATGTGGTGACATGACTCTAACATGGGGATTCTTATTTTAATTATTGAATGTGTTTTTTAAGAGTTATTATTTCCCATTTTGATAGAATATTATATCATGTTGTGGAAGAACCTATTTAAGGTGACATTTCTATATACATTAATATTTAATTAAAAAAAAAATATTTTTACCCTTTACAATATATGTTTTTAATATAAAATGATTTTATTAAGATTTATTATTCACCTATTTAATAATAATTTGGATTACAATTGGTTTTCATTGAATATGAAGAGTTCCAAACCACATCAAAAATGGAATAGAGTTATTATTCATATAACTATGAAGAATAAGTGTTTTTAAAACTCTAAAATGGATTTTATAAAGGGATTTTCAAAATATAAATATATATTTTATATATTAACTACTTATAACTGGTTTTATCTTATGAATTAATGTTTTTAATTAACTCCATTAAAGATATATATATTTTTTATTTTCTGTAGAAATTTTAATGATGTTTTTTGCAATTATATTTTCTAAAAATAGTTTTATATATTGATTAATAAACAGATTATAATACCCCAAGGGGTCTAAAGGATAAAAATTTATTCGATAGCGTGTATGACATGAATAATAAAGCATAGAAAAGAATATAACCTCTCACAGCTTTGATATATTCTATATTTTAAGAAAGTTCAATTTATTCTATAAAATTAAATTCATGTAATAATATGTTATATTGTTTTGAACAAATCAATGAGTTTCGTTGATAGCTTTTATTATATGCAAGAATGATTTTTACCAAATAAAAATATATTATAAAAAAATTATAATGTAAAACGAATAGATATAACATAGTTGTTAAATTAGAAATTATGAATAGGGTTAACTATATTATGAAAATAAATGGTTTAAATAAATATAAAAATAAATCATTTTTTACCAATTATTTAGAAAAAAACATAAAAACAAATTGAATATAAAATAAAATGTTTTTTATTCTAACAATGGAGTTTTATCGTAATAAATTAAATTAATTACTATTAGTGAATGATCTTAATGAAAGGTATATGTTATATATTCAGTAAAATATTTTATACATTGATACAATATATTTTACAATAATAATATAAAAACAACCCCTATTTTATGTATATAACATATGTTTTTCTAATGGTAAAATTTACACCTTTTAATGACACCCTAGTTTTTAAACCAAATTCTACCAATTTGATAAAACATTTATTTTTCAATATAAACAAAAAAATTTAAATAGGAATTTTAAAATTATATTTGAGTGTATTTTTTCTATTATTCGTAAAAAAAATTATTTTGTTATTAATATTGAAAAAGAGAGGATTTTAATTGAAAACTACCTTTTCATATCAATAATTTATTAAGATAAATTATATTTTCAATTTGGTTTAATGTAAAGTTTTATAAATTTTACATGAATTAATAAAATTTAGTTCATTGGTATCAATTTTAAATTGAAATTGTGTACAAAAACATTTCAAACATTTTAACAATTTATATTTAATAAACTCCCTCGTTGTCTCGTCTATGGGAATAAATATACATTTATTTCTGCCACTTCTGAATTTTTTTTTGAAAATTTGAATAACTATTTTGAATAAGATTAATTTAGAATTTATAATAATATCAATTTTTTTTAAAAAAATCATTAGTGAAAGTAATTAAATATAATTAGAGAGATTATGAAAAAAACATGCTTAACAATGTACTAAAAAATAAACATAAGGGCCGAAATGACCTAAAAACATGTCCAAACCATATTTGATTGAAATATTTATACCCTATAATCAATTTAATAAAATTGGATAAATTATTGGAGTAAGGTTATGTAAGAAAGACTTCCCAATAGTGTTAACCCTTTTATATTTACAAGAATTCCACTCCTCAACCACTATAAAAGGGAACTCACTGCCTCACTTATTTACACATCCCAATCCCTTTGGGTATTATAAAAACATCCCAAATAGCATCTCAACACCCCTAAACTCATTAAATAAGCATAAATTAAAGAATAAATTAAATTAATGATGTCATTAGGTATAAACAAAAAATAGTTACCCTAATAAGAGGTAATGTTCTACAATAATCACCTTTGTTTCATTTCATTCCCCCCTTAAATTATTATTATTTAATTATTATATTATATCATAATTATATTAGATTTGTTAAGACGTCCTTATTTGGAGTTGATAACCTACAACCTCACATACTTCAATAAAATTTGATATGCAATAATCGTTCGCGGGTATGGCAGGATACCACCTCAGGAACTGATGTCGCCCATTATTCCATTAACACAATTCATAGTTGGAAAAAATGATAGATTTAATGTATATATATATGGACCTAACCTTCAAACATTACATAATATTGAATTAAATGAATAATTCACGTTGAGGATATTTGCAGGTTTAGGGTTTTAAAGTATTAGGCCATAACTATTACCTATCAACATGTAAATTACTAGTACACACTACTACTAAGTAACCATTTTTTATAAAATAAAAACTCTTAAAAATAAACTTCTCTATTTCGAGGTTTTAGACAACATTACTTTTCATTGATCCCATCCTTGACCCTATTCATCATTAAGTCTTTTGGAATACATTTCCAAAACATAGGATGAGCATAAAAATCTCATTAAGGGTTATAAAATAAAGAATGAAAACATTATCCCATAAATAAATAAAAAACAATGAAACCATAATTTTCAATCATAACATACCTCATGAAATCATAAGATTTAAGAATAACATATAGAAATCATAAATCATAAAGGTAACATGTGGCATCCATATCATACTTACATTTTTTCTATCACAGCTACGTAGGGAGTAACATTGTAATACCCATCACAATAGTTTCCCTAAATCTCTTAAGATAAAAATTAACGTTTACCCCTATCACGTTACCCAATGCATTGGATTGCTATCTCGGGCACACCTACCCTAGGTTTATCACGGAACCAGTCGTATACATATGCAATGCCCAATAACAAAAACAATATAATTACCCATAACACAAGCATAAATTAAAGATAACATTTCCACATTTCAATCACAATATATCAATTATAGATATTGAAATAAAAAATTCTTTATAAAACCTTTTTCAAAACTATTTAAAACATTTAATAAAGGGATTTTTGAATCAATGTTTCCAAAACTACATTAAATATTTTAAATGAATTAATATTTTACAAAATTAATGTCCATATAAATAAATCCTAAAAACCCTTTCTAAAACATGGATATTAATGATAAAGAGAATAAATCATTAAAACATTGAAAACGATATTTTAGTTAATGATTTTTTAACAAAATGAGATACACTTGAATACAAATATTATGGAATAAAATTTAATCAGAACATTATAATAGCATTATAATAAATGGAATCATGATATAATATGTCAAAGGACAGTATATACATCATAAATGAGTGAATTGGTGGATAACAACAATTAAGTCTCAATAAAAATTAAATTGAGACGAAACCCCTTATAAAAACGGTATCCTTATATTAAGTATAAATTAATTACATAATAATGTGTAATAGATATAAATACACTAAATATGATTTGATATTCATTTTAAATCAATCTGATAACATTCGTGCATATTTTATAAAAACAACACCAATGACATTGACGACTAACTCAATGAATAGAAATTGAGTTAAAATTACTTTTATCAAGTTCATATTGATGACTTGAGAATTTATCAATGGAGTGATTATGTGTATCAAAAGTATATCCAAAAACAGGGTATTGAAAATTAAAACATAAATAAATAATAGTGATTGCATACATAATCATATCATGACAGAATTAAGAATATAAAGATTAACCTGAGGAAAGGAAATTGGGTTGAAATGTTCCCTTGTCGATATGGTAACTAACGAAAATTACTCCACATGAAAGAAGGATCATACAATGAAGATATGAATAGATATAAATTAAAGTATATAAAATAAATAATACAATCATGGGTAGTACATATACCACAAAAAAATAAATAGCTGAAAATATAGTATGAATCTCATGGGAATAAAAATTGAGATGAAAACCCCTTACCATGTTGTAATCAATCGAGTCGTATGACCAAAATTTAATAACCACCAAATGAAACACTGAATTACATGAAAGTAATGGGGATCCTAATAATATATTCCAAATTTCAATACAACGTACAACACATGAAATATATATGTGGAGAACATTATAAATCTCATGGAATTATATGTGAGATAAAAAACCGCTTACCTCATGTCCGACTTGACTCGATCATTCTTTAATCTCATTTAAATCAGTTAAATCCCTTTAGTTTGAACAATAAGGTTTACATGAAGTGCCTTCTACCTATCTTAAGGCTTCTTGGAGTATGAGAGGGATGTAGGGAGGTTAATTTTGTTTAGGATTGATTATCCAAAGGGCAAGAGAAGTGTGAGGAATGGGTTAGAAGTTAGGGCTTTTTATAAGGGGAGGAGGGGCTCTTTAAGAAAGCTTGAAAATATTATTTTATTATATAATTATTTTCCATTACTAAAAGTCCAAAATACATCAGCGTCAATGATAAGATGACTCATGTTTGAAATAATATCATCAAATAATAATTGGATAGGTTTTCGATATGTTTGTATACTTTATAATCTTATTTATTTAAATCATTTATTAATGAGGTAAACAATGCACCATTTTTGAGTCATAAATATTTTTATTTATTTGTTTTCTAAATAATATTAAAAACTATCATGATGTAGGAAATCTTATTAGATTTCCAATTAATATTTATCATTTATGAGATAACTTATATTACCCCATGTAAAAATTTCTTTACTAAAAGATATTTGTTTAAGTCATTTTTCTCTTAAATTTATATTAATTAATACAAAGTGTCATTATCACTACCAAGTGGATTCATGGGGTCCCGAAATCGACCCATGGATTTCCATTGTCGGAACTATATTAGAAAATAGGATTAGGACACATGTTATGGTAATTTAATATTATTATAATAATATTTTGTTAACCTTATTTACATGATTTCCCCTTTAACCATGGTAAATAAAATTTTTACTGAAGTAAATATTCATAATGACTAAAAATAAAAGTTACCTTTTTACAAAATTTATACATCCTAATTTCAATTATGTAATCCATTTTTAAAAATAAAAAACACATAAGTTGAACTAATTAATTTAAAATTAATTCCTGCTGTCAAATCAGAAATCGTGTTTTTAAGAAATAATAACTATCAATATATTGACACTTATTTATTTCCAATTTCAAAGTAAAATTACTAACAATGACCATCCTTGGATTAAATTGTTAAAAAATAATATAATTATACTTTAAAAACAATTAAAAAATAATCTAACCTTATAAAAAATTAGATAAAAAGAACATTTGGAATTAAAATACAGTATTATTCACTATTCATTAAAAAATGAATTTTATCAGGAAAATTACCAAAAATCTAACCAATGTAAACATTGATGTCCCTATTCTAAAGAAGAATTTTATTTTAAAAAATAGAATATATAAAAGTGAGAAAAACAAGATTTAAAGTGGGGTTTCCATTAAAAGGCAGCAAATCAACCTTTTAATGAATATTAGGGTATTTATGCTTAAAATCATATTCATTCTTATTTTAAGAATCTAAAATTTATTGGATAATGTAAACACATTTAACAGACATTTATATTCATATTGTAGTTATTTTTTTCCATTCCCGCCAATACAACGATGTGGAGTAAACTACCATTTAAAATAATGTTATATATTTTTTCAGTATGACTAAGCATTGTGTGAAACATAAGATTTCAAAGAAAACCGTTGTTCTGTAATAGATATGCGATGGAAAATAGAATCCACTATAAAGTAAAATTAATAATTAATTCACAAATATTAATTAATATAAAATAGTTATATTCTTTATTTACCTAGGATGATACATCTTTCCCCTCTATTGATAATTGTTTCCTAGTAATTTTATAATTGGGCTTGAAAACATCATTGAAAGTCCCACATCAGAAAAAAAAGTAGTTAATAAAAATATCACATTCAAAAAAAAAAGAGAAATTAAATGGTCACCTGGGTCAACAGATACTAGGATTCCATGAAAACATCGATATAGAAGAAAAACTAACACTCATTGATTATAAGAGAGTGATAGAGAACTTGATCACAGAAAGTTAACCACCACAAGACCATAAATTTGTGGTTGCGTAAAATTATGATTATAGAAGAGAGATTATAAATTTTTTTCTTCAATATCCTTTTCATATAGTTGAATGACATTATTAATAACTAGAAAAAGATCGTAAGGAAATATACTTTTCTTGTAGAGTGTCATCCTTAAATAAAATTCTACCACAAACCCATCTTTTCTACAAACGATATGTATTCCTAATGACTTGGTCACACCTGATGTGCTAGAATAAACATCTATAGTATAACATAATCTAAAAATATGAACTATATATTTCCCCTATCATTAGACATCAACTAATACCCAAAATTGGTTAGTACATGATCAGATAATCCCCAAAAGGATAATCCATTATAAAAAGAAATACTACTCTTAATCTGCAAAATTCCACAAAAAGAACCCAAAGTTATAGAAAGACTATTCAATATACAATTTTCCTTAAAATTCATTGAAAAATAAAAACTATGATTGAAACCCAAAACTCTGATGAATTTAATCACATATTCTTCCACAGTAAAACATAACATTTATCTCCAAAAACATAGACTACTCTTAAAGTCTCATACAAAAATGTAATTAAACTAAACATATATTCTCTATGATATACAAATAATTTCCATAAATTACACAAATCACTTTATATCCACAATAAAAAAAATTAGATTATTAAAAAATAATATTTCAACCATTAATCAACATATTAAATCCCATAGTATTTTATTTCCCATAAGCATATAGTGTTTCCAAAAGGGAAAACAACTTTTAGAATAACATTTATTACATAATCACTAAATCATTTTCTTATAATAAGGATGCCCATTTGATAAAATATTAGATCCCAAATAAAATTATTCTTGATACATAAATTCAATTAACAGAAAATAATAAGTCATATTAACTAGGTTTGTCACATAGGAAAGTGGTAGGTGATGCACCCTTGTCACCCTTCGGTTGTGGTTTTGATTCCTGTGGCCTTCCCAGATGCGATGAGTCATCACCCATCTTACAGGTTGTCCTTTTTATTAAACTCAAAAATATCCCAAACATGTTTTATCCTCATAGGTTTTCTTATACCTTTAATTTTCATCCCAATAGATTAAGACCTCAACATCTTATGTATTGTCAAATTTTTACCTCCATATGATAAAATAAAACTATTCCTAATAGAAATAACATAATGCCTTGATCATTGTGTCTATATGGTTTCATCATCATCTTGTTCATGTAGTTTGAAGGTCTATGCATTGCAACAGTGATTTATAGATCCTTCAAAATCATTTTCTTCCTTCATCCAAATACACCTTGTCCATCATGGGTTATATCGGTGTTCACAAAAAAAGATTATTGGATAATAATCAGGTATGGCATATAATTTCAAAACATCCAATAAATCATGATTTTTAAAAAATATTCAGATTGATTTTGAGTTGAAACATTCAATCAATTGTCCTACTAAAATATCGTATGTTTGTACTGAGAGACTATATTGTAAAACTATATATAAATGGGTTGTGCAAGGGTCTCAATCTTTAGAACCTTTTTCAAAATCATAATATGCTTCAACCTTTCTTGAAAAAATGAGAATATTTAGAAAATAATATTTTATTAAATACCACCCATGATCCATGATGATATAGAGGTTTAGTGGAGGTGTTTGATATCTCAAACAACTTCTTGCAAGTGAGTTTTATGATAAAAAACGTTTGACCATCATCTGAACATGAGTTTTCAATTATTATTGCAAGCATGTCATTATAAAGATACATGAATTGTTTTGGAGGTCCTCCCCCTTCCATTTGTAACCGAATTTCCTTGATCTAAAAATTTTATAAAACAAGGATTTAACTAAAATAATATACATACGGACTAACCATGTGTTTAATGAAAACTTTTATTCCCTAAATTTGTCTAAAGCGACATATAATACCAACTATAATGACCATGCCTTAAAACATTACATATTCATCAATTAAATGAATAATTCACATTGAGGATCTTTTCATGATTAGGGTTTTATATAATTGAGATATAACTATTACATAACAACATGAAGATTACATGTAGACACTACTACACAGTAACCATTTTTTTATAAAATAATAACTTTTAAAAATAAACATATATAGTTCCATGTTTTAGTTAGCATGCATCTTCCTTGATCCCATCTTCGACCCAATTCATCATTAAGACTAGTGGAAAACATTTCAAAAACATGGGATGAGCATAAAAATCATAGTAAGGGTTATAAAATAAGTAATTAAAACATTATCCCATCAATAAATAAAAAACAATGAAACTATACTTTTTAATCATAACACATCTCATGAAATCACAAGATTTATGAATAACACATGGAAATAATAAATCATAAATATAACTTGTGGCATCCATATCATACTTACATTTTTGCTATCACAGTTAAATAGGGAGTTACGTTGGAATACCCATCAAAGTATATTCCCTAAATCTCATAGGATAAACATTAATATTTACCTCAATCATGTTACCCAATGCATTTTAGAGCTATCTCTGGATCACCCGCCCTATGTTTATCACAAAACCAATCATATAGATAAACAATTCCCAATGAACATAACATAATCATAACACGTTACAAAATTATAAAGGAAAGATAACATTTCCACATTCCAATCACAATATATCAATTTAATATATTGAAATAAACAATGTTTTATCAAACCATTATCCAAATCATTTAAAAAATTTAATTAAGATATTTTTGAATCAAAGTGTCCCATACCACATTGATGATTTTAGAGGAATTTACATTTTAAAAAATTAATGTCCATAAAAATAAATCCTAAAAACCATTTTTAAATCATGGACATTAATGATAAAGATGATAAATATTTAAAACACTTAAAATGATATTTTAGTTAAAGTGTTTTTAACAAAATGAGAGATTATTGAATACAAATAATTGAGGAAAAACATTTTATCCGAACTTTATAATATCTTGAAAATAATGTGATTCTGGATATATTATTAAAAATGAAACTATATAAACTATATAAGAGTGAATTAGTGCATAACAACCATGAAGACTCAATAGAATGTAAATTAAGAGAAAATCCCTTATAAAAATTGTATCCTTATATTAAGGATAAATCAATTACATAATAATGTTTGAGAAATATATATACACTCAATAAGATTGGATATTCAGTGTAAATCAATTAGAGAACATTCACACGTATTTTTTTTGTAAAACCAACACCAATTAATTGGATGTTTAACTCAATGAATGAAATTGTGTTAAATTACTCTTATCAAGTTCATATCGATCAATTGAGAATTTATCATTGGAGTGATTATGTGTATACAAAGTAAATCCAAAAAAGGGGAGTGTAAATTACAACATAAATAAATAAAGAGTGATTCCAAACATAATCATAGAATTACATAATTAAAAATTTTATGATTATCCCAAAGAATAGAAATTAGGTGAAAAATTTCCCTTACCGATTTGGTAACTTACGAAACATACTCCACAGGAAAAAAGGATCATACAATGAAGATTTAAATACCCATAAATTAAAGTATATTAAATAATGAATACAATCATGGTAAGTATATGTGCCACACAAAAGTAAATAGTACAAAATATATCACGAATCGCATGGGAATAAAAAGTGAGATGAAACCCCCTTACCACGTTGTAATCAATCGAGTCGTATGGCCAAAAGTTAATAACAACCAAATAATTAACATAATACAATGAATATAAAAAGAATCATGATAATATATATCAAATAGAACTAAAAAATTCACCAAATTAAATAAATAAGAGGACAACAATAGAAATATCACGAAATTACAAATGAGAGAAGAAACCAATTACCTCATGTCTGACTTGACTCAATCGTTCTTTAATCTCCTTTAAATCGGGGAACTCAGTTTTATTTGAACCAAATGGTTTACTTGAACTTCCATATACCTATAAAATGGCTTCTAGAAGGAGGATAGTGATGTTTGGTGCTTAATTGGATAGAGAGAATATGAGAAATGGGGCTTGAGCTGTGTGAGGAATGGGTTAGAAGTGAGGGATTTTTATAATGGGGAGGAGGGGCTCTTTAGTAAATCTGGAAAATATAATTTTATTATATAATGAAATTTGGTTTCTAAAGGTCCAACACTAATTAAATGATTAGATAAGATGAATCATGATCGAAATAAAATCATTCAATAAGAATTTGATAGGTTATGGATATTATTTTAATCATTATACTCTTATTTATTTTAATCATTCATTAATGAGGTAAACATTTCATCGTTATTGCGTCATAAATATTTTTATTTATTTGATGTATAAAAATTATAAAAAAATATCATAATGAACGAAATCTTTTCAGATTTCATGTGAATATATATAGTTAAATATATAAATTATATAACCCCATGTACGAATTGATTTACTAGAAGATATATGTTTAAGTCATTTTTTCCTTTTAAATTAATTAATATAAAGTGTCATTATCACTCCCAAGTGGCTCCATGGCATCCCAAAACTGATGCAAGGATGCCCATGGTCAGAAACATATCAACCGATAGGATGAGTACACATGTTAGGGTAATTTTATTTTATTATAATAATATTTTGATACCATTATTTATTAGATTTACCATTTAACCATGGTAAATAAAAGTTTTACTAAAGTAAAAATTAATAATGTTTAAAAATAAATGATACCTATTTACACAATGTAGACCTACTAATTCCAAATATAGAATAAATTTTTAAAAATTCAAAACATTGAAGAGGCATATATTATTTTAAAATTAATTCACACTGTCAAAACAAAAATCGTGTTTTAAAAAAATAATAACTACCAAAAGATAGATACTTATTTGTGTCCAATTTCCAGGTGAAATTACTTCCAATAATGAACATTGGATTAAATAGTAAAAGAATAATATAAATACACTTTAAAACTAATTAATAAGGAAATCTAACCTTATAAATAAATTACATTAAAAGGCATCTTTTAATTTAAATGCAGTATTTTTCACTATTCATTAAAAATGCATTTTATCAGAAAAATTACAAAATATTTACACAAAGTAAAATTTGATGTCTTAATTCTAAAAAAGATTTTTTATTATGTAAAATAGAATATATAATAGTTACCATTACTAGATTTAATGGGCGTTCTCCATCTAAAGGTTGTAAATTGACCATTTAATGAATATTTGAGTATTTATGTTTAAAATCAGACTTTTTCTTATTTTATGCCTCTAAAATTTATTGCATAAATGTAAAAAATTTAACAAACTTGTGTATTAATATTGTAGTTATTTCTACCCATTCCCTCTAATACCACGACTAGGCATTAACTACCATTTAAAATAATATTATATTATTATTTTTCAGTATGACTCTGCATTGTGTGCAACATAAAATTTCAAAGAAACCCATTATTACGTATCGGGTACTCCATCGAACATAGAATACCCTTTAAAGTAAAATTAATGTTTATTTCAGAAATAATAATTAATATGAAAAATTAATATTCCTTATTTACCTAGGATGTTAGAGAATATATGGTATATATTATATTTTTATTCTCTTTAAATATATTTAATTCTTTTATAACACTTACCTCCATGCTTTCCATTTCGTGGGATTATTATCACATTGTTTGTGGATGTGTTGACTACCACTTCACTAACGCGATGTGATCCGTTCCCTCTATACATGAAAAGTATTATGGATAATTTAAATAAACATATGTGACAAATATGACATAAATATTGTACTGTTATTATAATATATATATATATATATATCATTTACCTATCATTCTGTTATTATGAGAAGAAGATGGAATGAGCGTTCATGAATACGTACAACCTAACATCTCCATGAACGATGTATTTCATTTCCTATCTTCAAACATTAGGGATTACTATAAATACATATATATGAAATATAAACAATTTTTTATATTTTGGATATCATGAAACCGTGATCTATGTAATAGAAACAAAAATAATTACAAGTCTAAACATACTCAAAAAACTAGGCAATAAACACCCAAAATAGTGAAAAATATTTAATATTATTAACAAACGGGTAATAAGATATCATAATAAGATAATACATAATATTGTATTTATGATTCTCGTTCTGGTATGAGTTACTAGCACGATTAAATCCATTATAGAGGATTTAAAATGATATTTACCCAACACGAAATAATAGGTATGTGATTTCATATCAATTTAAATTCCATTAAGACTTAATTGTTGTTATGAACCTAAATTATTTTACATGGGGTATATACATTCCATTGAAATGTAATATCATTAATACATCAATATTAATGATATTTTATGTTCCAATTTGAATTATTTAATTTAAGGGTATTAAAATTTAATGTTATCTTGTGGTAAAGAATTTCATAACCCTATTATTTTTTATTAGGTTATATTAATTTCTCATTGTCATTAATATTATATGATTATGTGTGTAGTAAATTGTGACTACCTATTTATTTATTTCCACTTGTTTTAAGTGGATTTACATTTGAAACATATAATTTATTCATTTCATTATTATCAGTTCATGGTTATGGTCTTTACATGGGTTTACATCGTAATCTCGTTTTATTCTTGATTGATTACACCAAAATTTCCATTAATAGAAAAAAATTGAAAATTATATAATTAAACCTTTAATTTTATTTTCCTTGGGCGTTTAATGATATTTTTTAAGTAATAACAACTTTTTACCACTCTTTATTAATTAAATTTTTTAGAAAGTGTTTTTATTAAAATCTAACTTTATTTCACACATCGGTAAGAAATCCGTTTTCCCTCAAAACCATATTTTATAAATATGTTTTCAAAAAAAAATTATTCTTTTCAAAATTAATTATTAATGAAATTTTTACCCCTTTTATCTTTTAATTTTTTTCAATGGAATATTATCGTCTCTTTCTAAACATGAAACTTTTCTAACCTTTTTACCATGGAAAAATGAATTTTTTTTATCTTCTATGAAATGTACAAAATTACCCTCTCATTTATTCAAAGCGTCAACTGTAATTTTGGAAAGATATTTTTAACAAAAAATTTATAAAAATTTATATAAAAAAATGGATTTTTAAAAAAATAAAAAGGAAAAAAATATATTATCCTCAAGATTGTTATAAGGATATTTTTACAATATTTCAATTCACCAACAACATCAACCCTTTATTTTTACTCTATTTTGGTATATATTGTGTGATACTATACTTATTATTTTTCTAGATATATTTTGATTTATATGACCATGTATATTATTGAAATTAACTTCATTTATCATTTTTTGTAGTCCCTTAAAAATAATCACTTTCATATGATCAGTAGAAATTAAATTTCCCCTAATTATCCACATCATTTATCGTGGATATTTTTACTGTTTAAATGTTACACCATTTCTATATATGGTGTTTATATTGAGTTTTATTTTTTCAAAGCGGAAATATTTATAAATCTATATCTTTTGCTCAATATGGATATTTTATGGTATGAATTTTTTTTAATTAAATCCATTATTTTATATATGAGGAAAAATTTAGAAATTCACTACATGGGTTGGGAAGCATTAAAAATAGGCCCCTTGTTACATCGATAGACTCATGAGATGAAAATAATTGGATAAAAAACCTTTGAATTTATTCCTAAGATGTTTTAATCTTTCTATATGATGGATCTTGATTGTTTTTTCTTGTGAAAGGTCTTGAAAAGAATCAAATGGGGTTTTTACTGAGTCTGTTTTAAAATATCTTGATGATAAATATTGATAGTAAAGGTATCACGTTTCTGGGAAATATGATATCCAATAATTAAATATTTCCTTTATTTTAGTTATTGTTATTATCTAGGATATTTCTTATTTTAAATTACTTATAAATATATTTCATTTTAATTTTTTTGATTAAATCACACATGTTTATATTATTTACCTTAATATATTGATTAATCCTTATCCAATTATTGTCATGGAATGTGTATTCAATTATTTACCTTGCTATATTGTTTAAAAACTCCATCTCATTTTATTGATTCCATGACATGTTATTTTAGTAATTTACCTTTCCATAATATTTATGCACCGCTCTCATTTTATTAATTATATAGAATGTGTTTTTAGTTATTTTCCTTTTTATATTATTTACATACTCCCACTTAGTTTATTGATTACATGAAATGTGTGTTCAATTATTTACATTTCCATATTGATTATTCTTTTTTTGCTTTGTTATTTTTTCTGTTGTATTTAACCCTTACTGAGCATTTGGATCACCCATATTTTGTTTCCTTTCCCTAGGATACAATGAATTTAACTAAGAATGATATAAAAAGATGTGTTATATAGAATAAATTTATCCTCAAAACAATTATGTTGTAATTTGTGTATTAGATATACAATATAAGAATCATGTGTATCTAGGTTACTAATACTACTAAACTAATCATTTCATCTATATTTGATTCATTCTAATCACCCAATGTAATGATAGTAGACTCTAGATTCAGGCTTACAGTGGTCCAATATTTAGAAAGAAGATTCCATGTCGTGGTTAGAAATTTATAAATAATGTTTTATTAATGAAAATATGACTTAGAAATTTTCCATTTATATTGATTTTTAAAAGTGGATAAAATTCACATTAACACAAGAAAAGATTCTTAGATAATTATTCTTGATGAAATGCAATATTTATATGAAGTGATTTGTGAGGTTTAGGTGTTATTATCATTTTATTATTTTATATATTTATTATTGCTATTATTTTATTTTTCAACTACAATGTGTATATTATGGGTACCCGTGGGAATCTACTGGGTTGTATTATTAAAGATGCTTCAAAATATTAGGATTACACTTTGTCAAGTAGACCAAAGTATGGATTTCTCCATGAATTTGGAATTCCCCCTAGATTGGGCATTTCTATAACTATTTCTTTAAAAATATTTTTTCCTCTTTTAAGAAAAATATTAATGAATGGATTATTGGAAATTTATTTGTTCCTTGTGAATAAATAAAGTGGTTTAAAAGGGAGGCAATAAATTATTTTATTTTAATAAAAGTTAAAATTCATAAATTAATTTTTGTCATTTAATCTTGCATTAATGGATTTATTTTTAATGAATATGAATAGGATGTGGGGAGGGTAACAAATATGATTTTATTCTAACACCCAACTGTATTTTAGGTTCAATTTATATTCTACGTCAATACATTGGATAATTATTGGATTTTATATTCATTAGATGTAGGATGTAATGGAATATGGTTTGCTTGTTACATGGTGTTGCTTTTTCATGTTTTGTTTTTATTTAGATATTTTTCTTCCTTATGAATCAACATGAATTTAACTATCATTATTTTAATTTTTTTTTAATTTTATGAGTATATTACATTTTATTGTGTATTTATTTGTTAGTTTTTTGTTTATGAGTTTGGTTTTAAATCTTATACCAAGATTCACTGTGGTTGATTATGAAACTACATATTTTAATAGTCTATATATGTCCAATGTATTGATGCGTCATGTTGAAATTATTTTACTGTTAAACTACTTAATTTATATTATTTATTTGTTAAAATAATTTCCTCTCTATGTTATTCAATTTACTAGCACAAGTTTCTGACCTACAATGATTTTGATTACTATTCGGGCCCTACCACTTTCTAGCTCAATGCCTAGTTGAGGCTTGTCCAAGACTGGTCTATGAAAAAAATTGTATCAAATCAATGTTTTTTAATTATAGAGTAGCGATACAATATAGATAAGATAGTTTTAACACAATAGTTAATTGAATAAAGATTATTTCTAGATGTTGTTCATTTTTGGAATTATGTTACAATGGGAAATTGGGGATTAAGTCTTTTGTTTGGAGATTTATATATATTTTTTTAGATGTTAGTGATTTTTGGTGGTTTTGGTTGAGAGTTTAATGAATTTATATTGGGGATTCATATGTTTTACAGGTATTGAGTTTGAAAATAGATGATGAACTAGAGCTTCACTATTATCCAACATTGTCTGGAAAACTATGTAATGCATGTATTCATGTTCTTGTTTTACCTTATTGTGGTAGTTATATAGTTGGCACATAACCTTCCAAACCATGTGGTGAAACCATTTACAACCAGTAGACCCTATCATTTCACATGTTTAATTTGTCTTTAAATTTCATTATGTCTTGTGTAATTAATATTTGGAATGAACTAACAGGAAAAGTTATTTTCTAATATTTAAAACTGTATTTTAGGTAATGAAATGGGAAACTAGTCTTTAGATGTTGATATTTCATCTAAAAATTCATATAAGGTCTTTTTAAGGTGGTTTAAAATAATGAAATGCCCAGGTTTCATAAGGTTTTCATGAATAACATTTTAGTATTTTAAGATAGTTTTTAGTGGGTTTCTCATTATTTTGAGAGTACTATATATGTGAAAAACTAGTGTCATGTAATTTCACACCATTTAAAATGTAAACAAGTAGTTAAAATAGATTATATTTTTTGTAATGTTTTTTGTTTTTTTATTCCATGGTAATGATTTTCTTTTCTTTTTTTTTACTGATGTTTCATTTGTTTTTGGGTGGGTTGAATATTATTCTTTATTCGATTTAGTCGATGGATCTTTATTTAGATATTGGTACCTTTTTAATTTAATGTTTACCATGAGAAATATTCCTAGGAAATTATAGTTTTCAATTACTATAGTGTTCTTTCTTATTAATTTTTAATTAGATTTCTAATATAAACACTCATTTTTGACCCTATCTATAAACCATGTGAAGTGGTTAAAGAAACCATTCAAAAAGTTTTTATCTTACTAAAGAAGTCATTGGTTAATTTATCAATAGTGATTGGGTATTTTACTTTCGCCTAGTGTGAACCCACTCTCACATTTTGGTAATCCTCACAAATATTTTATAATAATTTAACCACTCCATTAGTATTTTTAATCATGCTCTGGTAACATAGTTTTTTTTAAACATAGGGAATCTTTTTTTGGGTTGTCCCTTTTTTCACTCTAATTTCATTTTATATTTTTGTTCTTGAACTTTATCAATGTTTTTTGAAAATATTATTTTATGAATATGTACATGAAGAATAAAATGATTGTTCCTTGATATAATGGTTATCCCCATTATTATTAATTATTTTTTGGGCCTCTCAAGATAGAATTTTAGTTATGCCTCCAGGAGATTATTATAGAATGATACTGGACCTCTAATACACCATGATATTATAAGACTTATATTTAGTGGATACTAGTTTTCAGTCAAATTCTCATTACTATTTCATTGAAGTAATTATCCTTAAGTTTTGGCATAATTATTGTTTGGGAATTAAAAGATGATTTTCTATTATTTTTAATATTCAATTTTTCTATCCTTTTATTCGATATTTTCTATTTAATTATTGACCATCATTTAGGAGTGATGTGTAACCCTCATTGTGGGTAATTACTTATTATGATAATTCAAAAATAATTACTGATTATATCTCCATTTTTTTGATTATGATGAACTTTATTACATTAGGATAATATGTTGAATTGTTTATTAGAACTCATATTGAATTTCCCCCTATTATATCCATCTTTCATCACCCAAGTTAACATGAGTGATCATTCATTATAGATAATTGATGATTTATTGAAATTATATATATGTTTTGGATACCACAATAGTTTATCTTTAGTGTCAATTGATTTTTATTCACCCGTGGATGTAGGAATAAAATTCATCTATGAGAAAAATATTCTTTTCCTAACCCAAACATTTCATAAAGTTGTTTATGAGATCATTTATACTATTTTTATTCTGCAATACATTTTATATTCCTTTATGGATTCTAGATATAAAGGGGATTAAGTACCATCAGTAGTCCTAACGTTATCATTGACAGTAACATTCATGGTTTTTAGTTGTATCCATTGTGGTTCATTAGTATATATGATCATTTGTTCTTGTGGGATTCTTTATAACCTTGTCTTATTCCACTTTTTTGGAGGATTTCATGGTGATCCTTGGTTGTTACCTTTAAAAAACTTGTGACAATGCTATCCTCATATATTTCTTGTCCAACTCATTCCACTATGACTTTATAAACATTAAAAGTTTTATAGTAGGGGGAATTATTACACATTGTCCTTTCCATATTAATTTTTTATCCATTTTATTTTTTTAACATTATTCCCTGAATCTATTGATCTATTTTTTAAATAAACAATGTTTTCCGAGGTTTTTATGGATTCTTAATGGGAACCACACCATGGCCTATTAGAAAAATTGGTGTAGTGTTTCTTGGGATAGTTAAATGGCCAAGGGATCCCCTAAAATAATAATTTCAAATGTAATTTTCATTATGAGGGTTCCATTTAGGAAATGGAAAATTAATAAACAATTGATTTTGGAATCGTGGTGGTTGTGGTGTATGTCTAGGCGTCTTGGGGTCAAAATGGATACTACTATTCTATTATGGGTTTTTGTGAATATTGTTAACTAACCACAAGAATTTTTATTTTATGGTGTAGGGTATGGTTCAAGGGAGGAGTCCCTACATAAAATGGAATTGAAGTACATAACATCCCGACCCAAGTGTCATACAACAGTTACCCAAGCCGATATATCACATGAGCTCAACGGTGCCTCCCCACACGTTAGAGGCTGAAGGCTAGTAATGAGGGGTTGATAAGTGAATCATGGGGATACTATACCCTCTTTTATCAGAGTAATAGAAGAACAAAAAATGATAAAAATAGTATAAGAAGTATATATAACAATAATCACTTCCAATATCTTGTGGTAATAAAAGAAGAAAAATAAAATATTCAACTAAATAAGAAACATGCCATGATAATGTATGTATCAGGTTTTTAAAATGAAAACTAAAAAAAAGACATTATAAACTCCCAAGAGTTCCCAAACCATGTCTAGTTCCCTCATCCATGCTCCATCCCCAATTTTCAATCCAACATAGGGCCTTTTCCATTAACCCATCATACAACAATAAAGTCTATTCAGGTACCGATCATGAATCCTGAATCGAGATTGAGTACCACTCATTATACCCCCACCAGTAGTGTCTAAATCAATATCCTGTCAAAAAAGTGCATGTAGTTATATAAATAAATAATTACCTTTCATAATTAAATAGTTATGACAATATCAATTAATCATTATTTAACCCCATACTCATCAGTTTCTCGTGGACACCCGTATATCAACACATGCATTAGACCACACCTGAGTTTGAATTACCCAAGGGATATCAGGAGTTTGAATGTCCATGAAACCGTTCTTATTTTCACCAATCAATGACCATGTTACATTCATTTACTCAGAAAATTTAATGACCATGTTACCATTCTTATTTTCACAAATGAATGACAATGTTTCCATTCATTAAATAACAAATTTAAATTACCACTATACAATTAATTATTTCAAAAATGAATGACCATGTTACCGTTAATTAATTTACTCAATTGAATGACCATGGTACCATTCGTTATTTCATTAATGAATAACCACATTACTGTTCAGTAATTCATACAATTGAATGACAGTGTTACCATTATTTGATCCTTAACCGAATTTCCTTTTTACCATTCACTATTTACTATTACATATATCATAATAACACAATATTACACATCTCTAAAATACACATTAATTAATTAAATATTTATTTAATCCTATCACAATATTATCATTCAATACTTAATTCACCAATTAATTATTCAAACACACAGTTTCAATATCTCATAATTAACTCACCAATATTTTATTTGATTAATTACATAAATATCAAAAAATAAATATACATACATAATTATCTAAAAATACCACAATTTCATAATTTTATAATTAATTAATTCAAAAAGATAATTATTTCTATTGGGAAATTCAATTAAAAAAAATTATTAAATTCTACAATTTTGATGCATGAAATCTAAATCATGACTTTATGAATTTAAAATTACCCCACCTAACATTTACCAATGATCCAACAAAATTTTCAATAGCCAAATACTATGTGGAATGATGAATATGGTTTCCAAGAGGATCCTAAGTCATGGCTGACCAGGATCAAAACCCATAATGCAAATTCTCCACGGGATTTTACCAAAAATGGTTTGAGAATAAGGAAGATAAGATAAAAATCTAATAATGAATACCTATAAGGGATTGATCACAAAAACAAGACGTATAAAATGTGTTTTGGAACTCCAAAATCTCATGTAGTGTCACCCTGGACAAAGAGGAGAATAGATGAAGTGGTATACAATAAAAAAAATCTGCACAACAATTTAAAACTACAGGTGGGAATTTACAAGACATATAATTAGGTAAAACATTGTCAAAAAATTTAATAAAATGTTACTACAAAATCCTTTTCCTCAGATTCATTTTATCAATTCCCATGAAAAATTAAACAATGTCTAATACCCTTACACATTATATGATTGTTTGGAAGTTTAGTTTCAGTATATTTTACATTTAAAGCCTCATAACTCACCACAAACCCATTTTTAACACTTAACCCATTTATACACGAACTCCACTAACTCATATAAGTATACATCCTTGAAAATTAAGTAATTTTTTCCAATAAATGCTCTCTATCTCAAAACGAGACTCATCCACATAGTCTCAAAAGAAAATGAACTTAGAGAAAAAAGTACCTAAAAAGATGGGATCTTACAATCTACCCACCTTATAATATCTCGTTCTCCCACTGCACTTCAAATCCTCTATATGATTTGGCGTCAAAAATATTAGTCAACTAAACCTTCATATTTACTTCCCTTTTCCAATATTACTCTTGTATACATCCATGTTTCCACAATACAGGAACTATCGACCAATTATTTCCCCCACAACACTTTCTCACTATGATCCAATACACATATCAAATGTTCCTAAAAGGACACATCTATCCCAAGATCAACATCTTACATATCGATCATAATAGAAGGTTCATGATAACATTTCCAATGTTTTGATACATGGAAATATTCATGTATAGTGCTATATTGTTTTGGAAGAGAAGATAACTACACCACCAACCCGATTCTCTCTACTACCTCAAATGGTCCAACAATCCTGGGTTCCAAAATTCCCTACTGCTATATTCTATAGTTACCCAACCTAGGTGAAACCCTAAGGAATACATGATCACCCTATAAAAACTCTAGTTTTCATCTCTATCTATCAATATATATCTTATTTCTACTCTTAGCCATTTCCATATATTTCAGAATTTACTGAACCTTCTCTGACGTCTCGTGCATGATACTTCATCTCAATAACTATAACTCGTCGACCTATATCCATCATATCGGTGATCTGAGTGGCCTACTGTAAAGAGTATCATATTGTTCCATATTTATATTTATATGAAAACTATAATTGTTGGAAAAATCTACTAAAACCATCTGTTTCTCCCCTGATCCAATAATATCAAGAACACACACATGCATCATAATCTCAAGAAATAATATAGTGTGGTCTGACTGCCCATCTATCAGTGGGTGGAAATAAATAATCAATAATACATATATAACAATTTAATTCTACTATGACTTCTAGAACAATGAAGTGGAACATAAGTCATGATTTGAAACTATAATAATTGAATCCCCACACAGATAGACTATCTCTCAAACATTCAAATCTACAAGCTGATCTAATTTGAATATATAATGTATAGGAAAAAAATTAACTTCTTTTATCAGTCATTCCTCAGATAAACATAGAGCATAATTATTATTTTATTTCATTTGTAGACCCATTAAAATCCATTTTTATGTCATCCCACTTCCTCTCTAAAATAGGTAACAAAAAACCTCTAGGTAGTTAATGTTATACCTTAACATTAGTACTACTATAGAATTTTGTTACAAAATCGAAAATCTATTTTTTCATTCCAAACCAAAAAAACTATCTTTGTAGGTCATGGTACACTTTGGTGTCACTAGGATGTACCACCCACTTCAATGTATGATGTTTTGTCATGATCTCATGTCACATGCTCATAGGCATAGCTACCTGATTCTTGATGTAGATGATCTCATCCTCCTATATGCTCAAATATGAAGGTGAATCACCACCTTCAAGGTTTTACTTCAACATTAAACTATTTGAATAACCATACTACATATCTCTGGTCTATCTCAAAAGTGTATACTCTAATGAAACTGACCCCAGAGTTGTCTCCTCTAGAAACTCTGGAAACACCACATGCATTTCAACCTTGAAAGCAATCATTTACCACTCACCACTAGACTCATGTACCTCCTAAATCTGTATTTTCATGCTCAATGTTTCAACCACACTATTCCCTTAATAGTAATATATGCTAGCTCAAAATATAAATTCTAAATATAATAACCCCATATGCACTACCAAAGATTCAAATCTCATTGTGAGAAGATATTATTCAAGATATCGTGGTCTGTAAATACTGTAAACATCTCACCCAATAGATTATTCAAAAAACACTTCAAAGAATACATAATAGTTGCCTACATGAGGTCATTCATATGGTAGTTCAAGTCATGTGGCCTCAATTTCTGAGACCCATATGGCCCAACTCGATCTTTTTGCTTCAACATTGCACTGATCCCAATTCATTAAGCTTCACAATACATTATATATTCCTCATCTGGATCAGGTAGAATCAAGATTGGTGCTCATTTCATGTTCTTATTCTACCCCTAGAAAAAATATTCACAATATTCAATCCATTCAATCATTATACTATTCATGGTCAAGCTTGAAAGCAAATATTCCAAATGGTAAAAGGTCTGGATGAACCTTTGATAATATCTGGATAACTCTCCAATGCTACGAATATCTAAATAATTCCTAGGATACTCCCAAGAAACCAATTCTTTTACTTTCTCTTGATCCAGTCACACAACATTCTCTTATATTTTTCCCAGAAGTGTACCTAATCAATCCAAAACTAATACTTACTTATCATGGCATATAAATTATGCTCTTTCAGTGCACATAGGATGATGTTAAGATGTTGGGAATGATCATAAAGAGTCTTGGAGTATACCATGATGTCATCCATAAACACAACCAAAAATTGATCAAGGTATTGATGAAATATCTTAATCATCATGGCCATAAAAACATCCCATTCATTTTTCAATACAAATAGAACTTTGAGAAAACAATATAATCCATACTAGCTTTTGAAAGTAGTCTTTGGTTTATCAGAAGTCTAAAATCTAAACTGATGATACCCTAATATCAAATGGATCTTCGAGAACACACAAGATCCCCAGAATTGGCCAAATAGATTTTCAACATGCGGAAGAGGACACTGATTCTTCATAGTAATCTAAATAAACATTTAGTAATGAACACACAAGCCCAAACACCCGTCATCCTTCTTTACGAACAACATAGCGGATGAAATCGAATTGATAAATCCCTTATCCTCCATATCCTCTAGCTGAGTCTTGAGATCTTGAATATCTGTCGATTCCATTCTATATGGTGGAATAGATACTAGTTCATCCCCCAGCATGAGCTAAATAGTGAATTTCCCATCCTTATCAGGTGTTTTTCCTAATAATTCTCAAGAAACACATCATAACGTTGTTCTACTATTGGTTTAAAGGTATCATTTTGTACTCCTCCACCACAAAACAATAAACTAAAAAATGGGATATAATCTCTCTTAGTTGCTGAGTAATTGGACCTTCTCGCCCAGCTTGGATATCCAACTCCCCAATGTGAAGAAAATGTTCACCCATTGTAGATGTAGAATCCACTCTCCTTCAGTAACAATCTATGTGGGATAGGTATGCAACTAGCCAGTCCATACCCATAATTAGGTCAAAAAAATCATGTCAATGATATATATATATATATATATATCCCACATAAAGAGATTCTCCCTGACTTTAAGACAACATCCCTTCAACATACAGATGTCTCTAGACCATACTCCCAATGGAATATCAATATTCATTACCTCGCTAATAAACACCACTGCCAGGCTCAAACCATTAACATGGTTTGAAGAAATAAATGAATGAGAGGCACTTGAATTGAGAAAGTAACAAGAAAATATTTAATCTAAAATAATAATTCCTTTCACTATCAAAGGTTCATATTTTCTATCCAAAAGTGCAGGCTGCACTACATATAGTTTTCCTATAACTCTACCCTTTAATGTTGTCTTACACCCCTGAGTTTCCTTAATATACTAATATGGGATCCAATTACCAGAATTATCATGTCCTTTTCCTCTACCACCTCTACCATTAGAAATCCACCTACCATACTGATACGGTGTTACACATCCCCTTCTATTACACTTACCAAATCTATTGCTCCATCACTGACCATTAGTCTCTGTTTCCTATAGAACTTTTTTAGATTCCCCATCTTGCTGCAAGACAAGAACTCTACTAGTGGTCAAGGATAGTAACTAAGATAATGTCTCTACCGAACACACTGATAAAAAATCACTCCAATAATTCCATATTCAATCGACCCCCCATTTCTGTGTACTATTCTTTCCACTACGCTCACAAAAGTTATCATAGTGGTGCTTCCTTCTCTTGGAATTCACACCTCCAAATCGTCTAGTGGAAACTGTCTTTCTAGAAGTAGAATAATCTTTCAGGTTTACCTCATCTAGGAGTGCCCGATCCACCACCTCAAAAAACTTCTTTCATAGAAAAAGTTTAATATGGGAAATAATCTCCCACTTATGTCCATCAAGAATACTTCTCACCATAGTTGTGTAATCTCCCTTAAACACTAGAGTAAACATCTACATATATTTAATGAGTCCAATACAATCCATTACAAATAAGCTCCCCTAATTCAGCCACATAAAATCTACTACTTTCTCCTATATCAACATTTTTAGACAGAAGTTCTCCAAAATCATATCAAAGAAGTCATTTCATAGCATGCCATCAACCTGTTTAGTCCGCACATGAATACACCACCAATGATTTGTTGAGACCCCTTATATATAGGTGTCCAATAAGACAC
This sequence comes from Viscum album, assembly GCA_963277665.1. Classification (NCBI taxonomy): domain Eukaryota; kingdom Viridiplantae; phylum Streptophyta; class Magnoliopsida; order Santalales; family Viscaceae; genus Viscum; species Viscum album. The sequence goes on along the minus strand of OY728159.1, from coordinate 676,137,269 downwards.
TTTTTTTGGTAGGAGTTCCCAAACGGTCAAGTATTCTCACAATGGAATCAACCAAGAACTCATCTCCCTCTCCTCCACCTTCTATAGTGAAAGTCAGGGTGCTACAACTAGAACTACCTCATCAGTTCAAAAATGATTTTTACAACTCACCTTGAGTCTCATCCCATAAATTTCTTAAGGAGAGAAACGTTATATCAAAACTATTCCACTACTTTTTCTTCTCACTATCATTTTCATAGGTTCCACTACTGGAGGATCGCCCACTACAATTTCCTATGACTTTCATCTTAGCAAATTTCATCATGGAGGTATATCTCTAAAATGAAAAAAAACATGTCTTTGTAATCATAACACAACTATATCACATTTATATTCGAGGGAAACAAAACTTGTCACAATAAGTATTCTCCCCACATCTCACCATGAAGTCAAAACCATGGTGAAATCACTACCCTTAACCATCATATAACAAGTTCTTAGTTGAAAGGGTAATACATTATAATAGTCAAGGATTCTCATTTAAAAACACCTTTATTTACATTATTTATTAATTTTACCATATTTTATTTCATAGTAGGATCCATTTTATAATTTAGTTTCACAATCCACAAAAGTAGTTCATGTTCAACAACTTACCCAAATCTCATTTTCTCATGTGTGCTTAAAATTATTCATGTCACAAAGTAATCATGAGTACTTACAATGATGTTTGTAGACTCAATTCTCATGCCATACTGTGCCATAATTCAATTTTTAGAGAATCTCAGAAACCATTTTCACATCACATAAGAAGTATGTCATTGAATGTGAAATAATATTCAACAGTAACAATGAATTATAATAACAATAATCCCAACATGATTCTTTGGGTGTTCCACTATACATGGGTCTACAACTTCCATGAACATGATAATTTCTAAGGCCTGAGTCATCATAGTATCCTATATATACTTCACTAAATAGCAAGAAAAAATAAAACAAAAAAGATAACTTGGATCTTATACAAAATTGTAACACCACGAACTGGGTTCCACATATCGGTTCCCCGAGTTGGTCGATCACATGACCTCAAGCATGCCTCCCAGTATTATAGAGGCCTCTAACTAGCAGTTAGGGTCTGATACATCATTAATGGCGAGACTATAACCTCATTTATCAGAGTAATACACTAGTGGAAATATCAAAAAATAGTGGAAGATGTATATTTAACAATAAAAACACAAATAACTCATGGTAATGAACGTATAAAAATAAAATATTAAACTAAATCAGAAAAATTACATTCAATTTTTTTGTTAAGTGTTTAAAAAGAAAAATGAAAATAAATACATTGAAAACTCCCTAGTGGGTCCTAAAGCACATCTAGTTCCCTCATCCACGCTCCATCTGCAATTATCCATATAATATAGGGCCTTTTCCCTTAACCTGTTCTGTAGTAATAATGTATATTCAGTTACCCATCAGGAATCCGGAATTGGGTGTGAGTAAAACTCAATAGGACTCCAAAAATGGTTTCTAAAATAATATCTATTAATAAATAGAGCATTTGTTTGGGTAAATATATAATTAAAATGAATAATTAATTAGTTATCACATTATAAATTAATCTTTATATAACTAAATAAACTTCATCTTCTTTTGGAATCCAGTATCTCAATAACTTCTTTTGCTTGCCCTAGAGTCTAAACTATCTATAAGGGATATCATTAGTTTTAATTCCCATGTAACCATTATTATACTATCAAATGATTGACTATCTTACCATTCATTAATTCAAACAATCAAATGACCATATTTCCATTTTTTTTTTAAAAAATGAATGACTATGTCACAATTCATTTATTCACACATTTGAATGGCCATGTTACCATTATTAATTTAAAAAAAGATTTACCATGTTATCATTCCTTTATTTACACAATTGAATGACCATGTTACATTTCATTAATCCTTTTATGAATGTCTATGTTACCATTCACTACATAATATCACATATATAATAATAAAACATTAATGCACATATCTCAAATACTTATTAATTAATTCATTAATTAAAAAATCCTTTCACAATATATGCATTCAACAATTAATTCAACAAAAAATTCATAAAACATACAATTTCAATATCTCATAATGGATTCACAAATTAATAATCAGATTCCAAACATAAATATCACATAATTAATTTCCATATCTAATTAACCCCAAATCCAACAATTTCAAAATTAAATAATTTATTAATTCCTTTAAAAAATTCAATTTCTAAACAAATCTAGAAATATTACAATATGCACTCATGAAATAAAAATAACAACTATGGGATTTGAACATTAGACCACTTACCTTTAACCAAATATCCAATAAAGTTTCCAACAACCAACACGCACAAGGGAAGGCGTGGATAGTTTCCCAGAGGATCCTAGATCATTTTTGACCATGATCAAAACCAATAATGCAAATTCACGACGGGATTTTGTCGTAAAGTGATGGAGAAAAAGGAATAGAAGAAGGAAATACAACCCTTATGGCTTATTAGGTATCTATCACATAAAAATGAAATCTTGAAGTGGTTTTGACACTCCAAAATCACATAGAATGTTTCCCTAGGCCGATATGAGAAGAGCTATAGTAGTTTCCAACAAAAATTATATGTACAACCACATTAAAACCAAAGGTTGGGAATTACATGGTGTGTTTTCTGTTTACATGTCATGTAGTTATTTTTAATGGTTTTGTCGAAAAAAATCCATGAACAATTACACAATTTTTAATAACCTTACATGATGTGTAAATATTCAGCAATTGACTTTCATCCCATTTTTTCCTTAAATCCTCTCAACTCACTATAAAACTTTTTTTAACAATTAACCCATTTATAACTAGACTCCAGTAATTAAAATAAGAATACATCCAAAAACATTGGTTCATTTTATACAATAAAGGTTATCTATATCTTAAAATGTTGTTGCCATTAAGGCTTAAATGAAAAGTAACTTAGAGAGAAAAGTACATGAAAAATCTGGATCTTACAAAGGTGGTGGATTTTTCCTGGTGGTTAAACATGTCTGGCCTAGAGGGTTTCATGTGGGAGGTTATACAAACCATGATAGATGAGACTATGATTTGGTTCTCCTCCACATTGATAATTTTCAATATTGGAATTCCTCTTTTACCTAAAAAAATTCTTACAAAACCCATCATCTCTTTAATAATCTTCCCCCTTGACCCCAAGAATAACTATAACATTTTTCCAACTCCCTGGAGCTACCCAATATAATTATTTATACTTTTCTGTTGATTATTCTATTTAATTTTAATCAGTCCTACTTCTCTTTTATTTTCATTCTCATTCTCTTGATTTCATACACTGATATAGTAATGGAATCCAAGGCCTTGGGTAGATAAATTATTACATTGAGGTTTCATGGGTTTCTTATTTTGAATGGTCATATAAATGTTTTTCTAAACACTTTGGGTAGAATTAATACCTCATTTAGTGAATAAACCATATTGATGAATGTTTTTCGTATATAAGAATAATTAATTTTATAAACTTGATTAACTTGAATATTAAATTCCTATTTAAAATATTAAATGATTGGAATAATTATGATTATGGCCCCCTTTATAATGGATTTTGTTTTCACGTAATATTATATGAATTTAAAGGGTTCTTATAGATCGAAACATGGTTTTAGAGATATTTTTCACTTAAGAAGTAATATTTAATTTTCAATTAAATTCCCTAATGAATTCTAGAAATGAGATTTACATATTTAATGATATGTTTTAAATTTTATCTGATTTTATATAGTTTTTCTAAAGTAATTAATTATGTTCTTGAATTCTAATAAATATATAATTTATTCTATATTTTATTGAGATATATTAGTGATGGTTTTTTTATTTATATTTTCTAAAATAGTTTTATACCTCAATTTTAAAACTTTCGTCTCTGAATCTTGGTGGACACATTATAAATAATCGTTTTGTTGATAATATTTCTTGGAAATATATACATTATGTTATTTTTTGGAATTTGAAAAAATTATCCATGATATAGTATATTACCGTTTAATTATTATTGTTGATGAATTATGCACTTTATGTGATGGATGTTCAGAGGTGTGGATTTTTTTTCTATTGTATTTTTTATATTTGTTGTTAATATTATTATATTTCTCAACTCCAGTTTCTTATCATGTGGATCCAAGAGTGGATAGTTAGACTCATGGTTATAGAATCTACTCCATCTTAGTAATAAACTCTTTTTAATGACCCTTCAAATAAATTTAACCCCATTTTTCGATTTTTCCCCAGTTTAGGATAAATAGGGAATTTTTCATCATTATAGTGATTGGATTGAATTATGTATGGTGATATGATAGATTATATTTTTTATTTTTCATGGATTCCCATCATCTCTAAGGTGTTCCGATGCTTTTTTGTTTTTAGTTACATTATGATTGTTTTGTTTCATCTTTTATTTTTTGTCAATTTAATAGAATATACCTTTTAGGTTCTAATATTATTGGTTTTATTTTTATAATTATCCTTAATTATTCTAATTATTCATATAGTAGTTTTAAAAAATAACTAGGGCATCTCATTTCATTAAAAAAATTATTTTAAAAATATTTGGGGACATCCCCTGACGATTTCTACATCTTGGAAATCTAAAAGATATTTCTAAAACTATTTCTCATATAAAGTGATTGTACTTATTTTCATAAACGTTTTAATAGTATATTTTTTAGAAATATATGCCTTCAATGTTTTTAAAATAATTTTTTAAAATGGAAATTTTCTCTTATCAATTTTAATTTTTTTAATATTTTTTACATTAATTGTTTTATTTCAAAATAACATGAATGAATATTTTTAATGATTATGAATATGTTATTGGGGGGATTCCTACTGGGATTTTATTTTAAATCCACTATATATTTTAAATGTAGTTAAAATTCCACATTGATATAAGATATAATGATTGGGTATTGTTTAGGCTAGTTGGAGGTTGTAAGGGAAGATGATTTAATTGGACCATAGGGAGGGTCAGTCATGGTTTGTTTTTATTTAGATATTTTTTCATGAGGTATAAATCCTATTTAGTTAATATTTATTTTATTTTTTTCCTTAAGTCCCATATAAGTTATGATATATTTTTTAAATAGTTTTATTTATATTCATGAATCATGTTTTTAGTTGTATACCATGTAAGATTATTCATATTTATGAAATTGCTTATTTAGATGGTGCATGGATGTCCACTATATGAATGTATTATGTTAAAATTTTGGAAGATTATTTCTCCATTATTTACATTATTCATTGAATGAAATCATTCCCATTTACTGTTATATATTTCTATGGAATTGGTTCCCATTATTTGGGTATTGGGAACACCCATTGGGCCATTCCATGGATTGGCTTGGGTGCCTCCAGTGGTTGTATCTTTAAAATAATCATAGATTATTAAAACACATTGTACACTCATTACAATTGAAATAATTATCATTATATTCTATAATATTCTCTCTTAACTCAACATAAGATGATACTTACTCTTTAATGTGAGGGATGAGTCTTTTTTCCATAATACACTACATCACCTTTTTTCTAGATGAATATACTTCTAAAATGGAATTATCTTATTTTCCTCCATAATTACCTATAAGATATTACATTTTATTCTACTATTCTTCAAGCCTACTATATTTATGTTACAAAAATATGTTACAAAAATATGTTAGTGGAATCCACGATGGGCCATTTTCCAACTCTACTTAGTATTTTTTATTAGTTTAAATGTTTTTTTAGGTTAGTGTAACTATTTTTTTAGTTTAGATTCCATTTTATTTTTTCCACTTTTTTATCTTTCCTTTTCCTTCTATTTTTCTTTTATTTTATTTTTTTTCTTTCTCTCACCCAGTTACCCTCTTCCTCGGCCTATCACATCCCCCTTCTCCCATGGTTCACGTGGGCCTACCCTAGCTCTCGTACCTTTTTTTTCTTCTTCTCTGTTACTCTCCCGCCTCTTCGGACTAGCTTCCTGGCCTCTCCTCAGTTGAATCATACACTGGTGGTTCGTCCCCTCTCTTATCTAGTCACCACATTCCACCTCACTTAATTCAGATGAAGATCCTTTATCCTTTCCTTTAGTCGTGCACCACCATTTTTCTAGCTGATGATCCGATGACACCCCTTTCCTAGCATCATGTAAGCTTCAGCAGCCTTCTGTGAGCTTTAGCCAGCCTCTCAAACCCCTCTCCATAGGTTCAGAGTACCTCGAGTGTTCTTTCTTCTTTTTTGGTGATGTTTTAGTTAGGGTTTTGATTGTGATTGGTTCAATCTTCATGCATTTTCTATGATACATTTTTTCAGAGTTTTATTGGACCCCTGGCGGTGCATTTTTCGTACGAAGAGAGTTTCACCCAAATTCTGTGATGTTTGAGACACATCGGTAGGTGGTTTTATGCCTAATAGTTAATTGATGATTTAGTTTCACATTTAATTGTTTTTACAAGTTCCTTAAATAAATTTATTTGGTGTGAATTTATTTTTTGAATAATTTGATTTGCATTTGATTTTTTTTCTGAAATACCCATGTCAATCTGTTTATCACTATTTAATAAACTATGTTATTAGTTTATTAAAATGTGTAAGAGCTGTAGTGGTTGTTTTGGTGTGGCACTAATGTGATTTTGTTTTTAAAAGGTGTGTTATGAGTGAGATTTGGAAGTTTGAATCCTGAAAAATATTTTGAAATTTATTATTAAGTTATTTTAGTGGATTTCTTAACTATGAAATTGGTTTATTAACTATGTTGTTTGAGTCTTTGTATTGCATAAAAATATCTTTAGTTGAAAAAATAATATTTGAGTGAAGTTTTTTAGGATTAAATTCATGCAACCTATTTGAAGCTGGTTAATAAATTTCTCTATTGGTTATTCTACCGTGAAAATAGTCATATTAATTATGAATAAGGTTGCTTTAATTTTGTAAGGGATGCATATTAATAATGAATGGTTTATTTTAGAGTGTGTATTATTTGAAAATGTTTTCATTGTGTGTGTGTAAGTGTGGTATTGGGTAGTGGTTGTGCCTCATTTTCTTGGTTTATTTCAATTTAACATGTGGCATGAACTCTGAACAACTTGAGAAAAAATGGGAAGTATGTGTATTAGGTGGGAAGACTATATCTAGTTCTCTAGTGATACAGAAGTGACCTTGGCACAATTTCACTTGGCTGGTTTGATGATTATAAAACTACCTAAAATTTTGGGATGATTAAATACCACTAGGTTATGGATGTGTTTCCTTACTAGTGGCCCATGCATGAGAATTCATGTTATTGCTGTTCTTATACCACTGATCATCGAGACACGATGTTATAGGGTTCCACTTATTGCAAGTATCCTTCGAGCCTCTCCTATTTTTTGTGCTCAATATTCACCAATCGGTCACCATCAGCACATGTTGTGACTTTAGGGTGACAAAAAAATCATGCATGTGTGTGCTGTTTATTTAAGATGGTTTCTTTAAAGTCATTAGCCATAAAATTGTTCCATTAAATTTTTTAAAATATTTATTCTATTTATTTTGATATGATAAACTTCCAAATATCTCTTTCATTTAACTTTTATAAATAGAATATTTTATTGGTGGTATCTTATTCAACATTATCGCACACCCTACTTATAACATTGGGTGTGATTAGATCTGATGATGTCTGGTACAGGTAAGGGCCATATTTTGGGGGTGGTGGTTCAGGTTTTTAGTAGACTTCTTGGCATGGCATTGTAGAGATAGTTTTAGGTTGGTGTCCTTTCACTAGGTGGAATTTTTTCAAATGGTTTCTGTTCTCTCTAACAAGTTGTTGTTTTTTTGGTTTTAGTTTAAATTTTTAACTCACATTTTTATTTTTGGTTTAAGGATCATTTGGTTTTGACCTTCAGCTTTGGTCTAATTTTTATTTTTCATTATTTTATTTATATTATTTTATTTGGGTAAATTTTTTCCAAGAATTATTTTTATTCCCAAGATCTTGTGCTAGCACGTGGGGATCAGGAACACTATGTGGGTCTTACTATGGGTCGGGTCGGGTGCTGGATGGATAGAGACCTGATTTGGGTTTCGTGACACTTCTCTATATCCTTTACCTTGAAATATCAATGAAAAATATTAGAATAACTTTTCAGATGACATTGTGGAACCTTGATGTGCTATTTAATGGATCTAACATATCATTTCCATTTCCTTTGATAGATCTAGTCTAAATAGTTTTATTTCTCTATTTTTATCACATCATGTTGAATTCTAAAATTTATTGAAAAGAGTTACTCATAAGTATCTATGAAAATGTGATAGTGAAATATAGTAATGTAAGAAAACTCTACTAATGGACGGTTTCAATCCCAACCACCCTTTAATTATAGAGAATTCGATATAAGAAAATACTCCTAGGTTTTATTAGAACAATCAGATTTACCATATCTCTAAGGATTATAAAAAGGGATCAAAGATAACTTTATATCCAAATCTAGCAAAAGACATCACTAGAACATTGAGGAGAACTATAGATTTAGATCAGAAACACGAGAAATCGGTACTCATTCTAACATTACTACTTCCTTGATGTATATTATAAGTAGATGATAATGAGATTAATATTATTTGATATCAATTGAATGTGATTAATTTTTATTATTATCTACTATAAACCACATAGAATATTATCGTTAGGCTTTTCGGGGTTTCCGATGAAAAAATGTATAGTGATGGGTAATGGTTTTAACAACCATTTATACATTTACCTCACATCCTTGAAATAATGGCATAAAAAATAGATAAATGAAAACATTGTAATATACATCTTAATACTATCATTCCAAAAAATCTTATTTTAGATCTATATGCATTTTGTAGATTCAAGGATGAATAGAGAAGTAATAACTCAGATCCTCTTCTAAAAGATCTTTCTTCAAATTTGGTATAGACAGAATGCATACTTATTTTTTGAAACATATTATTCGATCATAATCAAGGGTAAGAACAAGAATATTTATCACCTTATTATATAGCTCTACAACATTCTTTTGGACCACTTTAGTCATTACAATGATATATAGTTGAACATTAATTTTAGAAACGTAATATTTTTCCCATTCCATCAAGATTTCTAGATCCATCCTTGGTAAATATAGAAATATTAAATCATTTATATTCCATATCATTGATATGATAACATGATCCATTAAATATAAAACATGAACCACCATATTGGATTTATCATGTGGTAATGTATTGAGCAGACATAATCTTTAATCATATATAACCATCTTCTATGATTCATATTGAAATATTTATCAGTGAATGTAAACTTCAATGTTTTAATATTAGTAAAAATATAACACCAATCTCTATAAAGATAATTCCTATATTTTATTAATTAATATATTACAATATCTATATATAAATTATGAGTTGGTTATATTTTTCTCATGAAACATAAATTTCCATAAGGAATAATATACCAACATATCATTCTTTAAAAGAACATATCCTAATACCTTATTTAATGAATAATTATAGATCACTAACCCTTATCTACTACAAGGATATGAAAAAACATGTGAAATTACTAACCTTCCCTTTCAATCCTCGAAACATTCTTAAAATTCATCTATCCAATGGAAGTTGTCTCCATTTTGAGTTATCATGGTGAGTGGATTATATGGTCATGTGAAATTATCCATAAAGTAATGATAATATTTATTCAAACTAATAAAAATACGGATATCAGTAACATTGGTTTTTATAGGATAACTTTGAATAACATCCATATTTGATAGATCAACTTATATATCCTCTCTTGAGATTAAATGAACCAAAATTGAATCATTTTTTAGATAAAATTCACACTTTGTAAAATTTTAAAACTGATATTCCCCCTTTAGAGTCAGAATTAAAATCCTCAAGTGATATTCATTATATTTATTTATCTTTGAATATATAAATATATCATCTATAAAGACTAATAAAAACTAATAAATTTAATCACTAAAGACTCTAACCAATAATTCTATATAGACAGTGGGAGAATTAGTAAATTTAATCTCATAGATACCTCACGAGTCTTGTGTAAAATTAATACAAAATGAACAATACGTCATGAGAATTGTAAAATTATTTTCTTAGATACCAAAAAATTCAACATCCTTCTACTTTATCTCAATGAATCCCTTTTACATATCCGTGTACGATTTTGAGGAAATTCCTTATTAAAAAATATTCTATTAAACTCATTAATATACATTGGGTCAGTAAATCTATGTAGCCTCATATTATTTATAGGATTCGACAATAGATCTTCTTAAACATCCAAATGAAAGAAAACTGGTATGAATTTCTAATTCTCTAGAATCCTGATAATGGAGAATATATTTTCAATAGTATTTATACATTTCTCATCAACTAGTGGATAAATAAACCGACTAAAAGAAGTTGTATGTTACCTCTTGATTACCTCAAAAAAAATTTCTATAATTTTCTCATTTTTAATTTTATCATGATTTATAAAATGAGATAATTATATAATAATTTAAATTATATTTTTCATTACATCTCCAATATCATTTGTTTTCTCATGACGATTGTTATTTCATTTTCTATAGCAACCCCAACACTTGTTCCCAAAGTTGGTTCCTTATTTATTTCATTGTCTTTGATAAAAATAGTCAAATCCTTAATGACCAAATCATTTTTTTCGATTTGGATAATAAGATACATACATTATACCCATTTTACATTTTTAATAGAAAAACAAAATACATAACAAGCTTAAATGAACTTCATCCTTGAAAACCTGTTCCATTAATTCCTCACAATATACTAGGGAAAGGAAACAATATATGGGTGTGCTCAAATGGTCAGTTAGGGTTATATAGAATAGAATATTTTATGAATCAAGAAGAATAATAAATATGGAAAGGTAAATAATAGAACACATATTATATTTATGTAAATTTACTATCTTGAAAAGATAATGAAAAACTATATAGAGTTGCAATAACTAAGAAAAGATTCTATTTAATCAATAATAAGAGAATGATATTAATCCATATATAATGTCATTTTGAAAATATCATGGATAATAATAATAAATTCATTCTCAATGAATGAAATTTTTAATTATTGGGTTTTCTGTTTCTTATCAACATTATACCTCTACCATCAAGATTTATCCTCAAGGATGTTTAAAACTATTAGGTAAGTACCCATTTGATTTGGCCAACCGATTCATCTCATGAGACTACTGATGCGTCAAGGGGATATCAATAATGCATCCATACCCATGTATTTTATTTCCAAATCATTCCTCATATATTGGATAAATTTTTTATTTCATAAAAATTGTAACTTAGGATCACATATTTGTATTGAGTAAATGATATAGATTTATCAATATTTCACTAATTAATAAAATAACACTCAAAGTAAACATGGTTTGTAGAAATGGTGTATATTTTTTAATAATAATATCTACCATTCATGAATATGAATTAATAAAGGAAACACAATTTTCAATGAAAATTATCATAAGAAATTGGTTTTTTGACCATAAAGTTAACAATCACAAAAGAAAGTGAGATTGCATAAAAACATTAAATACTTTGAAATTTCCATGTGTAATCCCCTTGGACGAAATATTTAAAATTGTAACATTAAAAACCATGAACTATTTATTAATAATTATATTTCATGTTAAAGGGTTGTGTATAAATGATATAAAATAAATTAGGTGCATAACATTACAATATTCCCCAATAATAGAAAATTGAGACGATGTCCCTTAACTCAAACATTCCTTTAATTGAATTATATTTAACCTCATTTATAATGATTATAAGAATATTATTAATTTATAAAGAAATTAAAAATAATATTTATAATATAATATATTATCCTCTTTGAGAACATTATAATATGTTCTATAATAATATTTCATTATTTTAATTGATTTGTGTGTTAATCGGCGTAGTTTTCTCATTCGTGCTTTGTTATGAATGATCCAATTCCTGTTTATATTATATAGTTCCATCATATATAGATTAAAAATAATGATTTTAATATATTTTTTATAAATAAATTTTAATTTTATGACTAAACATTAAATATGGTTTTGAAAAATGAATTATGTTATGATCACAAAGACGGTATATCTTATGCACGCATGAGTAACCATTCCATTTGTTAGTGATCATCATGGAAAAGGTGAATGTTTTATTTTATATTTCAATGATTATTATAATATCATATATAAAATATTATATACTTTTAAATACCATCCATATGATTTGGTTATGAATATAGAGTCAGATCGCTTCGTGAAGAATGTAGTACACGCATACATGAAGAATGTTTTCATCTATTAGTGAGTGAAAATATAAGAAATAAACAAATATATTATCATTCCATAATGATAAATGCTTCATTAATAAAATAATTTTTTCCTTTATCTTTCATATTATAATTACATTAATCCTTACCATCTTTCATTTAAATCATTAGTGAAAGACGAATCACATCATTTCGTTAAGCAACAATCTATAATAAACATGAGCAACATTATTGTATCCCCTATAGACTGGAAGGTAAAAAAATTTATATATGATATATTGAATTATGGGATATAAAATTTTTATGAATATAATATATATACTTTATATCCATCATCATACCCAACTATGAGAGGTGGTGATGAAAAAATGAATGACAACATTTTGTGTGGCGTTAATCTGTCGTACACATAAATGATGATATTTTAACAAATTTAATAGAAATAGAGGTGTTCTTAGTTGATTAAAATAACATAAAAACATATAAATTTGTTTAATATACTTATATTATTATATATTCATTGTTTAAAATTTATTTAAGGAGGTGGAGGATGAATTATAAAAAGCTCATTGAAGAACGTTACCTCTTCTAAGGGTATCTTCCTTATGTTTTCACCAAAGACTTTCATGGAATGATTTTATCTTAAGATAAGGATTATATAATTACAGAAGGTAAATTTATATGTTATTTGGGTAGGAATCTTCCAAATTAATAAGGTTTAATGGTGTTAAGAAGAGAGGAGATGAGGTGGCCTTTTATAAGTGATGTGAGTGGAATACTTGTAATTATTGAAAAGATTCAATCGTTCTGACATTTGTATCTTGTAAAAATGCATAAAAATGGTCCATTGTCAAATATATAAGATATAAGTTATAAATATTTCCATAAAATGGTTGTTATAAAACGTTTTAGGTTATTATTTTATCCCTTATCAACTTAGTTTTACCCCTGGTAATTAAATTTTTACCTTGGTTACAATAATTAATTTTTAAGGTTTTATCTGTTAATTTAATAAAAAAATTAAATTGATGTTATAAGAAAAAAAATTATGGTGATTAAAAATATAGAATCCATTTTTCTAAATTCAATCCATTTAAGATGAAAAATATTTTTTGAAATTAATCTCAAGGACGCGATGATAAACAGGGTTTTCAAAGAAAAAATGTCCAAAAAAATTCGATGTTTCTATATCAAAACAAATTATGAAAGGTATTCAAATGAATTAAATTGGATAAATTAATATAAAATTAAAACAATTTTTATTTTATCCCAATTTATAAAATAATTTATCATTTTAAATTATTTAAATGAAAAGGTAGTTTTCAATTAAAATTCAGTATCTTTCACAACTCACATAAAAATGAAAATTTTCTGAAAAATCCAAAAAATTAATCCAAATATAATATTGATATTATGATTTAAATGAGAATTTTATTATATACAATGAATATTATAAAATTTTAAAAATTAATTTTATGTTATGTTTATAAAGATCAACTAAAGTACTTTTTAAAAAAATTCAGTATTTTAGAAAATATTTGTTATACATTCAAATGATTCTTATTTTTTTTATAATAACTAGATAACTACAATATTAATATTTTAGTTATAAATATTCATACTCAAAAATTAACATTTACATTATAATGATCATTTTTTAGAAATATTTTTATAGAGAATATTGTTTCTTTTAAACCCGATGTTGCATGTATTGCAAGAAATCAAATTGATCGAATTATTTAAAAATGACTAAATATTAAAGTCTAATAATGCCATATTAAATTATATATTTGATGTGGAATGTAATAAATTATATCAAATATTTTGTTCATATTTTATAATATCAGGGTGTTACATTTTACCCGTTCAAATAAATTGTATCACATAATATAATCTTGATATTGTAATCAAAAGTTTTTCCATTTGAAAATAGGATTCTTGGAATCCCACATAATGAGATGATAAAATAAAAAATAAACAAAATAAAGATAAAGATATGTGTTAAATTCATATGAAATAACACATAATAGGTTCCAAAAATAGGATAATATAGGTGGGAAGAAAAAACATAAAGATATGAATGAAAAATAACTCCCAAATACTAATCGAGACTGATAGAGAACACTGACCACAAGAAATTGGGTGACTGAAAGAAGGTCAAAGACCACAAATAAATGAACCAAAAAGTCCTAAAAAGGTAATTCATATCATAAAAAATCAATATAATTAGAAATTTTTTTTCAAGATCCTTTTCCTAATGTTGGGGATATACATTTTCATCCAAACTAAGCACATATGGAAATTTACTTACAAGAAATATCTGGATTTCCTAAGAAACATTTCATATTATGGTTTTCCATTGATCATTTTCCACTTTATATCTTTCTATATGAAATTAATATCTAAGAATTATTTTTTATTCCTGAGGCAAGAAAAATAAATTTTAATCAATCATATAATCCATAATATAATGGTAAGGTATTCTTTTGATTTATAGTTATTGTTATAAAAAATGGTCAGTATATGTTATCCAATATGACAAAATCTTTATATGTTAAAGTAATGAAAAAAACATTTCCAGAGAGAAACTAAAACCTTTTCATAAATGTTTATCCTTTTAAACCATCCAAATTATCAATATCTAAAACATTATAAATAAGGTTACAAAATTTAAAAAGTTTACTTTCCATTATTCTCCCAAATATCATGATGTAGCTCTTAATAATCACATTACAACCATGTGAATACCTTCCTTTTGTATTCTCTTAAAACATGTTAATTACTTGAATTACCCTAAAACCATATTTAAAAAATGAATTATTCACTATTACGAAAATAAAACATAGATGATTAGATATATTCCTCAAATCCAGAGATGTGGTTAACTCCATCAATAAAAGCGTAAAATATTTTTTCAATGAATTTTAAACCAATTCCAAGGTAATCAGTACTATTTAATTTAAATTTTACACATCTATCACCTCTTTATCTTAACACCATTATCACAACATTAAGAATATATTATGGGTTATATTTTCTTTAATAATATGTCTTCCAAGAAGTTAAAATTTCCAATTAATCATTTTTTTGGTCATTGGTATTATTCAACATATGATTTCAAATACTTAATCAAAAATTACTATAGTAAAATAATTATAAATTTATTAATTATTATAACCAATACATCCAAGAAAAATAATTTTACAACATAATTCAATGATACAAATAAACAATATAATAGAATTTTCAAATTTCACTATATTAATAGAATAAGATTCACCTTCACCCCTTTGCTTTTTTGGAGGTATATTCCCTTGATTATAGTAGAATTCATATTTTTATTTCACCATATCTATATAATAGTAGAATTTAACATTGGAAATCTCATTATTTCTCTTCAAAGCACGATAATGGTGGTCTTTCCGACTACCCATATAAAAAAATCATGTTCCCTTATTCCCCTCATATGCATTTTATCTATTTTCCTATAATCCATTTTCATCCCTTTGAATACATAATACATGGATAAATAATTCCGTTTCTTGATAGCACATAAAACCATTTCATCATATGAATAAATCATTTGAGAGATCATCGACATTCAGATACATGGATTAAGAAATTCAAAAAACGTTAAATATTGAACTCTTCATTCCATAAGTAATCAATACCATACCTAGATAACCATGTAAAAGTATATTCACACTCCATAACACATTATTCGTTATTTTTATTTAAGCAAAGGAACATTCTATTTACCTCATTTTGTTTCTTATGAGGGAAATATTTTTTGCGGAATATCTCTTTAATGGATTTATATTAAATGAGTTTTATTTCCTCTTCGGCCTCAATATTCTGGATCAACACCCATCACTGATCCACATCACCTTTGAGAAAATAAATATAAAGTGTAACCTTTTACCTTCACTATATCCCAAAGGAATAAATAATTTTACTAGATACGTAATCCATTGTCGAGATACAATTGGATTAGAAGACCCACCAAATAATGGGGGATTATTTAACATAAAGAGTAACAACATCGGATAATATCATCATGGAACATGTTTCTCTATCAGAGAAAGTTTATTTTTTTAAAAATGAATCGGCTTCCCTAATATAGCCATATTTTTTACATTTCTAATTTTAGATATATTGGCTTCCATAGTTAGAAAATCTATACATTGGTCGTGAGTGTTGATACCCTTCATCATTCCAGACACCATTTTTAAACAATGACATATAATATATTATCTCATAAAATCATAATGTATAATTCCAAAAAAGGATTAAAGTATAGAATAAATATAAATGTTTTAATTTTTTACCTTGGAAACATACACCTTATTTCATTGGGGTATCATTATTTTCAAATCCATATTTATGGTTTGCAAAGGAAATTTGAATTATCTTAAGAATATCCTTTGGGAGTGTCAAACTAGTTGTGTAGTAAGAACCGTTTTTTATTCATCATGTGACAATCAAGTCTATCCCAATGAACCCTTTTCTATGTTAATACCTTGAGGTACCTCTGTTCCATAACTTCATCAACTTATTGGATCCATATAGGGATGTATAACATGGAAAAACCACATAACATATACCTTACTAAAAAATTAGGATGTTATTTTATACATAGAATCATAATATTTCTTAGATTTATATTCTTTTATCTATGTTTTCCATATTCTAGTTGCAATGGATGCTACTAAATTTTCTCAGATACCAACTATAGAGAACCTGACTCCAGTAGCCCAGATCTGGTGCCTGTATTATTACATTTGAATAAATATAAAGGGTGAAATCCTAAAACATCGATCAATTTGTAATTTTGGAGAACTAGATACATAATGATACACATTCTATATTTGGATTTGAAAATAAAACAAAATACATAAAAAATGATCTACATCCTTGAAAACTCATTCCATGAATGATTCTATATATCTTAGGTAGTTGAAAAAAATTTGGGATAGACGAAATTCCTAGTAAGGGTTGATTACATAAGAAGATATCATGAATTAATAAGAACAATCAATATGGAATATTAAATAAATGAACTCAAATTCTTTTTAAATAACTTGACTATAATGATAATTTACGTAATAATCATATGTCATGGAAATAACTGAAGAAAAATACCATTTAATAAATAAAGCGATATTGAAACACATAAATAGAAAATATCATAGAGAAAATATCATGGACAATAATAATAATAGAATTGTTAATAAAAAAAATTTAATTATTGGACATCATGTTTCCAAGGATGATTGTACATTTATTATCAATATTTATTCTCAAGATTCTTTAAAACAACTGGATAATAACCCATCCGATTTGGCCAACAGATTCATCTCACGAGACAACTGATTCATGGAGGGGATATCAATAATCATCTCCCACTAATTTCTTTCATATAAATTTAATTCCTCATATATTTAATAATAATTTTGATTAAAAAACAATGTTCCTTATTATCAAGTATCAATATTGAATAATGGATACAGAAATAAAAATATTTCCCCAGTTAATAAAATAACGTTCAAATTAGAAACCATTTGTAAAAATAAAATAACGTATTTGGAATAATAATATAAGTCAAACAGTAATTTTTATATGAAATATACATATAATTTGAAATAAAAAATGATCACAATAAATTTATTTATTTAAGATAATCTTAAGAGTCAAAATAGAAAGTGAGATTTCCCAAAATCTTATACAACCAGGTAATTTTTAAGTAAAATCTCCATGGATGAAATAATTAAGACTGATAATTAATATACCATGATTTATTAGTGAATCATGATAATACATGTAGAATTTTAGTATATACACCATTCAAATGAAACTAGGTGCATAACATTACAATATTCCTCAATGAAAATAAATTCAGACAAAGTTATTTACCTCAAACTTTCCTATAGTAAATTGTGATTTAACATATTGTATAGTTACTTTAGGCATTTTATTAATTAATATAAGAACCATTATCAAATTAAAAATATCATATACAACCCTCTTGTAAAATATTACCTCCCATTTTATAGTAATTTTTCGTTATTTTCATTTTTTAGGGGTTAATCGCCTTGTTATCTCATTTGTGATTTTTTAGTGATATTAGGTTGTTTTTTAGATTATGTAGTTCCATTATATCCTTAATAATAATGATGAAGTAATCATCATAATAATGAATCAATTATAAATTTAGGACCAATCAATAATTATGGTTTTAAAAAATGAGGTACATTATGATCTTGAAGACAATAGGTTGTACATATTCATGGGTAACACATGCATTTTTCATGGATCATTATAGAAAGTCAATAAGTAATTTATTATCTTAATATAATTATCCAAATATTATATATACCATATAATATACTCATATAAATTTATATATCGTACTTGTAGTTTTGTGGGGGAAAAGAGATTCACATCTCTTCGTGAAGGATGTAATCTACATGTATACGAATGAAGTCGTCATCTTTAAGTGTGTGAAATGGTATGAAATAAAATGATATATTACATTTAGAAAATGATAAATATTTAATTGCTGTAACAATTATATACTTTATATCCCATATGGAATGGAAAGTAAAAAAGGTATATATGGTATAACTACTCAAAAGGTATAATTATGTTATAAATATACTATTTATACTATATATCCATCATTATACCCAACCGTAAATGGTGGTAATGTAAAAATTAACTACATTGGTTCATGAGACGGTGGTCTATCACACACCTGAATGATGACATCATAACCCATTTTATAAAAGTGTTGGTGGTTTTAGTTTATTAAATTATCATAAAAACATATTATTATATGTAATATAATTAGGTTATTATATTATCATGTATTAAAAATAATTTAAGGATTTATAAGAATGATTAAAATAAAAATCCGCATTGAATAACATTACCTATTTTTCTTGCTTCTTCCATTGGTTTTCACAAAATCCTTCCTAGGTAATATATATACCAAAAATAAGGATAATATGATGCGAGGAGTGAATTTGAGTGATTTTGGAAGGTATTATCAATATAAAATGAGTGAGATGTTTTAAATAATATAGCATTGGGGGGGGATTTATAATTGAGGTGGGTGGAAAACTATTAATTTTTCAAAAGATTCAATCATACACATGTTATTATCATTTAAAAAGAGTCCAAAAAGAACCATTACCAAAAATATAAGATACACAGTTGAAATATGGATAGAAAATGAGAGTTTGAAAAGTTTTTAGCTCATTTGGACCCCATATATTTTTAAAATAACCCCGATAAGTCAATTTTTTAAATTAACAACATTAATTATTTTTTATAATTTACACTGTTCATTTTGGTAAAAAAAGTTAAAATTATTAGAAATTATAAATTATTCATATTACAAAAATGGAATCAATTTCTAAAAATAAAATTCAGAAAATTACAGAATTTTAATTCAATATTAACCTCACAAACATGAAGAGAAGAAAAGTTTTGAATGAGAAATTATTTAAAAGCTTACAATGTTTTTATAAAAAAAATCATCATAAAAACTATTCTAAAGAACTAAATTAGATTAATTGATATAAATTAACAATAATTTTTCAATAAAACAAGTTAAATATATTAATTATAATTATAAATTATTTAAATGAAATGGTGGGTTTTAATTAAAATTTAGTATTTGTTCACTGTATATTGAAAACTGATTTTTTTAGAAAAATAAAAAATTACCCAAAAATAATTTGGAAATACTAATTTAAAATTAAAAAATTATAATTTTTCAGATAATTTTTTATAAAATTGGTAAAAAGTAAATTTATTTTATTTGTGTGAATCACAACTAAATTTCATTTTATAAGCACACATATTTTCAAAAAACATTTATTTTACATTCAAATAATTCTTTATTTATTTATAAAAAAAAATAACCAAAATATTAGTATTGTAGTTGTTACAATTAAAACCCACCATCTTAATGACTCGATTGTAATAGCCTTTTTTACATAATATATTAATAGAATGTCACCTTTCATTCAGGGATCTTGTTCTGTGTGTTGCAAACTATCAAAGAGAATGAATTATCTAAAAATAAATATATTGTAATGGTTGAAGATGTGTCATTCCCTTATATGTTTGGATTTTCATTTCAAATATGTTGTTGAATATTATTTTTTAAATTATAAAATATATGGATGTTACATTTTCTTTCACATTCATATTTTTTATAATTACTACCCATTCTAACCATTGACTAAAACCAAAAGACATAGTGTATGAAATAATAATCATAGTGAAAAACCATATAATCCTGAAAAATCATCTACTGTATGTCTAAATCAAGAAACCTTTTTTCAATTTATATAACCTTTTGTTTTATGATCATAATTCATGATAATTATAAATTCAAAAAATTCATGATTGTTCACAATGAAAATGAGAATTAACCCAAGCATATCCTAGAGAGTTTCAAACTAGGTGCGTAATAAGGGAACTATCTCCATACAATATAATAATTGATGAGATATACCTGACCAACTATTTTTGGGGTTTTTTTACCTTGATGAATCTTTTCCAAAACCACATCCACTTATATTATCTAGATCGAGAGGTATTCTAAGATAACCACACTCATTTATTTTCCATAACATATGACATTCTCATATATATAGGATTATCATAATGATTCTTTCCAAATATTTCTCTTCCTAATTAACCAATGTAACTAAACCTTTCTATGATACCAACTATAGTGATCCATAAATTTCATACACTTGTATCACAATATAAAATATTTAAATTCATTACAAATACAAAATTATCCATGATAGAATCATCTAAGACTAGTGCCTTTGGAAATAGGGATAAATAAACAACTAGTTCATAAGTGAACAACATCATGTCCCATTATATTCTTCATAACTATAACCCATCATAGACCTATCATAGGCCTATCAAATATAATACCATTCTTCATATCATGGGGAAAGGAAACATAATAAAGGGCGAACTATGATGCCCGGAAATAGTAAAGAAGGGAGATATCAATGTTCCAAAAAATATAACATGATAATATGTCTATGAGAAAAATAAATTCTCATTTTAAAACCATAACTTTATGTTAATAGATCATATGATTGAATCATTGGATTAATCATGGAATTTCATCAGATATGAATCATTCATGGATTAATGAACACAATTTATAAGTGAATAAATATTGAATTAAACATAAGTTAATTTCATTAATACATGTTTAGAAAAACATTCATTTGATTTCAGGGGGCATTATAGAGACTATAATAGTGGATTCTGTTCACATATAAAATAATCATTGTAGTTTTGGTTCACTCAAATGACTATCATAGTGGACAATGTCAATTACTAAACTAGTTTCACTCCCCATTCCATTCCAATTTATCTGCTGATATATCGATCATTACAAAATGCATTATAGAGCTTCATAATTTTGTGTCCACCTATAACATAATGAGAACCATAAATATGTGTGACACAATATCATAAAAAACTAATAATATCATCAAAAAATATCCCATGGAATAAAAATTAGTTTCATAAAAATATTTTCATCCTAATAAGAATACACACATAAAAATAAAAATAATTGTATAATTGAATTATATCCCCATTAATATTAATACATTTAAAGATATTATATGATAAATAAAAATAATGTAAAATATCACTTGTATGATTTCTTAAAGAAAATAACCATTTTACTTTGAAATAACTAATTTAAAATATCCAAATTTCCCTAATATTAAAAATAATTTTCATTGAAAATAACCCTTTTAACTTGTAATGTATACCCCAGGTAAATAAAGAATATGAAATTTTCACATTTATCCTTATTTTTAAATAAAATATTAATATATCTTTAAAGGGGACGCTATGCTCGATGGCGTACCCAATACGCAACAACGAGTTTCTTGGTGATCTTACGTTGCACTCTAATAATAAAATAATATTATTTTAAATGATAGTTAACGCCTAGATGTTGTGATGATGGGAATGAATATAACTAACTTAAAAATGTTTATATATTTTTGTCAAATATTTTTACTTTTTACAATAAATGTTAGAGCATTAAAAATGCGAATGAATCCAATTTTAAGCATAAGCATTCTAATATTCTTTAAAAGGTCGATTAACCACATTGTGAGGTCGAACCTCTTTTAAATCCACTTTTAGAAATGTTTATGTGTTATATTTGAAAAAATAAAATTCTTCTTTAGAATCGGGATATCAAATTTTACTTTTTGTAAATTTTTGGTATTTTTTTCTGAAAAAGTTCAATTTTTAATGAATAGTGAAAAATGTTGTATTTTAATTCAAAACCACTTTTTAATATAATTTATTTATATGATTAGATTATCTTTTAAATTGGTTTTAAAGTGAAATTAGAATATATTTTTACCATCTAATCCAATATTGGTCGTTGGAATTAATTTTACTTTGAAATCAGACTTAAACTAGTGTCAATATTTTGATACGTTTTGTTTCATAAAAACACGCTATTTGTTTTGACAGTGGGAATTAATTATTAAATTAATTAATGAAACTTATATTTTTTGAATTTTTTAAAATATACATAATTTTTGAATTTGGAATATCAAATATAGCTTAGGGTGAATTTTTCGTAATTTTCTGAAAAACTTCAATTTTTGATGAATAGTGAAACCAATAAGTGGTAATTATGAAAACTGATTTTCCGTTTAAATGAAATTTTGCCATCTTTGTGTTTTTAATTTCAAAAATCCAACATACATGGTTGTCATTATAAAGTAAAATGTGGTTCAATGGGATTAAAATAATTTTTGGTGAATAGTAATTTATTAAGTTTTTAATCGTGATTAGAGGTAATTAGTATAGTTTAATGTAAGAAAAATGTATTAATAAAATTAAATGACCTAGACGAATGTACTACCCTCATTTTATGAGTCATGTCCGACCAAGACAATCCATGGGTCTACTTGGGGACCCCATGGAGCCACATTGGTTGGAAAATGACATAAATACCTTTTTATTTAATGTTAAAATAAAAATGACACAAACATGAGTTGTTTTACTAAAACAATTTTTACATTGGGTTATACAAGTAAGATTGTTGACTATAAATAGTAATTGGAAAGATAAAAAGATCTCCTACATCATAGTATTTTTATATAATTTATAGACATTAAATAAATTAAATTATTTATGACATCATGATGATGCAGCGATGACCTCATTATTTAACAATTTAAATAAAATGGAAAGATAATGTAAACTCTAATACCTAAACATGTCCAAAACCTATTGGATGGGTTTATTTAGAACCCTTATCACCTTATCCTTGAAACACATCAACGTGGGACCATTAATATCCGAAACCCATTCTAAAATAATGTATCATTTCCTTACTTTCCAAGAGTGCCCCTCCTCTCCTCATATAAAAGGCCCCAACCTCTACCTCCTTACACACACTTACAAAGCCTTTGTCTCGGCAAAAACCTGCCCATTTTGTCTCTCCACATCTCTCCCTAACTCTTATAAGCCTCACCCTAGGTAGAAGTCTTTCCAAGGATGCCTTTGAGCTCAAACCAAAGGGAGTTACCCGATTTTAAGGTAATGTCTTCACTTGAGTCCTTTTGTTTTATTTTGCTTATCCAACCCCCTAAACAATTTTTATTCATTTATTTTGTAACAAATATAGTATCTTCAATATACTAGGATGTTTTTATAAGAAGTAATTGAGCTACACTTACACACACCTACATCTAATGGTTAAAGAACATACTGTTTCTGTGGATGGCGAATTTCAGCCTCACGAAACGATGATTGTTCAACATTCTTCTAACACCTTCAAAGGTGGCCATTAAGATGACACTATATTTATATATGATATATAATATTTTTATTTTTTACTTAAACTTCTGTATTTTTCATTTATGGCATACCTTTATGGTTTCTATTATGGGTAAATGTGATATCTTCATTTAAGGAAGTGCGGACTACCGCCCCCTCAAAAAGATTTGATTCGTTAATACCATATGTGGTATGTATAAAGGATATATTAAATGATATTATATATTATACCATATTGTAATTAAAATACTATAATGTGTCATTATGTTTTAATTCAATTAAATATGAAATAGAAATGGATGTAGCGTTCATGCGTACGTACAGCTTACCGTCTCCATGAACGGTACATTTCATTTCTTATCTCAAAATGTTATGTACTATTATAAGTACATATATATAATTGATATATATGTAATATATTACATGTAAATTATGGATATCATTCTGGAATTATAACATATATATATATATATCTCATTTTGTTTTAATTCCATTAATATTACAAAAAATGAAAGTAGCGTTCATGCGTACGTACAGCATACTGTCTCCATTAACGGTGATTTTAATTTTTATCTACAAATGCTATGGAATAGTATAAAATGAATATATACGGGATATATATGATATTTAAAACATCAATACTATTCTGGATATGATGTATATATAACTACATGGAAAATTATTTTCCAACAAGTTCAATTTTTGACTCATGTACCAAACATCGACAAAAACGTCTGATATGAACTCATATTATTATCCAATTATTATAACATTAAAATATGTGATATGAAATGAATAATAATCTTTATAGGATGTCCTTATGAAATTATAAATTTACCAATGTTTATTATTCAGGAATATAAAGAAACAAACAAGGCAAGTTGGACTTGAGGTAAGGGATCCTACTCCTCTCTTTCTTTTTAAGTACACTCTTTTATGTCGTTCCTTTTAAAGCTCATATTTCTTGTTATTGGGATATTATTTTATATTACTCTTACTGTAATTTTTATGTTCATGTGATTAGAGACCCTATTCTCTCTCATCAATCCATTTTGGAAGTTTTGAGTGGCGCCGTTATGCTGCCGAATTTTGGTAAGAGATCTAACCTCTCTCTTTCTTTTTAAGTAATCTCCTTTATGTCACTTCATTTAAGCTCATCTTTGTTATGTTGGGGTATGTTATTTTATATTCCTATTTCTGTAAACTTTATGTCAATATTATTAGATACCCTATTTGATCTCATCAATTCATTTTGGAAGTTTTAAGTGGCGTCGTTAGGCTGCCGAGTTTTCGTAAGGGATTTTTCATCTCACTTTTATTCCTGTGAGATTTGTGAAAAATTTTCCAAAATTTCCTTTGAGTAGTGTATGTACTTCCCATTATTTTACTCATTGTTTGATATACTTTCATTTATTAGTATTCACATAAATGTTGTATTGTCCCTCTTTCACGAGGTGTATGTTTTGAAAGATACCCATGTCGGTAAGGGAACCTTTCACCCTCCTCTTTTTAAAAGACTTCTTTTGTTATTTCTTTTAATTCACATACTATTATGTTTGGATATGTTCTTATATATCCTTATTGATTTAAATTTTATGTCCATGTGATGAGATACCCTTTTTTCTCTCATCAACTCATTTTCTGAATTTTGTAGTGATGTCGTTAGGCTGTCAAATTTTTGCAAGGGAACTTGTTAACCCAAATTTGATTCTTTGGGATAAACTTGTACTCCTTGAATATGTCGTTCTATGAATATGTGTGAATAAACTATGATTGTTTTAAACTTAATATCCACTTATATTTGGTGTATTCGTTTGTCACACATAATTATGTAATTGATTTATACTTAAACCAAGGATACCGTCTTTGTAAGGGACTTCGTCTAAATCTCCATTCATTGAGGCATATTTTGTTTTATGCACAACCTTCTTTTATAGGGTGTATAAACCCCCTTGACTTTTACATTTATCTAAAAAGGAATCTTTTTTATATGAAGCATTTTACTAAATGAAAAAAGGGAATGTTTTTGTCGTACGTATGCGGTGACAACGACTTCTCCACCGTCGTGACCATTATTTGAGTTTCGACTTCCTCTACAAGCCATACCTTCTTTTTAAAAGAAAAATAAATACAATGTTTTACATGTCATTTATTTTGGTATTGAAAATGGTTTTGATAATGTCTTTATATCAATGTGTTGTATTGATATCTTGTTATTGAAAGGTGGAAATGTTATGTTTCCATTATGCATGTTTTATGTGATACGATTATGTTATGGTTCTTGGGAATTGTTATGAAGACGGGTGATTCCATGATAAACTATGGGTGGGTGAGCCCGATATAGCTCTCTAATGCATTGGGTAACGCGAAGGGGTGAAACATTATGGTTTCTCCGAAGAGATTTAGGGAATATACTATGGTGGGTATTTCAAATGTAACCAAGAGGGTTACTCCCAATGTAAGAATTTTATGAATGCCTCAAGTTACCTTTTATGTCTTATGATTTCTATGATTTATTCATGACTTCATGAGGTATTTTAAAGTGCCTTTGTTTTATGGGTAAAGTACGATTTCATTCTTATGTATATATGAACTCATGTTTCCTTTCCATATTTTTATAACCCTTACTGAGCTTTTTATGCTCATCCCAAGTTTTTTTAAAATGTTTTTCACAGGACTTAATGTGGAATAGGGTCAAGGATGGTATCAGGGGAAAGTCATGCTATCTAAAACATGGAACAAGACATGTTTCTTTTTAAGAGTTATTATTTTATGGAAATTTAGTTAAAGTGACTACTTTGTAATCTTTTGAGGTGTAATGCAAGTTTTATGATATAATTCTCTAAAACTCTAAACCTGAAAAATCCTCAATGTGTAATCTTGTAATAACTCAAGATTAAGTATGGTTTAAGGCTGGGTCCTTATAGTTGGTATCAGAGGTCGGTTTAGATAACTTTAGAGGTTAGGGTATTCTCTATGAATAAGTGACAGTACCATAATTGATAGGATTTCAGAAAGAGTCCTAGTTTTAGATAAAGTGAATGAGTAAGTATATCTTAGTGGTTATCTTCCTCATTGGTACATGATGGTTTTGCTGATATACTCACACTAACATTTCTATTTTTATTGATTGGATGGATCTAGCAGGAACCTAAGTGACAATAGGTTTGAAGGAAACTGTGGTGGTTCTCTGATTAAGAGACTGGATGAAATGGGGTTTTCAATAAGGAAACTTGTGGTTGTTCTAAACCAACTATCAAGGAGTCGTGATCAACCACTTGTACCTTGGTATGTTCTGTAATGCATCATGTACGATATGGACAACTCAATGTGGAAGTTCAGGTAATAATTATTAAGGTAACCATTAGGGTTTATATGATCCTTACTTTTTAGGAAATTATGGGTTACTCTATGATATGATGGAAAATGAAAGGAATGAGATAAACATGAGGTTAAAATATGTTATGATCATTTTTGAAGATTTTATCTCGTTTTGTGGAATGTTTTAATAATTATGGAGTTTTGGAAAAGCACAACACACAGACCGTGTGACAACCCATCGCATCTGACAAAGATGCGGGAATCGAACCCACAACCAAAGTGCGACTGGTATTTATCGCCTACCACTAGACTACGTGAATTCCCTGGTTAATTTGATGTATTCTTTTTAGTTAGATGATTTTATGAAATAAGAGTAAGTTGATTTTGGGTTATCTATGGAAATTTATTAACATATCTTGGAGGATATGTGATTAGGTTAATTACTTTTCAATACGAGGCATTAAGAGCAACTTATGTTGTTTGGAGATAAATGTTACGATTTAAATTGGAATAATATGTGACTAAATCCTTCAAATTTTGGGTTTCAATCTTAGTTTGGTTTACTTTCAAGAATTTTATGGACAAATTGTTTATCTAATGGTCTTTGTTGAACGTTGGGTTTTTTTGTGGACAAATTTTGGAGATTAAGAATGGAATTTTTTTATAAAGGATTATTCTTTTGTGGGTTATCTGATCTCATACTAACAATTTTGGTTTTCGATTTTGTCTAAAGACACGGGAAATATATATTTCTCTTTTGTGGATTAGGTGATTTTCATGAAGTTGATTATAGTACTCTTAATGCGAACAAGTCTTCATAAATACTTATCTTTTGGAGAAAATATGAGTTTGTGTAAGGAATTTAATAAAAGTTGAAAGTCAACATGATAAGTGATTATGTTTCCTTATAAATAAATTACTCAATACAAAGTAACGTAAAACAAAAATGTTGTCTATTAACTTTTCCTACTGGGGAATCGAATACCGTTTAACCCATCACATGTTTGTGATTTTCTTATGGTTAACTTTCAAATAAACATGTTTTCTATCACTCTCCATCAGAACATGACCCTATGTTTTCTCCTCCATGTCCATGTTTTCCTACATGGAATCCTAGTATGGGTTAACTCGGGTGACCTCTGTACTTATCATTCTTTATTTTAAAGTGATTGTTTTACCTACTCTTGTTCTGATGTGGGACTTTGAAAGATGTTTCCAAGCTCAATTTTAAAATTGCAAGGACGCAATTCCCAAAAAGGGGGGGAAGGATGTAACACCCTAGGTAAATAAAGAATATGAAAGTTTCACATTTATCCATATTTGTGAATAAAATATTAATATAACTTTAAAGGGGACGCTATGCTCGATGGCGTACCCAACACGCAACAACGAGTTTCTTGGGGATCTAACGTTGCACTCTAATAATAAAATAATATTATTTTAAATGGTAGTTAATGCCTAGCTGTTGTGATGGAGGGAATGAATAGAACTAACTACAAAATGATTATATATGTTTGTCAAATATTTTTACTTTTTACAATAAATGTTAGTGGATTAAAAATGCGAATGAATCCTATTTTAAGCGTAAACATTCTAATATTATTTAAAAGGTCGATTAACCAGCTTTTGATGGAGAACCTCTTTTAAATCCAATTTTTGACAATTTTATGAGTTATATTTGACAAAATAAAATTATTCTTTATAATCGTGACATCAAAATTTACTTTGTGTAAATTTTTGGTATTTTTTCTGAAAAAGTTCAATTTTTAATGAATAGTGAAAAATGTTGTATTTTAATTCAAAACCATTTTTTAATATAATTTATTTATATGATTAGATTATATATTGAATTGGTTCTAAAGTGAAATTAGAATATATTTTTACCATTTAATCCAATAGTGGCCGTTGGAAATAATTTCACTTTGAAATCGGACATAAACTAGTGTCAATCTTTTGATACATTTTGTTTCATAAAAACACGTTATTTGTTTCGACAGCGGAAATTAATTATTAAATTAATTAATGCAACTTATATTTTTGAATTTTTTAAAATAGACATCATTTTTGAATTTAGAATATGAAATATAGCTTAGGGGGAAGTTTTGGTAATTTTCTGAAAAACTTCAATTTTTGATGAATACTGAAACCACTAAGTGGTACTTATAAAAACTGATTTTCCGTTTAAATGAAATTTTTCCATCATTGTGTTTTGAATTTCAAAAATACGACATACATGGTTGTAATTAATAAGTAAAATGTGGTTCAATGAGATTAAAATAATTTTTTGGTAAATAGTAACTTATTAAGTTTTATATCGCGATTAGATGTAATTAGTGTAGTTTAAGGTAAGAATAATGTTTTAATGAAATGAAATGACCTAGAAACATGTCCTACTTCATTGGATGAGTCATGGGCGACCTAGAAAATCCATTGGTAAACTTGGGGTCCCCATGGAGCCACTTTGGTTGGAAAATGACATAAATACCATTTTATTTAATGTTAAAGTAAAAAATGACACATACATGAGTTGTTTTACTAAATCAATTTTTACATGGGGATATACAAGTCAGATTTTTGACTGTAAATAGTCATTGGAAAACTAATAATATTTCCTACATGATAGAAATTTTTTATAATTTTTATACATTAAATAAATTAAATTATTTATGACATCATGATGATGCAGCGATGACCTCATTATTTAACAATTTAAATAAAATAGAAATATAATGTAAAATATAAGACCTAAACATGTCAAAAACCTATTGTATGGGTTGATTTCGAACCCTTATCACCTTATCCCTGAAACACATCAATGTGGGACCATTAATATCCGAAACTCATTCTAGAATAATGTAACATTTCCTTACATTCCAATAGTGCCCCTCCTCTCCTCTTATAAAAGGCCCCCACCTCTACCTCCTTACCCACACTTCCAAAGCCTTTGGCTCAGCCACCCCGGCCCATGTTTTCTCTCCCCATCCCTCCCTAACTCTTAGAAGCATCACTTTGGGCAGAAGTATTCCCAAGGAAGCATTTGAGCTCAAACCAAAGGGAGTTACCCGATTTTAAGGTAATGTCTTCACTTGAGTCCTTTTGTTTTATTTTGCTTCTCCAACCCCCTAAACTCTTTTTATTCATTTATTTTGTAAAAAATACAGTATCTTAATTATACTAGGATTTTTTATAAGAATTATTCGATATAAACTTACACACACCTACATCTAATGGTTAAAGAACATACTGTTTCTGTGGATGGCGAATTTCTGCCTCACGAAACGATGATTGTTCAACATTCTTCTAACACCTTCAAAGGTGGCCATTAAGATGAAACTATATTTATATATGATATATAATATGTTTATGTTTTACTTAAGCTTCTTTATTTTTCATTTATGGCATACCTTTATGGTTTCCATTATGGGTAAACACGATATCTTCTTTTAAGGAAGTGCGGACTACCGCCCCCTCAAAGTGATTTGATTCGTTAATACCATATGTGGTACGTATAAAGGATATATTTAAAGATATTATATATGATACCATACAGGAATTAAAATACTATTATGTATCATTATGTTTTAATTCCATTAAATATGAAATAGAAATGGAAGTAGCGTTCATGCGTACGTATGGCTTAACGTCTCCATGAACGGTACATTTCATTTCTTATCTCAAAATGTTATGTACTTTTATAAGTACATATATATATAATGGATATATGTGTAATATATTAAATCTAAATTATGGATATCATTCTGGAATTATAACATATATATATATATCTCATTTTGTTTTAATTCCATTAATATGACAAAAAATGAAACTAGCGTTCATGCGTACGTACTGCCTACCGTCTCCATGAACGGTGCTTTTAATTTTTATCTCAAAATTCAATGGAATAGTATAAATGAATATATACTGGATATATATGATAATTAAAATATCAATGCT
The DNA here is from genome assembly GCA_963277665.1 of Viscum album. NCBI lineage: Eukaryota > Viridiplantae > Streptophyta > Magnoliopsida > Santalales > Viscaceae > Viscum > Viscum album. Next base: position 676,105,727 of record OY728159.1, on the reverse strand, counting down.
GTTCTGGATATGATGTACCTATAACTACATGGAAAATTATTTTCCAACAATTTCAATTTGTGACTCATGTACCAAACATCGACAAAAATGTCTGAAATGAACTCATATTATTAACCTATTATTATAACATTAAAATATGTGATATGAACTGAATAATAATATTTATATGAGGTACTTAAGAAATTATAAATTGACCAAAGTTTATTATTCGGGAATATAATGAAATGAACAAGACAAATTGGACTTGAGGTAAGGGATCCTACTCCTCTCTTTCTTTTTAAGTACACACTTTTATGTTGTTCCTTTTAAAGATCATCTTTCTTGTTATTGGGATATTATTTTATATTACTCATACTTTAATTTTTATTTTCATATGATGAGAGACCCAATTCTCTCTCATAAATCCATTTTGGAAGTTTTGAGTGGCGCCGTTAGGCTGCCGAATGTTCGTAAGAGATCTAACCTCTCTCTTTCTTTTTAAGTACTCTCCTTTATGTCACTTCATTTATGCTCCTCTTTGTTATGATGGAGAATGTTCTTCTATATTAATCTTTCTGTAAACATTATGTTAATATGATGAGAGACCCAATTTTATCTCATCAATCCATTTTGGATGTTTTATGTGGCGCCGTTAGGCTGCCGAGTTTTCGTAATGGATTTTTCATCTCACTTTAATTCCCGTGAGATTTATGCTACATTTTACACAATTTCCATTGAGTGGTGTATGTACTGCCCATTATTTTACTCATTGTGAAATATACTTTCATTTATTAGTATTTACATCAATGTTGTATTGTCCCTCATTCATGGGGTGTATGTTTCGAAAGATACCCATGTCGGTAAGGGAACCTTTCACCCTCCTCTTTTTAAAAGACATCATTTGTTATATCTTTTAATTCACAGATTATTATGTTGGGATATATTATTCTATAGCCTTATTGACTTAAATTTTATTTCCATGTGATGAGAGACCCTTTTTATCTCTCATCAACTCCTTTTCTGAATTTTATAGTGACGCCGTTAGGCTGTCAATTTTTTGCAAGGGACCTTCTTAACCCAAATTTGATTCTTTGGGATAAACTTATAATCCTTGAATATGTCGTTCTATGAATATGTGTGAATAACCTCTGATTTTTTTACACTTAATATCCACTTATATTTGGTTTGTTCGTTTCTCACACATAATTATGTAATTGATTTATCCTTAAACAAAGGATACTGTCTTCATAAGGGACTTCGTCTCAATCCCCATTCATTGAGGAATATTTTGTTTTATACACAACCTTCTTTTATACGGTGTATAAACCCCTTTGACTTTTACGTTTATCCAAAAAGGAATCTTTTTTATACGAAGCATTTTACTAAACGAAAAAAGGGAGTGTTTTTGTCATACGTATGCGGTGACAACGACTTCTCCGCCGCCATGACCATTATTTGAGTTTTGGATTCCTCTACAAGCCATACCTTCTTTTTAAAAGAAAAATAAATACCATATTTTACATTTCATTTATTTTGGTATGGAAAATGGTTTTCATAATGTTTTTATATCAATATGTTGTATTGATATCTTGTGATTGAAAGGTGGAAATTTTATGTTTCCTTTATGCATGTTATATGTGATACGGTTATGTTATGGTTCTTGGGCATTTTTATTAGGACAGGTGGTTCCGTGATAAACTAAGGGCGGGTGAGCCCGATATAGCTCTCCAATGAATTGGGTAACGTGAAGGAGTGAAACATTAAGGTTTCTCCGAAGAGATTTGGGGAATATACTATGGTGGGTATTCTAAACGTAACCAAGAGGGTTACTCCCTATGTAAGAATGTTATGAATGCCTCATGTTACCTTTTATGTCTTATGATTTCTATGATTTATTCATGACTTGATGAGGTATGTTAAATTTCCTATGTTTTATGGGTAAATTATGATTTCATTCTTATGTATATATGAACTCATGTTTCTGTTCCATATTTTTATAACCCTTACTGATCTTTCTATGCTCATCCCAAGTTTTTTTGAAATGTTTTTTCATAGGACTTAATGTAGACTAGGGACAAGGATGGGATCAAGGGAAAGTCATGCTATCTAAAACATGGAACTAGACATGATTCTTTTTAAGAGTTTTTATTTTATGTAAATATAGTAGAAGTGACTACATTGTAATCTTTTGAGATTTAATGCAAGTTTTATGATCTAATTCTATAAAACTCTAAACCTAAAAATATCTTCAATGTGTAATCTTGTAATAACCCAAGATTAAGTAAGGTTTAAGGTTGGAGCCTTATATGTAAATTAAGCTTTAATGAATTGATAAATCATTACTTTGGGAAATTATATTCATGTTGGACACATCCACAAAATGATACCTTTCACAATTTTAGAAAAAGTTAAAAATTACATCATTAGGAAGATGACATAATGATTCTGTTTAACCCATTTTTAAAAAAAAACATTGATAAACTTTAAATTAAAAAATCAATGTATAATATTAAAAAAATATTGAAATAACTTTTGTAAAATATGATCTTTAAAGGGAATGGATTTTCAACCAATGAGAGAAATAAATTCTATTTTACTTAAAATCATTCATTCTGTCAATTGATTACAAAATAAGAGTAAAATGAAAGTAAATAATGTATTATACATAAAACTATATATGAAAAAAAAATTGTTGAGATTCATGATAGGTATATCATCTAATTTTATCCTCAAATGCATAATCATAAATAGTCTTGTTAAACAAAGATATTGGAATATAAAACACTTATCTCATGTATGAATTCCTTCAAAATTATTTGAAACTCCTATATAGTAAATACAGATTTAATATAAATATATTCCATTACCATACTCATATATATCATAACATATATGGTTACTTATAAACCTTTAGCACTAGTTTAATAGTAACTCTTTATTGAAATCATTACTCTTGGTGAAAACATCATTGTTTTTAATGTATGTTTTTTAGTAGTTTTGGAAAATATACTTTAATAATGGTAACACAATATTCATAAAATCATTAATTATATAAATACAATATATATTCATTGTAAATACAATAAAAATATAAGGAATCCTCCTAAAACATAACATAATATAAATATTTTACCTAGGTTTCACTTCTTTAAATTCCCAAAGACCTTTTCGATATAATGTTTTATAATTTTTGGACATAAATCATACATATCAACCCACAAGAATAAAAATTTGGTTCCATTAAAACAATATCCATTTCTGTCAAAATATACAATTTTAACAGAAAATAAAATCATGATTTCATTGAAAAATCGTCATAAAATTTAAATTGACTTCCATCATTCTCTTACACATCCTTTGAACTTGTGAAAAAAATTTAAAAATGTGATATGAGCATAAAAAACACAGTAAGTGATTTAAAAAGAAAGAATGAAACCATTATACCATGAATACATAAAAACATATGAAATCATTTCCACAAAGACATAATTCTGACCCATATATACTTACTTTGGGAAACATTATATTTCTATAAATAATTAACTAAAATATATAAAACTATGAATGTTTATTGTGGAATTACATTATTATATTGTAACCCTCATGGCTACCTTATCATTTGAAACCCTCATGAATACCTTACAATGTAACCCACGCGAATACCTTATTGTGTAAACATCACAGTTACTCTTTGGGTAATGATATGACCGACCTCCAACTTAAACATTACTAATGCATTGGAGAGAGATATATGCCCACCCTTAAATATAAAAAATCCCCAAGAACCATAACATAATATTAAAATATGTATAATTTCATAAAAATATTTCTTTTTAAATTCTGTAAAATAGAATTTTAAAAGAGGTTTTTAAGAAAATTCCTTTACAAATATCATATAATTGAAGTGAGAATTAATATATTGAGAAGATTTTATTAATAAACTATAAATACACATAATACAACCTAATATTAATTAAATTCATTTCACAAATATTCTTAGTACAAATTAATTAATGTAATATAAGGTTAACCCAAGGAATGGAAACTGGGTTAATAAATACCTTACCTTGAGTTCTTCTTAATAAAATCATATTTAGAACTCCTTTATAATGGTAAGAATGGTGTTCATATTATTTTACAAAAGTTTAATAATGTTTATAACACATTACACGATCATTTTATGACATCATTTGACCCATTTATTAATAACATTTTGTTATTTCTATTATTTCGAGTGCGTGATTTACATGAATTCCATTGCAGGTTCATAAATTATTTTACATTCGAATGGAAGAGAAACTCTAGAAGTGGATTGAAATGGTGTTAATAGTTCCCATAATATTAAAAGATTCTATAATTAATTTTTGTTATATGGTATGAGAAATAATAATTAGATAAATCATTAGTGATACTCTTTTAGATCATTTTGGATTTTCTTCGCTTATCATGAACTTATTTCATCATATATCATTAATATTATTTATATAAGATAAATCTAGAACATAATAAAGGTCATATAATACATATAGAAATTTGTTTCAACCATTTTAATGTTTTTACATGTAGACTTTAAGGAAGTAAATGAAATTGAAGACACATCGGCCATGATATCGGTAAATCGTCACATTATGGAAGCTGTTTTTAGTTTTAGAATAATAGGAAGAGGAGATGAAAAATTGTGACTAACTTTCACATAAAATGATAAAAATCACAAAAACCTAATATTTTACCTTTCAGGACTCTTGGATAAGGGTATGAGAAGACATTATAAGAAAAGAAATGAGTTGAAAAGAAAACACAAGAAAAAAAGATGATTTTTTCCTCTTGATCTCTTCTCCTTGAGTTCCTCTTTAGGCCTTTGGTTTTTCACATCTGGGGAGAAAAATAGGTCTTGGATGTGGGGAAGATCCTTACGAATGGGATTTGTTATAATTTAGTCAATTATCCATGTTTTAGTGGTTTAAGAGGTAGAGGGAGCTGGGGGTGGTATTTATTGTGAATGTGGGGGAGTTTTTAATTAATTTCAAAGGACACCTCATTAGTGGTATTTTAAAAAGCACGGGCTTTCCCATGGGGTTTCCCACGACATTGGAAATTTGGGACACCTCATATTGTATTTTAATTATAAAGTGTCTACTAGAATTATTACCTAATTATTATATCATTATGATGTCATTCAACACTCGAAAAATTAAAACTGTATTTTTACTATTACATGAAAATTCAACTATCTAAACAAAATCCCAAAATAACACTATAACTAGTTTTTAAAATATGAAATTCAAAAATGAACACCCTTTTTTCAAAATAATATTCTAAATATGAGAAAATTAATTTCTAAATATAATCATAATTTATTCTAAAAATAACAATTTTGAAACAATTACTCATTTTATATAACCTTGAAAAACTAATAAAGATTTCATTATCATATAACCTTAAGAAAATAAAATAATAATACCTTTTATTATTCATATTGTCCATATTAATATAAATTTTACTATTTATAATGGTATGTTATTATTCACCAAAAAACAATATGGTTCTATCAGATTCCAAATAAATAATTGATCACAACCGTAGATGTCAAGTTTTCAAATTTCAAATCATATATTTGAAAAAATTATGTTTAAAAACTATTTTATAACTATCTTCTTAAAAAAATATTCACTTAGTAGAGAATCAGTGTTTCATGTGTTTCAATATATTTTTAAAATCTTGGGGTGTTGCATTTCTTCCACCTTTTGGAAATTGCATCCTCGTAATTTTATTTATTTAATAAAAATTGAGGGAACCTTTCCCACATACAATTTTCAGATACCCATGCTACTTCTCCAACCATGTAGTTTCCCTAAAAAACCATTACATAATGGATTACCTTATTCTACAGTACTTGTTCACTTTGATAATGAATTAGAGAATGTTTCTATTAATAAGAAATATTCTCTTCCAACTGAACTGCTTCTGGGTTCAAAACATTAGAGAAATCAGGCACATACTTTCTCAACATCTAAACATGAAAAGCATTGCGTACCTGAGATTAACATGGTGGAAAAGATACTCAGTTGTAAACTGGTCTTACTTTCTCCATGTTTTCATAACGTCCATTGAACCATGGACTGAGTTTTCATTTCATAGGAAAACACATATCACTTTTCCATCGTGATATCTTAATATAAACATGATCTCCTACCATGAAATAAAGTCTTTCCTCCTGTTATCTACTTAAAATTTCAGCCTACGTTGAGCTATCCTCAAGTGTTGTTGGATCATCTTAACTTTCTCAGCCACATTCTCTAATAATCTTGGTCCCATTGACTTTCTTTCGCCGACTTCATCCCAAAAAATAGAGTTCGACATCACTTCCCATATAAAGCATAAACTTGTTTAATCTATATACTGGAATGAAAACTATTATTATAAGAAAACTAAACTAATGAAATATGTTTATCCTAAATTCCTTAGTAGTCCATTAAATAATCTAGAATCATATTATCCAAAGTCTAAAGGATATGTTCAGACTTCCCATCTGACTGAGGATAAAAATATGCACTGAAATTAATTCAGATCCCAATGTATTCTGAAGACATTTCCAAAAGATATTAGTTAACATGGGATTACGGTTATGTATAATGGAGAGAGGAACTCCATGTAACATGGAAATATCTTTGAGGTACAGTTGAGAATGATGATATAAAGATATAGTATCTCGAATAGGAAAGAAATGAGTGGATTTAGTTAGTTGATCAACAATAACCCAGATTGCATTGTTACCTCGAGAAGCATATGGTAGTCCTGAAATGTAGTCAATGGATATGTTTTTTCATTTCCACTCTGGAAATGGTAAATTATTAAAAATCCCCGTCCGTAACTGCCACAATTATTTAACCTATTTACATGTCAAACATTTCATAGTAAAATAAACAAAATCATTTTTTCATTCCATCCCACTAGAAATACCCCCAAAGGTCTCTGTATATCTTTGTACTCCTAAGATGATGAGAAAATGGAGAAATATGGGATTCACACACCAATAATTTCTTCAGTTGGGAATGACAAGGAATGCTTAATGTTTTTCCAAATCTGAAAACACAATCATTATTAATGTAAAATTTGGACAACTTACTCATTTTAAAATATTCAAAAAAAATCTTGCATCACCCCATTTTCCTTCCGTGCTTGCTTAATTATTTCTAAAAAATATGACTTCACTGAAACATGAAACAAAATATTGGAATTTCTTGCACCAATATCTTACAATCCAAAATTCATCAAATCAATAATCATAGTTTCTTTTTCTAGTCATAATATAGTTAATGATGCATGAAGTTTTCGACTCAAGGAATCCACCACTTTTTTTCTTTTCCAATATGGTAATTGATCATTCAATCATAATCCATTATCAATTTAAGACATATTATCTACCTCATGTTTAATTTCATCCGATTTAATATATACTTTAGATTTTTTTGTTCAGTATTTATTTCACATTTGGATCTGTATAAATAATGCTTCCTAATATTTAAAGTGAATTCCACAACCTCTAATTCCAAATAATGTTTTGTATAATTTTACACATGTGGTTTTAGATTTCTTGAATCATAAGAGATTACCTGACCATTTTTCATCAGAACACAACCAAGTTCCTTTAATGAAGAATCCCTATAGTTAAAAACTCACCATTTTCGTGAGGTAGGGTCAGAACTATAGAATTCAGCAATCTTATTTTCAATTCATAATAACAATCATCACATTCTTTTATCTTGATGAATTTTACTTATTTTCGAGTTAACATAGTCTGTGGACTAGATAACCATGCTATGTTTTCTACAAAACTCTGGTAATGGCCTTACAAACTACAATAAATATAAATATGAGTTATATTTGTTAGTCTTGGATATTCATTGAAAACATCCATTTTAGAAGGATCGAAAGTTATGCCATCTTTAGAAACAATGTATCCAAGGATATAAATTTTTTCCACCAATAATTCTCTTTTGATGAATTTTCTATATATTTTCTCTTCTTATAAGGATTTCAAAACTAACCATAGATGTTTTTCATTCTTCTCATTAATTTTAGAATATACCAGAATATATTTAATAAACACAACCACAAACTTATAAAAGAATTCATGAAATATTCTATTAATAAGATCCATGATTACAGGAGGTGAATTAGATAACCCAAATGGAATAACAAAAAATTCATAATGACCATATCTAGTTTGAAAAGATGATTTAAGTACATCATCCTCAATCACCTTATGTTAATGTTATTTGGATCTCAATTTAATCATGAAAAAATATTGATCTCCCTATAGCTGATGAAAAAAGTCATCAGTGTTAGGAAAAGGATACTTATTCATAACAGTAATGTTATTCAAAGCTCTATAATCAATGCAATTTCTTATAGAACCATCATTCATTTTAACTAACAAAACTGTACCTCTCTATGGTGAATTGCAGGGATGAATTAAGCATTTATCAAGAAACGTCGGCAATAGATTTTTCAATTCACGAAGTTCCATTTGATTTATTCGATAAAGGGGCTTTGAAATTGTCTTAGCATCAGAAAATAACTCAATTGTGAATTCAAATTCTTGATCAAGTATAACACCATAAAAGTCATCAGGAAAACATCAAGGTATTCAGTTAACACTGACACATCATTAATCTAAAAATTTCTATTTATTTAATAATATGTGCAAGATAACATTAATTTAGGTCTTTCAAAAGTTTCTCTACTTCCCGATATGATAAAAATTTTATGGGTTTATTATTGTATAAAAAATAAAAATATTTCAGAAAAATAACTTCTTTATCCATAAAAAAAATCTAATCCATACCCTGAATGACACTAATCTCAAATAAGGGAAAATAATAAGGTTTTAAGCTAATTTATTTCCGAAACAACATAAAGATTCATATAATTCCGTATCACTAAAATATTTCCCCATGGTGTTTTTATAATAGGTTTTGGTCTCATTTATTGATGTGATATTCCAAATTTACTATAAAATGTTTCAAAAATAAAGGAATATATAGAACCCGTATCAAAGAAGACTTTATTAAAATCTGGGTAAATAAATAATGTACCTGCTAACAGATCATTGTATGCCCCTAAATTTAATGAAATAGTCCCAAAGGATATCACTACACCTTTCTACTTATATTATGGTTTCTTTCCATCACATGAGTCTTTCATTGGGAAGGAATTTCCATAATGACCCACCTCACAATATTTGAAACACTTTACCATTTTCTTATCATAATGCTTCTTAAGATCATTTGCATTATAATCTCAGGCTATTTTTCCAAACAAACCACATCAAAAACACTTCTAGGTTTTTGTAATGAATTCCCCAAGGTTCTTTTAACCACCCTTTTCAAAAAAAAAGGAAATTGAAATTTCATACCATCACATTTTATTGATTGATTCTTACCAATCTCATGCCATCTGGACCTTTTATTCTTTTAGACTTTAAATCACATGTGATCATCAGTGAACTCCATTTCTACCCTCTTAGAACATTATAAAAGATTCTCATAAATTTTTTATTATCAAGAGTCCAATGCCCTTTGTTATCTTTTCTTCAATCATGAGAAAAAGATATTGATTTTTCTATCGTGGACCTGAATAAGATTTGGAGCATACATAGTCAATATTGTGGTGTTTTATTCATAAATAAGCACTGAATATTCCTAATTTTTCACTATTAAGGTAATTTACTCTCCATACTATGTTGTACAACCTTAAGAAAATATATTTCAATGAAAACACTTTTAAATTCATCCCACTTTAAGAATTCTATGTTCACTCTATCCCTGATATTCTTGACCATTTCCCACCAATGACCAACTTCACCTTCAAAATTATCAATAGAAAGACTAAACATTTGATTATCAAAACATACTATAACATTTAATATATTTTATATGGCATTAATCCATTCTTCAGCTGCTACTGGGTCAGAATATCAACTGAAAGTATTGGGGTGTTGCCTCATAAAATTTTCCACTATCGTCATGTTTCTTTATAGTAGATCTTGTTATTATTTTTCATGGATTACACTAACATTTATTTCATGTGTCAGATGATCCATTACTATCACAAATAGCTTGGTTCAAAATCCCACAATTCCTAGTTGTGGATTTAGAAAGATATTAGCCTCTCAGTTCCATCCAAATTCAGCTTCCATGTGTCATCTATGAAAAAACATTCTGAATAGAAAAATCATAGATGAAGAAACATGGTAATCATTAAATGCAATACCATTTCATCCAAAAAATAATTTAAAAACCATTTATGGTATTCTATTAACATTATTCAATCTCCTAACAGTATCTAAATGGTACGTCGATACCAACTATAAGGACTTAAACTTAAACTTTACACAATCTTTCTATTTCAACTAGATTTCAATTCCTTACATTCCCAAATATCCTTTTGGTTTAGAGTTTTTTATTTTTATTACATAAATCATACATATCAACCCACAAGCATTCAAAGAGGGTATAATTAAAACAGTGTCCATTTCCTCTCAAATATATAATTTTTAACACAAAACAACAACATGATTTTTTAGAAAAATATTCATAATATTTAACTTGACTTCCTTTTTTCTCTTACACATCCTTATAACCAATGAAAAACAATTAAAAAAGGTAGGAGCATAAAAAACTCAAGAAGGGACATAAAAATAAGGAAGTAAATCCTTATACTATGAATACATAAAAACATATGAAATCATTACGACAAAGACATACTTCTCACCCATATATATTTACATTGTGAAACATGAGATTTCCAAAAAAACAATAAAGAAATTAGATAAAATGATAAAGTTATATTAGGGGGAATTAATCACTTATTTGTTAACCCTCACGGATATGTCATTACTTTTAACCCTCATGACTATATTATTATTTGTAACCCTCACAACTACCTTACAATTTAACTCACCCAACTACCTTATGGTGTAACCATTGCAGTTACAATTGGAGTAACCATACGACCGAACTCCCACATACAGATACCTAATGCATTGGATGGATATATTGGTCCAAAATTCATCAAAAACAATGAACAATAACTAGAACATAATAATAAGACATGGATAATTTCTTAAAACAATTCTTTTTTAATTTCTTAAAATAGACTTCTAAAATAGGAATTTTAAAAAAATTTCCCTTACTAATATCATATAATTGAAGGGAGAATTAATATAATGAAAGTATTACGTGTATAGACTATAAATTCACATAATAAAACATAATATTAATTATATTAAATACAAAAATAATCTTAGTAGAACATAATTAATTAAATAAATGGTAAACCCAAAGAATTGAAACCGGGTTACTAATTCCATTAGCTTGACATCTTCTTACTTTAAACTTGATTATAACTCTTTTATAAATGATAAAAGGGTGTTATTATTATCTTAAATAAGCCTACTCATGTTTATAACACATTATATGACCATTTTATAACATTTTTTTACCCATTTATTAATAAAATTTTGTTATTTCCATTGTTCTGAGTGCATTCATTACATGATTTCCATGGTTGGTTCGTAAAGGATTTTCTTATCGAATGGAAGAGAAACTCAAGAAGTGGAATTAAATGGTGTTTATATGTTACTATAATATTAAATTACGATATAAATTATTATTTTTATATGGTATGAGGACGAATCATTAGATAAATCATTAGTGATATTCGTTTAGATCATTTTGGAAGTTCTTTGATTATGACCAACTTGTTTTATCATATACTATTAATAATATCCATATATGTTAATTACAGAACATTTAAAATGTCATATAATAAAATTTACATTATTCTTCAACCATTAAATTGGTTTTACATCCATATTTTAAGGAAGTAAAGGAAATTGAAGACAAATCATCCATGATATCGATAAATCGACACATCAGAGATGATGTAATTTTTTTAGAATAAGAGGAAGAGGAGAGTAAGATTGATGGTGAATTTTACAATAAACATAATAAAAATATAGAATATATATTACTAGATATATGAATCATCTTAGATAATTATATTATATGTTATTATAATAAAAGAAAATAATTGAAAGAAAACACAAGAAAAAAATAGAATTTCACCTATTGATCTATTCTCCCTAAGATGCTCCTTAAGGCCTTTGGTTTTGGAATTTTGTTGAGACCATATGGTCTTAGACATGATGAAGATCCTTGGAAGTGGATTTGTTATAATTTATACAATTAGGACATCTTTAGAGCTATGAGAGGAAAATGGGGGTTGAGGGTGTTATTTGTAGTGAAAGTGAGGGAGTGTTTAATTAATTTCAAAGGACATCTTATATGTCATATTTGAAAAACCATGGGTTTTCCCATGTTTTTTCCCCATGTTATAGAAATCTTGGGACACCTAATATAATATATAAATTTTAAATAGTCTACCAGGAAGATTCACCATTATTAACTAATTATGTTGTCATTAAGGACCCAAAAAATTAACACTGTTTTTTAATATTCACCGAAAATTAAACTATCTCAGAAAAATCCCAAAAAAACATCCTTACCACTTTTTAATGTATAGAATTCAAAAATGAACTCCCATTTTTCAAAATAATTTTCTAAATATGAGAAAATTCATTTTTAAATAAAACAATAATTTTCTCTAAAAATAATATTTTTAAAACAATAACTCATTTTATATCTCCTTGAAAAATTATTCCAGATCTAATTATCATATAACCTTAATAAAATAAAATAACAATATGATTTACTATTAATAATGGTCATATTACTAATCATATTACTATTTATAAGGGTTTGTTTCTTTTCACCAAAAAAAACAAGATGGTTCTATTAGACTCCAAATAACTTACTAATCACAATTGTAGATGTATGTTTTTCCAAATTCAAATCACAAAAGAGGAAAAATTATATTTAATGGAATTTCTATAACCATATCCTTAAAATAATGTTTATTTAAGTAGAGAATCAATTTTTTCATGAATTTCAATTTATTTTCAAAATATTGGGGCGTAAAATATAGTTATCCATAAAAGTTATAGGCAATAAAATCAATTATGTTGTTCATTGAAATGGTAGGTCATACATACCCAAAAACATTGCATTCATTTTTCGATGAATGGAAAACAATAAAGGTAAATAGTAATTAAAAATTTCAGAATTATTTTTATTATATAATATACATAATATATATTCATCCAATTCATCTTTGTTACTAGATATGTAAAACTAAAATGAAAAATTATTCACTTTACTTTGTAGTGGTTGTAGTCTACATGTACGCACGAGCGATGTAATCATTATGTAATAAATTGGAAGGTGATGAAGTAGATGAAATATGATATTTCAATAATTATAATTATTTCTTAAATATAATATATATATATATATATATTAAATCCTAGATTTTATCAGTTAATGAGAGGAATTTATGGAAAATTAATTAAACTGGTTTCTGATACGGTAATCCTCCGTACATAAGATCAAGATGTTCATTTCCCAATTAATGGAAGAGAAAATGGAAATAGGTTATTCCATTAAAAGAATAATACTAAATATATTTAATATACTAGAATTATTATTAAATAATGTTTGAATAATATATAATAGAGGTTGATGGAGAAATTAAAAGAAAACACATAGTTAAGAGCTATAACTCTTCTTTGGACAACCCCTTTAGGTTTATACATAAATCCATATAAATATTATTTTATGATTCACTCAGGAACTCTAGATTATGGGTATTTATTTAATTAATGGGTTAAGGTTGTTATTTTCCAATCCAAATGGATATAGACATTAGGATAGTAGAGGAGAAGGGGTGTCCTTTTATAAGTTAGGGAGTGGACCCAGATAGAATTTTTGAATAGAATAAAATATACTAATTACATATCCAAAAAATTGGATCTAAAATGAAAAATACATAAATATTAGTTGATATTAGTTTAAAATAAGTTCATAAAATATATTTGAGACAACATTTAGGTCATTTAAACTCTTATCTATTTAGATTAACACTCGGAAATCCTATTTTTACCTTAAATGTTGTAATAAATTTCTTCTATTTTATCAATTTTTTAGGACCAAAACATAATCTGATAATATTACATAATTTTTATTATTATTACTTAAAATTTGTAATCCATTTTACCAAATGAAATTTTTATAAGAGGTAGAAATTAATTTAAAAAAAGACTAACAAATGTGATGAAATGTTGTTTTCCAAAGAAAAAGTTATGATAAGTATAAAATGTTTTTGTAAGAAAATTCATTATATAATTCATTTAAATTACCTAAATTTTATAGATAATAATAGCATTGAAATAATTTTACATTTTAGAACCATTTTTTGAAAAATTGATCTTTCTAAATTCTATAAATGAAAAGATAAATTTTAATAAAAATCAGAATTTTCACTATTTAATGAAAAATTAATCTTTTCAAAAAATTAAATTAATATCTATAAGATAATATTGACATCTTGATTCAGAAAATGAAGTTATTTTGTTTAAATTGATTTTATAAATGTGGAAAAAAATTACTTATATCATCTTCTCATAAAAAAACTAATAAAAATTATATTCAAAAATAAAGTATATTTGTTTAAATAATATAATGTCTTTAATTTAAAATATATTTTCTTTTAATAAATAATTTATAAATATTGATAAATTATGGTTATTCCAATTTTCACTAAAAATTAAATTTATAGGTTATGATTTTACACTACATTAAGATTCATTTAGACACAGGGTTGCATGTATAACATGTTTTTAGAGAATAATCATTTTAGAAAATATATATGTCATAAAATCATGGGGTCTCATTTAAGGGAAGGAAATTCATTCCATATTTCATTAGTTAAAACATAATTTCAATTTTATAAGATTTAATATATATCTGAATATGCTTAAATAAAAATCTTAATAAAACTAGGGGCCAGAATAAAATAATAAAATAATCACTATCATGTAATAATCAAGTCACAACCAACCAACATGTTCATAAGACAAAAGGTGTATCCATTTTGGATATAGTATCATCACACTACTCAGTCGAGCATCATAAACCAAAGTTTGTGAACACATCCCTACGTATTTGGACTTCAAAATTATAAATTAACACCCCAATTGGGGAAATCATGATGAATTTGGGTTAATTAGAGTTATCCTCATAAATCCATTTGTAAGGTAGTTAGAGTCATGGTGTTCTTGTCGAAATCACCAAATAAATATTAAATCTCACATTTTCTTTAAAAAATAATTAAATTATGGGTAAATAATTTATATCAACTCAATTCATCATTCACATATCATATTACCAATTTCAAGTTTAATATAACCTTTTTATTTCAAAAAAAAACAAATTTTTTCATCAAATTCATATTTTTGAAAATAATAATTAATTTCAAGCCATTTTATCAAAGTTCAAAATCAAAAAAAATCATAAAAATATATTTATCATTTAAATCTATCATTATCAAAATCTAATTAAAATTTTAAGGCCTTTAAAAAGGGGTTTTAATTTAAAAATCCATAACTTTTGAAATCGAACATTACCTCTTTATTAAATCAAGGGAATCAATTTAAATTCCATTTCAAATTAATTATGTAATAATAAATTAAATTGTTGGTAAAATCATAATGAATCACCATCTTTTTTATAACATTATAAAAAGATCAATCACTTGAAATGGGAAACACCAACAAAGAGTCAATGGATGGAATATGAAAGACAAGTAAGTTTATATATAATCCATAAAATAAAATATACAATCCATATAAATCATGATTATTTACCAATCATAAAATAGAAGAGAAAATAATAAAATTGTAATTCCAAATAAAGTGGAAATCACTCACTGACGAGAGATAAATCTCAACCACTAGTTTTTTGATCTGGGAACAGAGGAGGATAAATGAGAAAATTAACCTCTTAGGAGCCTCCAAAATCCATTTAATCCGATTAGGATCAATTAAGATTATTTTTGGAAATATTATATAGAGTTTAATATTTTAATTAGATTTTTATGATGGTTAAATAACTATTTACATGTTTTAATGGGTTAGGTCTCATTGTTAGTTCAAATATTTTTCCTAATCAGGCACCCTCACTAGGATTCTAGAAAGGGTGCATGGTAATGACCCACTTATTCCCATTGTCTTGAGAATAAAATGAATCATTGTTGGGCCTTAGGAGACATCCTCAAAATTGCAAAGGCCTGAAATAAATGCTGAAGGGTTTCAAATAATATTGGGGGATAATTTAAACTTTATAAAATAAAACCATTAACCAATAACCATAACTGACCAAACCCCATATGATGCATGAATTAAGAAAGAAAAATCAACAACTTCTTTTATAAACAAACCAAACGAAGTTTACCACAATAGAATTAGAACTACTTTCCAATAAAATTGTGTAATAAAAAAATATAAACTCCAAGATGATAAACAGACTCAATGTTGTACATGCTCTATACTCTAATCACCAAACAACTTAAGGATCATTGGACATGTGACACATTACATTTTCACATATCTCATAAGATATCATTTTAAAATCACAAAAGTTCTAGAGATGTCATGAGTATAACACATAGTAGGTTTTCCCTATTGACATGCCTACTCATGCCACAAGGATAGAAGTGTTAACAATATTTACATAAACCAATTTATAATAAACAATATCTTTAAACAGTTTATAACTACATATAAACATGTTTCCAAAACCATATTTAACCAAATGTATTGATGTTCAATTGAAACCAATTTTACAAAAAGTTATTTTTCCAAAAAACTAACTAAACAAACTTTAAAAACATTTATAAATATTCCATTGGCATACCCAATCCATTCCACACATCCTAACAACCACCCATGAATCCTACGTGATGACAGTTCCATACTCATGAGCAGTTTCTCACCGATATACCTTGTTGCCACAAGGTAATTATATTTCATGTTCCATTAACCCTTTTTCATCAATCAAAAAGTCATATTTTAACCATTCTATATATATGAAATATGAAATAACACCCAAATATTACCAAGGATCATGCCAAAACACCTTTTCAATAAAGCCACCATTTTATTGAAAATCATTTCTCCATCAAAACCATTTATAAGCCAAAAAAATTCAATAAAAATCATTTTTATTGAAAACACCCTATCCAAAAAACCATTTAAATATTCCATAAAATCCATAATTTAAAATCACTATTTTAAATTAATGAAACAAAATCACACTGCACAACAATTCACATAGATCACACAATTTCACTCAAAACCATAAAATAGCACCAGAGAAGATTCATTCTGTGAAATTAACAATAAATTACATTCAATAAAACAAATTTTAAACTAATAAAATCAATTATATCTAGAAGAGTTGAGAGACAAGCCACCTACCTCGATGTTTTTTGTGAAAACTGACAAGAGACGAAGAACGCTCATGCAACTGGGTTGAAACTCCCCAAGAATGGACTTAGATATCTTATCCTATCATAAAAACCCCAAATATCATTATATATTGAATCCCACTATATATATCTACCCATAACAAGAGTATATCTAAAAAATAAAGAGGGGAAGTGAAGAAGATTTAGGTAGATGTAAGAAAAGAGACAATAATGGTGAAGAACGTCACTTACCATGAGAATCATGCTAAAAACGCGACGGGAGTTCTCTAGATCGGTTCCAAAACACTTGGAAAAGGTTCCCCAAAAATAAATAGAGATAAATCACAAATTAGGGCTGTTTGGGAGAAAGAAATGATAAGGTAAGAGCAAAAATGAGAAAGATTATAAAAAAATAGGATATTACTTTTTTCCCCTACGCACGGTTGGACCACGAGGTTAGAGAAACCATTGACTAACCATGCATTACCTACTAAGTTAAGGAAATACCTAAACAAAATTATCACATAGTATTTCTAAACATGCTAAAACTGTGATAAATCTACTGTCTCAAAACTGAAACTGCGCACAGTTTCTCTAAGGGTATCCATGTGGGTTAGACAAACCATGTGTAACCAGTACTTTAGCCTAAAAATATTATTGAATGCTTACCAATTTCTCACAACCTTCATCCTTACATAAAAATAATCAAGTAATGGTTACATAATTGAATCAATGGGTACTAAATTCTCCCCACCATTGATCTTTCCATCCTTGAAAATTAGAAAACCCTCAGTACACTGAAAGAGTTTCAGCTATAACTCTTTTATTTACTTCTCACATTCCCAAGTCTCTTCCAAAATATGGATATGTTACCATAAAACATGTACTAGACCAATTCTTTCTCCACACAATACATTCTCTTACCTATCCTCAATCCACACTAAGATATGTTCCAATGAAGCATCCGGCTCTAGGTTAACGTGATCCAATAAAATCAAATGGTCAGGATCAGGCTGATACTTCTTCAATTGAGATACATGGAACACCTTATGCACCAAAATGAACCATGACATCAATGCCAACTGATATTCCACCTCTACAACCCATTATAGTATTTGAAAATGGAAAATTTATTTAGGAGATAACATTCCCTACTTCCCAAAATGATGATGTCCAAGCCTTGGATAGAACCTTAAGAACACATGATCACTCAGCATGAATGACCACGGTCTTCGGTGATGACCCACACAAGATTTTTGACGACATTAAACCACCTCTATCCTCTTTGTGATCAACTGAAGCTTCTCTATTATTTCTTGGACTATTCTTGGCCAAAATCGTGAAGTCTCAGTTATTTCCACCGATCATAGCAGAGAATGACAATGAAGACCATACAATACTTGAAACAGAGCCATATATATCATGTCCTGATAGATGTTATTATAAGAGAACTCCACTAAAGATATATTCATCTCCCATGAGCCACAAAAATCCTATAAACAATCCTGCAACATGTCATCGAATTTCTATATTTTTTATTTCAGGTTACCTATCTGTATTAGGATGATATTCCATTCTCATATTCAAAGATGTTCTAAGGGATTTTTTTTAAGGATTTATAAAAATGATTTGTGAACCTTGGATCTCTATATGACATGATCAAAAATAGTATTCCATGTATCTTTACCACCTCCTAGATAAAGATTTTGGATAGATCCTCCAGCATATGAGTATCCAATATTGGACAAATGAAATGAGTAGACTTCGTAAGCTGATCCACTATCACCCGTATAGAATTGCATTTCGAAACTACTTTTGGGACACCTGTAAAAAATCCATCACTATATGCTCCTTTTTCCACACAGTGATAAGAAAGGACCACTACATACCTATTGGCAATGGATGTTCTTCCTTAATTTGCTGACAAGTTAATCACATTGAAATGAACTCACACACTTTCCTCTTCATGCCGCTTTAACAAAACGATGCCTTCAATGCCTTCAATATATTCTATGTACCCGGATTTATAGCCCATCATGAATGGAGGTAAGCATGAAATATTCTTTCCTGACACGACATAGGTACAACCATCTGATCTCTGAACCACAAAACTAAATTTCCATCATGTTTCCAGCCCTCAATGTTCTCCCCACCATTGATTTCTGAACTCCTAAACCTGAATACTACATTAGAAGTTTACGCCAATTTAAAAATCCTTAATAATTAGAAACCATTGAATATGAAAATAAAACATCCACATCACCTCAGTCTTCACATTCTACATGCATGTTGTCTAGGACAGACATAAACTTCCATTCATCTAAAGATTCCTTTTCCAACTGAGTGTATGAATTTCTTCTTAATGAATCTACCATTGAATTAACTTTTCCTAGTGTATAGATGATCTCAATGTTAAAAATCGATAGATACTACATTAATCTACTTTTCCTCAGATTCATTTCTCATTGTGAGAAAATGTGTTTCAAAATATTATGGTCTGTGAACACATCAAATTTCTCACAAAAGAGATAGTGATGACACGTCTGCAAAGAATAAATGATTGCTGCAAAGTTAGTGTCATGTTTTGGGTATTTCTTCTCATGCACCTTCATAGTCTTGAACCATAAGCGACCATAGTGTCACCATGAGTGAGAACACATCTGAAACCATATCACTAAGCATCATAGAACACCATGTATAACTATCTTGATTCTAGAAAAATAAATATGGATGCGAATGTTCGATGAACTTTTAGCTCTTGGAAATACTTATAGAATTCCTCAATCCAATGTAATAGAGCACTATTCTTTGTCAAAATTTTCATTGGAGAAGATTTCCGTGAGAATTCACGAACAAAGCATTGATAATAGCCAGCTAGAGATGAAAACATTATATCTCAAAGTAATTATAAAGAGGTTTCCATAAGATCAGTACTTATATCATTATATGGTCCACTAAAACTCCTTTTTCAGAAATAACATTACTGAGAAGGTGTACCTCTGTTGTCCAAAAGTCACACTTAAACAATTTGGTATAAAATGATAATCTCTCTAGATTTTCAACACTTTCACCAAGGGTTTCTCATGCTCATGTCTTGTCCTTGAATACACCGATATGTCATCCAAAAAACCACCATAAATGAATTTAAATATACCGAAAATATCTAATTAATTAAATCCATTAAGACTTTTAGTTCATTCTTTAGACCAAAAGGAGTGACTACATATTCATAGTGGCCATATCTACTTCTAAAACCTATCTTTATAATATCTTCATTCTGAACCCATATTTGGTGATATCCTGATCACATGGAAGTTTTAGAGAACCATTGAGCTCCCATAAATTGATCAAATAGATCATAAATATGAAGAAGTGGAAACCTACTTTTTATTTTAACTTGCTTAATATTATGATAATAAATTCACAACTGAGGAGTTCTATTTTCTTTCTTCACAAACCAGACTGGTGCTAGACATAGAGACGTACAAGGAAAAATGAAACATATTCTTTCCATATCCTCCTACTACATTTTCAATTCCCTTATGTCCATTGGTGCCATCCTATAAGACATAATGAATATTGGACTTTTCCATAGGAGGATATCAATCGCAAGATCAACTTCCCTTATATGCAGTAACCATGAGATGTTCCAAGGAATGAAATATGGATATTGATCCAAAATTGCTAGAAAAATATCTTCATCGATCTCTTACATTGATTCCAAAAGTCAATGATTCAAACTAATAATAAATTTTCTCCACCAATGGTTCTAAGAATATCATTGCACCTTCCTTTACAACTCTCTTTCTTATAAAGGGATGCTCGATGCCGTCCTCATTCATAGATCTAATAGTTCTTCTATAATAGTAAATCTGAGCCTTGAACATTTTCAACCAATCCATACCCAATATTACATCATATACATCAATCCCCAAAATAGAGAAGTCCCACTTCAGCTTAACTCCATAAACCATTATAGTACAAGCTCTACAAAAAGAGGCTCGATAATATATTTCAATTAGAGGAGTTTGATGTTTTATCCCAGAATGCATCATTTTAATTTTAAAACAAAGAAAGTATAGAATACGGGATTAAATGACGGAATGTGATACACCAGTATCAAAAAACACTTGCATAAGGGTAGAATTCAAAAGACTATAACCTCTAAGTGTAGGTGGTCTTGTCTAATCCTCCAAAACCATCTTCTTAGATCCATACAATTGCTTCATCACATCACTCTACTCTTTATTTCCATGCTGAGAGTTTCCCGGTTGAGGAGTCACGATATTCTAAGAGTCACCATGACTAGCTCTACTCAGCTAACAATACTGATTCTTATGTCCTCATCTCGTTGAAGAATATGATTCTTGCGACACATGAGAAGTGTCTCAAACACCTGTCCTTAGAGAGCTATGAAAAAAGAGATTAAAGAATCCCATCATGTTACTATTACAGCATACTCTTGGTGGTGATGTACACTCCTTCTTTATATGATCAAAAGAACAATATTGGTAGCATCCTGCTGGGATATTTGTTCATGGTGGAAGATTTACTGACCCATCTATCTGATTTTGAGTTCCACTCCCACCTTGGAAATTGGTGTCCTTCTTCCACTTTCTCCAAACATTATAGTTTAAACGATTTCCCGTAGTTATCATAATAGTTCCTCCTTCCATAGCTCATGAGAGGTCTTATTCAGCCACTATTTCTATGTTCACCATCTTTGTATAATCTAGAATACATAGAGCCACAATCTTCAATAAAATTTATTCCGTTATCTCTGATTCAAAGATCTGTGCCTCCAATGATTTAGTCACTGTAACTTTTGGAGGAAATATTACGAAATGAATGAATTTAACAGAATTCTCTGTGATAGAGATATTCTCTTTCTTTAGGATAATTAAGTTTTTCATCCCCAGATAATGTATGTGTGAGGATAGAATTGTTTGTTAAACAATTCCTCAAATCCTCCCAATATAGATCATAATATCATTTATCGTGTAGTGTAAGTTCCCACTCTTAATGTGCAAGAACCTCGAGCATATACATCGCCAACTCAACTATGAGTTTCATCAGTGTGCCAAGAATTCAAAGATATGTTTCCTCATGTTCATCCACACCTCTTATTTTTTAGTTTTAGTGTCACCTAGATGATTAGTGGATTCTTATTCATGGATTGGATGGAATGATCCACATGCCTTGGATCATCCATCTGGTTCCTCATATTCACATATTTATACGCTTGAACAATACTCTGAACTAATTCTTAGTTATCTTATGAATCAAGAGTAACTACATCCTCTGCAGCTTATTCTGGTTGGTTTATACAATACCTACTAGGTGCCATTTTCTAAACAAACAACAACTCGATAAGTCCCAATCCCCAAAATTTATGGATTAACATTTCAATTTATATCAAACAAAATGTCTTCCAAACCCATATATTTACATGTTCAACCATTTTTGAAAAACAATTATTTCATTTTAAAATCTACCCATTTTCATAATACATCAATCATTCCCTTTTTCAAGGTCTTATGTTTGAAAATAATTTCATGATTTTACAAAACTTTAGACATTTGATCAAATCATAAATCATTATTTTAAGTGAAATATGAAATCTAGTGGTAATTCATTCCCCTATATATCATGTCATGCTCATCCATTGGCTAAAACCATGATAATGATATTTCCAAATCTTATAAGTGTTTCCTAAACATTTATGTACTCAACTACATGGTAACTTGATGTTAAGCATAAAAAGGTTAGCTATGTCCTTTTATGCTACACATTTCAAGTCCTAAAAATCTTACTCTTTTCTAAGATCACCACACAATGAATAGACAAGTATGAATTCAACAGCAAGATGATGAAATTGATGTCTTCTTGTTAGGCAAGGATATAATAAGGTGATACAATTTTTAATGACCAACTTATTCCCATTGGTTTATTAATACAACAAATCATTACTAAGACTAAAGAGACATCACCTAGATTAAAAAGGTTGGAAAATTTTTTTGAATGGTTTAAAATACAAGACAGGGATGATTTACCATTTATAAAATAAAACCATTAACTTATAACCATAACTGACCAACCCCTATATTATATTTAAACAAAGAAAAATAATCTACATGTTCATTTATATCCAAAACCACAACAAGTGTACCCTAATAGAAGACAAACTAATATTAATGTTAAAATCAGGAAGAAAGAATATAAACTGCAAGATGACAACTAGTCCCCATGCTTTTTGAGATACATTTTCTAATCACCAAACAACCTAATGATCACAATATGTTTGGCAGATTACCTTTACCCATTTTTGAGAAGGAAGAATCTGTAAAAACACAAAAGTTCCAATGAAGGGTTGATTATAACACTCATTTGTTTTTTCTTAATGAATTCCCTACTCACACAACTATTATAGAAGTGTTATAAAATTTTACATAAAACAGTTTATAATAAACAATTTCTTAAAAATCTGTATAACTACATATAAAAAAGGTTTTAAAACCATTTATAACCAAAATCATACAAGTTAAATTGAAACAAATTTTATAGAAAGTTATTTTTCCAAAAAAATAACTAAAAAATGCTTTAAAACCATTTCTCTATATTCATTTTTTGTACCCAATCCATTCCAAACATCCACACAACCATCCATTCATCCTACATGATGATAGTTTCATACTCATGAGCGGTTTCTCGTCGATCTACCAAGTCGTCCTAAGGTAATAATATCCCATTTTACATTAACCCTATGGCACTAAGAAAAAGGTCATATTTCAACCAATCTGTGTATATGGAATATGAACTCACACACCAATATGATCAGGGATCATTCCAAGACACTTTTGAATAAAACCACAATTTTATTGAAAACAGTTTTTCTATAAAAATCATTTCTATGTAAAACCATTTCAATAAAAAATACATTTTATTGAAAACCCCCTTTCTCAATAACTATTTAGATATCCCATTAAATCCATAATTTAAAATCACCACTTTAAATTCAAGTAACTAAATCACTATGCAAAAAAATTAATGTAGATCACACTATTTCACCCAAAACCATAAATCATCACTAGAAAAGATTTATTCCATTATTTTCACGATCAATTCCATTAAAATAATCCAATTTAAAACTAATAAAATCAATTCCATCATGATAAGTGGAGACAAAGGCCACTAAAATCAATGGTTTTGATGAAAATGGATAGTGGATGAAGAACGCTCATGGAACTGGGTTAAAACACCCAAAGAACGACATTAGATATCTTTTAATACCATCAAAGAACCCAAATATCATCATATAAGGCATCCCCCATCATACATATACCAATAACGAGATTACATCTGAAAAATAATTAGGAGAGGGGAAGTAGATCTATGAAACGTGAAAAGAACAGTGAAGAACGTCACTTACATTCAGAATCTTGCTTGAACACGCCATGGGAGGGCTCTATAGCACTTCCAAAATTTTTGGAAGAGGATAAAAACCTTAAATGGAGAGAAATATTTAATTAAGGATGTTTGGGAGAAAGAACGATCATATAGGAGGAAAAATGAGTAAGACCCAAAAAAATAAGATGTTTCTTTTTTCCTTACACACAGTTAGACAACACGGTTAGACAAAATGTGCGCTAGCCATGTGTTAGATACTTCCTTAAGGAAAAAACATCACTTCCTCCATGAAAATTCTCTCTAACTATGCACAAAACATGCCGAAGCAACTATCTAAAAACCGCAACTGCACATAGTTTCTCCAAGGGTATCTGTATAGTTTAGACAAACCATGCACAACCTGTGCACATCTACTTCATCCCCCAAAACTTATTGAATGTTTCTATAACATTCCCAAACATCATCCTTACATAAGAATAACAAAGTAAGGGTTATATACAAGAAACTAGGGGAAATACGAGCATTGTTTGGCTGCATTGTTAATCTAACCATGAGCCAACAATGTCATCCCATACTACACATGTAACACCCCGAGATTTTATGAGAAGTATTCTTTTTAATTTATTTGATGTCTTGTGTTGTATGATACACCAAAATTATCTTACGCTATATGCAACACCGTATTAGCTTGAAGTATATGCAACACTATTCTTGGATCATGTTACACAAAATTTTATGTTTGTTTGATAGAAGTTATTCTACGCAACATTGAGTGTGTGTGTATATATATATATTCAATGTATAAATTAAATATGGCTAGATTATATTATACACAACTACAAAGGGATCATTCACTACACACAACCCTGACTTGGTTTGCTTTACACGCAATCACGACCTTCCACGATGTCGTGTGTTTTACGCAATATCGAGTTTCACTAAACAACGATATGTTATTAAAATATTATATAAACTAGCAGTTATGAATAGTAATACCCACTTTTTGAAATTTTATAAATTTTATCTTTCAAAATGGACTTCACTTTTGTATCTGGAATATCAAAATTAGCCTAGGGTGAATTTTTGGTATTTTTCTGAAAACTTTCAATTTTTAATGACTAGTGAAAACACTAGGATGCTATTTAAAAACTGAATTTTTATTTAAATAATTATATATTTTATTTAAATTTATTTTAGGTCAAAATTGATACATAATACCTATATAAGTTCAGTGTAATTCATTGGAGTCATTTTATAATAATTGTAGATATATAAATATTTTATTGAACTTTTTACCGTCTTTTACCCACCTCCTAGGAGAATTGAGAATTTTACATAAAACATAAATTTACCACTGATGTGAGTGGAATTTCAAAAATCCGAGAGACACGGTTAATGTCATGGAGTAAAATTTGGTTCAATAAGATAAAAATAATTCTTTGTGAATAGTAACTTTTTATTTTTTTACCACGGTTAAAAGTAAATAGGGTAATTAAGGGTAAAAATGATATTATTATTACCCTTACACATTTTCTAATTCTATTGGATAAGTGTAATTCGACCAAAAACAACCTTAGGAATAAAATATTACTATTTAGGTCCACTTGGATTACATTAGGACACTTATTATTATTTTATTTAAAGAAGAATTAAAAGAGTTAAAATCAATGTTTAATAAATAAAACATTTTTAATATAGGGTTATATATTATCTAAATTCAACTATAAGTATTCATTAGAAATCAAAAGATATTTCCTACATAATGGTATTTTATTTATAATTTTTAGACATTAAATAAGTTAATTTATTTATGACACAACGATGATGCAGTAATTACCTTATTAATGAAATATTAACATAATTGATGTTATAAATACCCAAAGAAATGTAATTTGAGACTTTTTATAAATTATAATAATTTTATAGGTTAATATGAAATGTAATTATTTATTTCATTAACTTTTATCTAACTAATCATGCTGTCATGATTTTTTCAAAAATCAATTACCAAATAGTGTCATAATTGACATAAAATAGTTTTTTAGCAAATATTATACTATTAATTGTTATTCTGCTCCTAAAAATCTAAGGGTCTGCCAAATGACATAGATAAGGTTATATATATTAATAATGAACCACTTGGGGATCTTTTGGCTTGTTATAGTAAGTTTATTAACCATATAGTGTAATAAAACAAGAAGACACGGTAAAAGTTAAATTATTTAACATAGAGTTAAATCAAAATGATAAGGTTAACATAGAAACCTAAACTTGTCTAAAATCTATTGGTTGAGATTATTGCGATACATCCCCACTTTATCTTCGAAATATGTCACTTTGGATCCATTATAACCCAAATATGACTTTATTATAAAATAATATTTTATGTTTTTTCCTAAAGTGCCCCTCTCCTCCCTCTTCTCTTTACACAATTTTGAGCTTTCATGCTCGGACAAACCCTGGCCATATATTTTCTCAATGTCCCTAGAAACATTTTATAGGTTCTAGTCTCCTCAAAAGACCAACTCTAGTGCCTTAAGAGGAGGTTAAGAAGAGCCGCATCA
This sequence comes from Viscum album, assembly GCA_963277665.1. NCBI lineage: Eukaryota > Viridiplantae > Streptophyta > Magnoliopsida > Santalales > Viscaceae > Viscum > Viscum album. Next base: position 676,078,350 of record OY728159.1, on the reverse strand, counting down.
AAGAAGAGATAATATCCTTTACCGATTCTTTCCAATTTATTTCTTCTTCTACTTCTTCTTCTTTATTTGTTTCTTCATAAATTAATAACACATGTATCAATAATATACTGATATGTTATTATAAATATGAAAAAACCCTATTTCATCTTCTATCCATCCTATGGAAAATGAAAACACCGCTCATGCGTACGTACGGAATACCATCTCCATGTCGTGGTGTAATCTATTTTTTACCACCACCATACATAGATGGGTATAATGGTGTTAATAAATAAATATATATGATTATTTTAAAGTGATATTTATTCTTAAATATTATACATACACTTCAATACATTTCCAGGATCATGGAAACGATATCATCGCTCGTGCATACGTACGGACTATCATCTCCATGAACGCGATGAGATTAATTTTCCATGATTAACCATTAAAGTATGATTATAAAGTATATATAATAAATAATCATGAAATATATTTCATAATAATGATACTATATTTATGCACATATATGTTTCATTTAATTAATTTCATTTAATTCAATAAGGAAACGAAAATAGCGTTCATGCGTACGTACGGCCTACCGTCTCCATGAACAGTGTATTTCATTCCATTTATCGATCTATCATATATATTTATATACTGAATATATATTATATATAAATCATTTTTTACATTCTGGAATTATTTAAATCAAGATATAAGTAATAATTTCAAGAACAACATGTCAAAACACGTACGATAAATGAAACGATTTTACACAAGACATTGCTTTAACATAGAATTTACAAAAGAACGGGTAATATAAAGTCATTAGTGAACCATATATGATATCATAACAATGAATATGAGTCTATAATAAGTCAATGACATTATTTAAATCATTATACAGGAGGTTCGGATACATACGAAGCATATCAGACATAAGGTAAGGGATAACACTTCCAATATAATTTTTTTCCGAGATTATTTATTCGTATGTATTTCCTAGGGTTATATTTATCATCCATGTCCATGTTTTATAAAATTTTATCATGTATGTTTAAATACCCTTTTACCCATTTTTGACTTTTACTACATGGTATGTAAGGAATATTTCTTTTGTTTACCGTACGATGAAATTTTTGACTTTTCCTACAAAAGTACGAGGAGAATGTTTTTTAACTTATACGGAATGAACAAATTTTTACGGTTTTCATAATGCCTTATTTTCAAGAAACATACTCTAAAAATATTCCATGACTATTTTCAACAACATCCTCTAATTTTAAAATTTCATTTCATTTTGTGAAAATAAAATGATTTAGAATAAGAAAGGATATTTTCCTCAAGAATTTCTTTCAAGTGTTTTATCGAAACCATTTTCCATCTAAGATGACATTATTTCATATGTGTATATTTCAAGTATAATGTCTCTATTATTTACATGGTTTCACTTATCTTATGATGAAATGATATCAATTTGATTTATATTTATTATGTTATGATGGGATGATGTTTATTAAACCCATTTTATTCGTTGGGTTATGATGAATGATTTATGATTATGTTGTGGCACAAGTAAGAATGATTTCATTATGAGATGGGTGGGACCTATATCGCCCTCTAATTCATTGGATAACGATTTATATCTCATGAGATAGACATGCCTGTAATGGTAAGTTAATCAGGTTCAGTGATATAGGACTTGAATGAGGAGTGAACTCGATTCAGAAAGGGACTTTATCCACTAAGATGGTCTTGGCAGCAATGCCTTGGAAACTATGGAAATCATATCATGTGCTTAATGGTTTTCCACAATTAAAGGTTTTATTCCCATGCTATTTTATCATGATTTATGTTCCCTTATGATCTATGCCTTACTTACTACCATGATTTATTTCACAACTCAAGATTTTGATGTTTAAACATTATGTTCTTGTTTTGAAGTTCAAATGTATAAGGTTTGTTTTATTTTCCCTATGCTTACCCTTACTGGGAATTTGAGTTCACCCTTTATATGTTTTCTTTTCCATAGGATATAAATAATGGTTTTAAGTAAAAAAATGATGATCTTTATGGGAGATGTTGAAGATTTTTCACCAAGATTAGAAGATTATGGTCCATGTTTCCAATGACACTAAACTACTACAGTCCATCGGTGTCTGTTTTTGTTATATATTAAGTACTCTGCAAAACTAAGTAATGTCCATGTATGTCAAGCTTTGGGTATCTACATTTGGTATTAGAGGAAAGTTTTAATCATCCTTTGGAAACTAGGATTTAAAAGCTTTAGTGAGATCTGTAGAGATATTTCTAAGGTATGTCTTGGGTTGTCCCTAAGGTTACGTATAAGTATAGGTTATAGTCTTAGAATTATGTCAATGATCTTAGAATTTAACCTAAGATGTCAGATATTGAAGGTACTCCCCCTTGATTATGATTTTTACCTCTCTAACTATTCTTTTTGGGTTTTAGAAAATGGATGGAAACATGATGATTCACGATAATGAATAATATGATGGACAATGGAATGATATTCTTCATGATCAAGCAAATGATATGGGATTTGGAAGGAAAAATATCGTTATTATTCCAATCTAATAATATAATCAATAATATCAACTTTTTTAAGTTTCCTGACTTAGTTAATAATATAAAGGAGTTTCATGACGATCATAGAGGAAAGAAAGTTCAATTTTCCTCATGTGATTCATATGGGAAGAGACATCTACGAGAATTATTCAAAGGAACTGAAAGATGAATTGGGTGGGGAAAAGAAGTACACAAAGCCATTAATTGCAAAGGAAAAGGTTCAGTTAACACCGTGGACAAGGATAATGGTATTGCGAAGACATCAACAATGGTTAAATGTTTTAAATGTGGAATGTATGGGCATTATGAAAACCAATGCCCTAAGGGAAAATATCATGAAGAGAATCAGCATGGTCGTATGGGTAGTATTTATATTGATGATGATGAAGAGACTACAAATGATATGTGAGATGAAATAATTGATCAAGATCTATCAATGGATTATGAAGGTAGTGGAATGATTACATGTTTATCAAGAGTAATGTTGTATAGGTAATATCATGGTACTATGGAATAAAGATACATATAAGGATTGTTACACTATTGTTTTTCTTAATTTTTTTTAAAGAATATATTGAATGGTACCGGAAACCATGAAAGGTTATTGAGTTATTCTTGGAAAGTAGATGATATGCGCATAATGAAAGGATAAAGAAAAAAAATGAAATGTGCTCATGACTGATATAAGGACAAATTTATATCATGGTATGAGTGTATATAATTTTTGGGACTTTGGTATGTGGAAAGAGTTACATTATCATAGCATTCATGTTTTCACTAAGGTTCTATGGTAATTTCTATTTCAAGAGAATACATGATTAAGGAATTCACATGTTTGGAATGTGACCAACATGATATATCGTATGATAAATGATGGTATTCAGGTTCTTGTTATGTGACCTTTCAAGTAATCATTTTTTTTATACTATGAGATTAGACAGATGTATTTTGTATAAGTCTAAAGATTGGAAAGGGTTATGTAGAACATCAGATAGTATTGTTTACAGCTATAAATTTTTTTCGAAATTATTTCTGTAATGTTATAATAGTGTAGTTTTAGAAAAAGGACAACCTACAGGACGAGTGATAACCCGTCGCGTCGGACAAGGCTGTGGGAATCGAACACAAATCCGAAGTGTGACATGCCTTTATTTCATACCACTGGCCCACAGAACGTCCCTGATTAGTAAAAACTAGTTTTATTTTATTAAGAGCTATGATAGATGAAGTATAAGGTCATTTTTGGAACCATATATCACTATTCTGTCCATAAGACGGACTTATAATTTTTGATAACCTTTTGTTTGAGACAGATAGAATGACCCATCATTCTATCACATGATCTTATAACACTTCAATAATGAAATATTCAACTTCATTTCTTTAAGAGATGAATTGGAAATAGTTCAAGGCATGAACAATGGTGAGATTATACCAAAATAAAGTAATTATTGCTTCTTATTCAAAATCAACAACTTTAGGGAAATGATCGTGAGAACTACAAACATTGTCCTAGTGTCCTTATATTCGATGAATCAGATGTTTCCTAAGACCATCACAAATTTATGGCTTTGTGATTGTTGGATTTTTTATAGCCATGTTCTCTACCACTCTCCATCATAACTTAATGGTTATATTTCTCTTTCATATCCATATTTTCACCTATGTTGTCCTATTTGAAAACCTAGTGATTAGTTAATTTGGGTAACCATTACGTTTCATAATTTAGTATTCAATGTTATGTTTTGATATTCCTTTTTATGATGTGGTTTTATATTAAAGAAACTTTCAAGTAGTAAACCATTTATAACCTCGACGAATTTCGAGGGAGAAATTTATTTTATGGGGGGTAGAATGTAACACACCAAGATTTTATGAGAAGTAATATTTTTAATTTATTTTATTTCTTGTTTTGTATGATACACCAAGATTATCTTGCACTATATAAAACACCATATTAGCTTGCAGTATACGCAACACTATTCTTGGATCATGTTACATAAAATTTCAAGGTTTTTTATAGATGTTATTCTACGCAACATTGAGTGTGTATATATATATATATATATATATTCAATGTATAAATGAAATATGGCTGGATTATATTATACACAACAACAAAGGAATCTTTCACTACATGAAACCATAACTTGGATTTCTTTACACGGAATCACGACCTTCCATGATAGTGTGTGTTGTACGCAATACCGAGTTTCACTAAACAACGATATGTTATTAAAATATTAAATAAACTAGCAGTTATGAATAGTAATACCCACTTTTTGAAATTTTTTAAATTTTATCATTCGAAATGGACTTCATATTTGGATTCAGAATACAGAAATTTTCCTAGGGTGAATTTTTGGTATTTTTCTAAAAACATTCAATTTTTGATGAATAGTGAAAACACTAGGTTACTATTTAAAATCGAATTTTTATTTAAATAATTATTTATTTTATTTAAATATATTTTAGATTAAAATTGATACATATTACCTATATAAGTTCAATGTAATTCATTGGAGTGTTTTTATAATAATTTTATATATATATATATTTTATTGAACTTTTCACCGTCTTTTACCCACCTCCTAGGAGAATTTCGAAATTTACATAAAACATAAATTTACCAATTCAGTGAGTGGAATTTAGAAAATCCGAGACACACGGTTAATTTCCAGGATTAAAAGGTGGTTCAATAAGATAAAAATAATTTTTTTTGAATGGTAACTTTTTACTTTTTTTTACCACGGTTAAAAGTAAATAGTTTAATTAAGGGTAAAAATTATATTATTATTACATAAACACATGTCCTTATTCTATTGGATAAATGTAATTCGACTAAAAATAACCTTAGGAATAAAATATGACCATTTAGGTCAACTTGGATTGGATTAGGACACTTATTATTATTTTATTTAAAGAATAATTAAAAGAGTTAAAATAAAGGTTTAATAACTAAAACATTTCTAATATAGGGTTATACATTAGTTAAATTCAACTATAAATATTCATTAGAAATATAAAAATATTTCCTACATAACGGTAATTTATTTATAATTTTTTGACATTAAATAATTTAATTTATTTATGACACAATGATGATGTAGTAATTACCTTATTAATGAAATATTAACATAATTGATGTTATAAATATCCGAATAAATGTAATTTGAGACTATTTATAAATTAAACTAATTTTCTAGGTTAATATGACATGTATTTATTTATTTAATTTACTTTTTTCAATCTAATAATGCTTTTATGAATTTCACAAAAATAAATTACCAAATATTGTCATAATTGACATAAAATAGTTTTAAAAAACATATTATATTATTAATTTTTATTCTATTATTAAAAATATAAGGATCATCAAAATGACATAGATAAGGTTATATATATTAATAATGAACCACTTGGGGTTCTTTTGGCTTGTTATATTAATTTTATTAACCATATATGGTAATAAAACAAGAATACATGGTAAACGTTAAATTATTTAACTTAGAGTAAAATCTAAATGATAAGGTTAAAATTGTAACCTAAAATTGTCTAAAATCTATTTATTGAGAGGATTATGACCCATCCACGATTTATCTATGAAATAAGTCACTTTGGAGCCATTATAAACTTAATATGACTTTATTATAAAATAATATTTTAAGTCTTTTCCTAAAGTGCCCCTCTCCTCTCTTATAAAATGGCACCTCCTCCCTCTTCTATTTACATAGTTTTGAGCTTTCATGCTCGGCAGACCCCTGACCATTTCCATTCTCAACTTCCCTAGAAACATTATAGATGTTCTGGTCTCCTCAAAAGACCAACTCTAGTGCTTTAAGAGGAGGTTAGGAAGAGGTGTGACAATGAAGAGGTAATATCGTTTACTGATTCATTCCAATTTATTTCTTCTTCTACTTCTTCTTCACTGTTTGTTTCATCAGAAATTAAGAACATAAGTATCACTCATATAATGATATGTTATTATAAATTTTAAATAATCATATTTCATCTTTTATCCATCCTACAAAAAACGAAATCACTGCGCGTGTGTACATACGGAATACTGTCTCCACGCCATGGTTTAATCTGTTTTCCACCACGACCTTACTTGGATGGCTATAATGATTTAAATAAATAACTATATATGATTATTTTAAAGTGATATTGATTCGGAAATATTATACATACACTTCAATACAATTCCATGATCATGGAAATGATATCATCGCACTTGCGTACGTACGGACTATCGTCTCCACAAACAAGATGAGATTCACTTTCCATGATTAACCATTCACGTATGATTATAAAGTATATATAATAAGTAATCATGAAATACTTTACATAATAATGATACTATATTTATGTACATATATTTTTCATTTACTTAATTCCATTTAATTCAATAAGGAAATGAAAACAGCGTTCATGCGTTCGTACGGCCTACCATCTCAATGAACGATGTATTTCATTACATTTATCGATCTATCATATATTTTTATATTATGAATATATATTATATATAAATTATGTTTTAAATTATGGAATTAATTAAACCAAGATATAAGTAATAATATCAAGAACAACATGTCAAAACACGTACGATAAATGAAACGATTTTACCCAAATCACTGCATTAACATGGAATTTACAAAATAACAGGTAATATAAAGTCATAAGTGAAACATATATGATATAATAACAATTAATATGATACATTAATAAGTCAATTACATTACTTAAATCATTATACGGGAGGTTCAGATACATACGAAGCATATCAGACATAAGGTAAGGGATAACTTTTCCAATATCGTTTTTATCCAAGATTGTTTATTCATTAGTATTTACTGGGGTTAAATTTATCATCCATGTCCATGTTTACTAAAAATGGTATCATATATGTTTAATGTCATTTTTACCTATTTTTTACTTTTACTACATGGTTTGTAAGGAATCTTTCTTTTGTTTACCCTGTGATTAACTTTTTGGCTTTTCTGGCATAAGTACAAGGAGAATGTTTCTTTAACTTATACGGAATGAATGGTTTTTTACTATTTTAATAATGCCTTATTTTCAAGAATCATACTCTAAAAATATTTCATGACTATTTACAAAAAAATCCTCTTAACATAAAATTTCATGGAATTTTTTGAAAATAAAATGATTTTCAATAATAAAGGATATGTTTTTCAAAAACAATTTCAAGAGTTTTATCAAAACAATTTTCCATAGAAGATGACATTATTTCATATGTGTATGTTTAAAGTATAATGTCTCCATGATTTACATGGTTTCACATCTCTTATAATGAACTGATATCCATTTGTTTTATATGGATCATTTTATGATGGGATGATGTTTATGAAAACCATTTTATTCATTGGGTTATGATGAATGATTTATGATTATGTTGTGTCACAAGTAAGAATGATTTCATTATGAGATCGGTGTGACATATATCTCCCTAAAATGCATTGGGTAAAGATTTATATCTCATGGATAGAAATGGCTGGAATGATAATTTAATCCAGTTCAGTGATATAGGACTAGAACGAAGAGTGAACTCGATTCAGAAAGGTACTTTGTCCACTATGATGGTCTTGGCAGCAATGCCTTGGCTACTATGGAAATCATATCATGTGCCTAATGATTTGACACAATTAAATGTTTTATTCTGATGCTATTTTATCATGATTTATGTTCCCTTATGATCTATGCCTTATGTACTGCCAAGATTTATTTCAAAACTCAAGATTTTGATGTTTAAACATTAGGTTCATGTTGTGAAGTTCACATGTATATAGTTTTTTTTATTTTCTTCATTCTTACCCTTACTGAGCATTTGATCTCACCCTTTATATGTTTTCTTTTCCCCGGGATATAAGGAAAGGTTTTAAGTAAAAAAGGGAAGATCATTATGGGACATTTTGATGATCTTTCACCATGTTTAGAAGGTTATGTTCCAATTTTCCAAAGACACTAAACTACTACGGTCCGTTGGTGTCTGTTTTTGTTATGTATTATGTATTCCGCAAAAGTAATGTAACATCCATGTACGTCAAGCTTTGGGTCTCTACAACACAACGCTAAATGGTTTGGAATAACTGGGCACCAACGATACACCACCATTTAGGCCCTCTAAACTGGGTACACATTTTTCTGGGCCAAGCCATATGGCTTTTCCAAACATTTTTTCAACCATTCATAACTCTAAAAAACATCTAACATTTTTCAAAATTTTTCATAAATGACAAAAATAATACCCAAATATAGGATAACCAAAATATGGGTGATGATATACCTAAAAGTAGTTAATTGTACATTACACTGAGCATCCAAGGCCCCCCATTCGTATATTTACATTTCCATAGATTTTGAATAAAATTAAAATGTGTGACTTTTATAGAAGCGTATATTTTGTCGTTAATTTATATGACATGTTAAATAATGTTTATGGATTATGATGTGGCATATCCAGTTGTAAAAAATATATATTATATGAAAAATAAATTATTTTTCTGGTTATTGTTTGGTCATATTTACCTAAAACTCTAGACCTAAATTATATTGGGAATCTACATGATTCAATATTTTTTTAGTTCATTTAATTGGGATGGTCACATTTATGGAGATTCCCAATTTGTATCAATTGGTTATAGTTGAAAATCAGAGATGGGAGTGAATTGATTTTAAAATTAAAATCTTATTTAAAAATTATTCTAAAAAATAAGAACCAAATTTATAATATATGACGCATTTAACTACAATAGTATAATAGTATAATTTTAATTTTTAGAAATATCCTTCAAAGTATGATCACAGCTCTGTTATAACATTTTTAAATGACATTAAAAGTTTAAAAAAATTTACTAGACATTAACATAGTATATAAAACACAAATAAATGTTAGATATCTATGTGAATAATTTATATTGATGTTTTGAAAATAGACACAGGTTTGTTTGAAAAAATGAGTCAAACAATACTAAAAAAACATAGTTTAAGTAAATCATAGTTTTCAATATTTCGATGATACATAATTCCATAAAATTTGAAGTCACCATGTTCAAAAAAATTTATTCATAAATAAACTAATCCACCAATTAGATCATTTTTTACAGAAAATAGCACATAAGGATTTCCAAGTAACGTAGATACTCTTCCATAATTATTTATGGGAAAATAACTAAATAATAGTTTCACACATAAAGTCCAGAATACATAGCTTCTTGCATAGTTCTATGTCAGAGATGATGAGAAATACTGAGAGGAAATGTATTGTAATCTCTAATATAATATGCGAGGTGGTTTAAAAATATATACAATATAAAATACACAAAACTAAAAAGTAATAAAAACTGAGAAAGCGAAAGGAAATAATTTTATGTAGAAGAGTATATAATTATATCACTCTATAGAATATTCCTCCGTTTTTTTATATTCATCCTATTTGAAATTGATTAAAAAATAAGTTAACATGCCCTCTAACTTGTAAATAAAATTTAGGATGAAATAGTGTTGTGAACATTAAAAAAGGTCAATTTTTCATCTTAATTATTCATGAAGAAACATTAGTTATTCTTCCTGTGTATCTCTATTCTCTACCAGTTTATATATTTTAGGTATTCTTTTTAAAAAGAAACAGTATGTAAAAATAAATTGTGAAAATTCATCATGGTTATACTCATACATCGGTAGTAAATTTTGGTCCAAAAAATTAATTTTACCATTATTTAATTTTACATAGAATCACAGTAGAATTAATATATTTAATAATATAATACATACATTAGGTATGGTCTCTTTAATTTCATCTACATCAATATCCATGCTCACTTCAATACATTGAAATAAATATGTCTTGATTCATTGTGTTATATTTTTAATCATTATATCAAATGGTCAATGACCTTCAACTTATGGTAAATCACCTTAGACTTGTATTAGGTCCTATACATTTCCAAATTGAGATTACTGACCATGGTCACTTCACTTGATCATGGGTTTAATCGATTAATTTTTTGAAATTCAACATTTCATCAAATGTTACATTTATTTTTCCATTATTGTCAAATGGTTTATTGTTCAGTGGATCCAACTAGGCTTGTAGTAGATCCAAGAGTTTGTGGAGTTAAATATATGGTTAATCTATTGAGAATGTATTTGATATACTATTCATGTGGTCAATACTTGAATTTATGAAATATCTTGATCTCGGTGGTCTATTGAGAAAAAATATAGTTGTTCAGATTATCTTATGGTTGATGAATATGACATGTGGTCAATGCCAAACCATGTGATATTTAGCACTTTCAATAAAATTAGTTTACTTTTATAAAACATAAAATAGATTAGAAATAATATAGAAATCATTTGTGATTTTTTAAACCAAGAATTTATAGAAAAAATTAATAACTTCCCCCTTTTTATCATAAAAATCATAGAATAAATAATTTTTCAAATGATTATGAATTTGGTATTAATAATTATAATTTATTAAAAGAAGAAATTGGAAATAATGAATGATAATTTTTTTGTTAAAAAGTATTATATTAATTATTTAAATCAAATAAAATTTATAATTCCTTCTTTATGTATTCTATATATTTATTCCAATTTTTATTATGAAAAAAATTCATAACGTATGAATGATTAAATATGGAAGCAATAAGAAATTAATAATAGAAAATAAAAATAAAAATATGGAAAACTGATAATAAACTAATAATCCATTGAAGGTTAAAAAATGTGTAAATATACCCTTTCTGAGTCTAAATAGGATCAGAGTCCTTATAAACTTGAAGTGTTGAAGGGTCGATGATATCCTTCAATTTTCTAACAGTAGGTTTAAGAGTATGAGGAGTGGTCCATGGAATTGAAGGAGATTTGGAAATAGAAATTCCTTTGGAAATTAGTCGGAACTGTCCCACGGCTTGAGAAATAGTGAGACAAAAGAGCCATGTGGGATGTATAGGTGAGGTAGAGGTTCGAATAAGTACCCGATATTGCAGCACAGGTAGGAGAGATAGATATGTGTGTAATAGGAAGAGAATTAGGTACTATAATATTGTCCTAAGAACATACATATAAGGCACTAAAATCCTTAAGATATTTTATGTCGTGACCCCCTCCCTACAAGGTGTACCCCTCATGGGAAGGCAATGTGAGAAGGGAGATACTGACCCCTAAGTCCCACCTTCAGTAGGCCCCGGGTTGGCGACTAGCATTGAGGGTATAATAAACTCACAAATGGGAGGCATTACACTCTAAGATGACATAAGAGAAAGTGATATAGATAAGAAAAACTATAACCAAATCAAACTAAGAAAGTAATATAAACGAAATCCCAAGTACACATATTTGATGTATGGAAAAAATTGGTACAACTAATAGGGGAAACTGAAAGTACCAAAAGAAATTAAAAACGACATCAACCATGAAGCCTAAACACCTCTTACAACCCCAACCTAGTAGTAACCAGCCTGATCTCCAACATACTCAAAGTGATCTGAAAACAGTTCATATATACATAGGGTGAGTATAACAATATACTTATTTGGATCCTCCCTAGATCCTCTCATGTAAAAGTAAAGAAATCATGCTAATTAATGTGAACAAAAAGTTAAACTAACTCATCACCTAAACAGGTATACTAAGATCCCTGCTTTAACATGGATACTCTCACCATGTATCGCATTAATGATTATATAATATAATAAAGAATATTAAGGGTACCCCGCTACCACTTCCCCATTGTTTTCCCTCTTTTCCCCATCATTGCACGTCCGAAACCATCTCTCTCCAAATATTTTTCCCCTCATGCACCTAGTCATAGCACCACAAAATGAACCTCATGTAAGTAAACCACCACGCCCACATAACCAATGTAACTAGGTTGTTTCTGGGATCCACCATAGTTCACATAATGTATATCATACATCAGGTATTAAAACTCAAGACATTATAGCCCATATAGTGAGTAAGGATCTGCAAGCCATAATAGCCTATATATGTTACAACTATATTAGTCTATAGAAAACTGCATCCATAATATAGGTTTGTGAATAACCACCAGACATTACAAACCTGTACACACATATATGAGGAAAACTAACCATTTTCCTACAAACACATGTAACCACGAAGAGTATAGAGTGGGGCCAAATGGGGTAGTCATCCATTCATCCTCCCATTAGAATGTTGGGGAAAACACCCCCCAGGGATCAGAATCCCTAGCATGTCAGTTTCCCAAACTGGCTAGGTGGAGTATCATATAAAAACATAAAAATTATAAAATATACTATATCTCACAACCACACTCTGGGAATAACCTAATATTAGAATCAAATACACCAAACATCTCTCAGACTCCAAGCTGCCACATCTAAGACTAGGAATACAATAAGAACAAAACCATTAAAATAGTGGTATTACATTATGTTATTTTATTTTTATTAGTTTCACATTACATTAATTAATTCTATAAACAATAATTCACCATTTACAATTCCAAATTATATTTCATTATCATTACAACCAAAGTTCACTTCTCCTTTAAAACGCAACCACAATATTGCATCCCATCAAGCTCCAACCCCAGGGGTTAACATCATTTATTAAATTATTCAATTACAACATTATTGATTTCCCATATTCCCAGGCATTCTTGAAATAATGTTCTATGATACTAAACACAAGGGGATCAACACGGTGAGTATATGAACTTCCCTTCGAGTCATTAGCATGTATAGAAAGAGCGTAGGCCCATCCTCCCTCGAGAATTAAAACATAGAAACCATTTGGCATGCCCCGAAATTCTTCGCCAATTTTGGATGGAGGGTAATCAAGAGAAGTTCCCCTGATCAGTGGGGAAAGTAAAGTATATAAGAATCTAACAAGATTCATCAAGAATCCAAATATTCACATCCAACATGTTTCATCATCTCTAGTTTCCTCCCCAACACCCAAAAGCCTAAACTGATGCATCTCTCCACTCTAGGCATCAACTACTACCACAACCAATGTGCCTCCCTACACCCACATATCACAACATTCATCTAGTCTTACATCACAACACAAGCTACATGAATACGAACTTCATGTCAAATGAGATCTTTGTCCTTAAACATGTAAACGGGTAACTCAGAACTCAATGAGGAATTATCTTTTTTTCAAACAATCTATTCCTTAATCCATATTGAATTAACTGGTTTATTATTAGTATGTTCCAACAATGGGAAACCAAAATAGTAATATAAAAAAAATTAAACATGCTTACTACATCAATTAGATTAACATCAAATTACAACATGAATAACTAGATTCATTTACATGACTCTTCAGATTTGACAATTAATTTAAAATTAATCCCAATTTGTGTTATTTACAAATTTACATCAATAATGAAAATATATAAAAATAAATCATAGATATCATACTCTCTAGAAAACAAGATAAAAAAACATATGATCGATATCAATTTATTTATGCGGTTAAAATATTTATTATTTCAATTCTATTGTGATCCAGTTGGCTAAAACATGATAAATATATAGTAGAAAATAAAATAATATAGAAGCAACGAAACCCCTATGTATAATGGTTTTTGATGTTCTTTAAAAAAGAACTATCCACACAACAGATTACGATCTCTTCCCCCATCACAACTGCATCCACTCGGGGACACCGTGACATGACCGCACCAACAAAAAAACAAGAAATATCTATTAGATAATGGATATCACATTTCATGACATAGAAAAGAAAAAACATGGGAAAAGGGCTGAAGAAAACACAAGAAAAGAGGTATATCGTTCCTTATATCGATGACAGATCGACACTTGCGGCTTGTACCAAAATAGGGGGTGTGCATGAAGTAGGAAGAAACATCAAGGGGAAATGATTCAAGGATTAAGGTTGGATAATTCCACACTTATTAGAAGAAAGAACACTTTGAGAATATCACACTTTAGAAAAAAAATTTAGAACAAGGGATAAAGATATCTTATCCCTTTAAAAGATTTAACAGTGTGGTGGTTTAAGATAAGATAGAATTTCCTTTAAAAGTGGACTGCATTAAACCACATGGTTTGACCAAGTAAATTCATCCTGAGCCTTTGGAAATTAATATTGCAGTTATGGATTTGAATCGGCCTTAAATCCCATAATACAAAGCCTTGAATGCATTTTACACCAAAGAAAACGTCAGAGGGGAAAATCGTAGGATGTTTGAAGTAATGTACACCTACCGACGCTGGAAACAACAGTCACCTACTGATTCTAGAAACACCGTTCACAAATAACTCAGTGACACTGATAACACTATTCACAAAAATGACTCACCAACACTGATGAAAGTGTTCACAAATGGCTCACTAACATTGATGATGCAATTCACAGAATGAATCACTGACACCGAAGGCACTGTTCAAAAATTAACTCAAGGACAATAATGGACTATTCACATAATGACTCACCGAAACTGATGAAACTGTTCACAAATGACTCACTATAGCTGATGGCACTGCTCACAAAGTGAGTAACTGACACTGATGGAACTATTAACAGAATTACTCATTGACACCGATGGCACTGTTCGTAGAATGACTCACCGACACTGAAGCCAACGTTCACAGAAGAACTCATTGACACAGATGACACTTTTCATAGAATGAATATGGGACACCAATGACACTATTGAATAATGACTCACCAACACTGATGGCACTGTTCACAGAATGACTCACTAACCCTGACGGCACCGTTCACAAAATGACTCACTGACACCAATGGAACTATTCACAGAATAACTCACCAATATCGATGGAACTGTTCACAAAAAAGACTCACCGACAATGATGGAAATACTCATAAAATGACTCACCCACACCGATGGAACTGTTTATAAAATGACTCAATGACACTGATGGCACTGTTCAAAAATGGCTCACAGACACCGATGGCACTATTCAAAAAATGACTCATCATCCCTGTTGACACTATTTAAAGGATTAATAATTTAGAAAAGTTTTGTGGATAAGTCACATAGACCTCCCAGAAGAACTCATAAGATAGATTTTAGAAAATGAATGGACTAATGAGGTGTATGCCATTACATTATCTATAACTATTGTCTCATGTTATATAACCCAAAGGATCTCATGTTTATATAACATGAACTGATTGAGCAGGGGATTTATTACAAATAACATCTTCACAATCACTACTAAGGAGGATATTACAGGAGGAATCTTCAAATATCTATCCAATGAATGGAACTAATCCTTTATATGAGTGTTGGTGTAAATCCTTATAAGATAATAATTTACTAATCCATTAATTACATGTTTATCATTGGAAATACTGATGAATTATTCTTTATTAGAATCATTTTTCTTTTCTCTATGGGTAGCTATATCAATTCTCAAATGTCTTTTTATGTGTAACAAACTCTCCATGATATTCTATATCTTCTTAAATCAATCACTAATAGTGAATAAAGAAAAAAGAGGATCTAATGAATAATTTTAAGGTCAGGATGGACTGGTTATTACCAAAAGAAAGATATTTTCTATTATAGATGAAATATGTATCATATCATCTTTTAAGACTCCAAATTGACCTCTGGATCTATCAATTTCTCTTTTGGAAGACTGAACCTCAAGGTGAAAATGGTCAATTTTCAGAAAGAACATATATTAGATGTGAGGAACAACACATTCAATATTGTATTCCATTTAATCATCTATATCCTGATTATTAGAATAGTTGATAATAAAAAATAATTCCTTTAAAACATATAAAATAAAGGTCTTGAATTTAATAAAGTCTATATAGTTTAATACATAAGTTTCTATGGTGGGCAATCTAGCTTCCTGAGTAATATTAGGGAAAGACACTAGAGGAGAAGGATAATCATTAAAATAAGAAGAATTATTGGAGTACCAAAACTCAAGGACTGAAACAAAATTCCATAGTATTACTATGGGAGAAATTATTCTAGTTGGTCGCTAAATTTCAATGAGGGAAGACTAAAATTTTTCTTTTTAATCTTTAGTTGCCACAACTACTCTTCATTGAGAAGTTTCATGATCTTATTATTCTTGATAAATATCCTCATGAAAATAATTGAGAGAGTAATGAGAGAAAAAAATCATTAATTTATCATTAATATATTCAATCTTCTCTGTTACATATGAAACATGAGTGAAATTTAGCTTTTTTACAACAGATTATTCTTCCATTGAGTTAAAAACATGATATAATCCTTTGTGCATTAGAGGATTGCCATCATCATCATTTCCAACCTCATAAACCATTTCATTCTTATCAATCTCTTTATCATAATTACTATAAACATATATAAGATAAGACACATCTATATCAATGAAAGGATTATTTAGAGGGGCTACTACACTAGAAGGCGAGGTATCCAATATGGGATTTCCCCTATCTCAAACTCAGGTGGCCACTCCACCACTATATCCTTATGCTTATTATTTTCAGAATCAATGCGATATGATCCGAAAAATAATGATTTTTCAACTATATTCACTCCATGATTTACAAATCCTTCTCTTATGGTTTCATCTAATAAAATAAACTCAGTCTTTATTATAGATTCAATTAAAACTCCATAATATTTTTTAATAACATGATCATGATACACATCTTCCCTTATATGTTCTACCCCATTTAGAAGATCATGAATAGGAGTGTGGCCAAATATCTCCAAAAATTAGTTTCTAGATTCCAAATTCATACCCATAGGATCTTTACACTCATCATTATCAGAGGAGTAATCAAGAATAACAATCTCAATTGGATCCAAACCAGGATCAAGGATATTACTTGTTCTAGGAGGATAAGAGATTTTATTGAATTTATCCTAAGGAATCATTTCATTAATGATATATATACTTTTACATGGATTCTAGGTGAACATCATCCTTTTAGAGGTGGTATGATTCAAGAAAACACCACTGGGAAAAATAGATCTTTCAGCTCCTATAAGGGACAATATCTTATAATTCAATAATATAGTAAAAATGGTTATTGAGGAGTATTGAATATTAAAGATTTTATTGTTAACTCATATACATGCCTTATCAAAAAATGAGGAAATATTTTCTGAGTAACATTAAACATTAAGAATCCAAAAAATCACGATACATTATAAAGAAAAAATATCCTTTCCCTAATTAGATGGTGTGATAAATGAATTTCAATAGTAACCTCAATTCTACACATAGCTCATTTTAACTAGAAAAACAAGTTAATTTATATTTAAAATATTCTAAATCATTTCCAATATCAAAATGGGGATAGTTCATTGGGTATGGGGTTTTATAGTATTCATAATATCCATGATGTGGGACTCTTATAAAATTACCCCAAAAGAAAAAATTGATCTCACACTCTTGACCATCAATAATACTTCTAATCACATCCTCATGATCTTTATCTCCAAACTCCATATTTAAGTTGAAATATTTTACCAAACATAGATGAAAGGGATAATTTTAAACTATGATACAATTGGTCTAGTTTTTTAAAAGCAAAAAACTCCTTGGTAATGAATGGAATATTTTATACTAATAAACACTGACTTCTCTGTCAAACACTACATCGTGAGAAAGGAGAAACATATTTAAATGATTTTTATATTTGATCTAACAAGACATCACAATTTTTCATGATTAAGTAGCATCATTTTCTAAATATCTCTTCATTTAAACTATTTAAAATGAAATTAGTGAGTAAAAAATATTTTTATTTTGGAAAATTTTGGGAAATTTGGTTTGAAAAGAGTGTTTGGTTCATATTATATGGGAATGTGATGATTTAGATTCAAAATTAACATTTCGATCATTTTAAGATTTACTTTTATAAGAACACATTGAAAATAATAAGTGGAATTTAATATATTTGTAAACCTAAAATATATATTTTAAAATGAAATAAATTATGTGAAATCTAGATAAAAGAAGATCATATATGTATATAAACATAAAATTGGATTAAAATAATATTAAAATATTCTTATAAACATTTTCATCAAAACTAGTCAAATATATTTTAGGTTTGATATAAAATAAACACTAATAATTCAATGGCTTGGAAAACATATCAGTAAGAAGGTATTATATACCATTTAATTTAAGTTATTTATCACAAATTTGGAAATTTCCTCTAAAAACGCAACATCTTATATAATTTTTATTTTCCTACAATGAGATGTAATATATATAGAAATTTCTATAAGCCCTATATTATTAAAATTTATATATACGTATCTAAATTGACATCCCTAGTCCAATAGGGTGTGTTTCATCTATATAATATGGGGAAAAACTATCTACAACTATGTAGTCAACTTCAATAGTTATATAACACAAAAGAATTATTTTTTCTTATTACACTATAAAACTAAAGACTTTTCCAAAAGATGACATGTTCCAATGGTTTTTCATATACAACATACAACCACAAAAATGAGTCTCCAAAAAACCAACTATTTCAAATTAATGGCTTTTAGGGTAATTGTATCCAACATTAGTTGTATTTTTAGGCATTTGAAAATCCAATTAACAGTATTTAATTGTGATAATTTATATTTTCTTCTAAAATAATCACACATGCACACACAGAACATTATATCATGCCGTCTAGTAGTTAAGTAAAATTAAATTCCAAACATACTACTATAATTAGTTTGATCTATAGGTTTTTATATTTAATAATGATCTATATTACAGCTCATACTGATGGGAGTATCAATAATGTGGGTGCTATCAAAGCCAAATCATTTTAAAATATAATTTCTGTATCTACTTTAATTTGAAAAAACATCATTATTTTTAGAAAATTAAAATCCATGATATTATATTAAATTACCCATTAAACTAATTTAATATTCAATTTTTACAATGTTGAAAAAATCAATACATAAGTATTTTTTAGGTGATCTATATAAATATCATCATAAATTATTTGTACTACTAAAATTTTTTTGTAAACATATTTTTATAAACAATGAAGGGTTAGTAAAACCTTTTGAAATACCAATTGAAATAATAAATGTGATTAGGATGTCAAACCAAGAATTAAGAGATATTTTTAATCCATGTAATTGTTTTTTTAGTTTAGATATATGATTTTGAAAATGTGGGTTTTGAAATAAATGAAGTTGTATAATAGATAAATCCTCAATAATATATTCATTCGGGATTTCACTCTTGAAATCCATTTGATATTGTTTGAAATTAATTAGATCTGTATAAGAAAGAAACATTACGATGGTATTAAGTCTATAGGTTGGTCTAATGGTTTCTTTATATTCAATAACATGTTCTTGAATATTTTATTATGAAACCTATATGTCATTTTTTCTAATGATTATTCTAGAATCATTTACCGTATTTCTCTACAACCATTTAGTTCTAATAGTTAGGCGTTCTTTATGTCCATCCACTAATTCCCAGACATTACTCCTTTCAACCTATTTCATATATTCTTGTATTTCTATTTCCCAATGTTCATTATTGATTTAATCATTATTGTAATTAGGATCAAGTTCTGATAAGGAGGCTTGATGTCTAACCTGGTCTCATGGTAAGGATCCCGTCAAATTTCCCCTATGTAAATATCGAAATATAATATCTAAAGTGTTGAAATTATGTGTGATAATTCTTCTAGTGATGGAGATAAAAGATAATTCATTTTATTCTATAGTTCAATAATGATTTTGATGATATATTCTAGATGAATTAAAAAGTAAATCATTAGTATGATCAGATTATTTATCGGTATTATTGATATTTCGAATGGGGATATCATTTTAATGATTTTATGAAACATTTTTAGTTTCATATGGAACAATCTCATCAAATGTGATATGAATATTTTCTCACACAATATTAAATTTTTTAGGAACCTATAAAAATACTTATTCTTGAATAACCAAGTAAGTTTCCTCCATATTGTTTTGGAATATTTTTCTAGATTATCTTTTATGATAAGGACATAAACACTATATTGAAAATTTAAAATATAATTTAATTTTTAGTTTATACCATTCAAAAAATCATGGGGTTTGTTTTTCCAAGATATTTTTTATAAGAATGTATTAATTTTATAAGAATATATGTGAATATAATTGTTCCCTATATAGTTATGAGTATTATAGTCATTGAGAATCTATCTATAAATTTCTTGAAGTGTCATATTTATCCTTTCAACAACCTCATTTAGTTGTGGTGTTCGAAGTGAAGATTAATTATGAGTATATATATATTGTGAGAAAAGATATTCAAAATTTTGATTCTAAATATACTTTATATGGTCACATTTATATATCTTTATGCTAAGTACACAATGGTTTTCAATGTATTTAACATACAGAGAAAGATAAGAATCAGCTTCACTTTTCTAACTAAGGAAAAATACCCATGTATATATATAATAATCATCAAATAAAAAAACAATCTTAATGTTTTTCTATTATACTAGAAACAATAGTTAGTCAAAATATATCCTTATGAAATTATTCTAGTTGTTTAGAGATAGAGACCTCTATCTTTGGTTGGAAATATATTTTTTTATTTCTTTCTAATTTTAACCAGATTAAATGCTTTGTCTTTGGGAAATTCTAGCTTTGGTATATCATTGAATACTAATATTTGTGTTATAATTCTCTGTGAGTGTATAAAAAAATGGAATATCTCTCATCCTATATGTAATATTCTCTAATAACATCACTAAAATAAAAAACATGTTGAGAAAATAATGAATCTAAATAAATAGTATTAACATTATATTTTGTAAAATCATTAAGTACCAAATCATTCATAGAATAAAATTTTATTTAAAGAATTTTTTGATATTTTAAAATTTAACCATTATCATAGAACAATGATATTGTAAGATGTTTAAATTTTTATAATAGAAAATAAAACATTAGGAGTCCAAACCATTCAAAAGTAAGAAATATTTCATAGTTTAACGATTCTCCTTCATGAATTATCCCCCAATGTGGCATGCCAACCATATATATTATTTTCATTGTTTGAATTGTATCTACGGATATGTCTATAATATATATTACAAAGACACCATATATTATTATTGGATATTATTAAGAATTTATTCTCTTGTAAATTAAATTGAAATTGGTTTTGGTACTCATATCTATTTGGGTATGGAAAGAATTTAACTGAAATATTTTTGTATAAAAATTAGTTTATAATGATTATTAGAACAGATTAATCTAATAAAGAATGAAAATACATTAAAATTCAAAATTAATTGAATTATTTTCTAAGCTAGTAGTATTCATTTAAAATGAAGCTCTATTTTTGGATCTAGAAATAGAAATTTTGTTATAGATTATTTTACAATAAAATATGAAATGAGTTTATTATAAAGGTATTTCCTGGATTCTTGAAATTTTGATTAAGTTTTTTTCCATTAAAAAAACTTAAATTTCCATTTTTAAATGTTTATATACTAGTTTAAAATTTTTATTTTCTTTTAATATAATATCATTATTTTCTTTTTGAATTTTATGTATAGATTTTTAAATAGCATTGAACACAAGATCCTATTTAATATTTTAAAATTAGTATTTTAACTCATTTAAGGTATATTCTAGTATAGAAAAATAGTATTCTAATTCCTCGTTATACATTTAAGAATAATTAGAAATATGAGACGACATACAATATACCCCAGAGACAATCACCATAAAGCGTCGATTAATATTATCATTCAAAACATATAGGCTTCAATCTATATCACTGGATCTATCCTAACATACCACCAATGTATATTGAAATTCTCTTTTTTCTCATTTCTTATTATAATTATAATTATTTTTTCATTTTAGTTTCAGTAATTTATCCATTATGTGTCCTTTTTTCATTCCCCACATACGATCACATTAGATGACTCAACATTTTGAAAATTATTATTCTAATTTCATGTTTTATAATATTTTTCATTATTGTAATGATTTATGAAGAAAATTTTCCTTTCATAGAAATTGGTGTTACTTTCAGATAGATAATCCATGAATTCATCACTTTTAGTATCTTCTTAACTCAAAATTTTACAATCTTATTTAACATCTTCTGTTCATCTGGTCTGTGATTCCTTAAATGAAACATTTATTTTTGTTTTGGCTCATTATCTTCCTTATTCACATTCATCTCTTCACTATTCGTCACCTATTTCCCGATAGGATCCTTTAATGGATTTTTTTGATGTCACATGATTCAAGGATAGGGACTACAGATGCTCTCTATCTATCTAAGAGAATTCTCAGGATTCTCTTTACTTGATATTTGAATAAAATGGTTTGTCCAAGGGTATTCATTGTATTTATGATTTAATTTGACATAAGGTATGTATAGAAAATAGATTCATTGAGATTCATTTTGAATGTCTCAAAATTAATTGTGTATATATTTTAGTGAATTTCCTTTAAAATAGAAGATCCTTCATGATATACAAATAGCGTATCAAAAATAATATAAGCATTATAATAACAAGTTAGAAAATTAAATTCATATTAACATAAAGAAATGAATAAATAGTTCAAAGATTCAAATTTTGAATCATAATTATCATTAATCGTAGCATCCCATTCCTTTTTTCAGTTTTATATTTCTCATATTTATCTTCAATAGATTCCAAATTATCAACACCCAAACTCACAAGATATATTTTCATTTGATTTTTCCATTAAGGATAGTTTTTTCCATTAAAATATGGAGGCCTGTTGTTATGTAACGTTTATAATTAACTTATATAATATTATATTATAATAAAACTACGAATTAAGTCAATATCTTTAAAATAATTTTTCATTTTTAAATTCAACCATAAATAAGTAAAAAATAATCTCAAAATATTTTTTGGAGTGGAACACTCAATAAGGGGGTGAATTTAGTTTCCAATTAAATCTTCTACAAACAATATTTCAAAAGAAATCCCTAAATTTATAAAATAATACCCAGTTAAATAAATAAGTATAATTATATAATTTCATTTTTCAAAAACAATCTTAAAATATCAATCACAACTCGGTGAAGTAAATTTTTTTTTTAAAATTTTTAAACACTTTTAAACATCTCAAACATGGTATTTAAAATGAAAATTACTATTAACTGTCAAATTATTATTTCGCAATTATATTTGTGAAAGATGATAAATATAATTTTTAAAAATAGTGTAAAACAAAACAGAAAAAATAGAGAACAAATAAAAGACGAATTTAGTTTCAAGATGAGACCGAATCTCATCCACATGGAAATCTTCCACTTCAATGTGTTATATAATAAAAACAAAAAGATACAGAACCAGTACTAGTTTTCACTTCGAATAGTGTCCTTGGATGTCTATGGTATATAGATATTGTACTAATGTTATATGTGGAAAAAATAAATTAATAACAATTTAGTGCATGTAATAAGTATACATTACCACTTATATAGTTCTATGTGGTAAAAGATGAAAAGGAATAATATAGAGTGACTAGAAATATCCATTACAATACATGACCTAATGTTAAAATAAATATTTGTATAGTACACACAACTCAAAATTATGAAACATAGATGAAGTGAAAGAAAACAATTTTGTACAGAAAAGTATGAAGATCTATTATTCTATAGGATATTATTCTCTTCTCAATTTTTATTTTTTTCTAATTGATGAAAAATTTCATCTATATATTATTTTATGAATAAATAAAATTTATTTGAGAATAACATCAATTACATTAAACGAATTCATATGTTCATCATTTTTTATTTGAAGAAAATCAATTTAATTTTCATGTGAATCTCTCTTTTCTATCTTTTTTGTCTAACAATGGTTATTTTTTTTAACTATAATATTTCTATAGAAATAACCATTTAAAATTATTCATTATGATCCCTATAGATAGGTATGAATTTTAGGTCTAATAAATGATTCGGACCAATATTTAATTCTGTATATAAAACAATATGAATTAAATGTTTTAATTATATAATACATACTATATGGATAGTCACTATAACGTTTTAAATGTATTCATCCAAACTCTGTTGAATAATTTTCAATAAATAATGTTTTATTTCTAATTAAATATTATTGTCATTAACTTGTACCTATAGGGAATAATTTGATCTTATAGTTGATGACTGAAATATTATGGTTGATCACTAGAATCTTACGATTGGTCTAATAAGTTTTCAAATTGATACTGCTAACCACAGTCACCTCATTTAGTCATGTGTTCTATTTTTATTATTTTGAAATTTCAACCTTCCAAATTGTTACATTAATTAGTCCTTACATTTTCAATGTTTCGCGTGCACTCAATTAAACTAGCCTTGTGGTATATCCATGTTTTTGTGAGGAGATAACAAGAGTCAATCTTTTTGGTGTGTGTTAGGTATAATTTTTGTGTGTTTGATCCATGCCTTTATGAAATATCATCATCATGGATTTCACATATTTGTTCTTAGGGATTATTATCATGTCATGTTGTTGATCTTGAACGTTGAAAAATATGTATTCTTTCAAAAATAAAATTTTACATTCATAAAAAATAAAATGGATTCCATATAACATAAACATGATGTATGATTATTAAAATAAGTAATTTAAAGAATAATTTTACACGTTATAGTAGGGTCTAGATAAAAATATATGTTTGTATTTTAGTTGATGAGACTCTAATGGTTTATAAGTTAGGGTTGATCATAGCATCAAATGTATAGAAAAACATTAGGTTAGTTGAGTTAATATTGAATATTTTGGGATTACTATAAAAGAACATTACTGAAACCCCAAGGGATATGTATGAGGGTTAAGTAATATTATAGAATAAAATATGGGGGTTGTGTTGAAGTGTAAATTTTATAGTCCTCCTAAAAATTACACATCTGATTGTATATTGGAATATAGATTATGATATAGAATATATGCATCTAGGGTTATTCACCTTAACATATGTTTCTTTAGAACTGAATCAATATTCACTATGGTACATTATGAATGAGACAAAGACTATACTTCTGTATAGTAACTCTTGAGGGATATACATTGGTTAATCACATTCTTATTGAAACCTATTATAAATTAATTATTATTCTAATAAATTTGAATAATAAAAATGAGAGATAACTACATGAAGATACATATATTTTACCAAGAGTGAATCATATTGAACTGGAAATTAATGTTTATTCTTTGATGAGAAATACATTTCAAAATGAGTTTTCATAATATTATTTATGATAATTTTCTAATAATTTTAACAATTATTACTACAAATTAACGAATTTTATTTTAGAAATTTTTGGATAAATGAAGAACCATGTAAATAAGGAAAATGGAGGGAAAAATAATATTTATGATGGTTAAAAATGGGATATAATTAATTATTGAAAATATTTTCGCTATAGTCAAAAAACAATATCGAGTTATGAATAAAATCTTGATTTTTATTGAACATTAAACACAATAAAGAAGATAATGATTATATTTTCATATAAATTAAGAAACAAATATGTTGAAGTAAATAATATGAAATTTCCATCGTGAAAAAATTCCATAAAAATAAACCAAGTGTATTGTCTTCATTTCACTAGAAGATGGCTTTTTTATTGGTAAATAGAGTATATAAAGTAAAATTTTATGAATGAAAAAGGAATGGTTTGGTTAATGAATTGGGGAAAAATAATTTTATTCTTAAGGCGTCACTAGCAGTTCAATTTTTAAATGTGGGGAATGCTTACACAATAAAGACTAGTGGACTGGTCGATGGGATTAAATAAAAAATGATACTGATAACCTCAAAACCTTGGGATCAAGTGGAGTTATATACAATGTCTTTTATTGAAGTTTAAAGTGATTGTTATGTGGTGTTAGGTTCACTTATTCATCACACTAGATGTTCAAATGTCTTAGTCATGTATGTTTTCAGTAACTATTTGATATTGAAATATAATAACTTGGTATAATCTTCATTGTATCAAAGTCTAATAGATCCTCTTCATGTTTTTCTATATTATAATTCAAGCATGTCAAAAAACATTCTTCAAAAAAATGTGAAGTGATTTTCACAATGGATTCATTCAACATAATTATATGAAAAAATTATTTGTTGCAGAAATGAAATCAAATTCCATATTAGCCTATTATACTCTATAAATTAAAAAATTACTATGTTCTCTCTCTTAAATATAATTATACTATATGTGTTACGATACCTGCTAACGAGGACTATATAGCTCAAATAGTTAGTAATAAAACCAAATACTGTGATTTGTTTATTATGATATAATATATAGGTTTAATAGTCTTACCCATGTTATTGAGTTTGAGACATTTTTAGTAATACATTATTATTTTAGAAAAAACTTTATAAATCTATTAATAATTTTTCTAGGTGATTATTTGTTAAAATATTGAGTCAATAATATATTTGTGGGGTAGTGTAATTCAAAATTATTTTACTACAAAACTTGTTATTTAAATAACACTATGATGGAAAATTGATTCAAAGAAAAACCAAAATAAAATGAAATTTATGTATCTTAAAATAATATTATTAAATTTTACCATTATAATATAGTTTTAAAATTATTATGTATAAAATTAATTAACCATATTATGGAATATATGAACATGAAATGAAATAAATTGAATCAAATAGTAGAATATTCCTTTATGAAGATTAATTGATCTTATAAGGGAACTATCTTCCATAGGGATTTCCTTTAACTATGATCAATTTGAACTTGATCAATTATGGTATGAGTGAAATCATAAGCAAGAGAAAAGATCATGGGAATTTCCACAAGATCTATGCATCCAAAATCTCCGACCATGGCTTCCACCATATTATTCTTTAAGAATAGATCACATGTAGAGATATATAGAGGAAATGTAAATATAAATAAGTATAATATAATATCATAATTATAAATGTAATAAGTTATTTAACCCAATATTTTAAATGTCTTCCATTATTAATTTTAATGAAAAAGAACATATTTTTTCTATAAATGTTGATTTTCTTATAATCCATACTTAAATATAAATTCTAATGTTTTGAATTTAATATTTATTAAAATAATTTTGTTCTAAAATATAGAATCTCAATATTATCTCAGGCTGAATTTTTTAGATTTTTTTAATTTAACTAATTTTTAGATGAGTATTAAAGAATTATAGATTTTTATAAAACAAGTTACTTTTATTACTCTTCCAAAATATTTGAATGACATATTTTTTCATTTTAATTTATAAAATATTAATTTAAGTTATAATGTTATTAAATATAATTAAATTATTTAAATATTATAATGTTTATATTTATCATGGTAAAAAAGAATTTTTTTAATCTCATAAAAATATATTTTTTCCCTTGTATTAATAAATAAGTTTAATTCTTAAATTTGTTTGTTTATTTATTTAATAGATAAATATGATTTTTTATAATAAACTAAATTATTTAAAAAAAAGTATATAAATTTGGAAATTATCGCCTACACCTCGGTTTTATGCTAGAAAACACACTTTTCTTCAAAAAAATGTTTCCACAAGATACATACATTTTTTTTAAAATTAAAATTTTACAAATTTTACAAATTTTAATTTCTTGAATTAAAAATTAAATTTTAAATAAAATGCTAAATTTTTTATAAAAAGGATAATTTTAATTTTTGATAGTAGAATTGGATTCTATGATGAATAATTATTACCCTAGTAAAATAAAAAATGTTAAAAATCAACTTACTAAGAGGAAATAAACCAAAATTGTGTTAAAAATCATTAAAAATAGATTTTTGATGTTTTTATAAACCCAAACTCACATCCCTTATAATTATATACCCTATTTTTCTTTTATTCTTTATTAGTAACATTATTTTTTTTAATGTAATGGGTGATTCCAAAATTTCTCTCATTTTCACTTCTAAAAGAGTATCCTTCGACAAATTCATGTTCTTTAATGACATTATAATTACTTCATTATAAAATACCATTTTTTCAAGCTCTAACACTCTCTCAATTTCTTAATTCTCTGGTCACATTAGTAAGATTGAGGAATCTATTAAAAAAGATATTTATACAAAAAATCTCTGACTCTCGATGTAAGTATTAATTCCTTCACAACCTTTTCATCTTAATCTTCTTCTTCCAAAATATTTCATAAACAAATAACATAGATTGTATTTAATTTGTAATTAAAAAAATGATCTTTACAACTTCTATTAGGTTATTAAATAATAATCCTTATGATACATTTCTCCTCTTATTGGAAAATGAAATCATAATCCATACAAATATGTAGACTAACCCCTCTATGGAGTTGGGTATTCCATATTTCATTACCAAATCTCATGGGTTGATCTAAGATTTATTTTGAGGGATAAATATTATTTTTATAAAATAATTATGGTTTTAAAATAAAGTTGGACAACCTATTAATAATATGATAAATAAACAACTATTGTATATTTAACCATCCAAAAAGATAATACTAAGATGAAACAAAATTTCATTTGTATGATATAATAACACTATACAGCTACTTTTCATTTATAATTCATTTAAATTATAATATATAACATTAATAATCAATAAATAAGTATATTATGGTTTTATTAAACTGATATATCAACTAAATCTCTTCATAATCATCAGTTAATCTTATTATGTTCTTGTTTAGTTTGGTATAACTACATTCTTGAAGAATGCTATGAATTTAAATTACGAATGACTAGGGGAATTTAAATCATATTATTATATCATTAAATAAGTAAATATTTAATTGTACTTCTTTAATAGAAATATTAAAATATAACTCATTATTTCAGAAAATTATATTCATTCACTAAAAATCACCAAAAAATGTTCATCACCAAATTCATCTTCAATAATAATAGCCAAATATCTCATAAAATGAAATTATATTATTAAAAATAGTTATAAATAATTAATTAAAATAACATTTATGACCCATGAATGAAAAAATTGGGTTGATAACGAAGAATAATATTGTCATTTCAAAACTAGTTCAAAACGATCATGATTACTCATACCCACTATAGAAAATAAATAACTAATACATAATACACACATATATATATAATGGTTATAAATGATTTTTATAGAAGTTTAAATTTGAAATAAATGTTTTTAAATATGCTATTAATATATTTATCGTTGTTTTGTATGATCTTATTATGTATTTGACTATGTGGGAATCCTAGGTAAGGGTTTATTTTCTCAATTATCAATCCCTTGAGAAATATTTATTATTATATGCCATGTCTTCATTATAATGGTGTATCTATGTGAGAAATAAAATTTTGTATATTTATCCTAAAATTATTTTTTGTTTTTTGTTTTTTATTTCAAATAATATTCTTTAAGGAGTTTTGATTCGAAGGATTCAAAATTGTTAGGGTTTGTGCTAAGTCCACATTCCTCCATTAAGTTACGAACTTTTGCATTGAAGCCTATTATCCCGTGATTGACATATTGTACCTAATTAATAATTTTTATTAAATTTCATATTTCTTATCTAGCTTTTATTTTTATTTCTCATGAACTCATTATCAAATAATTCCTACCACAAGGATTCAATTACCAGGAAGGGTTTCTTGGTTTTAACCCGTATTTCATGAGATATAATTCTTTTTACAAACAAATTTAAAATTATATAATGTGTATAATTTCAATTTTATAACTATATTAGGAAGTATATTTATTTAATATTATTTAAAGTTCACTTTCATAATTTCTCAAATTAATGGGGTATTTATTTAATTTTTATTGGAGTCATAAAAAATTTCTGATGAAAATTCATACACCAAGTTTCACAAATTTTATAGTTGGTTATAATATTATAAGACACTTTATATCAATTAATTTACTTTTTTCTATTGTAAATTTCACTTTTTATCTAATAAATATACATCATTTTTTCAGTATCACCTTCTTTATGAAATATCATCTTTAATAAAAGTTTTTTGTTCATAAAAAAACTCTCATCCTTTCTATTAGATCATTAGCCACCACATGAATTTTCCTTCCATCCAATGATTTACTATAATTTTTGGATCTCGTATGTAGATTAATTCATGATATATTATCACTTATCATCACCACTTTTCAATAGAAATTTTATTTCTCTATTTATGATATGGGTTTACAATAATGTTACTTTTAAATTATTAAATGGTTTTATGTGGCATAGATACCTTCATTATATTACACTCCATGTTTTCTAAATGAACCATTTATGTATTTTCCAAGACTCCATTATTTGATATTTCATAAAAAGTGATTTTTTAATATATATATATATATATTTATTTATTTATTTATATTTATTTAAAAATATTTTGTAAATAAATTTTCAAAAGACCATGCTGAATTTGTCCATTAAACAGCCTTTATAAAAATATTAATAAAAACTTATTTTCCTATCTTTTTCAAAAAAATATATTTACCATCATATTTAATATTATTTCGAATTTTTCATGGTTTTAAAAAGTGAAATTAAACTATTTTTCTAAAACTATTCTTAATCTACCAATTTATTCTTTAACTTTGTATTCACATATGATCAATCATAAATCTATTAATGAGAAATGATACATAACTATCTTTTTCTTGCTTAAAATTATTCCATGTTTAAAAAAATTCATCCAAATAATTTCCTATGTGAATAAACTATTTTTAAATTCTAATTATAGAATAATGTTCAAAAACATGACATTAAACTATTGATTGGATAAAAATATTAGCATGAACAAGTATTCTTTATAGACAATAGGTAAATAATATATTCTTTATTATCTTTATTTAAGAGATTATCTATGTGGTGCGATCCTAAAACATTAAATAATATTTACTTTTAAACCATGAATTCATTTTCATAGATTAAAAAATTTGTTTTATAATTTATTGTTTTCAATAATTAATTCAGAACTCTTATTTAACAATACCACACATTTCATGTCAATCATTTCCACTCAGTATCCAATTTTCCCACAAAATAAAAATACTTAAACTTGTTTTCTATATTTGAAAAATATTCATGAAACTAAAATTATTAATTATTATTTATCATCCTTAATTAATATGAAGAATATTTTAAAACGTGGTATGATAAAAAAAATTCAATGTAAATTGTGTATTCATTATAATATATTGATAATATTATTTTCATGTTAGGTGTTTTGATGATATCGGACTCGTATGTTTAAAAAGACATCTGGTGGTTAACTATACTCAAAGAGTCCATTTTTAAAAAATCTCTAGAATAATAATAACTAAATAATGAGAATGCTTATACGTTAATTATACTTTTAAAACCAACCACTAAATATGGTTATGAAAAATGAATTATGTTACAATCATGAAGACAAAATTCCACACGTACGCAAGAGTAATGTTTCCATTTTCAATGAACATGAAGGAAAGAATGTATTATTTTAACATTATAGAATTATGATTATATCTTAAATATCATAATATTTCTATAAATTCAAATATATATTTCAGACAGGAGATGTGGTTATGAAAAATTTATCACACCACTTCGTGGAGGTGGTAATACACATGTACACATCAACGACGTAATAGTTTTTCAATAGATGGAAAGGTAATAAAATAGATGATTCTTTAAATTTACATAATCATATGAATGTAATTAAAATCATATATATATATATATATATTAAATACATCATTATTATCATCTATGATAGGTTTTAAATGAAAAATGAAAAATATTGGTTCACAAAGTTGTAGTCTGTCGTAAAAAACAACGATTGCTTCATTTCCCATTTGAGGAAAGGATGGGGATATAAAATATTTCAATAAAAAAATAATTATCATATTTAATATATTGGTTTTATTATTTTATTATATCATAATAACATTTTATGGATGTAGAATAGAAATAAAACCAATAAATTTGGATATAATATATACATATTCATTATACACAATCTTTTTCATGATTCCATTATCCTAGTAAAGATTTAATTATTCCCAAAAATAGATCTCTAGATTGTGGGTATGGATGAAAATATGGTATTTTTTATGTTATTTTATGAGATAGAGTTCATTGAAGATGTGATTAAGAGAGGAGAGGGGGTTCCCTCTTTTATGGGATGTGAGGGGAATTCTTGGAAATTCAAATAGTATTAAATTAATATAAATTAATTATTACATAAAAATTAATCAAAACATTTATAATTTCCAGATAATTGAAGGGTTTGTTGAATCAAACTCATACAATAATATTGTAAAAGATTAGGTGGCGTTTTAACCATTATCTCGTCGTTTTAACTGACCATTAATCATTTTTTGATTATTGTGATTTCATAATCTATAATTTCTTAGGGAATGAATCATTAAGGGGTTTTCCAAAAACATGGTTCTGGTATACGGTTCCACCGAAATACTGGCATCGATCACGATCTCACTCCGAAATAGTGGCAATATATACGTTGGCACCACTGACGGTTGCCCCGTAATGGTCGCACCGTCATGGTCGCACATTGAAATGGTGGCACTGCTTATGTTGTCACTCTGAGGGTCGCACCATGACTGTGGCACCATAACCATGGTGCCACATATGATGTGACACAAAAGATTTCCCCACCCTTGTTTTATTTAGAATTCCTCTCCCAAAACATATCTTTTGAAGTAACCTTATTTTAATACCCATTTCAAAGACTTTTAGAATCCTGTGAATGATATCTAAAATCCCCCAAGATTTTGGTGTCCATTGACATACCAAATTGTTGGGATTTTCCCAAGTGTCACACCTTTTCCCGTACTTTCCATTTCCTCCCCTATTACACGTTTTCCTCAGATTAAAGGAAACCATTTAACACATTGTTGTTATGGCCACCTCTCCGATGAGAACTATTAAATAGAAATTAATTCCATCAAGTGTAAAAACCTAAGTTCATGTTGAATCAACGATCCTACTTTAATTCTATTCAAGATTTTGATATCCCATAACTCTAGGATCTCACCTTTTTATCGCACATAAATTCTTGTTCTTCAGGTCTGGTCTCTTTTCATACTTCTTCTTGGTGCATTTGGAACCCCCCCATTCTCGAGGCAAGTGGTGCGCATGTACTGGAGCTTTTCTGCTCACCCTTGGAGTCCCCGTATTTCCTCCTTTCCAAGTCGCGCATCCCCAATTCTTGGTGTGTGGAGAGAAACATCAATCGTTGATAATTCAAGTTGGATTTCTCCTTCATCTCTCTTTACAATGTATCATGCGGAACATGTATAGTAATGGTTATATGGGTTTGGATGAGACCAAACCTTAATGAAGATAATAAACGAAATTTTAAAGAATGATAGGGTGAGTTTATGTTTCTGTTGTACTCTTTTATCCTTGATAATATGTCATGTATTTTATGGGATTTTTCCACTAAATATCATGGTTTTTGGTGTATATTACATGTGAACAAATGATCCTATGTTTTTTCTGGTTAATTTTATGATTGAATGATTTTAAAATGGAAATTGGTTAATCATGTAAGCCTGTTTGATTAAATGGATTCTTAGTGAATAATAATCCTTGTATGGTCACCCTGGTTACCCAAACAGAAGAAGGAAAACTAATGAAATATTTTCTTGAATCTGAAAACTCCCTTGATTTTTCTTGGTAAAATGTGTGGTTTTTCCTCTTCATCCATGTGGGTGAAAAGGATGGGTATGGGGTCCCCTGTTGGGTTGCAGATGTTGGTTTGTGGATCTAAGGCCATGTGGGGTTGTATGGTGGGGCATGGTTTGGATCCCATAATTTGAGGGATCTCACATATCTCTTTTGTAGTTTTGACTTTACAAGGGAACTAGGTGTGAATGATTGATCTACTACTTGGTTGTTTTCCTTCCTTGGCTAGTGGCTATGCCTATTTGTTGCCCAGTAGTGAAGAATTATTTAAAATGAAACCAATCAAATGTGATGACAATAAGAGGTTCGATGGGAAATTGTTTTCTATGAATGAGATGTGGCTTGGTTATGGGTGGGGTGCTTTTTTGAATGGATAGTAATGAGGGTGTTGGTGTATAGGATGGTTTTGGAACCCCTATGTTTGGATGAGTTCTTGTTTACCTATATATATAATTAATTTATTATGTTTCTTATTCACACCCCATCCATGTTGAGAACATCATACTGAACACCCCCATTTCAATGGGGGGGGGGGGGTTTCCCACCACTCCTATGAGTGGCTAGTTATTAGCCCATTTTATGCTCCCTTTATTGAGTATCCCAAGACCTTACGGGCATGATGTAATGGATTGAATTCCACTATATCCCATGATTCCTTTGGCAGGGTACATTGTGGTGGTTAGCCTAGGTGGGTGCGGGAAGTTTGTTTCCCACGTGTCTTTGGGATGAGGCTCTGGTGTCTTTGGGTGTGGAAGTAGTTGTTCGGGTCTAGGTGTCTTCGAGTGTGGTGGTAGTTGTTCTTTCCCATGTGTTAGTGAGCAGGGTGAGGGGTGGTTGTTGCAGAGGTCTGTGCGGGCTGGGTATGTAAGTGGGACTGCGGTGAAAATAGCAGGGAAGGTTTGATACATAGGATGTCTTTAATAACTACTGGGAAAGTGGTGTGGGGTACCCATCCATTGATGTATTATTACTATTACCATACATGACTTGAGTTATTTGGGGAGTGTTCCTTGGTGAGGTTTGGGTGGATAGTTTCTTTATTAGGTGCTCTGTTGTCTCCTTTTCTAATGGAGAATTATAATGCCTCCCCATGTGTTAATGAGAGATTTTGGCTTTCCCTACTGACTATACTTGTATACTCAACCTATGTATATAAAACTACTTTCAGGTTTCCTGGAGGGCATCGATGACTGTGAGGGACCGTACTAGTTTCGACATTGGGACAGTTTATGATTCCATTTTCTTATCTTTGGTATTTATCTTTTGGGTTTTCTTCAATTGTAGCACTTATTATTAGAAACTTGCATTTGGTAATGGGATTGTTTGCGCATTACTTTTACTTCTAGTTTTTATGTTGTTTGGGACTTACTATCTTAACTCCCAATCCTACTAAACAAAATGGGTTATGCCTTCCATTTTTCATGTGATTCTATACCCTTGGTCCCAGTCGCCACTCCAGGACCTATTGATGGTGAGTCTCGGGGGTCATTATCTCTCCATCAACTTGAAGAAGGAAGGGTCCGGAAATTTTTTGTCCCTTCCCTCACTATGGTGAAGGCGGGTCATGATATAATGGTATCAGAGGGGGAGTTTAAGAGATAGGATGGATCTTGGGGTTAGGCACAATGGGGATTTCATGTAATGGTAGGGAAATTGTGTTAGTAAATCTTAGAACGTGAACTAGGCCAAGGAAGATAGGCTAGGACCCAGTATTTTTGGACCCCCTGTGATCTGATGCAAGGAATCTGGGCCTACCAAATAACCATGTGAGGCCACACTGATTATAGGGTAGAGACCCTTAGAAAGGTACATGCATCATAATGACTTCTGTTCATGTGTGTCTTGGGTATTTTGGGTATCTAAAATAATTAATAAGTCAATGAAAAATTAAAATAAATATTCTACACTACTCGGACATAGGAATTCATTATTTACCTTGAAGTTATGGCACCTTGATGATGAACATGAGTAGTGAGGGTGATCGAGGCCAAGGATGATGATTTGGCTGATCGGGAGAGGGATAACTGAGTGGAGGAGGATAATCAGTGGAAGAGGATGCTTCTTATCTTTCAGCAGAAGACCCTCGAATAGTATTAGGGCGGTGTCTTGGATATGAAGACAGAGAGTGGGATCGAGGAGATGGTGATATCTTTCAGCTTTATTTGGGCTCTGATAGAGTACTGGGTCCTTCTGGATATAAGACAGATCTGGGGAGTAGCACGTCAGTGGTGGAGGCCATTACTTGGGGAGAAGAGGGAAGATGATGTCTCGTGGACTAACATCAAGAGGGAGTTCTGGGCAGAATTCCTCTCTTCCACGATGAAGGCTGCGAAGAGGTATGAGATACTCTCCCATATGTAGGGGAGTATTACAATGAGGGAGTTGGGGATCAAGTTCAAAGATCTTATTCACTTTGCTCTGGACCTCTTTCTGGATGAGGAGTCTCGGGTTGGACTTTTAGAGTAGGCACTCTGACCATCTCTTCATTATGTTTTTACTCCCATCACCCTACCGACGTACTTGGAAGTCCATTAGAAGGATAAAGTGGTTGAGGGAATGCACACACTAAGAGGTGTTCCATGAGAGGGGACATAGTTGGGCTCATCATGTATAAAGGTCATCAATAGTATGCCTCCAACGTTAGGGCCTTCTAGCTTCCATCTAGTGGGGAGCATGCCCCAATAGTTCTAGTTTTAATCCCTCTTTAATTTCCCTTTCCTTTCAAGCCCAGGACGGAGATGCTTCATCTGTGGCAGTCATGGTCACCTTCGGAATCAGTGCACCGACCGAGTGCATTAGAGTGGGGGTGGGTCGGTTCAGCACCCACCTAAGCAACAATAGTTTGCAGCCAGGCCCTTTCAGTAGCTACAGTAGGGACAGTGAGTTCCCACTCCTCCGAGAGCAGATGTTACTGGGAGAGGCCAACCTTAGTGCACTCCTTAGGGACCTCGACTTGTACATGGTCAGGGAGGCGGCCAACAACCAAAGGGTATAGGATATTGACATGGGCTGTTACATAGAGCAGAGGTAGCATTTCTAGTAGGGCCGATAGTCATTAGAGGTACGATCAACTTGTTTAGTACTCTTTCATATTCCTTGTTTGATTCAGGAGCATCACACTAGTTTGTTGCACCTAGTGTAACCCATGCTTTAGTCCAAGACTCAGACGAACTTCCCATACCCCTAGTATTTAGTATGCCAGTTGGAGGTCACACCATCTTGTATCATGTTTTCCGAGGGTCTAGACTGATAATAGGACCACATCAGTCCAGTGGTGACCTTCTTTTGCTATAGATGCAGCCATATGATGTAATTCTAGGCATCGACTGGCTTTTATCTAAATGTTCTGTTATCGACTATTTTCAATGAAGGATCGTGTTTTTGAATATGGGTGGACAACATGTCACTTTCTTTGGTAAGCAGGGTTTCCATGAAGGCAGCCAATGAGTAGAGACCCTTCATTCCTTGTTAGCTGAGCTGTCAGTAGAGTCGGTAGATATAGAGATGGTGGATGTCTCGTGGATTGTCTTTGAATTCATAGAAGTCTTCTCTAAGGAGGTGGTGACTCTACCCCCTCAACATGATGTTGAGTTCAGGATAGACTTGCAACTGGGTGTCCATCCGATTTTGATATATCCCAATCAAATGGAGCCTTCTAAGATACGAGGGTTATGGATTTAGATTTATGATCTGATGAAGAAGGGTTTTATTCAACCAAATGTGTCACCATGTGGAATTCTGGTCTTGTTCGCGAAGAAGGCAGATGGTGGTCTCAGGTTGTGCATAGACATCCAGTGACTAAATCAGGTAATAGTCAAGAATGACTACTCTCTCTTGAGGGAAGACGACATCATTGACCAATTGAATTGGGTTAGATGGTTCTCCAAGATAAACATGCAGTCAGGATATCACTAGTTGAGGGTGAAGGAGGTTTACATCTTGAAGACTGCCTTCAGGTACAGATATGGGCACTTTGAGTTTGTGTTCATATTGTTCATCATTATGAACGCGCTAGCCATGTTCATGGGGCTCATGAAATCCGCCTTCTAGGAATATCCGGATAGATTCATAGTTGTGTTTATTGATGACATTCTAATATACTCAAGATCAAAGGAGGATCACACTGAGCATCTTAGGATGGTTTTAGAGGTCCTAAGATAGACCCATCTCTACGAGAAATTTTTCAAGTGCATGTTCTAGACACGAGAAGTGTAATTTCATGGACATGTGGTGTCTAAGCAAGGGATGTAAGTGGACACATTAATGTTCGAAGTGGTTGTTTATTGGGAAGCACCCAAGAACATGGAAGATGTTTATAGTTTCATAAGTCTAGAAGGTTACTACTGGAGTTTCATACCCAACTTCTCTTCACTTGTAGAACCATTGATAGCCTTGACCAAGAAAGACCTAGATTTTATATAGAGTGAGAAGTGTCATGAAGCCTTCAATTATCTGAAGGGGAATTTTGTTAGTGCCGTAGTGCTGAGATAACGAGAATAAGGGGTGATGTTTGAGTATTTCGGTGATGCTTCAAGCCAAGGCCTGAGGTGTGTGATGATGCAGTAGCAGGGGGATCTCTTATGGGTCTAGGTAGTTACGTCCCCATGAGCATAACTATGCCACCAATTGTTTTGGATCTTGTAGCATTTGTTTTCACAATAAAGTTATTGTAGCAGTACCTCATTAGGGAGTTATTTTTGGTCTTTACATATCACAAGATCTTAAGGTATATCATCTCCCAGAGGGACCTGAACTTGTGGCAGTGGAGGTGGATGGAGTTTCTTCAGGACTAAGACTTCAAAATTTGTTACATTGAAGGTAAGGGGCATGTGGTGGATGATACCATGATCAAGAAGTCGTAGAAGGATGCGGTTTGAGAGTCTGTAGATTATTGGAATGTGATGGAGGAGTTGTCTTACCTACACTTGGATGCAAGTGTGGATGGTGGCAGAGGATGTCTATTCTAGATGACAATGTTGTCCTCTCTATTGCGGTAGGTGGAGGAGTCTCAGTGGAAGATACTCAGAGAGTGAAGTAATTCGTGATCGGGGTATCCATGGAAATGCTCTGGAAGGGTGGTTGGGGGATGTTCAGAATCATATTATTTTTTGAGTGAAGATGTTTTTCCCAGAAAATATGCGCAGAAGAGTTTTTGGTGAGTTCCAAAGCTCACCCCTGGTCATAGACCCAGAAGTTACCAAATTGAACTAGGGCTTGAGGGGTCAGTTTTGGTGGCCCGTGGTGAAGTGGTCAGTGGCATAGTTTGTGGTGAAGTGCCTAAAATTTCAGCAGGTGATGGATGAACACCACATACTAGGGGGACTATTACAACCTTTAGATTCCCTCAAGTGGAGGTGGGATAACATCTTGATTGATTGCATCACAGGACTACCCATAGTTCATGGGGGTTGTAATTCAATCTGGGTAGTGGTGTACCGACTGAAAAAATAAGCTCACTTCTTGGAAATCAATGATTCTAGTACAGTGGATTCCCTAGCACAACTGTACATGGGAGAGGTGGTGCGGTTGAATTGAGTTTCGAGGTCCATAGTCTCTAATCGGGACAGCTGGTTTACCTCACGGGTCTGGGAAGGATTGCAACATGATTTTGGCACTATGATATGCCACAACCCTTCTTTCCACCCCCAGACAGATGGGATGATAGAGAACACCATCCAGACATTGAAGGATATGATATGTGCATTTGTTTTGGACTTTGGGGGATTGCGGGTGCGACACTTTCCTATGGTTGAGTTTTCCCACATAAATAGCTATCACTCTACCATTGGGATGGACCCAATTGATTATTTGTATAGGAGTTCATTTTGCTCACCTGTGTGTTGGACATAAGTATGGGAAGCAGGTCTTATTGGCTCAGAAGTGGTGTATAGAACGATAGAGAAGGATAAGCTTATACATGAGAGGATGAAGGCATCTCAGGACCGGCAGAAGTCATATGTCGATAATATGATGAGACCCTTGGAGTTCGAGGTCAGGGACCACGTTTTCTTAAATGTCTCACATCGGAGTGGGGAATAGAGGTTTGGCAAGGGGATTAATCTTTCTCCCAGGTTTGATAGACCATTCGAAGTGTTGTGGTGGGTCAGCAAAGTGGCTTATTAGCGTGTGCTACCACCGCCACTACTGAGAGTGCACGATTTCTTCTATGTGTCTCAGCTCCGTCGGTTTCTACATGATGATTCACATGTACTCGATTGGGGAAATCTAAATATCAAGGATGATGTGACATTCAATGAGTGACCAGTGAGTATCGAAGGTCCTGGGGAGAAGGTTCTTCATGGATGAACCATTCCCTTGGTTCGAGTGTTATGAAGGCATGGTGGACTTGATGAGAGTACATGGGAAAGGGAGACACAGATTCATTCCTAGTACCCTGAGCTAATTTTTGTTTTGTTCTGTTTAGTTTCGTACTTGTTCACGATGTTGTGCTTAACCTTATTAACTATGAATGTGTTGTTTTATTTGTTCTCTGAATGTGTTTGAAGGGTCCTAACTGTGGGGAAGGGAGGAGCCAATCCCTAATCAAAATTCATTAGAGTGGATGTGATTAAACTAGTGCCGGCGATGTAGTGCCGCCCAAAAAAGATAGTATCTTCACATGGGGGAAATGACTCTCTAATCCATACATATGGATAGTGACGCTTTCATATGTTTGTGTGGTTACATGAGAGAGAGGTGTTCCTAGATGTCGATGAGGTTTACTCTTAAGAGTTATCTTTCGAGGTGGTTATTTGGATCCGTCTCTTCTCTTAGGGTATAGTTTTAATTCTCAGGGTAGAGAATACATTGAGAGGTACCTGATGTAATGGCCCATGAAATGAATCATTAAGGATTTTTTTCAAAAACTCAGTTCCATCAAACGGTTACACCAAAATGGTGGCACCAGTCACTATCTCACACAGAAACGGTGGCACCACGTATGGTACCACCACTTACGGTGGCACCATAATGGTCGCACCATTAGGGTCACACACCGAAACAGTGGCACCGTGAGGGTGGCACGGTGATCATGGAACCATGAATGTGGCACCACTTACGATGCCTCACCAAATGGTGTCCCACCCTTTTTTCTTTTCCAATTATGCTCCCGTAATATAACTTCTGACATAAAATTAGTTTAAAACCCATTTCAAATCCTTTTAAAATACCATAAATGTTATTTAAAATACATCAGGATTCGGGTGACCCTTGAATTACCAAATTGTGTGGCTTTTCCATGG
This sequence comes from Viscum album, assembly GCA_963277665.1. NCBI lineage: Eukaryota > Viridiplantae > Streptophyta > Magnoliopsida > Santalales > Viscaceae > Viscum > Viscum album. The sequence continues at coordinate 676,036,815 of OY728159.1, read as the reverse complement.
TGTCACACCTTTACACGTAAATTCCATTTCAGCCCCTGTTTTGAGTTTTCCTCTAAATAAAGGAAACTGTTTAACACACTATTGTTATAGACACCACATTGTTTAGAATTATTAAATGGAAATTAATTTAATAGCGTGTAACCACCCTAATGTGTGGTGAAACCATGATCTGCCTTTACAGTCATTCAAGATTTTGAAATCCCGTAACTCTAGGATCTCACCTTATTACTGCATTAGAATTCTTCCTCTTCAGTGCTGGTCCCTTTTCTTTCTTCTCCTTGGTGCGTTTGGAGCCCCCCTTATTGAGGAAAGTGTTTCTCCTGTGATGGAGATTTTTTTATCGGTCTTGGAGTCCCCAAAGTTCCTCTATTTCAAGTCACGCATCCCCAGTTCTTGGCACGTAGAGAGAAACATCGATTGTTGATCATCCAAGTAGGTTTCCTCCTTTTTATCTATTTATTGTGTATCATGTGGGGTGGGTATGCTAATGTTTCCACGAGAATGGATAAAACCAAATCATAATGAGGATAATAAATAAAATTTTAAAGAGGGGAGGGGTGAGTTGATGTTTCTATTGTACTATTTTATCCTCGACTATACGTTCTCTATTTTATGGGCTTTTTTCCGACTGAAAATTCTAGTCGTTGGTGTTCCTTCCTTGTACACTAATGATCCTCAGTTTTTTCTAGTTAATTCTTTGATTGAAACTCTATAAAATGGATATTTTTTAATCACGTAAACCCATTAGATGAAATTGATTCCTAGTGAATAAGAACCCTTTTCTGGTCAACCTGGTTCCCCAAATATAATAAGGAAAACTAATGAAAGATGTGTTTGAATCTGAAAACTCACTTGCTATGTCTTGGTAATATGTGTGGTTGTTCTGCTTGATCCTTGTGGGGTGACATGGATGGTGATGGGATCCCCTATTGCAGTGCATATGTTGGTTTGTGGATCTAAGGCCATGTGGGGATATATGATGGGGCTTGGATTGGTTCCAGTACATTGAGGGATCTCAAGGATACCTTTTGTTATTGTGACATTACAAGAGAATCGGGTGTGAATGCTTAATCTACTGCTTGGTTGTTTTTTCTTCCTTTGCTAGTGGCTATGAATTTTAGTTTCCTACTAGTGAAGAATTATCTAAAACGGAACCACTCAAATGTGATGACAAGAATGGGTTCAATGGGAAATTGTTTTCTGGGAATGAGTTTTAACTTGGTTGTGGGTGGTGTTCTTTTTTTGAATGAATTGTAATGAGGGTGTCTGGGTATAGGATGGTTTTGGAACCCCAAGGTTGAGATGAGTCCTAGTTTACTTATATGTATAATTTAGTTCTTCTATTTATTATTCGCGCCCCTCCCAAATTGATCACTTCATGCCGAACACCAACATTTCAATGGGGGATGGTTCTTTTCCAAACACTCATATGAGTGGCTGGTTATTAGATTCTTTTATGCTCCCTTTCCCAGTAGCCGACAACTCTTTGGGAAGGTTTTGATGGCCTGAGGTCCATTATATCCCAAGATTCCTTGGGTAGTGTACGTTTCTATGGTTGGCCCAAGTGTGTGCATATAGGTTGTTTCCAAAGTGTCTACAGAATGGGGCCCAGCCATCTTCGGGCATGGAAGTAGTTGTTCATGGACATGTGTCTTTGTGTATGGAGGTTGTTGTTCTGGCCCGGGTGTTTGTGGGTGGTCCAAGTCATTGTGGTAGCCTAGGTGTGTGTGGGAAGGGTATGAAAGTGGGACTATGGAGAAAATGGTGTGGAAGGTCTAATGTGTATGATCTCTATAATAACTAGTTGGAAAGTGATGTGGGGAACCCAACCATCATTGTCTTATAAATATTAACTTACATAACATGTTTTATTTGTGGAGTGTTCCTTGGTGAGGATTGGGTGGATAGTTTCTTTATTAGATGCTTGGTTGTCTCCTTTTCTCACGGAGCATTAGAGTTCCTTCCCACATGTGAACAATAGATTTTGGCTTTCCCTAATGAGTATACATATATACTCTCCCTATGTATATAAAACTGGTTTTAGGTTTCTAATAAGACATCAAGGACCTTGCGGGTCGTACTAGTTCGGACGTTGGGATAGTTACTTTTGCTAATATTTTTTCTTTGGTATTTACCTTTGGAGTTTTCATGTATTGTAACCCTTATTATTTGAAACATGCATATGGGAAATGAATCGTTTGGTGTTTACTTTTACTTCCCGTATTGTTGTTGTGTGGGACTTACTATTTTATCTCCCGATCCTACAAAACAAAAAGGGCAATGCCTTCCAATTCGCATGTGATTCTATACCCATGGTGCTGGTTCACACTCCGAGACCTTTTTAAGGTGGGTCTCGATGGTCACTATCTCTCTATCAACACGACGAAGGAAGGTTCTAGCAATTAGCTGTCCCTTCCCTCACATTGGTGAAGCCGTGTCGTGAAATAGCCATTTGTATTTTGGGATAAAAAAGTTTTCTATAGAAGAAAAATTTCAATATAAATATACCATGGTTTATATTCTTAACTATATCTAATTCACCTGGACAAATATAACTTTTAAATTAATTTTAATCAATTCAATAAAGTTTTTAATATAATAAAATGTCATTAGATTAGTTTTTTAAATAAATGAAATATTATAATATATTATGTGTCTAACTCATGTAATATGGTTCCCAGATGACATTTATTAGACTATAAGGTGTATATGGTCATAATATAATCATAAAATTAAATTTAAATAGGTTTAGATGTTATTTTAAACATTATCTTTGGGTATAACCCATTTGTTAAAAAATTCTAACCATAACCAAGTTAATGAATTTAAATATTACTGGGTTATAAATTTAGTTATAAGTTTAAAATAGAATTATTAATGGATATGCGATGAAATTTTTTATCATTTATCATATTAATTGACATATTTATATATTTTTTGTAATTTTAAATAATTTAGTAAATTTTTATTTAACATAGAACATATTATTCATTTAATACATCTTTGAAATCAACCTGAATGTAGAGGAATTAGAATCAAAACCATTAAAACATACCTAATATGTTATATTTATCTAAAAAATCCATGGAATACTGTATTTCAAGTAAACCAAATTACTTTTATTTTTTTAAAATTAATTTCATGATTTCCCTAGTGTTTTCATAATCATAGTGTTGTTCTTTCATAAGAATTTGAGGTAAATATTTCATTAATAAAAATTAAACATTAATTACCGTCATAAAAAATTAGATAATTTCAGTAAACACCTTTTTATTTGATAAATATTTATATTTACTCTCATCATTGCCAAAAAAACTTATTTAATATGTTTTTTTTGACTATTATAACCTTTTATAACCATTAAACAAGAATATAGATAATTAACATATTATATAACCCCAAAATTCCAATATATTCATACGAATAATCAATAGTACTATCTATTTATTAGAAAATCCATGTTCATACAAATCCTTTATCAATTTTAATCTATAAGAAACCAAATTTTAATGTTCGAGTGTTGTGCAAGATCTACATTAGTAGTGAAAATGGTTTTTAAATTTATCATGAGATAAATTCAAAATTATAATTTTATGAATTATTTTTGTACTATATTTTTTGTATATTTAAATAAATTATTCATTTAATATGTTTTAAAAATATTTCAATAAAATTTGTGTCTTAGTGGAATCCTAAAACATAACTTATTTAATAAGACATGATTCTGGTACAATTCTCTAAATATTTAGCTTCCTTAGAAAAATATCATATATTAATACAGGGATAAATTTTACATGATGAATAAAAAAAATTAAATTTAACAAAATATAATTCCTTTAATATTTACAAATTGATTTTATTATAATTATTTAAATATAAAATTAAAAATAGTTTTTAGAGAATTATTATTTCAATCAAAAAATATGAACATCAATGAAATATCAAGTATAAAGAATATTAATAGATAATTAATTTCAATATTTATAACTATAGGATTATTATATTATTTTAAAATAAAATATAAAGCATAATTATTTTTTATTTGATATAAAATATTACTTTACAAAAGTATTTTTTTTCATTATTCATTGGAAATTCAATATTTTCTTAAAAATCCTAAAATTTTACCATAAGATAATTTTCATATGGTGATATAAAAAAAATTATTTTTATCAAAAAATATTTCTCAGATCTCTAGAAATTAGTTATAATTTTCACTCACAGAAATAATTAATAACTTTTTTATGAAGACTAACTTTTGAATCATAAGATAACATTACAGAAAATTGAGTTTTTATTTTATAATAATTAATCCAAACAATTATGTTGATTATAACATATATATATATATATATATATATATATTTCATATTGTGGTTGTTCTTAGTCATACCTACTAATTTGTGGAATTAGTTATAATTGTCATATTAAAATAATAATATGTTTTAGTTCATTTAACTTCAGTGTTTAATTTTATATATGTTATAATACAATTTCTTCGTCATAGAATCATTGGTTATTACATCACCCCGAACATTTAATGAACTGTATCATCACAATTTAAACATGATCTTAGTAATCAAGGGTTTGACATTTGAAAATAATTTTTTCGAACCCACATCATAGAAATAGTTTAAAATATAAGGCCCCATCCTTAAACATTATATAATCTTGTTATAAGTCCAAAATTCACATATACGATCTTTTTAGGTTTAGAGTTTTTGAGAATTAGGACATAAATATTACATTACAATTAAAATTTATAAAAATTGGATTCGACTAAAAAATTCCTTTAATTCCAGAATTTAAAACTTTTAAAAGTATACATGATTTCTTTTTCTTGATAAAAATCTTCATAACATTCATTTTGACATCTTATTTTCTTTTACCAACCTCATAACCTATGGAATGAATTTAAAAAAAAGGGATGAAAATAAAAATATCATTAAGGTATATAAAATAAATAAACAAACTATTAGTTTAATAATATTTTGAACTCATGAAAACATTTTCACAAAAAATTACTTTTAACCCATAAAACATTAACCATTTTCCTTACCACATGAAATCAAAAGATTCAAGTAAAACTCATAGAATTCACAAATGAAAATGTTAACTTGTATCATACAAATAATACTTATATTGTATCATTCATATTTAAATATGGAGTTACCTTCATGGTTACATTTGGGATACCCTTCACCATATATTCCTTAAATATCTCAGGAGAAACCCAACTGTTTAGCTCTGTTTTATTACTCGATGCATTGGAGAGCTATCACGGGCTCACCAGTCCTCAGTTTATCACAGAACCACCACTTTACATATGTAATTACAAATAAAAATTACATAATAATAACACATAAAATAATCATAAATTAAAAAATTACATTTCCACAAGATATCATTCAAGGGATTGATATAGCCAATCCATTCTCAAAACACAATTATAACATTTAAAAATAATATTTTTATATCAAAGTGTCACATACCACCATGAAAATTTTTAAATTAATTTTAATTTTAAAACATTCATTTCCATATAAATAAATCCTTAAAACAAATTTGAAACATGGATTTTAATGAGAATGATTTATAAGAATAAATCTTCAAAACATTTAAAATAATGTTTTAGTTAAAGATTCCCTTAACAAGATAATTTTGATAATTAAATTGAATGATTATGTGCATTCAATATAAATTTAAATAAATCAAGTATTAAAATAGGATAATATATCTAAAATCCATTTCTCACATAATCATAGTGAGACATAATCATGAAGTGTATGTTTAACCCGAATAATGGAAATATGCTTAATAAATTACTTTACATCGAGTCTGACTCCTCACATACAATATTTATATTGTAGAAATATAAACATATGTTAATTTAAATATCATTTATAACCATTTTAATTTTTATTATTCTTTTTATATCACTTATTATAATGTTATAAAAATTATATAAATATTTATGTTCTTGTCTGATGCTTTGGCGATATTCAGTACTAGAGTTGAAAATAAACATCATATGATGTCAATTGTCCATGTATTCATATGTCAATAATCTAATATTGAATATAACACCTGATATAAATATATTATATATTCATTAAATATGTATTATAATAATATTGTAATATAAACAGAAAACACCATTCATAGAGACGGTTGGCCGTACGTAATCATGAACGTTATTTATGTTTTTCACGTCGTATTGAAAGAACAAAATAATATTAAATATATATAAATATATATAATATCATTATAGTAGTATTAATATTTATTTTATATCATATATTTTTATTAAAACAATCATTCAAAAATTCCATTTCACAAGTGAACGAATCACATCATTTGAGGAGATAGTAGTCCACACATCCCCAAATAAAGATATCGTATAACCAAAATTTTGAATGAATGAATGTATGAGTAATATAACATTTACTATAATGTCCCAGACCTCTCTGGTCTATTCCATTTCTGAAATCCATTATCTGAGGTGTTTTGGGAGGTCAAGTTGACTTATCCACCACACTTTTCCAAATTTCCTATTCTATGAACAATGTTTCCAGTTTTGTGAAAAATGACACTTTTGATTCATTTTGTGAACAATTCCATCAGTGATTCGTTTTGGGAAAAATTCCATCATTGATTCGTTTTGCGAAAAGTGCCATTAGTGAGTTGTTTTGTGAACAATTCCATCGGTGAGTCTTTTTTTGAATAGTATCATAGGTGAGTAATTTTCTGAACAGTGCCACCGGTGAGTCATTTTTTAAATAATGTTTCCAGCATCGGTAGGTGTAATGTGTTTCTAGCATTGGTAGTTGTACCATGTTTCCAGTGTTGATAGGTGTACAATGTTTCCAGCTTCCTACAGTTCTCCCACATTAACGTTTTCTTTGACATTAAATTCATTCGAGGCCCCTTTTAAGGGATTTATGGTCGATTCTAATCCCATAACTCCTATATTAATTTTCCCTAGGCTCGGGATGTCTTAACATGGTCAAACCACGTTGTTTAATGTGATCTTCTTTTAATGTGAAATCCAGCATATCTGAAACCGCTGCTCTGTAAATAATCTAAAAGGACAAGATATATTCCTCCCTTTTTCAACCATCTCATTCCTTGGTTTGAGATGCTGGAAACATTATTTCTTCCGATAGGTGTGGAGTGATTAAACCATAATTCTTGCATCATTTCCCTTTGAATTTTCTTCCTGCTACTTGTACACCCCCTGTTTTGGTGAATGCTGCAAGTGTCAATCCATCATTGATTAAAGGTTTGATAAAACTCTGTTTTGGTGTTTTATTTGATCATTTTCCCCATGTTTTCTCCTTTACATGTTATTTCATGCGATCCTCATGATTCTAAGGAAGTTTTATTGGGTTTAACTTGGTACAGTGGTGCTACGACGTCCTTAGGTGGATGTAGTTGTGATGGGGGAGGAGATCGTAATCCATTTTGTGTATCTTTATCATATAATGAACATCAAAAACCTTTTGAGGTTGGGGATTCATTGCATCCTGATTATTTTTCATCCAATAGTATAGTTATCAGGATTTAGCCTCTATATCACAATGGGATTAACATAATGAATGTATAAACAGAATAAGTAATTTGGCATCGATCGTATGTTATTGCCTATTTTTTTCCTAGATAGTGGGATATCTATTTTTTCCTTGTTAATCATGTCGTTATTGATGGAAATTAGTAAAGAACATAAAATATGATTAATTATAAACTACTATTTAATGAAAAAGAGTCATGTAAATAAATATGGTTATTATTTTTTGTAATTTGATGTTAATCAAATTGATTCAGTAATAATGTTAAATTAATTTTGATACCATACTATTTTCGTTTCCTGTCATTGAAACCTATGAATAATAAATCAATTAATCATAGATGTTTTAAAGAAATTTCTATTTGATAAAAAGATAATTCCTGATAGGGTTCTAAGATACCATAATTCTTGAATGGTTGAGTGCCTTGTGCTTTGGAGCCTTGAGAGATCGTTATGTTTGATGGTTAGATGCCTTGTTTAAGGGCCATGAGCCCAGTTGATATGATTCTTTTTTTCTACTTCATATGTTGTGATGTGAGCCTGGATAAATTTTGTGATATGTGGGGGAAAGGAGGCCCATTGGTTGTGGAAATAATTTATGCCTATAGTGGTGAGATTCATCAGTTTATGCATGTGGGTGTCAGGGAGGACACCAAAGATGATGAAATGGGTTATATGTGAATGTTTGGATTCCTACTAAATCTTGATTATTTTTTATATTCTTTAATTTACACTCTTCTCAAGGCTACTAGTTTTTATAAACCATCTTCCAAAAAGGGACAATATGTGCAGGGTATGCCACATGATTTTTGTGCTTAGATTCTCGAGGGAGAATGGGCCTACACTCTTTCTATTGGTGTAAAATTCATGACGGGTAGTTCAAATATCCACTAGGTTGAGCCCCATACATTTTGTATCATATAATTCTATTCAAGATTTCTTGAGAATTTGGGGATGTAATAATGATGTTAATAAATTATTGAATAAATGATGTTAAACCATGGGGTTAGATCTTGCTGGGACACAATGCTGAGGTTCCAATTTAAAGGAACATCGGAATTTGGGTGTAATTTAAATGAACTATAACGTGGAATTGTTAAGGTTTAATTAATGTTGAAAGAATTAATTAATGTAAAGTGAAACTGATAAAAAGGAAAAGAATTAATATAATAAATATCCTTGAATGGTTGTGTGCATATATATTACCTAGCCTTTGTAGTGGTATCCGAGAGTCCGAGAGATGTCAAATGCAGTTGAGTATAATAATTGGTTATTCGCATAGTGTGATTGTGTGATATATTATATTCTATACATTTTGTGTTTCTATATGCAACTCCACCCCACCAGTTAGGGAAACTAACATCCCGAGGATTCTAAGCCCTAGGGGGGGTTCCCCAACATTTTGATGGCAGGATGGATGGATGACTATCCCCTTTTCCCCACTCTCTTCTCTTGGTAGTTACTTGTGTTGGAAAGAAAATCATTTAGTTTTCACCATATACGTGTTTAGAGGGCTATAATGGATTGTGGTTATTTACACACATTTATTTTGGATATAGTTTCTTATGGACTACTATATGTTTAACGTGTATAGGTTGTGATGGATTGAGGAACCTTACTCGGTGTATGGGATATAATGGCTTGAGGTTTAATACCAGAGGTATGATACAAATTATGCGAGCTATAGTGGCTCCCAAAAATTACCTAGTTACTTTGGTTATACGGACGTGGTGGTTTTTCCACATGAGTTTCATGATGTGGTTCTTCACCCATGTGCCTGTGGGAAATCGTTTTTTGAGAGAGATGGCTTTGGAGTTGTGATGTTGGTGCAAAGTAGAAAACAAGTGGGGAAGTAGTAGCAGGGTACCCTTGAAATTATTTTTTATATTATATACTCTTATATGTGATATGTGGTGGGAGTGGACATAGTGAGGCTGAGAACTTAGTAAACATGTTTAGCTGACGAGTTAGTTTTACTTGTTGTTTGATGTGCTTTAGCTTGATTTCTTTACTTCTACACGAAAAGATCTAGGGAGGATCCTACTATGTATACTGTTATACTCACCCTATGTATATATAAACAATTTTTTTCTTACATGGACAGAGTTAGTGATCTAGCAGGTTACTACTAGCTTGGGGTCGTAGGAGCAGTTTAGGATTCATGGTTGCTGCTATTTTTTAGTTTCCTTTGGTACTTGCAGTTTTTCCATTCAGTTGTAGTAGTTCTTACATGAAATTGTATATGTTTAATTGGTATTTATTTTATATTGTAGTATGAGATGGATTTAATTGGCGTATGTCTTATCTGTCTCTTTCTATTGTGTTCTCTTATAGGGTAATACCTCCTCTTTGTGTGTTTACAATACCCTCGGTGCTAGTCGCAAACCTGGGGCCTACTGGAAGTGGGACTCAGGGGTCACTATCTCCCTTCTCACATTGTTGGCCCAGGAGGTGTACACCTTGTGGGGAGGCGGTCATGAAATTTACATAACATTAAATATGTCACAGTATATATATGAAAATATTATTTTTCTCGAATAATGGTTTTCAGACCATCCATAAAGGCGGTCAATGGAAAAGAACAAAAAAACTTGTGACAGAGGTGGTTAACTAGCATAACATGGACAACATTTATGTTTTTTTTGTATAAGAGGAGGTCAGAAATGAAATGGTTATGATATATTTCATTATAAATATGACAACCCTGCTCTTTATTACAAAATTAAACAAAATTTATTACATAAAAATCATTCGATACAACATATAATATCGATAGATATAGTGTCTTTAGGGATTTGGATCATTACATAACAACTAAAAACATGAAAAACAACATCATTATTGAAAACATCCTTTACATGACCACTACATTCCATCGTACTTATCATTTCTTGGGATAACCTGAGGACATGTATAAGAAAAGGGTGATCTATAAATCCCATTAAGGAAATAAACATGGAGTAACATGAGGAATAAAATACATGTTAGACAATAGGCTTATTATTAGAGAACAATATAATCATAAACATAAAGGCATGATAAATCATGATAATCATAACATGGAAGTGTGGAAACAACACATAAAATGGAATTATCTTGAGCCAATGCTCATTGCACATGGATCATGAGTAAATTACCATTGCACATGAAGCACATGTAAAACCTTGTTTCACTTGAATTAGCATGAGTAAACACCCATTTCACATAACGTATCATGACACTATTCTTAACCCAATGCATTAGAGCTCTATTAAAGAACACCCTTATTAAACATTTCATTTCATAAATAAGTGTTCCACATGGATCATATAACATGGATTCATAAAAAATAATCATTTATTCCATGATAAATATAATGGCATGGACCCACCTGGTCCATTACTTTTCCAAAACACGGCTCCACCGAAATGGTGGCACCGGTCACGGTGGCACCTTGAAGGTCGCACACCGGTCACGGTGGCACCGTGACAGTGGAACTGATGACAGTTGCACCGGAAGGGTGGAACTGGTGACGTTGGCACCGTAAGGGTACCATTGTGACGGTGGAACCGTAAGGGAGACACCGTGACTGTGGCACCGTGAGGGTGGCACTGTGTCCTCGCCGAAGGTCTTTGTTCTTTTCCCAGTTTCTGACTTTTTCCACTCCTGCAACATATCATTTAGCGTAAAGATGAATTAATGCATCTTTCAAATCCATTTAAATCCCATAAATAATATCTAAAATCCCCCAAAAGTCGGGAAAACCTTAAACTTACCAAAACATGTAGTTTTTCTTTGGTGTCAAACCCTTTCACCGTACCTTCCAGTTCCACCCTCGTTGTACGTTTCCTCCATTTAAAAGAAACGGTTTAACTCCCAGCCGTTATGCCACCAACCCGATGGGAATAATTAAATAATAATTAATCCCTTCATGTGTAACCTCCCTACTGCATAGGAAACCACGATCTGACTTTGAAGGGTTCGAATTTCCATATCTCGTAACAACAGGATCCCATCTTTTTATCACGCTACAGTTTCTTCCTTCCCCTTCTTGAATGGATATCATTCTTCTCCCAAGTGCGCTTGGAGTCCCTCCTTCCCGAGGCTTGTGCTGCGCATGTGCCGGAGTTTTCTTCTGGTCCTTGGAGTCCCCCGAGTTCCTCCCCTAAGTCACGCATCGCCAGTTCCTGGCGCGTGGAGAAGAACTTCGATGCTTGATCAACCAAGTTGGGATTTTTTCTTCGTCTCTCCTTATTGTGTATCATGCGGGGTGGGTACGCTACTATTATTGTGAGAATGGAAGAAACCAAACCTTAACAAGGATAATAAATATACAGTTAAAAATGATGGGTAGAGTTTGACAATTTTGTTCTACTCTTTTATAATTTCTATATGTTGTAAACTATATGGGCTTATGATGACTGAAAATCATTGTCGTTGGTGGTCTTTCCTTGCACACTAAAGAACCCTTGTCTTCTATGGTGATTCAATGGCTCTAACAGGGAAATTTAGTTAATCACGTAAACTCGACCGATTAAAGGAATGTCTAGTGAATAAAAATCCTTGTGTGATCACCCAGGTTAACCAAACAGAAAGAGAAAACTTAGTGAATGACATACTTGAGTCTGGAAACAACCTTGCTCTATCTTAGTGGCATGTCTGTTTGTTCTGCCCGTTGCTTATGGGGTGACGTGGATGAGTATGGGATCCTCTGTTGTGGAACAGTTGTTGGTTGTGAATATAAAGCTGTGTGGGGCTGTATCTCAAGGCTTGGTATAGTTCCAGCACATTTTGGGATCTCACTGATCCCTTTGTTGTTGTGACTTTACAAGATAATCGGGTGTGCATACATAAATTGTTGTTTGGATATTTCTATATATCTGGCTTGTGGTTATGCCTGTTAGCTGCCCAGTAGTGTAGAAATCACATAAATGGGATCACTTGAACAAGAGATCAAGAATGGTTAAATGGGGATTCGGTTTTGGGAATGTGTTGTGACTTGGTCATGGGTGTTGTTCTTTCTTTTATGAATGAATAGTAACAAGGGTGTTGTGCTTAGGTTGGTTTTGGAAACCCTAGGTTGGGATGAGTTCTTGTTACCTATACATATATCTGTAGTTTTTATGTTTCTTATTTGCGCTCCACCCAAGTTGAGCACTTAGTGCAGAACATCCCAGTTCAAGGGGGAGGGTGTTTTTCCCAACACTCATATGAGTGGAAGGTTATTAGCTCATTTTCTACTCCTTTTCCCGAATATCCAAAGGCTCATCGGGTAGGTTGTGATGGCCTGAGGTCCATTATAGCCCAAGAATCTTTAGTCAGGATAGTTTTGGTGGTTGGCCCAGGTGTGTGTGGGCAGGTTGTTTCCCAAGAATATTTGGGATGAGGCTCGGGTGTCTTTGGTCGTGGCAGTAGTTGTTCTGGACCAGGTGTTTGTGGGCGTGGTTATGCATGGTGGTTTTGGATTATGTGTTTGTGGTTGGGATGGTGGTTTTGGCCCAGGTGTTTGCAGGCGGGATGTGTGGTTGTGGCCCAGGTGTCTGTGGGCGGGGTGTGGCAGTGGGATTACGGTGAGAATGGCGGGATTGGTTTGATGCATAGGATGTCTTCAATAACAAGTGGTAAAGTGGCGTGGGGTACCCAGATATCGATGTTCTATTACTATACATTACATGACAAGCGTTATTTTGGGAGTGTTCTATGGTGAGGCTTGGGTGGATAGTTTTCCTTGCTAGGTGCTTTGGTTATCTTTTTTTCCACGGGGCATTAGAATGCCTCCCCACTTGTGCCTGAGAGTCTTTGGTTTACTTTGTATGTTCCGTCATTGATTGATTCCGTGGAATGGTTGTGTTTTCAGATTTGGGCGGTTGATGTGTAACTTTCATCGGCGAGCGGGGTTACCAGAAAATCAGCAGGCGAGAGGAGCCCCTCCTTTCCTTGTTAGATGAACTATCAGTGGAGTCGGTGGATGCAGAAATTGTGGAAGTTCAAGGGATCGTAAGTGAGTTTATAGACGTCTTCCCTGAAGAGGTGGTGACACTGCCCCCTCGATGTGATGTTGATTTCAGGATAGACTTGCAACCTGGTGCATGTCCGATTTTTATGGCTCCCTACCGGATGACACCTTCCGAGTTGCGGGAGTTGCGGATTTAGATTGACGATCTGATGAAGATGGGTTTTTTTTGACCAAGTTCCTAGCCCTGGGGTCCTCCAGTCTTATTCTCAAGGAAGGTAGATGGTGGTCTCAGGCTATGCATAGACTACCGGAGACTGAATCAGGTAACGGTCAAGAACTGTTTCCCTCTCCAAAGGATAGACGACATTTTTGACTAGTTAAAAGGGATAGGGTTGTTCTATAAGATTGACCTGCGGTCAGGATATCACCAGCTGAGGGTGAAGGAGGGTGAAATCTTGAAGACTGCCCTCAAGTGAAGATATGGTCCCTTTGAGTTTTTGGTCATGCCATTCAGTTTTATGAACGCTCCAACTGTGTTCATGGGGCTCATGAACTCCATCTTCCGGGAATAACTGGATCGGTTCGTAGTCGTGTTTATTGACGACATCCTGATCTACTCAAGATCATAGGAGGATCACGCTGATCACCTGAGAAAGGATTTATAGGTCCTATGGTAGCACCAAATCTATGGGATGTTGTCCAAGTACAAGTTCTGGATGTGAGAAGTGCACTTCCTTAGGAAAGTGGTGTCCGAATAGGGAATAATGGTGGACACATCGAAGGTAGAGGTGGTTGTTTCTTGGGAAGCACCTAATAACGTGGAATAGGTTCATAATTTCCATGGACTGGTAAGTTACTACCAAAGGTTCTTACCCAAAATCTCCCAAGTTGCAGCACCATTGATAGCTTTGACCAAGAAGGACCAGGCCTTACTGTGGAATGGGCAGTGCTAGGCAGCATGTAGCTATCTGAAGGAGAAGTTGGTAAGTTCCCCAGTGCTAAGGTTCCCAAAAGAAGGGGCGGTGTATGATGTGTTCTATGATGATTTAGTACAAGGCCTCGGGTGTTTGTTGATGCAATGACAAGGGGTGATCTCTTATGGGTCTAGGCAGTTACGTCCCCATGAATGAAATTTTTCCACCCACGATCTGGAGCTTGCGGTGCTTGTGTTCGCACTAAATTTTTTGTGGCATTACCTCACCGGGGAGCTCTTCGTGGTCTTCACGGATCACAAAAGCTTGAATTATATCTTCTCCCTGTGGGACCTGAACTCATGGTAGCGAAAGTGTATGTAGTTCTTTAAATACTATGACTTCGAGATTTCCTACACCTCAGGAAAAGGGAATGTGGTGGTTGATGCCTTGAGTAGGAAGTCATAGAAGGATGTGTTTTGAGAGTCGGTAGATGCTTGGAAGGCGATGGAGCAGTTGGATGCCCTACTCCTGGATGTCAGGATGGATAGTGGTAGAGGTTTCTTGTATCATATGATAGTGAAATCTTCTCTACTGTGGCAGGTGGACGAGTCTCAGTGAGGAGACAAAGAGAGTGAAGTGATGCGCGATTGGGCTAACCAAGGCAATGCTACGGAAGGATGGTCAGAAATAGATTATTTTATTAGGAATGATGTTTTTCCCAGAGGCGATGCGTGAGAGGGTTCTTGGTGAGTTCCACAACCCACCCCTTGTAGTGCATCCGAGAGTTTCAAAAATGTCTCGGGGCTTGAGGGGTTAGTTCTGGTGGCCCGGGGTAAAGAAGGCAGTGGCAGAGTTCGTGTCCAGGTGTCTAGTGTGTCAACATGTGAAGGTTGAACATCATGTTCCATGTGGCTTGTTTCATCCTTTATATGGCCCCGAGTGGAAGTGGGATGACATCTCGATGGATTTCATCACAGGGCCACCAAAGGTTCAAGGAGGCTGCGACGCTATCTGGGTAGTGGTGGACTGGTTGACGAAATTGGCTCACTTTCTGGAAATCAAGGATTCGAGAGTAGTGGATTTCTTAGAACGGAGGTATGTGGATGAGGTGGTGCAGTTGCATTGATTTCCGAGGTCTGTAGTCTTAGATAGGGATCCACGGTTTACCTCATGAGTCTGGAGAGGATTGCAACATGATTTTCTCACCCAGCTACGTCATAGAATTAACTTCCATCCACAGACATATGTAAAGACATAGCACACTATCCAAATATTGGAGGATATTCTAAGAGCATGTATTCTGGATTTTGGGGGATAGTGGGTGGGATAATTACCTCTGGCAGAGTTTTCCGACAATAATATCTATCACTCTACCAATGGCATGGCAATGTTCGAAGCCTCATACGGAAGGCCATGTCGCTCACCCGTGTGCTTGACTGAGGTTGGGGAAATAGGTGTTCTTGGCCCGAAGCTAGTGTAGAGCATGATGGAGAATGATAAACTTATACAAGAGAGGATTAAGGCGGCTCGGGACCGGAAAATGTCATATGCCGATAATAGGAGGAGACCCTTGGAGTTCAAGGTCGGGGACCACGTATTCATGAAGGTATCCCCTCGGCATGGAAAACGGAGGTTCGGTAGGGTTAGTAAGCTTTCTCCAAGGTTCATCAGACCCTTAGAAGTGTTGTGGCGGCTCGGAGAAGTGGCTTATCACCTAGCGCTACCCCTTCCTCTACTGAGAATACATGACGTCTTCCATGTGTCACAACTTCGATGGTATCTACACGATGATTCACACATCCTTGACTGGGGAATGTTGGACATCGAGGCCGACATGACAATTGCTGAAATTCATGTGAGAATCGAGGATTGTAAGGAGAAGGTGCTCTGTGGATGGACCATTCCTTTGGTTCGTGTGTTGTGGAGGCATATTTGGATTAAGGAAAGTACCTAGGAACAGGAGACGTAGATGCTCACCCAGTACCCAAAGCTTTTTCGAGTTTTCTCTGTTTTGTTTGTACTTTTTGTGATGGAATGATTTAATTTGTTAAATATGGAACGTGTGGTTTTCCTTATTCTATGGATGTGTGTGGAGAGTCCTGACTATGGGGAGGGGAGGACATGATCCCTAATCAAGATTCATCAAGGTGGATGCAATTAAACCTGTGCGGGTGAGTCAGTGCCACCCAAAGTGGATCGTATATTGACATGAAGGAAGAAACTCCCTAACCCATATTACTGGATAGTTTAACCTTTAAATTTTTCCTGGTTACTCGAGAGAGAGGTGTTCCTAGATGTGTATGATGTTCACTCTTGAGAGGTTTCTTTTGAGGCAGTTGTTCAAAAACCCTATTTTCTTCAGGTCTAGTTCTGATTCTCGAGGGCGATAATAGTTTGAGAGGTATCTTATGTAATGGCTCGGACCCCCCTGGTCCATAACTTTTCCAAAGCACAGCTCCACTGAAATGGTGGCACCGTGATGGTGGAACCATAAGGTTTCCACCATTAAGGTGGCACCATTATTGTGACACTGTGACGGTGGCACCGTGAGGGTGGCACCGTAACGGTTGCACCATGTCCTCACCGATGTTCTTTATTCTTTTTCTAGTTTCCGACTTTTTCTTCCCCTGTTACTTATCTTTTATCGTAAAGATGATTTAATTACCCTTTTAAACCCATTTAATGCCCATAAATAATATCTAAAATCCCCTAAAAGTAGGGAAAACCATAAACATACCAAAATGTGTGTTTTTTCAAGGTTGTCACACCCTTTCCCTATACCATCCAGTTCCGCCCCCATTGCACATTTTCCTCCATTTAAAAGAAATGGTTTAATGCACAACTGTTATGCCACCACCCTGATGGGAATAATTAAATAAGAATTAATCCCATCAGGGGTAACCTCCCAACTGCATAGGAAACCACGATCCGACGTTAAAGCATTCAAGTTTACATATCCCATAACAAGGGGATCCCATCTTTATATCACGCTAGAGTTTCATCCTTCCCCTTCATGGTAGTATTTCATTCTTCTCCCTAGTGCATTTGGAGTCCCTCCTTTTCGAGGCTTGAGTTGCACCTGTGCTGGAGTTTTCTGATCATCCTTGGAGTCCCTAGAGTTCCTCCCCAAAGTCACACATCCCCAGTTCTTGGCGTGTGGAGAAGAACTTCGATCCTTGATCAACCAAGTAGGTATTTTTCCTTCATCTCTCTTTACTGTGTATCATGTGGGGATGGTAAACTACTATTTCTGTGGGAATGGATGAAACCAAACCATAACAAAGATAATAAACAGACCGCTGAAAATGATGGGCTGCATTTGACAATTTTTTTCTACTCTTTTATAATTTCTATATGTTGTGAACTGTATGGGCTTATGCTCACTAAAAAACATGGCAGATGGTGGTCTTTCCAAGTGCACTAATGAACTCTTGTCTTATGTGGTGATTGAATGGCTCCAACATGGAAATTTGGTTAATATCATAAATTCTTCTGATTAAATGAATGTCCAGTGAACAACAATCCTTGTGTGACCACCCTGGTTAACCAAACAGAAAGGGAAAACATAGTGAATGATATACTTTAGTCTGCAAACATCCTTTCTCTACCTTGGTGGCATGTCCGTTTCTTCTACCCGATGCTTATGGGGTGATGTGGATGAGGATGTGATCCTCAGTTGTGGCACAGTATTTGGTTGTGAATCTAAAGCTGTGTGGGGTTGTATCTCAAGGCTTGGTGTGGTTCCAGCATTTTGAGGGATCTCACTAATTCCTTTGTTCTTCTGACTTTACAAGAGAAGCGGGTGTGAATGCTTAAATTGTTGTTTGGTTGTTTCCTTTTATCATGATTATGGTTATGACTTTTAGTTTCCCAGTAGTGTATAATTCACCTAAATGGGATCAATTGAACATGAGAACAATAATGGTTAAATGGGGAATTGGTTTTGGGAATGAGTTGTGACATGGTCGTGAGTGTTGCACTTGTTTTATGAATGAATAGTAACCACAGTGTTGTGCTTAGGATGGATTTGGAATCCCTAGGTTGGGATGAGTTCTTGTTACCTATATATATATATATCTTTAGTTTTTATGTTTCTTAATCACGCTCCACCCAAGTTGAGCAGTTACTATTGAACACCCCCATTTCATGGGGGAGGCTGTTTTCCCAACACTCATATGAGTGGCTGGTTATTAGCTCCTTCTCTACTCCTTTTCCTGAGTAGACCAAGACACTTTGGGCAAGCTTTTATAGCCTGAGGTCCATTATAGTCCAAGATTCTTCAGGCAGGGTAGTTTTGGTGGTTGGCCCAGGTGTGTGTGGGCATGTTGTTTCCCAAGAATCTTCAAAATGAGGCCTAAGTGTCTTCGGGCATGGAAATAGTTGTTCTAACCCAGGTGTTTGTGGGTGTGGTTACGCATGGTGGTTGTGGACCAAATTTTTTGCAGGCAGGATGGTGGTCGTGGCCCATGTGTTTGGGGGCGGGATGTGTGGTTGTGGCCTAGGTGTGGGCGGGCGGGGTGTAGCAGTGGGACTGCGGTGAGAATGGTGGGATTGGTTCGATGCGTAGGATGTATTCAATAATAAGTGGGAAAGTGGTGTGGGGTACCCAAATATCGATGTGATATTACTATACATTACTTGACTTGAATTATTTGGGGAGTGTGCTTTGGTGAGGCTTGGGTAGATAGTTTTACTTGCTAGGTGCTTTGGTTATCTCTATTTTCCATAGGGAATTAGAATGCCTCCCTACATGTGCACGAGAGTCTTTGGTTTTCCCTACTGAGTATATTTGTATGCTCACACTACATATATAAAACTGCTTTCAGGTTTCCAGGAGGACTTAAGGGATCGTGTGGGGCTGTACTGGCTAAGACATTGGGACAGTTGCAGTTTTTGTTTTACTTTTCCTTGGTACTTTACCTTTGTAGTCTCCTTCTACATTTTGGCATTTACTTTTGTAATATGCATATGGGAATGGTTTTCTTTTGCTTTACTTTTACTCCCAGTTTTGGTGTTGTTGGGTTTTACTATCTTATCTCTGGATCCTATTAAAGAAAAAGGGTAATGCCTTCCATCTTGTGTGTGATTCTATACCCTTGTTGCTATTCACCACTCCGAGACCTATTAAAGGAGGGTCTCGGGGGTCATTAACTCTCCTTCAACTTGAAGAAGGAAGGGTATGGCAATCTGTTGTCCCTTCTCTCATCTTAGAGAAGGAGGGTCATGAAAATAAAGGAATTTGGAATTCATACATGAAAAATTATAATCAAAAAGTAAATGTGCATAAATGTGAATACCCTTGATTGAAAAATGGGATTGGTACTCACTACACAATGAAATTGGCATAGATTATCGGTGCAACTTCATCAGCGTAACGATGTGACGTAAGAATTCCTAAACACGATTGATGAGAGAGAAAGTATAATGGTCTGGAATTAATTCCAGTGGAGTATAATTGATACCTATCAGGGAAATACATGGGCGGCTACACCCCCTGGGTGGGACACACCACCATCCCCAGTGGTAGCCATTTCCTCATGAAGCCCTTGGGAGGAGAGCCATGCTTCGTCCAACGCTCACATGTGAGAGTTCCCAAGGATCGGATACATTCCAACCTCCTTTTCCTCTAATACCAAATATAACGACCAATAATTTACATAAATGGTTAATAATTCAAAATTGAAGAATACTTATTAAAACATATAACAAATCCATAAAAGGACCGTATAGGTATAGTATCTTTAGAAACTAGGAAACATGAACAACTAGTTCATAAAGCATCTACATTGTCTCCCATTTATTTCATCATATATATAGTCCCTTTTGGCATATCTTACTTAATATCATTCTTCCTGACCTGGGGAAAGAAAACATACAAAAGGGTGAGCTCAAATGCTTAGTAAGGGTAAACAAAAGAAATATCAATTACAACTTATTCATAAGAACATAAAATTTTGGAAATCATAACCTGCAAAAGAAATCATAATTTCATAACATGGGATAAATCATTATAGTGAAATGTAATCCCAATAATCATAACATAAAACATGATAATTTGTGGCATACTCACATAATCATAGAGAATCATTTCATAGTAGTCAAGACTCATATCCAAGACTATCTTAGCAGACAAAGCCCATTTCTGAACCGAGTTCACTCATCGTTTCAGTCCTGTTTCACTGAACCGGTTTAACCTATCGTTCAAGCCATGTATATCTCATGAGATATAAATCTTTACCCAATGAATTGGAGGGAGATATATGTCACACCCATCCCATAATGATACCATTCTTATGTGTTCCACAAAATCATAAATCATACATCATTTCATAACCCATGTAATAAAAATGGGATTATTAAACATCATGACATCATAAAACAATTCATATAAGATATAGGAATTCATAAAAATAATTCCATCACAACATAATCAAATCAATGTAATAATAGAGATAGAAACATAACCCTAAATTATCTTATATGGAAAATAATTTTGATAAAACACTTGAACTCCATTCTTGAGGAAAATATCCTTTCTACTTCAAAAAGATTTTTCCTTTCTTAACATGTCATACAATTTTAAACTAAAGAAGATGATTAAAAATAAGCATGATAACTTGTAAATGAAGATTCTTGGAAATAATGTTTTAAAAATCCATTTATTCCTTATATGTTAAAAAAACAATCTCCTCATACTTTTGTCGGAAAAGTCAAAAAGTACCTCGTATGAAAAATGACAAAAGATTCTTTTCATATATTTTACTAAAAACTCACCCAAGGTTAAAATTGGATTTAAACAATTGTAGGTGGATGTAAATAAAATTACAAATTGAGGAAAAATATATGTGGATGATAAATATTCCCCAGTAAATTATGAAGTATAAACAATCTCGGATAAAAATGAGATTGTGAGATTTTCCCTTACCTTAGGTCCGATTTGCTTCGTAAGTGTCCAAACCTCCTGTATAATGATTTAAATAATGTCATTGAATTTTTCTAGAATCATAAAAATTGTTATTATATCATATATCATCATATTCTTAGCTTCTTATTAGTAATATTTCATTTCTACTTGTTATTCGGGTGTTTAGTACTTTTTGTTCATATGCCTGTTTTGTCGAATAAATTCTTAGTCTTCTTTTTAGGTTATGGATACCTTATTTCCAGAATTTTATTAGAGTAATATATATCATATTTATTCACTCAATTCATTTATTTAATCATTATTCAATGAAAATCATCTAGAACAAGTCGCATCACATCGTGGAGACGGTATTCCGTACGTACGCACGAGCGATGATATCGTTCCCATGATCATGGAATTGTATTGGAGTGTATTTATACTATTTCAGAATCAATATCACTTTAAAATAATAATATATATTTATTCTTTACACCATTATACCCATCCATGTAAGGTGGTGGTGGAAAATAGATTACACCACAGCGTGGAGACGGTATTCCGTATGTACGCACATGCGGTGATTTCATTTTCTATAGGATGGATAGATGGTGAAATAGGGTTGTTTCATAATTATAATAAAATATCAGTATATGAGTGATACTGATGTTATTACATCATATTGAAACAACTAAAGAAGAATAAGTGGAAGAAGAAATAAAGTTGAAAGAATCGGTAACGGACATTACCTCTTCTTTGAAGAGCCTCTTTGAGACCTCCTTTTAGGGCAGTAAAATTGGTCTTTGAAGAAGACCAGGACCTCTAGGATGTTTCATGGTAAGTGGAGAGGAGAAATTTCTAGGTTTTGGCCGAACTTTAAGGCTCAAAGTGGTGTGAGGAAGAGAGGGAGGATGTGCCCTTTTATAAGGGAGGATAGGGGCACCTTTGGAAAAACTACAAATATTATTTTATTATAAAGTCATATTCGGTTTTAAATAGCTCCAAATTGATTTATTTAGAAGCTAAGGTGGGGATGGGTCGAAATACTCTCATCTAATATAATTTAGACAAGTTTAGGTTTCTATTTTAACCTTATCATTTAGATTTAACTTTAAGTTTGATAATTTATCTTTTACCATGACTTCTTGTTTTCTTATACTATAAGGTTAATAAACTTACCAAAAAAGCCAAAAGAACCCCAATTTTTTTATAATTAATATATATAACATTATGTAAGTCATTAGGACGAACCTTATATTTTTAAAAATAAAATAACAATTATAATAATATAATATTTGTTTTAAAAACTATTTTATGTCAATTTTGACAATATTTGGTAATTGATTTTTGTAAAAATTATAACAGAATGATTAGTTCGAACAAAATTAATTAAATCAATACTAACATGTCATATTAACCTAATAAAAAATTATTTTAATTCATAAAGCGTCTCAAATTACATTTATTTGGGTATTTATATCATCAATTATGTCAATATTTTTTTAATAAGATAATTATTGCATTATCATTGTGTCATAAATAAATTAAATTATTTAATGTCTAAAAAGTACAAATAAAATATCATTATGTAGGAAATAGTTTTAGCTTTCTAATGAATATTTATAGTCTAATTTATCTTATGTATAACTCTATATTAAAAATGATTTAGTTATTAAACATTGATTTTACCTATTTTAACCCTTCTTTAAATAAATTAATAATAAATGTCCTAATCTAATCCAAGTGGGCCTAAATGGCCATATTTTATCCCTAAGTATGTTTTCAGTCGAATTACACTTATCCAATAGAATTAGGACATGTGGTAGGGTAATAATAATATCATTTTACACTTAATTACAATATTTACTTTTAACCGTGGTAAAAAAATGGTAAAAAGTTACTATTCACCAAAAAATATTTTCATCTTATTGAACCACATTTTAATTACTGACATCAACAGTGCCTCTCAGATTTTTGAAATTCCATTCACAAAAGCGGAAAAATTAAGTTTTATTTAAATTCGCAAATTCTTCTAGGAGGTTGCTAAAAGACGGTGAAAAGTTCAATAAAATTTTTATATATCTAAAATTATTATAGAATGACTCCAACGAATTAAATTGAACTTATATATGTATTTTGTATCAATTTTGACCTAAAATAAATTTAAATAAAATAAATAATTTTTTAAATAAAATGTCGGTTTTTAAATAGTAACCTAGTGTTTTCACTATTCATCAAAAATTGAAAGTTTTTAGAAAAATACCAAAATTTCACCCTAGGCTAATTTCGATATTACGAATCCAAAAATGAAGTCCATTTTGAAAAATAAAATTTACAAAATTTCAAAAAGTGGTTATTACTTTTCATAACAGCTAGTTTTAATAATATTTTAATAGTATGTCATTGTTTAGTGAAACTCGGTATTGCGTACAACGCAAACTATTGAGGAAGGGCGCGATTGCAAGTAAAGCAAGGCAAGCTAGTGTTGTGTGTAGTGAAAGATTACTTTGTTGATGTATATAACACAAAAACAAAATATTTCTCATAAAAGTCTCAAGTGTTACATTATACCCCCCTTAAAATGAATTTTGCCCTCAAAATTCATCACATTGTAACAAACAGATAAAGAATCCTCTTCCTCATCATATCCTCAAGCTCCCATGTAGCCTTTTCAAATTGGTGGTTCCTCCATAAAACTTTCACCAAGCGAGTGATCTTGTTCCATAGGACTTATTCGCTACGATCCAGAATCTCTATCGGCTGTTCTTTATAAGAAATATCTTGCTCCAGTGGTACAACTTCTAAGCTGAGTACATGTGAAGGATCAGGTATGGACTTTCTCAGGAGAGATACATGGAACACATCGTGATCTTGGGAGAGATTCAGTGGAAGCACCAATGGGTAAGCTACCTTCCCAAAACGATCCAGTATTTCGAATGGACTGATATACCTAGGGCTCAGCTTTCCCTTCTTTCCAAATCTCATTACTCTCTTCCAAGGAGATATTCGTAAGAACAATTTATCACCCACTTAAAACTCTAGGTATTTTCTTCGGTTGTCAGCATAACGTTTTTGTCGACTCTGAGTAGCTCTAATGTGTTTTTGAATAGATCATATTTTTTTTGCCATCTCATCAACAAGATCAGGTCCTAATAGCTTTTTTTCCCCATCTTCATCCCATCAAGTTGGAGTCCTGCATTTCTTTCAATAGAGATCTTCATAAGGAGCCATATGAATACTGGATTGAAAGCTATTATTATAAGAGAATTCCACCAAATGTAGGTGTTGATGCCAACCACCTTTGAAATCCATAGAGCAAGCTCTCAACATATCTTCTAGAGTTTGAATTTTCCTCTCATATTGATTGTCTGTCTGAGGATGATAAGCAGTGCTGAAACATAACTTTGTATCCAGATTATGATGAATACTTCACCAGAAATTTGTGGTAAACCTCGGATCCCGATCAGATATAATAGAAAGTGGTACTCCATTCAATCTTACCACTTCCTTTACATATATCCTGCCAAGCTTATCTAGATATAAATCATCTCTAATAGCAATGAAGTGTGCAGACGTTGTAAGACGATCAACTATGACCCAGATAGCATTATTGCCATTGGATGTTTTAGGATGTCTGGTGACAAAGTCCATAGTGATGTTTTCCCATTTCCATTTGGGTATGGGTAATGGTTGTAACATACCCTTAGACTTCTGTCTCTCAGCATTAATTTGCGGACAAACCAAGTATCGAGAGACATATTCAGCAACATCACTTTTCATGCCATCCCCTAGAAGTACTCTTTCAGGTCCTTATACATCTTCGTGCTTCCAGGATGAATAGAGAATGAAGAACTATGAGCCTCATCCAGTAGCTCTTTCTTTAATTCGGGGATGGGAGGAACACAAACCTGATTCCTAAACCTTATTATCCAATCACGATCAAGGTTGAATTCAGGAACAATTCTCACCTTCTTTTGTAACACTAAATCTTCATTCAGTGCCTCTTTAATCCTCACATGTATAGATGGTTGAACATTCATTTGAGAAAATAAGATTTTTCCCCTTCCATTATAATTCCAAGATCCATCCTTTGTAAATCCATAAAAATTGGATGTTTTGTGATCCTCATCATGGATAAGCTTGAATGGTCTTATCGATTTAATGCATCTGCAACCTTTTTACTTTCCCAGGGTGGTAATGAATTGAGCAGTTGTAATCCTTAATCAGCTCCAAACATCTTCTTTGGCACATATTCAGCTCCTTTTGTGTGAAAATATACTTTAAAATTTTATGATCAGTATAAATGTCACACATTTCTCCATAAAGATAATTCCTCCAAATATTTAATGCAAAGATTACTGCAGCTAACTCCAAATCATGAGTTGGGTAATTTTTCACATGGATTTTCAACTGTCGTGAGGAATAAGCTATCACCTTATCGTTTTGCATGAGAAAACACCTCAATCCCTTCTTGGATTCATCACTGTAGATCACAAACCTATCTCCACTACAAGGATGTGTGAGTACAAGTGTACCAGGTAACCTTCTTTTCAACTCCTTGAAATTCTCTTCACATTCCTCCATCCAAACAAACTTAACTCCTTTCCGAGTCAACTTGGTGTGTGGATTAGATAATCTTGAAAAATCATTCACAAAACGTCGATAATATCCAGCCAAACCAAGAAAACTTCAGATCTCAGTTACTGTTGTTGGTCACGACCATCTTTCGATAACCTCTGTTTTTGCTGGATCCACATATATACCCTCTTTTGAGATTATGTGACCCAAAAATGAATCTTTTTGAAGCCAAAATTCACACTTGGTAAATTTGGAATAAAGATTCTCCTTTCTCAGGGTCTTCAATATAATTCTCAAGTGATCTTTATGTTCTTCCTTGATCTTTGAATATACAAGAATATCGTCTATAAAGACTATCACAAACTAATCAAGATAGTCTCTAAAGACTTTATTCATCATATCCATGAAAATATCGTGGGCATTAGTAAGACCAAATGGCATCACTATAAATTCATAGTGTTCATACCTTGTACGGAATGTCGTCTTTGGTATATCCTCACTTTTGAACCTTAATTGATGATACCCTGAATGAAGATCAATCTTGGAAAAGTATTGAGCTCCGCGTAGTTTTTCAAATAAGTCATCAATGCAAGGGAGATGATATTTTTTCTTGATAGTGATCTTGTTAAGTTCTCCATAATCAATGTAGAGTCTCATTGATCCATCTTTCTTCTTAACAAATAGAAAAGGTGCTCCCCAAGGTGATGCACTTGGGAATATTAATCCCTTATCAAGATTCTCTTGGATTTTCTTCTTCAATTCCTGCAACTCAATTGGGGCCATTCTATAATGTGTCTTTGAAATAGGCAAAGCACCTGGTACGAGTTCTATTGAAAAATCGATTTCACGATTTGGTGGAAGACCCGACAATTCCTCCGAAAAGACATCGTCAAACTCTTGTACAATGGGAATATTATTAATCATGAGTTTCTCTCCAACCATTTGAGATAAATAACATTCATTTAGTGGAATCAAGATCCATAAGATAGAAGAAATTTCCACTGAAAGGTTATGTTCATCTTTGCATCGATAGACGATCATAGATTGATCTAGAATATGAAATGTGACATCCCATCTCTTGAAATTGATATGAGCTACATATAGAGAAAGCCAATCCATGCCAAGAATCACATAAAATTCCACTATAGGAAGGATCACAAGATTTGCAGGCATCACTTTCCCACAAACCTCAATCGGAGAATAATTTTAAACTTTGGATGCGACTGTTGTGCCATTAGGGGTTGCTACAGCTAACTCAACATCTAATTGTCGAGGTAATACCGTGATACCCTTAGAATATTCTTCACAAATAAATAGTGGGTTGATCCATAATCAAATAAAATGTTTGCTACATTAGAGTAGATGGTAAGTGTACCTTTCACCACTTTGTTATCGTACTCCACATCGCTGATAGAAATTGCATGTGACTTTACTTTTTCTTTAGCCTTAATGGTTTGATGGCATCGATCGTCATAAAAAACCCTTGTATTAGGGCATTTATTATCATAATGCCCCATTTCCTTACACTTGTAACATTGAAGTGTAAGAGGTTCACTCTGTGTAGCCTTTTCTTTGTTCGCATCACTAGACATCTTCTTCCCATAATTACGGCATTCAAATGCCCGATGACCTTCCTTTCCACATTGGAATGATTTACTTGTCCCTTTAAGACAACTCCCTCCATGTTTCTTTCCACACATTGAGCATAAGGGAAAACTCATCTTCTTTTCAGTGTACTCTTTCAATTTTCCTTTGAATTCCATTTTCCTCTTCTAATCAAACCCATATGACTGATGGGTTAATCCAATATCCATCTCATCTTTGAGAGCACATAAAATTATTTCCTCGTAGCTATTGAAGTCCCTTATGGCGAACTCCCATTGAAGACTTGGTTTTAAGCCACTAAATAATCGATCGATCTTACTCTCGGGTTGGATAATAATCCCAGAATCGTACCTTGCATGTCTTGTAATATTTGCTTCGTAGGTACCAACATATTCTTCATCCTTTTTCTATAGTTCAAGAAACTCCTTCTCCATCTTTGTTCGATGAATACGAGGGAAGTACTTATTGAAAAATAAGTTCTTGAACTCATCTCATTCCATGGACTCAATTAAATCTCTTGGCCTCGTATTCTTGATAAGATTCCACCATTGATCAGCTTCACCTTCCAAACGATAAACTACTAAGATGACATTATCATGTTCAGAACATTGAAGAACTGAAAATATCTTTTCAGTAGTACTAATCCATTGTTCAGAACCTAATGGATCAGTAGACCTGCTAAATGAAGGTGGACGCTGACTCATGAAGGATTCAACAGAATGTTGCTCCTTCCTTTTCTCGTTTGGAAGTCCTGTATGATTCATAGCTTGATAAAGGTGTGTGATCATGGCTACAATATTTTGCATTCTAGCTCCCATAACGTTTGGTTTCTCAGGGGGACAATCATTGCATTTCCCGTCACATTCCGCATTAACACGGTCCCTTCGTGTTCCAGCCATTGACTAAAACCAAGAATAATAGTGTGAGAAACACTTATTATAATAAGAAAAACACATAATCAAGAATAAAATTTCACACTTAAGGTCTTATCATAGGTTGTTCATGGCCATTTCTAAAAAACAATGATTGTGTTCTATGCTTAGACATATCCTTATGTTTCTTACTAAGGCTTTCATATCCTAGTTTCAAAAGGTTGACTATAACCTCCCTCTGATACAAACTATAACGGTCTAGAATTACTTCTAGTGGAGTATAATTGATACCTATCAGGGCACTCCATGGGTGAATACACCCCATGGGTAGGACACACCACCATCCACAGTGGCAGCCATTTCTTCATGAAGCCCTTGGGTAGAGAGCCATGCTTCGTCCAACGCTCACATGTGAGAGTTCCCAAAGATTGGATACATTCCTACCTCCTTTTCCTCTGATACCAACTATAATGGCCCATACTTTATATACATGGTTAATACTTCAAAATTGAATCAAACTTATTACAATATATAACAAACCCATTAAAGGACAATATAGGTATAGTGTCTATAGAAAATTGGAAACATAAACAACTGGTTCATAAAGCATCTACACTGTCTCCCATTTATTTCATCATATCTATAGTACCTTTTGGCATATATTACATAATATCCTTCTTCCTGACCTAGGGAAAGAAAACATACGAAATAGTGAGCTCAAATTCTCATTAAGGGTAAACAAAATAAATATTAATTACATCATATTCATAAGAACATAACATTTTGGAAATCTTAACCTGCAAAAGAAATCATAATTTCATAACATGGGATAAATCATAGTAGTGAAAAGTAATCCCAATAATCATAACATAAAAAATTATAATTTGTGGAATACACACATAATCATAGAGAATCATTTCTTAGTAGTCAAGACTCATAGCAAATACTATCTTAGCGGACAAAGTCCATTTTTGAACCGAGTTCACTACTCGTTTCAGTCCTGTTTCACTGAACTACTTTAACCTGCCATTCCAGCCATGTCTATATCATGAGATATAAATTTTTACCCAATGCATTGGAGGGATATATAGGTCCCACCCATCTCATAATGATACCATTCTTATGTGTGCCACAAAACCATAAATCATACATCATTGCATAACCCATGTAATAAAAATGGGATTCTTAAACATCGTGACATCATAAATAAAATTATATAAGATAAAGGAATTCATAAAAATAATTCCATTGAAACATAATCAAATCAATGTAATAATAGGGATAGAAACAGAACCCTATATTATCTTAAATGGAAAATAATTTTGATAAAACACATGAACTCCATTCTTGAGGAAAATATCCTTTCTACTTCAAAATTGTTTTTCCTTTCTTAACATGTCATACAATTTTAAACTAAGGAAGATGATAAAAAATAAACTTGACAACTTGTAAAGGATGCTTCTGGGAAATAGTTTTTTTAAAATCCATTTATGTCTTATATGTTAAAAAAACATTTTTCATGTACCTTTTTTAAAAAAGTCAAAAAGTACCTCGTACGAAAAATGACAAAAGATTCCTTTCATATCGTTTACTAAAAACTCACCAAAGGGTAAAATTGGATTTAAAAAATTGTAGGTGAATGGAAATAATATTAAAAATTGAGGAAACATGGATGTGGATGATAAATCTTCCCCATTAAATTCTGAAGTATAAACAATCTCGGATAAAAATGAGATTGTGAGATTTTCCCTTACCTTAGGTCTGATTTGCTTCGTAAGTGTCTGAACCTCCTGTATAATGATTTAAATAATCTCATTGAATTATTCCAGAATCATACTCATTGTTATGATATCATATATGGTCATATTCTTAGATTCTTATTAGTAATATTTCATTTCTACCTGTTATTCGGGTGTTTATTACTTTTTGTTCGTATTCGTGTTTTGTCGAATAAATTATTATTATTCTTTTTTAGGTTATGGATACCTCATTTCCAGAATGGTATTAGTTTAATATATATCATATTTATTCACTCATTTCATTTATGTAATCATTATGAAATGAAAATCATGTAGAACGAGTCGCATCACATCATGGGGACGGTATTCTGTACGTACGCACGAGCGATGATATCGTTCCCATGATCATGGAATTGTATTGGGGTGTATGTATACTATTTCAGAATAAATATCACTTTAAAATAATCATATATATTTATTCTTTACACCATTATACCCATCCATGTACGGTGGTGGGGGAAAATAGATTACACCACAGCGTGGAGACGATATTCCGTACGTAATACATGCGGTGATTTCGTTTTCCGTAGGGTGGATAGATGGTGAAATAGGGTTGTTTCATACTTATAATAAGATATAATTATATTAGTGATACTGATGTTATTAATTCATAATTAAACAACTAAAAAAGAAGTGGAAGAAGAAATAATGTTGAAAAAATCGGTAACGTACATTACTTCTTCTTTGAAGTGCCTCTTTAAGACCACCTTTTAGGGCACTAAAATTGGTCTTTGAAGAAGACCAGGACCTCTGGGATGATTCCAGGGAAGTGGAGAGGAGAAATTGGCAGGGTTCGACTGAGATTTAAGGTTCGAAGTGGTGTGAGGAAGAGATGGAGGAGGTGACCTTTTATATGGGAGGAGAGGGGAACCATTGGAAAAACTAGAAATATTATTTTATTATAAAGTCATATTCGGTTTTAAATAGCTCAAAATTGATTTATTTATAAGATAAGGTTGGGATGGGTCTAAATCCTCTCATCCAATAGATTTTAGACAATTTTAGGTTTCTATTTTATCCTTATCATTTAGATTTAACTTTAAGTTAGATAATTTAACTTTTACCTTGTCTTCTTGTTTTCTTACACTGTAAGGTTAATAAACTTACCATAACAAGCAAAAAGAACCCCAAGTTGTTTATTATTAATATATATAACATTATTTAAGTAATTTTGCCGAACCTTATATTTTTAGGAATAAAATAACAATTAATAATATAATATTTGTTTTAAAATCAATTTTATGTCAATTTTGACACTATTTGGTAATTGATTTTTGTAAAAATCATAATAGAATGCTTTTTTAGAAAAAAGTGAATTAAATAAATACTAACATGTCATACTAACCAGGAAAATTATTTTAATTCATAAAAAGTCTCAAATTACATTTATTTGGGTATTTATAACATCAATTATGTTAATATTTTATTAATAAGATAATTACTACATCATCATTGTGTAATAAATAAATTAAATTATTTAATGTCTAAAATATACAAATAAAATATTATTATTTAGGAAATATTTTTATATTTCTAATTAATATTTATAGTCGAATTTATCTTATGTATAACTCTATTAAAAATGATTTTTTTATTAAAGTTTGATTTTAACTATTTTAACCCTTCTTTAAATAAATTAATAATAAATGTTCTAATCTAATCCAAGTGGGCCTAAATGACCATATTTTATTCCTAAGGTTGTTTTTGGTCGAATTACACTTATCCAATAGAATTAGGACATGTGTTAGGGTAATAATAATATCATTTTTACCCTTAATTACCCTATTTACTTTTAACCGTGGTAAAAAAGTAAAAAGTTACTATTAACCAAAAAATATTTTCATCTCATTGAACCACATTTTACTTACTGACATCAATTGTGTCTCTCAAATTTTAGAAATTCGATTAAAAAAAGCGGTAAAATTATGTTTTATTTAAATTTGCAAATTCTCCTAGGAGGTGGGTAAAAGACGGTCAAAAGATCAATACAATTTTTATATATCTAAAATTATTATAAAATGACTCCAACGAATTACATTAAACATATATAGGTATTATGTATCAATTTTGACCTAAAATAAATTTAAATAAAATAAATAATTATTTAAATAAAAATTCGGGTTTTAAATAGTAACCTAGTGTTTTCACTATTCATCAAAAATTGAGAGTTTTCAGAAAAATACCAAAATTTCACCCTAGGCTAATTTCGATATTCTAAATCCAAAATTGAAGTCCATTTTGAAAAATAAAAATTAAAAATTTTCAAAAAGTTGTTATTTCTATTCATAACGGCTAGTTTTAATAATATTTTAATAGCATGCCAATGTTTAGTGAAACTCAGTATTGCGTATAATGCAAGCTATCGTGGAAGGCCGCGATTGCGTGTAAAGAAAGCCAAGATAGTGTTGTGTGTAGTGAAATATTCCTTTGATAATGTATATAACATAAAAAAAATATTTCTCATAAAAGTATCGGGTGTTACAGAAAGGGGTGTCTCATCATATGTATGTGAAATGGAAAGTAAGGGGTCATATAGATACATTTCCCAACAATTGAAATATAGTTTTGATTCATGGTACAAAAGAATTGTTGGAATGTAAAACAAGAGAGATCAATTTCTTTCGGAATTTTGGCAAGTAACAAGTGTACATGGGAGGAATTTAATGAGATAGAAAGGGTTATTCAAAAATTAAAACATAAATAGGGCAGTATTGGGGAGGTTAGAAACCATACACCAAATTTTTCAATTGATATTAAAAGGGCACAACTACATTAATAAAATTGGACAAAAATGAAAAAGAAAGAAAAACCATTACATGGAAGTGTGCTTCCAAAGGCTTGAGAGAGGCTTGAGAGAGGCTTCTTGGGGGCTTGAGGAACCTTGGGAAGATTTTAGAGAGAGTAGGGCAGAAATTGGACGAACTAAAAAGGCTTTGAGTGAGGAGGAAGTGGGAGCATGGGTGGGTTTATATAGGAAAGGTGAGGGAATTCTATATTATTTTGGTTTGTGACCCCTCACATTAAACTAATCCAGACCACAAACCATCACATGGTATTTTTTCATCGTTTTTAAAGAAGGGAAATGGAAAACAATATTTTATAAGGCTAAAGTCCAAAATTATTAAAATAGTGGGGTTGTTTATGTGGAGGTGAGTCACACCCCCAAGGAAATAAATTCAAAAGGACAAGATGTTAATAAGCCTTGAAGGGTCCCTTAATGCTCGGTAAAATAAGTCAAACAAACCCAAAGCCACATTATTTTAATATTAAAACAATTATTAGCCAAACATAAGGCTTATTGTATTTTATTACATCACTATTGGGTCATTATGATGTCATAAAACACATTATATATTTAAACAGTATTTAATTTTTACCCAAAAATTTGACTATCTCAGAAAATTGTGAAAAATTCAACATTGGATAATTTCTATGTCCTGATTCTAGAAATAATATTTATTCAACATTGGACAAAAAAATGGCCTTCAAACCTAAATTCAAATTATGATTACATTCATAAAATTAAACAATAATTTATATTTAATAAAAACTAATTTAATAATAATAATAATTTATTAATAAAATATCATCTAATTCAAAAATCCATTAATTAATCAAAATATATTTCTTAGTTGGATATTAACTAAATATATTATTTGTGCTTTAAAACCCATCTATAAGGTAACAATAAAAAAATGAAGGTATATTCATTATTATATAAAAAAATAATCTACATGACCATAGTTATAATGTATTTTTACATAACCCCTAATAACACCCATATAAGACCGAAGGGTAAGGTGTGCGTTAGTGACCTACTCTTGGGGTGTCTCGGATAAAATTTCTTGGGTGGTAATATCTATCAACTTCCACTTCTCTCATAGGCGGTTCCGCTCATGCTTGACATATTCATGCTCGGATTGGTCTTGGCCAAGAGAAAATCCCTATGATGCCACCTCCTTTCCAAGATCTGACAAATTGGCTTTTATGGGGAACATCTACTAGATGAGGCCATCGCTTCATCTGTCTGAGTAAATTGGCTTTGTTAAAGCCCTATATTTATACTAATCATGTGATCATTGTTCAATAGCTATATTAGCAACAGCCATAATTCTTCATAGTATTTTAATATATGAAACCATAAAACCAAAGAATTTGACATTTTATAAAAAAAATTTACAAAAAAAAGACATTTAATTAGATCAAGAGGGATTTCCATTAATGAATGTTTGGGTCGTTACAATATTCCCCCCTTAAAACATTTTTCCATCTAAATATTCATTTCCCACACTAAAATATATGTGGGTAACTTTGTTTCATCATCTCCTTTGATTCCACATTTCTTCTTCAAACATGTGGTTTCACCACAACAACTTGATGAGGTGCATTGTGTTATATCATATAATTTTTCCTCTATGATCTATGATCTTCACTGGTTGCTCCTCATAAGAATGGTCATCCTCTAACTGTACTACCTCTAAAGTGAGAACATGTGACGGGTCCGATATGTACTTCCTTAAGAATGATACATGGAAGACATCATGTACATTGGCCATGGTAGGTGGATGTTCTAGTTGATAGGCCACAACCCCGACACGATCAAGAATCTTGAAGGGGCCAATGTACCATGGACATAATATCCCCTTCTTTTGAAACCTCATGACCTTCTTCCATGTAAATATGCATAGAGATACCATGTCTCTAACTTTAAACTTATGGTCTCGTCGATGATTATTTGCATAACTCTTCTGTCGACTCTGGGATACCTTGATATGCTGTTGAAGGGTGTTCACCTTCTCCACCATTTCTTCGACCATTTCTGGTCCAACCAAATTTCACTCACTGACCACATCCCAACATGCATGTGTTCGGAACCGTTTCCCATAAAGGGATTCATATGGTGCCATTTGGAAGCTCGAGTGGAAACTGTCATTATAAGAGAACTCAACCATAGGAATATTTTGATCCCATACCCATTTAATTTCCATTGGGAATGATCTTAACATGTCCTCAAGTGTTGGGATTGTCTTCTTGGATTGGACATCAGTTTGAGGATGATAGGCCGTACTGAAGTTCAGTTCAGTATTTAGAGCATGTTGAAGAATCTTCCAAAACATAGAGGTGAATCTTGGATCTTGATCGGACACAAAAGATAGTGGTACTCCATGCATCCTTACCACGTCCCAAATATATATATGTGCCAGTTGATCTAATGAGAAATCTTCTTAAATAGAAATGAAGTGTGCAGCCTTTGTAAGATGATCCACAACAACCCAGATCGCATTGTTTCCTTTGGATGTTTTCGGATGTGGGTGACAAAGTCTATGGTGATGTTCTTCCATTTCCATTATATTATGGGCAATGGTTGCATCATCCCCTTAGACTTCTTCCTCTCTACCTTCACATGCTGACACACCAGGAACATTGATATATATTCATCAATCTATTTCATCATATTCTTCCCCCAATAATTCTCTCAGAGATCTCAATACGTCATTGTGCTTCTAGGGTGAATAGAGAAATTTTAACTATGTGCATCATCCGAATGATCCTTCTTCAGCTCTAGACTTGATAGAACACATAGTCATTTTCAAGATCTCACAATTCATTCTTCAAAACATTAAACTATGAGGATATCCAATTTTTGATAGCTTCCACTTTTTTTTGAATTCCCACATCATCATTTTTATCATCTTTTATCCTTCCCAAATGTTACGGTTGAGCAATCATTTGTGAAGGATTTGATGATGTCCCCTTATTTATGATTCCCATGTCCATCTTCATCAAATCAAAGATGATTTGATCCTTTTCAATTCTCTTCAATGATATAATCGTTGGTTCCTTTCTACTTAGGGCATCTTCCCCTTTGCTAACTTTCCCAGGGTGGTAATGGATTGAGTAATCATAGTCATTGATAAGATATAACCATCTTCGTTGAAGCATGTTCAACTCTTTCT
This sequence comes from Viscum album, assembly GCA_963277665.1. Classification (NCBI taxonomy): domain Eukaryota; kingdom Viridiplantae; phylum Streptophyta; class Magnoliopsida; order Santalales; family Viscaceae; genus Viscum; species Viscum album. Next base: position 676,000,687 of record OY728159.1, on the reverse strand, counting down.
ATGTGAATATATACATGAGGATGTTATGGTCCGTATATAATTCACACCTCTCCCCAAAGAGATAATGCCGCCGAATTTTCAATGCGAAGATCACTACAGCCAACTCGAGTTCATGTGTTGGATAGTTCTGTTCATGAACATTCAATTGCATTAAAGCATAGGCTATGACTTTTTCATTTTGCATCAACACACATCCTAGGCCCTTTTTCGAAGCATCACTGAATACCACAAAAAGTTTTCCACTTGTGGGTAATGTGAGCACGAGCGTAGTGATAAGACTCTTTTTCAACTCCATGAAGCTTTCTTCACATTCATCACTCCAAGAAAACTTTACTCCCTTCTGAGATATCTTGGTAAGAGGGTTGGACAATCGTGAGAAATTTCTCTCAAATCATCGATAATATCTAGCTAACCCATAGAAGCTACAGATATCCATTACTGATGTTGGCTTCTCCATCCCTCAATTGAATCTATTTTTGAGGGATCCACATATACTCCGTTGCCTGTAATGATATGGCCCAAGAATGAGACCTCCTTCAACCAGAACTCACACTTTTTATACTTTTCATAGAGCCTCTCCTTTCGCAAGGTATCTATTACATTTCTTAGATGCACCTCATGGTCCTCTTGGTTTTTGAGTATATCAGAATATCATCTATAAAGTCTACCTCAAATTTTTCGAGGTAATATTTAAAGACTCTATTCGTCAAGTCCATGAAGATTGTCGGAGAATTAGTGAGTCTGAAATGAATCACTATGAATTTTTAGTGCCCATATCTTGTACGAAAAGCATTCTTCGGGATATCTTTCTTTTTCACCCTTACTTAATAATATCCCGACTGCAAATCCACCTTGGAGAATTATTGTAATCCATGCTGCTGATTGAACAAGTCATCTATCCATGGGAGAGGATACTTTTTCTTTATCGTGATTTTGTTAACCTCATGATAATTGATGCAAAGGTGCATTGACCCATCTTTCTTTAGGAAAAAGTGGACTGATGCAGCCCATGGTGAAGCACTGGGGCATATAAAACCTTTATCCATATTCTCTAGAAGTTGTTTCTCCAACACCTTAAGCTCCACTACATCCGTTCTATACGAATCCTTGGATATTAGCAATGCCCTCGGTATATTTTCAATTGATAATTCAACATCTCTTCGAGGAGGAAGACTGTGCAATTCCTCAAGAAAGACTTCAGTGAATTCCATCAAAATAGGCATGTCTTCTAAGATGACTACCTCCATAGACTCAATCATCTGAGTCAAATACGCATGCTCATAGGGATTAATATCCATTCTTGAGATGATGGAGCTAAAGAAGATTCAACTTACTCCTTGCACTTGTAAAGAATCTGGGGCCGATTCTCCCCGTGGAGGGAGATTTCCCTCTCATGGAAATTTATGTTGGATCTTTATAAGGGAAGCCAATCCATACCAATAATTGCATCAAATTCAACTAGAGGGAGTATGAAGAGGTTTTACGAGGAGTTTAATACATATATTATGATAGGGGAGGAGTTATATTCATGGGATTCAACGATTTCCCAATTTTTCATACTCACTAACATCTTCACATCCATGATTTGTGGTGGTCTTGGGATTGTTCTACTGAACATTAGAGATATAAAAGAATGCGTAGAACCAAAATCAAAAAGTATATTCACTGTTTTTGAATGAATAACTAGCTTACCTATCACCACTTCATTGTCAGGGTTCACTTTATCATTAGTGATGGAAAAAGCTCACCCTTGCTTCCTTGGATGTTGTTGGTTACCTCTGAAAACCCTTGGCTTAGGGAACTGATTTGCAAGATTCCCTGGTATTTTGTAGTTATAGCAATGAACAATCAGTTGAGGTTCCATTAGAGTGTTCCTCTCTTCTGTCGCAATAGTGGGGTTTTCTTGCCAGCAGTTAATAGCTAGGTGCCCTTCTCTTCCACACCTAAAGCATTACCTCATCCCCTTCATGCAATTTCTAGGGAACTTCTTTTCACACCATTGGAAAGTGGGGTGTTGGATCATCTTAGCATCATTAGATTTATGCATCGGACCACCAGCATTGAATTCCACATTATTCTTCTTATCCCCATGATACCCCTGAGATTATCAGATCTCCATTTCGATCTTGAGGGAACATCAAACAGTTTCCTCATAGCTGTTGATGTCGCGGATTGCCATCGCTTTCACATGATTGGTTTTAGCCCACCAAATAAGCGGTCAACCTTGCATTTGGCGGTAATGACAAAGCTGGGAGCGTATCATGCAAGCCTTGTGTAGTTTGCCTCATATGCTCCAACAAATTATTTAGTTTTTTTCTTGAGGACAAGGAAGTACCATTCCATCATAAGCCAGAGGGTTGGTGGAAAATATTTATCAAAGAACATCTTTGGAAAATCCTTCAATTCCAACGCCTCAATATCCTCCTCAGGCTTCATATTTTTGATCAACGTCCACCATTGATCAGCTTCACCCTCTATATGATAAGCAGCTAGGAGAACCTTCTCTTGTTAAGAACATTGAATTATGGAGAATATCTTTTCCATGGGGTTGATCCTTTGATCAGCGATTGGGGTATCAAATGATCCATTAAAAGTAGGAGGCTTTCGGATCATGAAGCTCTCGATAGTGACATGTTCTCTCTTAGGGGAGGGGATAAACATTCCTCTTGACCCATGTTTCTATTCAAAACATGAGTTAGAAGATAGGGAAGCGTGAAAAAGTTCACGATTCCCACTCCCATCTGATTGGGAATCTCATTAGTACAATCGTCAAATTGATCATCACATCGGTTGTTAGCCCGAGTCCTCCTATTATCGGCCATTGGCTGGAATAAAAGGAATATTAGAGTTAAAACATAAAGGTTAGTACAATGAAAAACTAATGACATATATATAACTTTTATTTCCATAACATATGAATCTATTGGATTTAGTCTATGTTATCCATGATCTACTTTCTATCATATATTCTTAGGGAATTTTTTCCCTTAATAATGGTTCATACTATGATTGTGAATTTACAAAAACATATCCCCCAGGAGTGTCGTATCCAAGAGTGAAGCAAGTCCTGTTGTCATGCACTAGTTCCTATGCGAGTCTTGCTAAGAGTAGTGTTTTCAGGTTTGACCCCTAGGATACATCTATGCCAGAGCCGCCTCTACTAGCTCGTATCCAGACAGAGATGTATTTGTTTGATTAACCACTTACTCAATACTCATCAAATCTTAGGGATATTTTTATTATACTTAGTCTGGTCTCTAGGGCTTCAACATGGTTTTCTAATCCTAATCCCAAAAATAACTAAACCAATCCTCTAATATCAACTATGAAAACCCAACTCTTTGTTACACAATTAAATATATTGTATAACATAAACATCATTTGATACAACAAAGATGATCGAGAGGTCTAGTATCTTTGGGGATTAGGATCATTACATAAAAACGTAAAATATGAAAACAACATCTTTATTGAAAACTTCTTTTACATGACGACTATATTCCCTCATACTTAGCATTTCATGGGATAACCTATGGACATGCATAATAAAAGGGTGAGATATAAATCCCAGTAAGAGAATAAACATGGTGTATCATGAGGAATACAACACATGTTAGACAATAATCATATCATTAGGTGACAATAGAAGAATAAACATAAAATCATGATAAATCATGATAATCATAACATGGAAATGTGGCAACAAAACTTAACATGGAATTAGCATGATCCAAGGCTCATTGCACATGGAGAATTATTCAATCCTCATTGCACATGAAGCACGAGTAAAACCTCGCTTCACTTGATTTATCCTGAGTAAACACCCATTGCACATTACGAATCATGATACAATTATTAACCCAATGCATTGGAGCACTGTAAGGGCTCACCCTTCTTAAAAATTTAATTTCATGCATAAGTGTTCCACATGGATCATATAACATGGATTCATAAAAAATAATAATTTATTCCATGATAAAAAATTTGAAATTAATACATGGAACTTTATAATTAATAATTTAATGTCAATAAATTTTAATACCCTTGATAGAGAAATGTGCATGGTATTCACTACACAATGACATTGGATTAGAAAATCTGTGCATTTTTTGTAGTGTAACGGTGTGACGTAAGAATTCATAAAAATTGTTGACGAGAGGGAAAGGTAGGTCTCATTATATGTATATTTAATGGAATATATGGGGTCATATAGATACATGTCCCAACAATTTAAATGGTATTTAGAGCCATTATACCAAAAACGTTCTTGAGTCTAAAAGAAGGGAGAGAAATTTCTTTCAGAATTTCAGCATTGTAACGAGTGTAAATGGGTGGCATTTAATGAAAGAGATAGGGGTCTCCCATAATTAAAACATAAAGAGGGAAGTATGGGGGAGGTTCGAAACCATACCCCAACAATTATAATTGAAATTAATAGGGCACACCAAAATTATGAAAATTTGACAATATTGAAAAAGGAAGAAAAACCATTACTTGTAAGGGTGCTTCCAAAGGCTTGAGAGAGGCTTGAGAGAGGATTCTTGGGAACTTGGGGCACCATGGGATGATTATCGAGATAGTAGGGTAGAGGTTGGATGAACTCCAAAGGCTCTGAGTGGGGAGGAAGTCACTACTACAAAAACAGTCTTTATCAGCGCTAAAAAGAAATAATAAAAAACCCCTTTATCAGCACCCTTTTAGCGCTGATACACTGATCCTTTATCAGCGCTTTTTTAGTGCTGATAAAGGTGGATTTTATCTGTGTTTTTTAGCACTCATAAAGGCTACCTATATCAGCGCTAAAAAAGTGCTGATAAATTTCATGTCTACTACAGCAAAAAAATATGTAGCAGTACACCAAAACACCTGCAAAACATTCAACATCTCAATAAGCTAATTAGACCAAGTATACCAATAAAAAATTAACACATAAATCATAATCTAATTAGACCAAGTATACCCATACAACAAGTATACCAATACACTATTACCAAGTATTTTGTAACACCCCAAGATTTTATAGTGTGTTATTTCTTCAAAATAATTCAATAACTTTCACTACATGCAACACCAAGTTCAATCGCACCATGACTTACCAAACAAGCCATTCAAAAGAGGTTATGAATAGTGTTAACTATATTTTAAACTTTATATAAACCTTGTAATTTTAGAATCCATATTATGAGTTTCTTAGACATAATGTAAGAACAAATTTATTTTCAGTATTGCACTTTCACCAACTTTTAATAGTGAAACCTTTTTAAATACAATATTTTAAACTTTTTGACTAAATGGGGACATCAAAAAAATTTAAAATGATACATCCCAAGCTTCCACGGTACACTTTCCTCTGAATAATACAGTAGCGTGTGTTGTACGCAACTTCGAGTTCTAACACACACCACAACCAATCTAACTAGCCGTTATGAATTGTAATACCTACATTTTGAAATTATATATATTTTATATTTCAAAATGGACTTCATTTTTGTATTCGGAATATCGAATTTAGCCTAAGGTGAAATTTTGGTACTTTTCGGATAACTTTAATATTTTGATGAATAGTGAAAATTACTAAGTTTTAATTAAAAACAACTTTTTTAATCCAAATAATTAATAGTGATAAATTATGAATTTGAGTGGTTTTAAAGTATATTTATAATATATTTTTACCATTTAATATAATTTTGGTCATTGGACATAATTTTACAATTAAACTGAACATAAAAAAGTGTCAATCTTTTGATAGTTATTATCTCTTAAAAACACGTTTTTTGTTTTGACAGCGGGAATTAATTTTAAATTAATTTCTGCCACTTTTGTTTTTTGAATTTATAAAAATGGATTCCGTATTTGGAATTAGGATGTTCAAATTGTGTAAATAGGTAACTTTTATTTTTAGACATTTTGAATAATTACTGCGGTAAATATTTTATTTACCATGGTTAAGGGTAAATCCGGTAAATAAGGGTTAAAAAATAATATTATAATAATACTAAATTACCCTAAAACGTGTCCTAGCCTTATTGGTTGATACATGTTCGACCATAGGCATCTTTGGGTCGATTTGGGGACCCCATGGTGCCATTTGTAGGTGATAGGGACACTTTATTTTAATTAAGTTAAAATGAATACAAAAATGACACAAGCATAGATCTTTTAGGAAAAAAAAATTTACATATGGTTATATATGTTGGATTTTAGATTATAAATATTCATTAGAAGATAAAAAGATTTCATACATAATGATATTTTACTTATAATTTTTAGACATTGAATAATTTAATTTATTTATGACACAATGATGATGTAGTAATTACTATAATAGTGAAAAATTAAAATAGTTGATATTATAAATACCCAAATAAATATAATATGAAACTTTTAATGAATTAAAATAATTTTATAGGATAATATGATATATTAGGATTGACTTAATTGACTTTTTTCGAATTAATCAATCTGTTATGAGTTTTAAAAAAATCAACTATTGAATAGTGTCAAAATTGACAAAAAAGAGTTGTTAAAACAAATATTATATTATTAATTGATATTAAATTCCTAAAAAACTAATGTTCGGCCAAGAGACTTATATCATAATAGGTTCATCATTAATGGACCACATGGGGGTCGCTTGGATGTATATAGTAAGTTTATTAACCATATTATATAAAAATACAAAGAGACATTGTAAAAATGAAACTAATTAACTTAGAGTTAATACTTAAAGATAAGGTTAATATAAGTACCCAAACCTGTCTAAATTCTATTGGTTGAGTTGTTTTCGACCAATCCCCACCTTAAGATTTAAATAATCAACTTTGGAGCCATTAGAAACCGAATATTAATTTATTATAAATTAATATTTCTAGCTTTTCCAAAGGTGCCCCTCACCCCTCTTATAAAAGGGCACTCCTAATTATCATTTCTACACACCTTCAAAGCCTTTTGGTTCGGCTAAACTCTGCCCAAATACTCTCCCAACTTCCCTCACTACAGCCTAGTGGCCTTAGTTTGATCATAAAGCCAACATAAGGAGCCCTTTTGATCAAATCAAAAGGAAGAACCCGAAGAAGAGGTAATGATTTCACCACCCTTTTCCAAGTTCATTTCTTCTTCCACTTCTTCTTCCTTGGTTGTTACCATTCTAAAATAATAACCCCAGTATCATATATATACTGTGATGTTATTATAAATATGGTACAACCATATTCAGTATTCTATCCACCCTTTGAATAACATGTCACCATACGTGCGTACGTACGGCTTACCGTCTCCACATCGTGGTGTAATTGTTATTCAATATATTATTATTTGGATGGGTATAATAATGATATTTAACTCATTTAAATAATAAATATAACATGTTAATGATTCTTTATATATGATATACCATCCATTTATATATTATTTTAATATCAAAAGAATGATATTGTCGCTCGTGCGTACGTACGGACTACCGTCTCCACGAACGCGATGAGATTCATTCTCCATCATATCCATTCAAGTATAATTATCATTTGATGATTTAAAAAATGATGTTTAAGGACTTGATATCATTATGGATATGAATAATATACATCCTATCCTTTAAATACATGTCATACGTAACAAAACATACAAAATAAAACAAGTAAGTTAACACCCGAAACAACGATAATGCTAAGATATTATTATCAAATCAATATTAAAAGATCATATATGATATCATATTAATGTATATGATTCTTGTATAATTTAATAAAAATTATTTCACCATTATATAGGAGGTTAACCTACCCCAACCAAGGAAAAGTACAAGGTAATGGATTTTCTTATCTCACTTTCAATTCCGTGAGATTTCCATTGTTCGCCACTAAATTATTGAAAGTGGTGTATTGTGTACTTCCATTTGATATATATTATCATGATTATCTTTATATTCATGTTATTCTGTAAATAATTTGGTGGTTATTAACTTTTGGCCATATGACTCAGTTGATTAACATGGTAAGGGGTTTTCATCTCACTCCTTATTCCCGTGAGATTCATGCCATATTGCCACCATCACCTTTGTGTGGTGTATGTACTGACCATAATTATATTCTTTGTGTAATACACTCTAATTTATGTGTATTTACATATTAATTGTATGATACCTCTTTCATGGGTTGTATGTTTCATAAGTTACCAAATTGGTAAGGGTTTATTTCGCAATCTCTTCATTATTCGAGGTTGTTTATACGTAATAATCTACTGGGATTTCTTTATCATCCACATCCATGTTTCTTCGAAATGTATTTGAAAATATTTTTACTATTTACAAAGATTATGGGTTAAAGTCATTTATACCCTTATGTGTTTTTAAAGGAATATTTCCATCGTTTTCCAAACAAGGCACTTTTTACCTTTCGACAAATTTAAGGTAAGAATGTTTTTTTAAACTTATACGGCGGGTGCGGCTATTTACCGCCGTTATAAAATCGTCAAAGCTTCCCTTACAAGCTTACAAGGATATTTTCAAAGTAAATGTTTTATTTTATAATTATGTGACTTTTAAATGATTTCAAAATGAATATTTTAAGAATTTCATAAAGGTACTCTTTATGAAAATCAGAATTTCAAATTTTTTAAAGATTTATCTTTCTAAATCTTTTTAATTAATGTCCATGCCTTCAAAATGTTTTTTAAGGATTTATTTGTATGGAAATGAATGTTTTTAAAAAATTTAATTCCTTTAAAAAGTTTCAAAGTGGTATGGGACACTTTGATTCAAAAATCTCTTTTTAATTACTTCCTTTATAAATGTGTGACTTTTAAATGATTTCAAAAAAGGAGATATTTCTCTCAAATAGTTTTGATTTCATCTATTTCAACATCCTTTGATGGATTTTAAGATTATTTGAAGTTGATTTATTATGATACAAAACTTCTATATTGTATTGAAGGTTTTGTGATATGTTTGACTGTGGATGTGCTATTTTTATACCATTCATAGTTTATGGTGAAAGTATTGACATTTCGTATGCTAGTTTTAATACGAATGTTTATGTTATGTTTAAACCTTTTCATATGGGAATGCATTGGACTTAATATGTAACGGGTGGAGCCCGCTATAGCTCCTTGATGCATCGGTAGGTCTCATGAGACAAACTAGTGTCTTGGCACAAGGCCTTGACAAAATCTTATTTGTAGTCTTGGCATGAGGCCTTGGCTATGTGGTTATGATAGTCTGGCATTATGCATTCCAACATTATGAAAGTGGTTATTGATATTGCATGTGATTATTCGATTAGTAGAATATCCATGTGAATGAGTAAATGGCATTATTTCATTTTATTTATGCCATACAATGTTGAAAGTTAATGTTTCAAAGGCTTTTGTTTTAGTTATACATTGCCTTAACTGTTTATTCTTATTTATGAAAGTTTCTGCTATATTGTTATCCTTACTGGGCATTTGAGCTCACCCCTTTTCTATGTTTTATTTTTCCCAGGAAGTGAAGAAGTAAATTATGAATGACCTGCAGGGATATTATGTGGGGATATGAGTGTGGATTATGGAGACATTATGTTGTTGTAGTAGTTTTTCATTTTGTGATGTAATGTAAAACTTATGAATATATCTAGTGTTTCCAAGGCTACTAAACCAATCGGTCTTTCGAGATTTGATCTTTCTTGTGATCATTCCAATGTTATGTAATAATGCACCGACTCTGGGTAACTAGGGTCGGGGCGTTACAGTTGGTATCAGAGGAAGTTTAGTACAAACCTTGGAAGCTATATTTAGAAAAACTCTGATTAGAGCACATAGATTTAAGATGGACTTTGAGGATTAGTATAGAAGAACTTCCTAGAATTTTGGTATTGTAGAGATTTTGTGAGTTTTCTGAGCAATAAATCCATGTCTGGATACGATCAGGTAGAGGCGACTCTGGCACAGATGTACGTAGGGGTAAAACCCGAAAACACCGCTTTGAGCTAGACTCGAACGGGAACTGGTGCACGACAACGGGCCTTGCTGCACTCTTGGTTACGACACTCCCGGGGGATATGCTTAGGATAATTCTCATTTTATTTACAAACCATTAGGAAGGGTTTATGTGGATTTACTTCCTCAAAGGAGAAATTTATATGATTATGGATTATATCCATAGACTATTTAATTTATGTTATGTTTCTTACAAGTTTGGGATTAGGTATTGTTATTCATAAACTAATCTAGTGTATTCCATTGTTTAGAAATGGCGCCCAGTAGAAGGAATGAGAACTCCAGCAATGCACATGATCCAAAGAGAAAGAAGGATCATATCTTTCATGGCCTTAAGCCAGAATTTATAATTGAAATAGTCTCCCATTTATTATCATCATACGAAGAAATAATATCATGTGTTGATAAGATAAGTAACGATTTTACTGAGTCCTATGGCTTTGAAGGGAAGCAAGAGAAGAAAAGGATGGAAGAGAGAAAGATGGATAAAGGGAAGAGGGAAAAGAAGAATTTTCCCATATGTGATAACTGTGGGAAGAAACACCCTGGAACTTGTCTGAAAGGAATGGGAGTTTGTTATAAGTGTGGTGGAAAAGGGCACAAAGTACATGACTGCAAGGGTAAGAAAATGGTTTCAAATGTACAATGCTTCATTTGCAAGAAGTTTGGACACTATGCGAACCTATGTCCCAGTCATCAGAATATGCCTCAAATGATGTTATTGGATAATAATAAAGTTATTATACTACCACAGATGAAGAGGAATGATTAGAGTTCTTATGTTGATAATATCAATTGAGTGTTGTATCAACAATGTACTTGTTATAATAATTATGGAGTATATAAGGATTGTACTGCAGTACTATTTCGTTAAGGACTTGAGATTGTGTGGAACAAAGAAAAGTGACTCAATAGAAGGTTAAATTTTTGGAAAATATATGGTTGAGAGAATGATAAACCATAATATGGTTCTGATACCAAGGTAGTGATTTTAGAATAATACATGATTGATTTGGATAAATTATATTGGATATTCTTGACTACCTTGAAACTAATTAATGATTTGTATATTCCATCATTGTTGGGGTTTAAAACATTTTTAGATTGATGAAGTATATCCAGCATTCTATATGGAATAAGGGAGCATGAATGTAATCAATATGGATTATGGTAATTCAGGATGTTTCAGTGTTTTAAAAGAATACATGATGAAGGTATTCACATGCTATTACATGGTAAAAAGGATCTACATTATGTTTAACTTCCTTATAAATGTTGGACTGTGAGTTTGGTCAGAAGTATTTTGGATAAATTCTAGTTTTAGATTAATTTTGGATTGCCATAAAAGGACAACCCGGAGGTCGGGCGGCAACCCGTCGCGTCCGGCAAGGCCGCGAGACTTGAACCCGCAACCGAAGGGCGACAAGGGTGTATCACCTACCACTGGCCCCAGAGATTTCCTGGATTAAATAATGTAGTTTTTTTAAATGATCTGGTAGATGAATTATAAATTCGTTTATTTTGGAACCCTGTACGAATAGTATAAATAGAATTTTTTTATTAGTGAAAGATGAGTTTGTGGTAGAAATTTATTAATGAACAAAACTATAATTATAAAGTAAGTATATCTCCTTATGATCTTAGCCAATCTCATAAATAAATTTCTCAACATTAAGAAAAGGAACTTAGAACAAAAATGTTGTCCTAGATGGTACCTTAAATCATCACTAATTTATGGCTTTTGGATTGTTGGCCTTTTCATAGCCATTTTCTCTACCACTCTCCATCAGATAATTGATGGTTAGATTTCCCTTCTATATCCATATTTTCCTACATGGAACCCTAGTATGTGTTATTTTCAGTAATCTTCATACTTTCCACTCTTTATTTTAAATAGAGGCCTCATTAATTCATTTTTCGATGTGGGATTTCAACTAAGATATTTTGAAATGTCAAAAATGTGTTATCCTAATACCCTATGTTTTGTTGAACGGATGGTATTTCAAATCATCATAGATTTATGAGTTTAAGGACCTCAATTTTATACTTGTTTTTGATTGATGACCTCAATCACTACCTATAAATATTTACGTTGTTCCTCCAATTATATGTCTCTAATTTCCACCAATGTTCTCCTAATCGAGATCATAATTTGGTGGTGACCCTTTCATTTCTCTTTTCCTCATATTAAGACTAAATTTTAGTAACCTAATTTCCGATGTGGGTTTTCCCACAAAGATATTTTCTATTTTCAACCTTTTATTTTCGAATAACAATTTCAAATTGCGAGGACGCAATTTATTGAAGGAGGGTAGAATGTAACACACCACGATTTTATAGTGTGTTATTTCTTCAAAATAATTCAATAACTTTCACTACACGCAACACCAAGTTCAATCGCACCATGACTTACCAAACAAGCCATTCAAAAGAGGTTATGAATAGTGTTAACTATATTTTAAACTTTATATAAACCTTGTAATTTTAGAATCCATATTATGAGTTTCTTAGATATAATGTAAGAACAAATTTATTTTCAGTATTGCACTTTCACCAACTTTTAATAGTGAAACCTTTTTAAATACAATATTTTAAACTTTTTGACTAAATGGGGACATCAAAAAAATTTAAAATGAAACATTCCAAGCTTCCACGGTACACTTTCCTCTGAATAATACGGTAGCGTGTGTTGTACGCAACTTCGAGTTCTAACACACACCACAACCAATCAAACTAGCCGTTATGAATAGTAATACCTACTTTTTGAAATTATATATATTCTATATTTCAAAATGGACTTAATTTTTGTATTCGGAATATCGAATTTAGCCTAAGGTGAAATTTTGGTACTTTTCGGATAACTTTAATATTTTGATGAATAGTGAAAATTACTAAATTTTAATTAAAAACAACTTTTTTAATCAAAATAATTAATAGTGATAAATTATGAATTTGAGTGGTTTTAAATTATATTTATAATATATTTTTACCATTTAATATAATGTTGGTCATTGGACATAATTTTACAATTAAACTGAACATAAACAAGTGTCAATCTTTTGATAATTATTATCTCTTAAAAACACGCTTTTTGTTTTGACAGCGGGAATTAATTTTAAATTAATTTCTGCCACTTCTGTTTTTTGAATTTATAAAAATGGATTCCGTATTTGGAATCAGGATGTCCAAATTGTGTAAATAGGTAACTTTTATTTTTAGACATTTTGAATAATTACTGCGGTAAATATTTTATTTACCATGGTTAAGGGTAAATCCGTTAAATAAGGGTTAAAACAATAATATTATAATAATACTAAATTACCCTAAAACGTGTCCTAGCCTTATTGGTTGATACATGTTCGACCATAGGCATCTTTGGGTCGATTTGGGGACCCCATGGTGCCATTTGTAGGTGATAGGGACACTTTATTTTAATTAAGTTAAAATGAATACAAAAATGACACAAGCATATATCTTTTAGGAAAACAATTTTTACATATGGTTATATATGTTGTATTTTAGATTATAAATATTCATTAGAAAAATATAAAAATATTTCATACATAATGATATTTTATTTATAATTTTTAGACATTGAATAATTTAATTTATTTATGACACAATGATGATGTAGTAATTACTATAATAGTGAAAAATTAAAATAGTTGATATTATAAATACCCAAATAAATATAATATGAAACTTTTAATGAATTAAACTAATTTTATAGGATACTATGATATATTAGGATTTATTTAACTGTCTTTTTTCGAAGTAATCAATCTATTATGAGTTTCAAAAAAATCAACTATTGAATAGTGTCAAAATTGACATAAAAGAGTTGTTAAAACAAATATTATATTATTAATTGATATTAAAATCCTAAAAAACTAATGTTCGGCCAAGAGACATATTTCATAATAGGTTCATCATTAATGGACCACATGGTGGTCTCTTGGATGTATATAGTATGTTTATTAACCATATTATATAAAAATACAAAGAGACATTGTAAAAATGAAACTAATTAACTTAGAGTTAATACTTAAAGATAAGGTTAATATAAGTACCCAAACCAGTCTAAATTCTGTTGGTTGAGTTTTTTTCGACCTATCCCCACCTTAATATTTAAATAATAAACTTTGGAGCCATTAGAAACCGAATATTAATTTATTATAAATTAATATTTCTAGCTTTTCCAAAGGTGCCCCTCAACCCTCTTATAAAAGAGCACTCCTCATTCTCATTTCTACACACCTTCAAAGCCTTATGGTTCGGCTAAACTCTGCCCAAATACTCTCCCAACTTCCCTCACTACAACCTAGTGGCCTTAGTTTGATCATAAAGCCAACATAAGGAGCCCTTTTGATCAAATCAAAAGGAAGAACCCGAAGAAGAGGTAATGATTTCACCACCCTTTTCCAAGTTCATTTCTTCTTCCACTTCTTCTTCCTTGGTTGTTACCATTCTAAAATAATAACTCCAGTATCATATATATACTGTGTTGTTATTATAAATATGGTACAACCATATTCAGTATTCTATCCACCCTTTGAATAACATGTCACCATACGTGCGTACGTACGGCTTACCGTCTCCACGTCGTGGTGTAATTGTTATTCAATATATTATTATTTGGATGGGTATAATAATGATATGTAACTCATGTAAATAATAAATATAACATGTTAATGATTCTGTATATATGATATACCATCCATTTATATATTATTTTAATATCAAAAGAATGATATTGTCGCTCGTGCGTACGTACGGACTACCGTCTCCACGAACGCGATGAGATTCATTCTCCATCATATCCATTCAAGTATAATTATCATTTGATGATTAAAAAAATTATGTTTAAGGAATTGATATCATTATGGATATGAATAATATACAACCTATCCTTTACATACATGTCATACGTAACAAAACATACAAAAGAAAACAAGTTAACACCCGAAACAACGATAATGCTAAGATATTATTATCAAATCAATATTAAAAGATCATATATGATATCATATTAATGTATATGATTCTTGTATAATTTAATAACAATTATTTCACCATTATACAGGAGGTTAACCTACCCCAACCAAGGAAAAGTACAAGGTAAGGGATTTTCTTATCTCACTTTCAATTCCGTGAGATTTCCATTGTTTGCCACTAAATTATTGAAAGTGGTGTATTGTGTACTTCCATTTGATATATATTATCATGATTATCTTTATATTCATGTTATTCTATAAATAATTTGGTGGTTATTAACTTTTGGCCATATGACTCAGTTGATTAACGTGGTAAGGGGTTTTCATCTCACTCTTTATTCCCGTGAGATTCATGCCATATTGCCACCATCACCATTGTGTGGTGTATGTACTGCCCATAATTATATTCTTTGTGTAATACACTCTAGTTTATGTGTATTTACATATTAATTTTATGATACCTCTTTCATGGGTTGTATGTTTCATAAGTTACCAAATTGGTAAGGGTTTATTTCGCAATCTCTTTATTATTCGAGGTTGTTTATACGTAATAATCTACTGGGATTTCTTTATCATCCACATCCATGTTTCTTCGAAATGTATTTCAAAACATTTTTACTATTTACAAAGAATATGGGTTAAATTCATTTATACCCTTATGTGTTTCTAAAGGAATATTTCCATCATTTTCCAAACAAGGCACTTTTTACCTTTCGACAAATTTAAGGTAAGAATGTTTTTTTAAACTTATACGGCGGGTGCGGCTATTTACCGCCGTTATAAAATCGTCAAGGCTTCCCTTACAAGCTTACAAGGAAATTTTCAAAGTAAATGTTTTATTTTATAATTATGTGACTTTTAAATGATTTCAAAATGAATATTTTAAGAATTTCAGAAAGGTACTCTTTATCAAAATCAGAATTTCAAATGTTTTAAAGATTTATCTTTCTAAATCTTTTTAATTAATGTCCATGCCTTCAAAATGGTTTTTAAGGATTTATTTATATGGACATGAATGTTTTTAAAAATGTTAATTCCTTTAAAAAGTTTCAAAGTGTTATGGGACACTTTGATTCAAAAATCACTTTTTAATTACTTTTTTTATAAATGTGTGACTTTTAAATGATTTCAAAAAAGGAGATATTTCTCTCAAATAGTTTTGATTTCATCTATGTCAACATCCTTTGATGGATTTTAAGATTATTTGAAGTTGATTTATTATGATACAAAACTTCTATATTGTATTGAAGGTTTTGTGATATGTTTGACTGTGGATGTGCTATTTTTATACCATTCATAGTTTATGGTGAAAGTATTGACATTTCGTATGCTAGTTTTAATACGAATATTTATGTTATGTTTAAACCTATTCATATGGGAATGCATTGGACTTAATATGTGACGGGTGGAGCCCGCTATAGATCCTCGATGCATCGGTAGGTCTCATGAGACAAACTAGTGTCTTGGCACAAGGCCTTGACAAAATCTTATTTGTAGTCTTGGAACGAGGCCTTGGCTATGTGGTTATGATAGTCTGGCATTATGCATTCCAACATTATGAAAGTGGTTATTGATATTGCATGTGATTATTCGATTAGTAGAATATCCATGTGAATGAGTAAATGGAATTATTTCATTTTATTTATGCCATACAATGTTGAAAGTTAATGTTTGAAAGTCTTTTGTTTTAGTTATACATTGCCTTAAATGTTTATTCTTATTTATGAATGTTTCCGCTATATTGTTATCCTTACTGGGCATTTGAGATCACCCCTTTTCTATGGTTTATTTTTCCCAGGAAGTGAAGAAGTAAATTATGAATGACCTGCAGGGATATTATGTGGGGATATGAGTGTGGATTATGGAGACATTATGTTGTTGTAGTAGTTTTTCATTTTGTGATGTAATGTAAAACTAATGAATATATCTAGTGTTTCCAAGGCTACTAAACCAATCGGTATTTCGAGATTTGATCTTTCTTGTGATCATGCCAATGTTATGTAATAATGCACCGACTCTGGGTAACTAGGGTCGGGGCGTTACATATTTCATAAGTTAATTAGGTACATAAAGAATTGAATTCAGAATTCAGGGGGTTGGGGGGTTGTTCAGGGGTTTAGGGTGGCTGTCCAAGGGGGGGTAGGGGGTGTCCAGCGGGATGGGTGTGTCGGGGGGAAAGGGGTGTCCAGCGGGGGTCTAGGAGGTTGGGGGTCTATCCAAAGAGGATGGGGGTTTCCACAGGGGGTGGGGGTGTCCGGGTGGGGGGGGGGGGGGTCCATGGGGTGTCTGTGTGGGTGGGCTGGTGTCTAGGGTGTTGTTGGGGATTTACAGGGGTGGGGGTGGTCCGAGGGGGTGTCTGAGGGATGGGGGCGGTCCGGGGGGTTGGTGAGGCTATCCAACATGGGTGGGGTGGTGTCCCTGAGGGTGGTATGGGGGTGTCCAGGGGATATGGTTGTCGAGGGGGTGGGGGTTTCCAGGTGGTGGGGGCGGTACAGGAGGTTGGGGGACTATCCAAGGGGGATGGGGTGGAGTCCAAGGAGAGGGTGTCTAGGTGGGGGGGGGGGCTGTCTATGGGGTGTCCAGGGGGTAGGCTGGTGTCCATTGTGTCTAGGGGGGCTTTCCAGGGGGTTTGTGGGGCTGTCAAAGGGGGTGGGATAGTTTCCGGGATTGTGGGGGTGGCCATCCATGGGTGTGGGTGTCTAGGGGTTGGGGGTATCCAGTTGGTGGGGTGGTTTCTAGGAGGGGTGGGGGTGTCGTCCATGGGGTTGTGGTTATCCTGGGGGTGGGGTGTCCTGGGGGGGCAGTCTGATGTGGGGGGGGGGGGGGGGGGGGGGCTCTCCATGGGTGTGTCCAGGGGGTGAGGGTGTTCAAGGGTTTGATAGGGATTTCATGGGAGTGGGGGTGTCCAGAGGGGTGGGGGTGTCCAGGTCGTAGATCAGTTTTTGTTTTCACTTAAAATTGTGTTCATTTTAAACAAAAGAGAGATAGTTTGAGTGATACTGGCCACACCGGGCCTCTAATTGAGGCGTTTTTTACTCGTACACGTCGAAAAATACACATGGATCATTATCCTATATTATAAACAAAATCCAAATGCTTTTGGATGGATTTCCATATGTCAGTTGTTGATATCACTTAAATTTGTGTCCATTTCAAACAAACGAGAGACACATTGAGTGATACAGGCCACACTATTCCTTGGATTGAAGCTAGGTTAACTCATACATGTCAAAAAGGACCCATGGATAGTTCTCATAAAGGATAAATACAATCCAAATGCGTTTGGTTGGATTTCCATAGGTCAATTGTTGTTTTCACTTAAAATAGTGTCCATTTTTAACAAAAGAGAGACACTTTGAGTGATACCGGCCACATTGTGCCTTAGATTGAAGCGGGGTTGACTCTTACATGTAAAAAAAGACCCTTGGATATTTTTCCTATAGGATCAAGACAATATGAATGCTTTTGGTCAGATTTCTATATGTCCGTTGTTGTTTTCACTTTAAATTTAGTCCATTTTAAACAAAAGTCTAACACTTTGAGTGATACCGGCCACACCATGCCTCAGATTGAGACGAGGTTGAATCATACACATCAAAATTGACCCATGTATCATTCTCCTATAGGATCAGGATAATCCAAATGCATTTAGTCATATTTATGTCGGACAGTTTCTGTTTTCACTTAAAATTGTGTCCATTTTAAACAAAAGAGAGACACTTTGAGTGATACCAGCTATACCATGCCTCATATTGAGATGGTATTGACTCATACACATCAAAAATGACCCATGGATCATTATAATAAAGGATCAAGACAATCTTGAATGTGTTTGGTCATATTTTTGTAGGTCATTTTTCTGTTTTTACTTAAAATTGTGTCCATTTTAAACAAAAAAGAGAGACACCTTGAGTGATACCAACCACACCATGCCTTGAATTGAGGAGGGGTTTACTTTAAAACGTCTCAAACTACCCATGTATAGTTCTTTTATAGGATCTAGATAATCCAAATGCGTTTGGTCGGATTCCCATAGGTCAGTTGGTGTTTTCACTTTAAATTGTGTCCATTTTAAACAAAAGAGAGACACATTGAGTGATACCGGATATACCGTGCCTCATATTGAGACTAGGATGACTCATACACATCAAAAAGGACCCATGGACCATTCTCGAAATGGATCAAGAAAATACGAATGTGTTTGGTCAGATTTTCGTAGGTCAGTTGTTGTTTTCCCTTAAAATTATGTCCATTTTAAACAAAAGAGAGACACTTTGAGTGATACCGGCCACACCATGCCCCATATTGAAGATTGGTTGACTCGTACATGTCACAAAGGAGCCATGGATAATTCCCATATAGGATAAGCTAAATTCGAAGGTGTTGGGTTGGATTTCCGTAGGTCAGTTATTGTTTTCACTTAAAATTGTGTCCATTTTAATCAAACGAGAGACCATTTGAGTGATACCAGTCACAACATGCCTCAAATTGAGGCCAGGTTGACTCATACACATCAAAAATGACCCATGGATCATTATTTTAAAGGATGAAGACAATCTGAATGTGTTTGGTCTGATTTCCATAGGTCAGTTGTTGTTTTCACTTAAAATTGTGTCCATTTTAAAAAAATGAGAGACACCTTGAGTGATACTGTCCATACCGTGCATCATATTGAGGTGGGGTTGATTCTTACACATCGAAAAAGACTGATGGATCATTATCTAATAGGATCAAGACAATTTGAATGCATTTGGTTGGATTTCTATAGGTCAGTTGTTGTTTTCACTTAAAAATGTGTCCATTTTAAACAAATGAGAGAC
Organism: Viscum album; assembly: GCA_963277665.1. NCBI lineage: Eukaryota > Viridiplantae > Streptophyta > Magnoliopsida > Santalales > Viscaceae > Viscum > Viscum album. Next base: position 675,980,904 of record OY728159.1, on the reverse strand, counting down.
CCTTTGAGTGATACTGGTCACTCCGTGCCTCAGATTGATGCTGGTTTGTCTCATCCACATCACAAAGGACCCATGGATCTTTCTCATAGGATTTAGACAATCAGAATGTTTTTTGTTCGATTTACATAGGTCAGTTGTTGTTTTCACTTAAAATTGTGTCCATTTTAAACAAACAAGAGACCCTTTGACAGATACTGGTCACACCATGCCTCATATTGAGGCATAGTTTATTTTACACATCACAAAAGACCCATGGATCGTTTTCTTAAAGGATCAAGACTATCCGAATGCGTTGGGTCAGATTTCTCTAGGTCAGTTGTTGTTTTCACTTAAAATTATGTCTATTTAAAAAAATGAGAGAAACGTTGAGTGATACCAGCCACACCGTTCCTCGGATTGAGGCAGGGTTGACTCATACATGTCCCCAACAAAACCATGGATTGTTATCCTGTAGGATCACGAAAATACGAAGGAGTTTTTTCAGATTTACGTAGGTGATTTTTTTTGTTTTCACTTAAAATTGTGTCCATTTTAAACAAAATAGGGACACTTTGAATGATACCAGCCACACGAGGCCTCAGATTTTGGAGGGGATTTTCTCGTACACGTCTAAAAGGACCCAAGGATTTTTATCCTATAGGATTAACTCGATCCTAATGCATTTGGACATATTTCCGTAGGTTAGTTGTTGTTTTCATTTAAAATTGTGTCCATTTTAAACAAACGAGAGACCCTTTGAGAGATACCGGTCACACCGTGCCTTGGATTGAGGATGGTTTGACTCTTAAACATCAAAAAGGACCCATGGTTCATTATCGAAAAGGATAAAGAAATTTTGGAATTTGTTTGGTTGGATTTCCGTAGGTCAATTGTTGTTTTCACTTAAAATTGTGTCCATTTTAAAAAAATGAGAAACACTTTGAGTGATACCAGCCATACCATGCCTCAAATTGAGGCGAGGCTGACTCATACACATCGCAAAAGACCCATGGATAGTTATCCTATATTATTCATACAATATGAACGTGTTTGGTCAGATTTTTTGTAGGTTAGTTATTGTTTTCACTTAAAATTGTGTCCATTTTAAACTAACGAGAGACCCTTTGAGATATACCAGTCACACCGTTCCTTGGATTGAGGCCGGGCTAACTCATACACATCCGAAAGGACCCATGGATCATTATCTTAAATTACTAAGATAATATGAATGTTTTTGGTTGGCTTTTCATAGGATAATTGTTGTTTTCAATTTAAATTTGGTCCATTATAAACAAAAGGGAGACACTTTGAGTGATACCGGCCACACCGTGCCACGGATTGAGGCAGGGGTGAATCGTACAAGTCCCCAACGCACCCATGGATCATTCTCCTAATGTATCGACACAATCAGAATGTGTGTGGTTGGATTTCCATAGGTCAGTTGTTTTTTTTCCTTAAGATTGTGTCCATTTAAAAAAACAGAGAGACACGTTGAGTGATACCAGCCACAACATGCCTTGGATTGAGACGAGGATGACTTTTCCATGTTGCATAACTACCATGGATTGTTCACTTATAATATCAAGACAATCCGAATTCATTTGGTCAGATTATCATAGGCAAGTTGCTGTTTTCACATAAAAATGTGTCCATTTTAAAAAAATGAGAGACACTCCGAGTGATACTGGCCCCAACGGGCCTCATTTTTAGGAGGGCTTGACTCTTACACTTCATAGAGGACCCATGGAACGTTATCCTATATGATCAACACAATCTTAATGCATTTGGTCAGATTTTTGTAGGCCAGTTGTTGTTTTCACTTAAAATTGTTTCCATTTTAAAATAAGAGAATCCCGTAGAGTGATATCGGTCACATCGTGCCTTGAAGTGAGGTCGGGATGACTCGTACATGTCACAAAGAACCCATGGATCATTCTCGTAAAGGATCAAGACAATAATAATGTGTTTTGTCGGATTTCTATAGGTCAGTTGTTGTTTTCACTTAAAAATCTGTTCATTTTAAAAAAAATAGAGACACATTGATTGGTTAATCATTCTTGCATGTTGCTGGTGCATATAATCTATTAAAATGGGAAAGTGACTCATTGGAGAATGGAGGTTTTATTTAATAACAATTAACATTTTTCTATGAACATTTACGTACTACAATGTTTCATCTTTTGATCACCTTATGCCCTCTCAAAAATGATCAAAAATTGTACACATCCCCAAGTAAGATATTCATGGTATTTGTGTACAATCTTCCATCAGGTATGTGGCCCACTAGTTTTTGAACAAATCTATATCGCCTTGTGAGTATTAGGATTTTCGGCAGTCAGAGTAGTACTGCAAAATATAAAAATAATAAATTAATAAATAAATTAAATGAACTAAAAGTTGTTTTTGAAAATACCTTTTTAGGGATTCTAGTTTGTTGATGAAAAATGATCTCTTTCATAAATGTACAAAAATAATAACTGTAATCATTATCCTTTGTTTGTTTTATACACTATAAAAATTTAGTTTTTAAGAGAATAAGTAACTTGGGTTGAGATGTGTTTGGATAGTGAAATTTTATTATATGTACCCTGATATTTGTCCAGATCTAGTAGTTGCTCAACTCTTTATGCCTAGCCCATGTCCATATTCTTTTTTTGGACAATAATGATACACCGCCCTATCATGACATAATCCTCATTAAAATATTATATAAATTATATTACATGATTTTTAGACCTAAAACGTAGGATTTAGAGTATTATAGATTCACAAACTCTATCATGTGTGGTCGGTTTGATTGATATCTTTGCTTTGAATCCAGAAAATAAATCTATGAAGTATCCAAGATCATCACAATTAGCATCTAATGTTTCTTAAAAACAGAAAAACGAATAAGTGATAAAAGAAGTAAAATATAATTGATATGCTTTAATCATAGAGTTTTACCCCTGCATGGTGGGTATTAGGAAGAGTCTGTCATTTGTAATCTTGCATTCAAATGTTTTCTGCAAGCAGTTCACTATTTCCTTCTTTTTTGATGGCTCTAATTTTGTTAAATGTGTTGATGTGGTATGAGGACTAATGAGTATGAATTTTGGCTCATGAGAAAATTCCTTCAACTGTTTTTCATATATACATATGTCAACAATATAAAATGAATTTAGTCATAATTGGCACATTAGAACAGCTTTTAGAAAATCAATTCATGAAAACATATCACGTATATATATATATATATATATGTGACTGTGATGCCTAGCCAACCATTTTCAAGGATCTAATTTACATTTTTAGCTGTAATGAAATATTGACTATCTTCTCCGTATATTTTATTTTCGAAAACCAATATATGACTACTACCACCTCTTAGCTTCGTATCCACATGAGTCTTCAATACTAGTAATTGTGGATAGAGAATAAGTGGTGTTATTGTGTTTTCAGTATCTCTTTGGGATCGGCAGGTCGATCATTTAGATGGCTTTGAGATGACTTTTTTCACCCCCTTTCCTTTCTCCATATATAATAAAATTCAATGGTTCATACCCTTTTTTCATTAATTGTTAATGGTTTAGCTTGAAAAAAAGGAAATAAATACCACTTTGTCTGCTTGTACTCTGACATGTTCTGACGGCCATGCAATGAATGTTCCAATAGCCTTTTTGATCGTAAGAATATCATCTTCATCATGTGGAATAGGTATCTGTGCATTTGGCTCATGATCTACAGTAATCATCAATTTCAGATGATCTTTTGGAAGTGGTCTGTTATGCAGCGTGTCATCTGGGATGTTGAACACTGTAGCCCTTGATACAAGGTGATAGGTGGGTGTTGACAAATATAAATCACAATGATTATCACCTTATAGAAGATGAGTACATGAAAAGTATCAGTGTTTTTCTGATTCACATTTCATGAGAACAGTGATTAGAATATTGATTACCACGGCTAAGATAGCTCTTTGAGGGGAATGGCTCACCTCAAGGATGGTAGGGGTGGGGGGATCTTCACACACTGGTTTTTCATGAGTTGTGTCTTCTCATAGCTTCCCACCCATAAAAGTTTCTACCAACTCTACCTACCATTGCAATCGTTCTTCAAGGGTTTCTAGCATTTCTCTCATTTGTTTAAATTTTTCATCTCTATCATATTTTTTTCTTCTTCTCAAAATATACTTGGTGTGTAACCCCAAACCCCTCACCTCTGACCAGACCGTATTGTTCTGGCTACTTCAAAGTAGTTGATAATAGGTCTGCATCTTCTACAAGAGTAGCTGATTCCTATGACTATCGGATATAGGAAAATAACTGATTATTTTTATGTAATAGAAATTTTAAAAAAATATTTTTATCGTCTTGGTATACATACTCATATTTCCCACACTTTTTCTGTGTTCTCATTTACTATCTTCCCATCCTTATTCACACGTACCTCCTTCCATAGCGCATGACATGGGATTGATGTGTCTTTGGTTTTAGACTCATCAATCTACATATATATGTAGAAAAATAGTTATGATTTTGATTATTGTCACCTAACAATATTACTGTAAATTTAAAATACATACCATTTTCTATTCTAGTGAAGCATAGCCCATCATTACTTTATGATGGGGGTATGTTGGTTTTGATGCATGTTCCATATTCTTATTATTGAGTTGTTGTTTCATAAATGTAATATTGACAATCAATGTGATGAATACATGTATCCTCAAACAACATATTATCACCCACAATGTACCTAAAACTTCTCATCCCCACAACGAACAATAATTGCATCCCATGCTTCTTGGGATATCTGGTGAGCGTAGAGAATGGGTGGGTGTGGGTTTATTTTACCTTTGGAATATTTTAGGTGACATCTTGTTATAATAGTGAGAAAACCTCAATGAATCCTTCCTGTAAGCCTTAGTACCTAATCCTTGTGTGAATCTTATACTATAAATGTACTCTGAAAGAGATTGAGAAGAGTAAGATAGTGTTTCATTATTTTATTTTCTAGTAAATTAAAGAAATAAATTAATAATGTTACTGTAATTTCTTCCCAGATCACTGCCTTCAGCCCAGACACAACATGGTTCAATGAATCTATATCAATCGACACACATTGCAAAGTGAAAACTCTAATGTAACTACTAAACATATCCTTGTTTGGATTCACATGCTGACCTCATGCATTCCATCCGACAACAAATTTTCTTCCCTTGCTTTTTTCCTTGAGAACTTTTGCTAACATCATCAAACTAAGACACACCTGTGTTTTCTGTCATGCTGGTCATCCATTACCTACTATTTCATTGATATCAACATCATCTATATGTTCATCTAAAATGGTATCAATAGCATGTGCTGATGGTTTTAGGACCTCAACACTAGGAGGAAAAACAAGCTGGGAAACTTGATGTTGCTCTGCACTGTGAGCAGCCATAGCAGGAGCAACATTAGCCACAACAGCAGCAGCTTGAGAGACTAGTTAATCCTCAAGGTTAGGAGAAACCGAATTTGTAGAAGTCATTATCTGTAAAAGTGGTCGGACAGTTACTTTAGATTACATAAATTTAGTAATGATAAGATAGTAACATGAGATAACAAGATAAATATTACGAACAAAATATAACTTGTTTATTGAGCTCTCATTCTTTTTTTCAAAGGATGAAGGGATTTGACACCTCTATCAATTATCTAAATTCTTTCAGTGTGGTCTCCTCTAACATACAAAACATCATCTACATTGGGACCGATGTGAAATGATTGCAACATACCACTGAAAGGATCGTCCTCAACTGAATTTTCATCGGACCCTTCAGTAGTTTTGGACGATAACAGAACAATCGACCACTTTAGGATTGTGGGATATGGAACATAAAAAAAATTGTACCACTTGTGATGCCATTATAAAATGTTCATATTTGTACCCTTCTTTACTAAAATCAACATTCAAAAATACCCATTCATCTATTTTAACACCACTATTGTTATCAACCCATTTTCATAGAAAAATCAGCAATTGTAATGTCATGTAATCCAACTCCCATATTAGTTTAATAATGCCAAAATATGACATATTTGAAAAAATTGGATTTCTGTCCTTACTACAAGAAACATGCATCGCTTCAGCCACTAGTGTAACTGCACTATTTTGTATGGTACTATCTTCATCACGTTCATCTGTATAGAATGTATAACCATTAAGTACATAACCACTGTAAGATAATACATACACACTTGGTCTGGTGGCTATCCATCAATGTTGTCTGAAATTGAATTTGGAATTTAATCCAACTTCTTAAAATTATGGTCATGAAACCATCAAAGAAACTGGTGATTATGTGTATCTGATAACCATTTTTCAACCCTCGATGGATTCATCTGTCTAAGAATTTTTTTGTGAGTTTAAATATATGGAGAAACATCTCAACTGTTATGAAAAATATAAATGTGGGACTACTCCCGATCTGTAATACTAATTGTCACAACATATATTCCTGAAATTCCATCACCCTCAATTCATCCAGTGTGCTAAGATTTTGGGAGACCAATGCTTTCCAAATCAGATAGGTATTCGATACAAAATTCAATGGCTTCCTCAAAAATATATCGCTCCACTATACAACCCTCTGGACGACATCGATTTTTTGACATTCCCTTCCAAAATCTTTATATATAGTTCAACTGGATTAATCCTTCTATTGTGCATAGGACCAAAAAGTTGAATCTCTCTCACCAAGTGAATCATTAAATGAACCATCATATCAAAGAATTTTGGTGGGAAGAACATTTATAATTCACATAATATGATTAAAATTTCTTTTTCTATAGCTGGAAATTTTTTCGGGTCTAAAACTTTGCTACATATAGCTTTGAAAAAGAAACAAGGTTTGGTTATTGTATGATGAACATTCTTGGAAAAAATGCAACGTAAAGCTATATGAATTAGATCTTACATAAAAACATGGTAGTTATGTGATTTCAATCCTTTAAACTTCAAATAATTCATTGATACCATGTTTTTGATATTTGATGAATACTCCTCTGGAACCTTTACATCATTGAAGAAGTTGCAAAACTGATATCTCTCCTCTCTATAAAGAGTATAAGCAGCTGGAGGAAGAAATATTCGATTTTCACCCTTCACAGGAGCCAACTATTCTCGTATTCCCATGTCAACCATGTCCAACCTTGACTTCATTCCATCATTATTTTTTCCAGGGGCATTTAGAAATGTTCTGATTACACTGTCACATACACTTTTTTCCACATGCATCACATCAAAAAAATGTCTGACGTACAAACATTTCCAGTAAGGTAATTTAAAAAAAAACTGATCCTTTTTTGCAATCGATTTTCATAAGTTTTTTTTAAAATGGTTTACCAAAAACAGTGTTAACATCTTTTACTTTCTCAAACCGCTGATCACCTATTAGTGTAGACGGTGCTGCGCATTGTTCTGAGCATCCATTGAATGATGTCGTCCAAGATCGTTACTTATGCCGACGAGGTATAAATTTATAATGTACTAGAAACATATATTTTGATGAATGTTTCAACCTAATTGATTATGTATCTTCTTCGCACAAGGGACACCATTGAGTTCCTTTAATGCTATAGGCTGAAAATTTTATATATGTAGGGAAATCATTTATTGCCCCATAAAATATCTCTCTCAACGTTAAGTATTCAATTTTATAAGCATCATACAAAATAACACCTGAATCCAACAATAACTTCAAATCCTCGATCAAAAGATCCAGATAAACATGAATATCGTTACCTGGTTTTTTTGTTCCTGATATAAGCATAGATAACATGATGAATTTCCACTTCATGCATAACGAGGTTGTAAAGTTATAATTTATCAACATAACAGGATATTTACTATGAGTGTTAGTTTTAAAACCAAAAGGATTCAATCCATCAATAGATAATGCTAGACAAAGGTTTCTCAACTCTTTTCCAAATTCAGGATACTCATGATCAATTTTCTTCCATTGAGGAGAGTCAGTCAGATGACATAATTTTCCATCTTTATTTTATTTATCTGCATGCCACGACAATTGTCATGCAGTTCCATGACTTCCATATATACGCCTAAACCTTGGAATGATTGGAAAGACCATACAAAATTCATTGGATTGGAGTCATCTTTCTTGTATAGAGAAGCACAACACATTGGGAATTCGGTAAGTGATTTTTTCTCCTTCAGAAACAATATACAGTCTTTCGGGCACACATGTATTGTTTCAGAAATCATACCCATTGAGTGTAGCATTCGTTTAGCTTCATATGACCGGATTGGGAGTTCATTATCTTCTGAGAGCATGTCATTCAAGAGAGAAAGTAGTTCCGTAAAACTGACATCAGTCCATCTGTTTCCTGCATTCAATTTATACAACATCAGTACAATCGACGATGCTTTATATTTAGTGCAACCAACATACAATGGCATATTTGCACAACTCATTAAAATCTCAAACAATTTTCGGAAATCATGGAGTTCATCTTCAATTGTATTTGTCATTTCCTCAATACAATCATCGTCATCATTGACATATGTAATCACATCCTCTATATGGTCTTCTTCATTATCCGTATTTGAATTCATATCTGATGATCCATAAAATGAAGTTTTATCCCAGCCAGTAGCTACATTCACTTTTTCTCCATGTTTATTCGATCATTTATAACTCCAATCTATTATGTGACATATCAAATGTTCTTCCAACTCCTCTAGAGTAAGTAGTCTAGGATAAAAACAATGTAAACGTGGACAAAGGATTTGTGAAGGATCCTTTTCATGATCCTTTGCAAAATGGAGGAACTCTTTCACTATGTTCTCATACTCTATTGTTAAATGATTAGATTCCATCCAAACATTATTCATATCCATCCTATTTGAATCTAAAATATTAGTATTTATGGTTCAAGTAAAAAAAATACTTCCAAATATAGTAGAATAGAACCACTTCCTTATAAAAATAGATATTAATATAGCCTAAAAATTTACAATAACGATTTGGAAATCATCAGAACTGGGATAGACCCCCATCAAAATAAACATAGTTTCCAAACATAAAGGGGTTCGCAGGGATAATAACTTGTGTCATAGATGGTAAAACTCACACAACATTATCCTCTATGGTTGATCCTCCTCTATCAGGTCAACCCTTCTATAGTCAACTTGTCCATCCTTTCATACCTCACCATCCTAAAATACAAATGGATGAAAACCAGTATCCAACTCTATAAGTAATGAATGTATTATCATAATCTCTACAATAAGTAATTCATTAATTATAATTAATTTATATTCATTATAGTTTCCTCAAATCACCCCAGTCCAAATACAATAATAATCAATAATGATACATCTACCACTCCTAGATCACTTCCCTACATTCAAAATCATCATGCCTAAATACCCATATATCCACACATAAATGTCACAAAAAAATAAAAAACCATATCCACCTCATAACCAAAGTAACCATATGGATTTCAATCAGGTTACTCGATTCATGTGGTGGTGTGCAAGAAATAATAAGAAAATATAATAAGTATATAGTCACATGTAAATCTCAAACTTCTTTGATCATGAGCTGGTGTTAACCAATCTAAAGACCGATCTTAGATAACCCCCCTAGAAAATATAATAAATCATAAATATAGGTCAACATAAACTTTTTATTGATCATAACCCGATTGAGATTCTGGTAATCAACACACAATCTAAGGGTTCCAATGACCTTCTTGGTGAAAAGCACCAGTTCTTCCCAAGGCAACACACTAGGTTAAAAAAATTAATTTGGAAACCAATTCATCCCACTGATTATTTAGATCCTTAAATTTAACTACTTCTATGTGGTAAGATAGAAAAGATAATGGTTTTGTACAAATCACCAATTTGATAGAGAAATCCACCTCCCTATCTAGTGGTAGACCAAAAAACACTAGAGGAACACTTTGGGAAACTCAATAGCTACTAGGGGAAGTTCACTATAATAATCTTCCTACTCTAGTTAAATAGCATAAAATGATATCATCCCACTCAACTCTGGAGGAAAATGTCTAGCTCGACTAGACCTCAGGTCTGATTGTCTCTAGAAAACATGGAATTCCTCATCAGGGGCAGTGAAGGACACCCCCGATGTTAATAGTAAATCCAAGATATATTATAAACTATTCAGTACATTCTGACAATAATATATAGGGGAATCATTTTAAGAACAAAAAATATCATATGATGTAAATTTCTAAAAAAGAGAAAGCATGAGAGGGGAATCAAAGACCTTACTCCCACTTTATCTAGATAAATGTTAAAATATCTATCACATAATCCATGAGATATATTATAAGTGTCAATAGTTCTATATTGAGGTTTGATATGAAATAATGATGGAAACCAATATCAAATAAAACATACATTAAAGAAAAATAAATTGAAATGGTGCCTCTCACTATCACACGACCCGCATCAATTTCTACTGGAGATTAATCTACTGCATGAAGTTGAATCGTTCCTAATACATGTTTCTAGGATCCCATTGTAATTGAATAATATTAATATGGTTTGGTACCTCTCAATATTTATGATTCCATTCAACTACACAGGGTAGTAAAAACCTGTAAAACCGTCTTCAAGTGGGTTTAATGTCTGTAATAGATGTAAATCTTCAATTCTTCCATGAAATAATTCTTTGAGTGTTCAATCTTTCCACATTGGAAAAAGTCATTTGGCCTTTACTAGACACTACAGATGATCTAGAGGAAGTTTTCAATAAAATACCACCACCACTTTTTTCATTATGAGGCTCATTCTACATTCTATTCCAGTTATAGGATCCACTAAATCTACCAATGAAAATATAAGTAACTCTTGTTAACCATAACATAATTGTCATGCCAATTTCTTCCATCAGTTCTTTATCTAGAACATAAATATTTTAGGTAAACATTATCATAAATACTTGATATTGGATATCTGATCAAAGACCCATATAAAACCTATGGGACTTTATATTCTTTTTTGACACCACTTCAAGTGAAAGCTGAGAAAGTTTAGAAAATTTATTAGTATATTGAGTCAATGTATAATAATCTTAGATGAGGTTGAGAAACACAAAGGACTTACCCGATACCATCTAATCTAGATATAATTTCTCTGTAAAAAATTTCTAGAAGTATTTTCAATATACGACCCCATTTAGATTAACTACAACTATACCACCACTTTCACATACACATTACAAGCATCATAAGCACATAAGGATATCACCACTTTCACATTTTCACATTTTCACATGGATCCAATGATCGACATCTCACACCAAACCCACTATTTTACACAAAAATCCACTTTCCATTTCACATGCACACTAAAACCATTTAGAAACACATTTCACACCACTTTAAAAATTTATGAAACACATTTGGAAACCCAAAAAGAAGAACACATATGGAATCCAACCATTCCCATGAAAAAATCCCCTTTTAAACTCATACTCACATAAAATCAATTTTAAAACATGTTTCAAATCACATTCAAAATTCAAAGACACATATTAGGTTAAAAAAATAGAACATGAAACAAAAATGATTTTCTCTTATAATATGCACATTAAACACATTCAAAACATTAATTCATTTTGAAAAATCATTTCATTTCACACCTTTCACACAAGACATAAAATATATTTAAGAAAAATTTCAACAAAGATAACATGAAACATAAAACCATTCCTTTAGAAAAAAATTTCTTCACATGTGGATCTCAAAACCATTCCAAAACATATTTTGCACTTATAAATTAATCCATAGAACACATTCATGAAACTAAGAAAGCATATCAAAATCATCTAATAATGTAAAATCATTGAATCACTTACCACACACTTGGAATCATCCGGAGGTAGAGGTGCACGGGAGGAGGCGCCAACCGAAGTGAAATGGAGGAGTAGGGTTCGCGGGGAGTAGGTTTGTGAAAAGAGGAGTAGAATTTGGGTTTTCAGGGAGGAGGATCCTACAAAGGGGATATAGGGGGAGGGTTAGGAGAAGGGCTAGAGGCAAAGGTCCTACCACGCGATGATCGGGGGCGGCAGAGGTCCGACAATGCGAGGATCAGGGGAAACGGACGTCCGACAATGCGAAGATCGGGGGTAGCGGAGGGGAGTTGCAATGATACAGTACCATGAGAGCTTTAGGTCATGATAAACCGAGGAGAATGTGTGACCTATTTTTTAAAATATGGGACTACGGTTTTATCAGTGCTAAAAAAGTGCTAATAAAGGCGACCTTTATCAGTGATAAAATGTTAGCGCCGATAAATTATTCTTGTATGAGGGCTAAAATTTTAGCGCTGATACATGCCTTCTTTATAAAAGCTTTTCTAGCACTGATAATGATTTTATTTATTAGTGCTTCTTTAGGGATGATAAAGGTTGCCCTGTATCAGCGCTAAAATTTTAGCGCTGATAAAGATTCCCAGTATCAGCTGTCACAACCCATCCTCGGGGCCCGTGCCGTGACTGCCCCAACCCCGCCTTCCATAGGCCAGGGGCTGGCAACTATCCCCAAAGGCGTAAATCCCGATAACTGGGAAGACATTGCCTTTATAAAAGTAAAAAAACACCACAGAGTACAAGCAGAAGTAATACACTAAGTACAAAAGAATGTGCTGAAAAGTAAGCAGGCCAGAATACAAACCAAACTGAAAGTAAAGCTACAACTGAATGAAAGTACAACAGAAAAGTAAAAAAACTAGAAAAATAGAATCTTCTTTTGGGTCGTCCTCCTAGAAACCTACCTGAAGGGTAGGTACAAATAGCACAGCTCCTGGATCGTCCACCACGGATCCGACCTGAAGGGTAGGTACAGATAGCCTCCAAAACGCACTCACCAGTCAACCTCCTCCGAGTGTCGTCTCATCGTGAAATCCACCTCCAGATACTGACTCGTCGTGAGGTCCACCTCTGGGTACCGTCCAGTCCTCGAACACTCGTCCTCTGTCAGCGCTGCCCGTCGTCTGCAACCAACACAACGAGGTGCGGGCATAGCCCGTGAAGGGGTGAGTATATGGTACTAAGAAGGGACCCCAAGACCCTCATGGTCTCACTAAATCTAACAAGGATAACAACAAAGAAGGATCTCAAAAGATAACCGTCACTTAGGTATAATCCCATACTTATACCTAAGTTATCAAGTAACCCATCTCAATCATGAGGAAACACAAAGGTTATGAAAACAACGGATAACCACTACCTAGGTATATTCCCATACATATACCTAAGTTATCAAGTGACCCATCTCAATCATGAGGCAAACACAATGGTCATAGACTCAGCTCAAACCAGGATTTTCATTAATGAAACCATAACTGTTGAAGAGCCTCATCTATGATGAGTACAATGATCCTGTCACGACTCTGAGGTACTTCTCACTAACTTAAGACTGCTGAGATACTCCTCCTGTCGAGTACCACAGGTCATCCACCTCACAAAGTATTTTTCCTCCGCCATGCGTCTGCCACCTCACACAGTAGTGCTCTCCCTCATAGCCTACATAGGTACTCCTCCTATCGAGTACCGCAGGTCTGCCACCTCACAAAGTAGTGCTCCTCCGCCATGGTTCTTCCACCACACAAAGTAGTGCTCCCCACTGGGCTATGCAAGTCACTCCGAATCGAATCAGACAAGAAGTCATCAGGTCTCAACCAACTACAAGGTCTACGTACTCTGTACGCTCATCTCCAGAAGGGTCCGCTCCACGATCTACAGGTTGATACTCCAAGTATCAGAAAGTACCACAAAGAATAATCACAAAGGGCTGCCTAGTCATAGGGGTCTCAACGCAATAGATGGCACATCAATCGGACGCTCGGTCTGTGAGTTATTAGCATTTTCGTCCGAGGGGCCCGGTTAGTTTCGTGTACGAAACAACCCGACCATATCTCAACTGTACCCTAAACTCACATAGGGTATACATATAGGGAATGTTTCTCAACGTGATCACCAACGCCGATGACGGTTCGTCAAACGAACATCCAATCTAAAAGTTATCGGCTTTTCCGTTCCAGGGGCCCGATTGGATTTCGGGTACAATCCCACCCGTCCATACTCCAACTACGTCCAAACCTCAGGTGAAGTATGAAAAAAGTTCTATCTCATTAAGAGGAATACAACAAAGTTGACAGCACATCAATCGGACGTCCGAAGCTCATGTTATAAGCATTTCCACTCCGAGGGCCCTGTTGGTTTCGTGTTCGAACCAACCCTGCCATACCCAAGTTCTCCATAACCTTGAGTGTAATATACCTAAATGATCGTCTCGATCCAAGGATCAAATCACAACTGATGGTGCGTCGATCAGAGTTCTTTAGCCCATGGTATGGGCTTTTAAGCGAACCTGTCCGGTTTTAGGGGGTTTTGGGCCCGGACCAACCCGGCCCAAGACCCCATGGGTCGGCCCGAACCGGGCGACCCGACCTGGGTCGGGTCCGGACCAAAATGGGCCGGCCCGCCCCGGCCGGCGTGGCCCGGCCCCGGTGGTGCAGCCCGACCCGGCGCCGGTGGCACGACCTGGTGCGGCCGGTCCCGCCGGCACGGCCGGTCCAGGCCGACACGAGCGTCTCGCGTGCCGTGTGAGTGCGGTAGGGGGGGAACCACCACCCCCTTTGATGGAGCGGCGGACCCCTACAAGTCCGCCCTGCTAGAGTTGACCAGGGGTTCAACCCCTGGTTTTCCGGAATCTTGCCAGCCGTAACGGCAGGCCAGCGGATCATGCGGGACTAGTTGGTCCCACCCTTCATCGAACCGGCGGCCGGCGGCTCCGACCACCCGCCTTTTCTCCACCGCGGCCCATGGCCCCATACTTTGTCCGACCGGCGCGTCGCGACGGCGCCGCGCCCCTCCGTCGCGTCCCCGCTCCGGCCTCGGTGTGTTCGTAGTTCTCCGGCGCCGGGCGACGGCGCTGTGCCCCTTCACTGCGGCCCGACTCCGGCCGCAGGTTCGTTTGGCCTTAAGGGCACCGCGCGATGGCTACGTGCATCTTCACCACATTTCTTCATGTATTTGTGTGGTGGAACTGCATCACGCCACCTTCTTTTGAACTGCAAAAAACACAATCATCAAAGGGGAAGGAGGGTCAGCCGTGTTCGAGCGGTCCGACCTCCCCCCGTTATTACGATAATAGGTAGCCCAAATTGAAGTCGATGAATGAAAAAAGAATAATTCAAGGGAAAAAACAATAAACCACTACCTCAATAATGAGTTGAAGATCGAAGAGCGTTGCGGAAATGGCGTCGCGAGGTAAAGCTTCGTATGCGCTTGACAAAGATCGTCCGAGGTGGAGCGGCGTCTCACACCGGCTGTGGAGAGGAGTAGAAAGGTACATCGTCTTTCATTGGTGTCGGTGTTCATCATCGGAGAGTGGCGTTCTTCGTGTTCTTCAACGAGGAAGATAAACTTCTTCACAGGTAAGATCGCTCCCTCTCTCAAAAACCCAACACAACAAAGCAACCCCCAAAATAAAATAAGTTTTATTCTTATTTTATTATAACATTCCATGCATTTTTGTTTTTTAAAATTCAAATGCATAACCCTAAATTAATTTAACCATTGGCATGATTTAATGTGAAAGGATGTCACATTATTTAATACAATAGGGTTTTAAGGGGAAAAGTTAAGGGGGATAGGGAATTTGACGGGGTGGGGTTCCTGTGGGCCCCACCTCACCATTATTCACACTTGATTAGTTCCCCAACTTCCACTCATGGTTAGAAGAAAAATTTGTTCCACAAATTTTATTTACATCACCATTTAACCTCAAAATTTAATCAACTCCTTCTGAGCAAATGCACCATCGGAAAAGGTGTTCTTAAGAAATTATCGGCGCTGCGGTTTCATCGGTGCCCTCGAATTCCAATTCCGAGCACCGGTTCAAAAGTTAGGAAATCCCACTCATTCATTCACTGAACATACCCGAGCTAAACTTTGGAAATTGATTCCGGGCACACTGGGCCTCGAAATCAGGTGTCTTCAGAAGCCATAAACTCGAAAAATTCCAAAAAAAATTAAGAAAAAATTTTCCTTGAAATTTCTGGGTCATTACATCAGCGCTAAAATTTTAGCACTGATACAATGTTTCCTTAACAACGGTTTTTTCTTAGCGTTGATATAAGGTGGTGCTTCCCTTTCCCATTCTTGTAGTAGTGAGTGGGAGCCTGGGTGGGTTTATATTGGAAAGGTGAGGGAATTATTTATTATTTAGGTTTGGGACACCTCACATTAAACTAATCCAAACCACAAACCAGCCAATGGTTTTTGCCCATGGTTTTGGGAAAATGAAAGTGGAAAATAATATTTTATAAGGACAAAGTCAGAACATCGAAAAATAATGGGGTAGCATATGTGGAGGTAAGTCACACTCCCAAGGAAATAAATTTAAAAAGACAAGATGTTTAATAAGCCTTGAAGGGTCCATTAATGCATTGTAAAATAAGTCAATCAAACCCAAAATCTCATTATATTAATGGTAAAACATATATTGGCCTAATATAGGGCATATAGTAGTTTAATACATCACTATTGGGTCATTATGATGTCATAAAACACATTATACATTTAAACAGTATTTAATTTTTATCCAAATATTTGACTTTCTCAGAAAATTATGAAAAATTCACCATTGAATAATTTCGACATCCTGAATCCAGAAATAATATTTATTTTATCTAAATAATTTTCTAAATATGTTAATTTTCACTTTTAAATTAGTCATTTATAAAAAATTCACAAGTTTTCACAGAAATGTATTTCAAACCTAAATAAAAATTAAGATTTTGTTCATAAAATTATACAATCATTTATATTTAATAAAAATTAATTTAAACACAATAATAATAGTTTATTAAAATATTATTTAATTAAAATATATATTAATTCATTAGAATAGATTTCTTAGTTGAATATTGAATAAAAATACCATTTTTTATTTAAAACCCATCAATAAGGTAATAATAATAAAATGAATGTATATTAATTATTATATAAAAAAATAATGTACATGAACATAATGATAATGTCTTGTTACATAACCCCTTATAACACCCACATAAGACCGAAGGGTAAGGTGTACGATGGTGACTGACTCTTGGGGTGGCTCGGATAACATTGCTTGGCTATTAATCTCTATCAACTTCCACTTCTCTTGTAGGTGGTTCTCTTCAAGCATATCATATTCATGATCGGCCTGGGCTTGGTCAAGAGCAAAGGCGAATGACGCCACCTTCTTTCCAAGATCTGAAAAATGGGCTTCCTATGGGGCACGTCTACTGGATGAGTCCATCGCTTCCTCAATTTGAGTAAATTGGATTTGTTAAACCACTATATTTATACTAATAATGTGATCACTTTTCAATGACTATATTAGAAATAGTCACAATTATTAACAGTATTTTAAAATTTAAAAACATAAAACCAAAGGGGTTGAAATTTTATAAAAAAATTTTACTAATGAGACATTTAATTCGATGAATAGGGATTTCCATTAATTAATGTTTGGGTCGTTACAATAAATCTCAAACTCTAGTGTTAATAAGATTATGGAGTAATCAGGAATTTATGGATGAAGGAGGAGAGGAGAAAGTAGGGAAAGGAATAAAATTAATGAAGGTACATTAAGAAAATTTCTTATAGAATATCAACTCCTTGAAAGACCGTTGAGGACCTTGGATCTGGTCTTTTGGTGATACAATCAGCACTTGGACATCATTACAGTTAAGAGGAGAGGTTTAATAAGATATTTGAGGAGATACAAGTATTTTTTGGTCAAAATAGGGATGTGAGAGTTGTTATTTATACTTGAGTAGAGGATAGTTTAAGTGATTTATTTATTTATTATTTTATAATAAAATCTAACCATATAGAGGTGGAATTAAATTCCACCACATTTTCATGTAATTAATGTTTTATTTTATTATAAGGGTTAATCCACACATTAACCAACAATTAAATTTTGTAGTTTTTAGGTATGATAAGATTTTAACTTTTTTCTTTAACCCTTGAAAAAATTATACTTTTGTTACTGTAAATAATTTTTTTACAATTGTAATCTTTTATAACTAAAAATAAATTTGACCTTAAAACCTATTCTGGAACTTATTATTCTAAATATGGAATTAATTTTACCTAATCAAATATACTTAATCTGGGAAATTATATTTATAATTAATTATGGTTAAAATACTGAAAAGTGGGGGTTTAATGTGAAATGTTCCAATGTTTTAAATGGTTTTATATATAATATCAATTTGAAAATTATTCCTGTGAAAAAAATTAGATTAAATGATAAAAACATTATACAAATATACTTTAAATCCTATTAAAATGATATTCTATTAATATAAATAAATTAGATTATTTTTTTGTAATTAAAACACGTTTTTTAAATATTCATTAAAATATATAATTTATAATACAAATACCAAAAATTTATCCAAACAGAATTTTTATGTCCCTGTTCCAAATAAGAAGTTTATTTTGACAAATATAACTTATTAATGTTCAAAATCTATATTTAAATTGAATTTTCCATCAAAATGGTGTAAAAATACATTTTAGAAAAAACACTCATTTTATTCATAAAATCATATTTGTTCATATACAATGTCTAGAAAGCACATAATATGAATTTTAAAGATTTCTATGAATTTATATATCATTAATATAATCCAAAAATAATAATATGAACAAAATACTCTCATTTAAATATGATTTCATTTAAATAAGTCTATTATATTCTATTGGGTTTTTAAATTTCATAATTAATTTAGTAAACAATGAATCATTATATAAAAATGTGTATACCATATATTTATAATTCATTTAATTCTTTTCATTCCCAGTATTCTAATGGCTATATAATGACTATCATATTTAATAAAAATATTAAGTTGTTCATTTATGCCAAATGTGGCATATCATGTATGATATCAAACATAGTGTTTTATTTAAAAAAACTCTCGATTTCACATTCTCCCACTTTTTAGAAATTGCATCCTCACAATTTGAATTGGGGTCAGTAACTAAGGTATGACATGTCAAAATACCTTTATTGAAATACCACATCATAAAAAACATTAACAAAACATCCACATTAAAAGAAATAAAGGAAAGTATGAAGGTTACCTAAGATAACACATACTAGGGTTCCATGTAGGAAAATATGGATACAAAAGAGAAAAATAATGATCATGTTCTGATGGAGAATAATATATATCATTTTAATGAAAATTTAATAATAAAAAAGCTATAGATTTTGGATGGGTTAAACAACAATTGAATTCTTAGAAGGAAAATTAAATGAAAATAAATTTCAATTTAAGATAATTTTCATAAAGTTGTGGAATTCATTTACGATATTGACCACGAACATAATAAAACATAATTACATATGAAGTCGTAATTCATCCTTTAATAAATTTACATGAAAAAAATCATCTTTTTATAAAAATAACGAGTATTCATGATGATGTTTTCCTTCTTGAAACCCTAGAATCAACTTATAGAGAATCCCATAATCTATAAAAGATTAACTATCTCTTCATATTGCCTTGAAAAATTAACCAAAAACTAAATGGTTAGGATAAGATCATATAAATCCCCCAAAATAATAAACCATTCTATGATGAGAAACTAAATTAAATCTATAAAATTAAAAAGTAATACTCAAAGTCAAACACATTCCATTTGATAAATAATTTTCCATAAATTTCCTCAAAATATTTCAAACTATGATTGAAACCAAAAAATTAAAAGGATTTGATAACATAGTGTAACACCCTGAGATTTTCAGAGATATATTATTTTTTATTTTTTGATATCATCTGGTGTACGCTACACCAAGATTATATTGTAGTATACACAACAATATAATTGTCTTGAGTTACACGCAAAAGCGACCTTCCTCGATAGCTAGCATGGTATGCAATACCGAGTTTCACTATACAATGATATATTATAATATTATTATGAACTAGCCGTTATGAGTAGTATTAACCGAATTTTTAATTTTATAACATTATAAATCATCTTACACATTTTATAGCGCATGGTATGAGAACTAAATCAATTTTTTTGTATAAAGGAAGTATTTTAAAAAAATGCAGTTTTTTAACATTTTGATGGAGCACCATTTTTAAATATAATTTTTGACAAATTTATAAGTTCAATTTTACAAAATAAAGTAATTATTTTGAATCAGGATATTAAAATTTAATTTATATAAATTGTTCATATTTTTATGATAACTTTAATAGTTTGATAAATAGTAAAAGTATGCTAAATTTAACTTAATAGAAACTTTTTTCATCGAGATACTTTATATGGTTAAATTATAATATTGAATGGTTTTAAAGTATAAATAGAATATAATTTTATCATTTAATATTTTTTATGTCATTATCCTTAATTTTACATTGAATTTATAGGTAAAAACATTTCAATCTTTTTCAATGTTGTAAACAAAAACCCATTTTTTTCGACAACGAGATTATTTTTAAATTAATTACTGCAACTTATGTGTCTTAAATTTGTAAAATTGGATTCAATATTAGGAATCATTATGTACAAATTATTTTAATAGGCTACTTTTGTTTTTAGATATTATGAATAGTAACTACGAAAAATTTTATTTACCAGAGTTAATGGTAAATCAGGTAATTAAGGGTAAAAATAATATTATACCCTAACACTTGTCATAATATAATTGGATGATTATATTTTGTCTTAAAATAAAATTTTATAGAAATGGTATCTATTGGAACCCACTTGGATGAGATTGAGACATTTAATTTATTTTAGAAAGTGAAATATATCTCACTCAAACATTATATAATTAAAGTATTTTTATTATATGGTTATATAGAATATAAATTGGATTATAAATACTCATTTGAAATATAAAATTATTTCCATTATCATGGAAATTTATTTTTATTTTTTATGAAATATATAATTACTGTAATAGCTTATACATTAATGATGCATAAATTATTTATTTATTTGAAAATCAATAATATTGTTTTTATTAAAATAATAATACCCATGAAAAAGAACAAAAACATGACCTAACCTTATTGGAATAGTATATATAACCCATAATCATCCAATTGTCTTCTTTTGTACCATTTGTAACTTTATAGAAGAGGTCATGATATTTATATTATTTTATTTTAAATGATGTCAACGTTGTCACCTTCATAATTTAATAAAGATAATATTTTAAAAGATTGTTGTTTTAGAGGATACATTTGACTAAAATTATTCTTATGAAATATATTAGATTTATCTTCATCATAGTATTTTATTTTTAATTTTAATTCAAAAAATAATTATGTTAATTAATTAAACAAAAATGTTGTAGTAAATATTTTATTAAGAGAAATATCAAATAAATGATTTTAAAAATAATAAAATAAATATTATATGAACAAATTAATGTTCGCCAAGAATTTTATAGATTAAAATAACATTTTAGGAATCTATTAATTTTTTTTAATATATCTCTTGTGTGAATTTTATTTAAATTCAAATAAATGAATAGTGTCAAAATTTACACTATTGATATTTTATAAAAATAATATATTATTAAATTTATTATAATTCATAAAAAATATTTAAAAATTAAAAAATTCAAAATTATGTTTTCCAAAAATTAATAATTTATGTAATTATGTATAATTCACAACACATAAGTATGTATTTATATCACTTTAAATTTTAGAATATTATTACAAAAAAAAATTAAATAGTTTAAATAAGGGTAATCAAAATGATAAGGTTTAACATAAATTACAAACATGATTTAATTTTATTGGTTGATGATATTACACCCCTATTTAATCTCATATTTGAATTTGAGTCATTTTTTTAGATTTTTAAGAGGATTTTGAGTTTATTATAAATTAATATTTTGGAGGTTTCCAAAAGTGACCCTCTCCTCTCTTATAAAAGGGAACCTCCTAACTCTTCTATTAAATCCATTTTGAGCTTTCAAAATTCACCAAACCCTATACTGTTTTCTTCTCCACTTCCCTATAAACATACTAGAGGTCTTTGTCTTCTTCAGAGACCAAATTTAGCATCCTAAGAGGATGTTTAGAAGAGGCACATCGAATAAGAGGTAATATCCTTTACCGATTCTTTCAAACTACTTTCTTATACAACATCCTCTATATATGTTGTATCATTATTAAGTAATAAATACAGTATCACTTGTATACTGATATGTTATTATTAATATAAAACTACTATATTCTATCTTTTATACATCTTATGAAAAACAAAATCACGAAGTGTGTGTACGTACGACTTACTATCTCCACACTGTGGTGTAATCTATTTTCATCCCTAATATAAATGGATGTGTATAATGATGGAAGAAATAACTATATGTGATAATTGTAAAATTATACTTATTCTTAAAATATTATACACCATACACTTCAATACAATTCCACAATCATCTGAATGATATCGTCGCTCGTGCATACGTACGGTCTACCGTCTCCACGATGTGATGTGATTTTTTCTACATGATATTAATTGAATATTGATTATATAAACTAATTCAATCAATTAATATGATATATATTATAAAAATAAAATTATATAAATGATATAACTATAACATAAAAATAGGAATAAGAATTTATTCGACGAAATATGCATAATAACATAAAGTAGTTTACACCAGAATAACGAGTAACAATGAAATGTTACTAATAAACTGATAATAATGTGACCATATATGATATCATAAAAATGAATATTATTCTATAAAATGTAAATGGCATTATTTAAATCATTATACGGGAGTTTTGGATACGTACAATTCAATCGGACCTAAGGTAAGGAATAATTATTCCAATCTCGTTCTTATCCGAGATTATTTATTCGTAAGTATTTACTGGGGTTATATTTATCATCCATGTCCATGTTTTATAAATAATGTTTTCATAATGTTTTTAGTGTTCCTCCATGTATTATTAAAGTCGTGTATACATCTTTCTAACTTTTACTATGTGGTATGGAAGGAAGCATGCTTTTGTTTACCATACAAGATACTTTTTGAATTCTCCAGTAAAAGTACGCGGATAATGTTTTTATAACTTATACAGCATGAACAGATTTTTAAAATTTCATATCACCTTATTTACATAAATATTCCTCTATCCGATTTCATGATTATTTTCGAAAAAATTATTTTCTTTTAAAATTTCATGTCATTTTTAGAAAAGAAAATGATTTGAATGATGAAATGATATTTTTCTCAGGAATTAATTTCATGTGTTTTATAAAAATTATTATCCATCTACACTGACATTCATTAATATGGTTACTTTTCAATTTTAATTTCTATATTATATCCATTGTTTGATTTTGTTTCTGAGGAAATTATATCCATTTTTTTATATGGATTATGTTATGATGGGATGATGTTAATGAAACCCATTTTATTCATAGGGTTATGATGAATGATTAATGTTTATTTTGTGGAAAATGGAAGAATAATTTCATTATGAGATGGGTGGGACCAATATCTTCCTCTAATGAATTGGGTAATGGTTTATGTCTCATGAGATATATATGGGTAGAATGGTATGTAAATCTGGTTCAGTAATATATAGCTGGAAGTATTGGTAAACTTGGTTCAGCAATAGACTTTGTCCCCTATGATGGTATGGGAAGCAATGCCTTGGCTACAATAGAAATCATATCATGTGATTAATGGTTTCCAACAGTTACATGTTTTATACCCATGATATTTTATCACTATTAATGTTCCTTTATGATCTATGCCTTATGCATTTCCAAGATTTATTTCCCGACTCGTGATTTTGATGTTTAAATTTTATGTTCAGGTTTTTATATTCTAATGTGTAAGGATTGTTTTATTTTCTCTATGATTACCCTTAATGATAATTTGAGGTCACCGTTTATAAGTGTTCTTTTCCCTAGGATTTAAATAAGTGTTTAGGTAATAAAACAAAATACATGTATCTAAATGGGTTATTTTGAAGATCTTTTACCATGATTAGAAGATTATGTTCTGTGTTTCCAAAGACACTAAACTAATATAGTCCTTCAGTTTCTATTTTTTTTGTATTAAGTATTGCACAAAATTAATGTAATATCCATGTACGTCAAGGTTGGGTCTCTATAGTTGGTATCAGATCAAAGGTTTAGTTGCCCTATGGAAACAAGGATGAAAAAAAATTAGTGAGATCCCACGAGATATTTCAAAGGTATGTCTAAGGATGTACCTAAGGATAAGTATAAGTATAGGTTACAATCCTAGAGTTATGATAATGATAATGAATAACCTAGGATTAAACCTAAGATGTTAGAGATTGAATGTACTCCCCCTTGATTATGTTTTTTTCCTAGTATGATTTTTGCCTATCTCACTATTCATTTTGGGTTTTAGAAAATGGCTAGAAATAGGAAGACTCATGTTAATGGTGAATATGATGGGAAATGGAATAACATTCTTCATGAGAAACCAAATGAAAAAGGAATTTGGAAGGAGAAACATCATTATTGTTTATAATCAGCATTCTCATAATATGATTAACAATCTCAAGTTTGGTAAGTTTCATGACTCATCTAATAAGAGTATGATTCAGTTTCATGATGATCATAGAGGAAAGAAAGTTCAATTTACCTCATGTAAATCATTTTGGAAGAGGCATCAGGGAGAATGCTTAAAAGGAACTAGAAGATGCTTTGGGTGTGGAAACGAAGGACACTAAGCTAGTAATTGAAAAGGAAAACGTTTAGTTAACACAATGGACAAGGATAATGGTATTTCTAAGACATAAAAAATGGTTAAATGTTTTAAATGTGGAATGTATGGTCATTATGCAAACCGATTCCCTAAGGTAATATCTCATGAAGAGAATGAGTATGGTCATATGTGTAGTATTTATGTTGATGATGATGA
Organism: Viscum album; assembly: GCA_963277665.1. Lineage (NCBI taxonomy): Eukaryota > Viridiplantae > Streptophyta > Magnoliopsida > Santalales > Viscaceae > Viscum > Viscum album. The sequence goes on along the minus strand of OY728159.1, from coordinate 675,955,933 downwards.
AGAGACTACAAATGATATATGAGATGAAAGAAGTTTTAAGGAATAAAATGATGAAGCTCATTTAATGGTTTAAAAAGGTAGTGGAATGATTTCATGTTTATCAAGAGTAATGTGGAATATTTAATTTCATGGTACTATGTAATAAAGAAACATCTAAGGATTGTTACACTATTGTTTTTCCTTATGTTTTTGAATGTATATGTTTAATGGTACTGGTAACCATGAATGGTTATTCAAATATTTTTGGAAAGCACATAATATGCACATAATTAAGGTATAAGGAGATAATGAAATTTTGATAGTATTAATGATCCAATGAATGATATAAGAACAAAGTGATATCATGGTTTGATTATATAGAAATTTAGGTATTTTGTTATGTGGAAAGAGTCAACTTTTAACCACATTCATGTTTTCACTAATATTCTATGGTAATTCAGGTTTAAAGAGAATACATGATTAAGGAATTCAATTTTTTTGAATGTGACCAACAAGATATATCTTTTGACATGCAGAGGATAAATGATGGTATTCAATGCTTGGTAGATGACCTTTCTAGTGATCATTTTATTTATACTATGAGATTGGAGTGAAGTATTTTGGATAATCCTAAAGATTGGAATGGATTAAGTTGGAAATCTGATAATATTGTTTACAGATACAGTTTTTTTTGAAAATATTTATGGAATGCTATAGTAGTGTAGTTTTAGAAAAATGACAACATATAGGACGAGCGATAACCCATCACATCGAACATTGATGTGAGAATAGATCTTGAAACTGAAGTGTGACATTCCTTTATCGCCTACCATTGGCCTACAGGAAGTCCCTGGTTAGTAAAAATTATTTTCATTTTATCATGAGGTAAGACAGATGAAGTATAAGTACATTTTTGAAACCGTATATGATTAATCTCACCACAGATGGACTTATGCATTTTTGATTACCTATTATAACTTTTTGTTGAGACAAATGGAATGACATATCATTCAATCACATGATCTTATAACACTTAAAGATTGAAAAATTCATTTTTATTTCTTTAACTATGAGATGGATTGGAAATTTTTCATGGTACAAACATCAGTGAGGTTGTACAAAAATCAAGTTAGTATTTATTCTAAGGAAAAATTCTTCAACTATAGGGAACAAATCTTGAAACCAAAAATTTTATCCTAGTACATTATTATTCGATGAATCCAATGGTACAGTATATTATCATAAATTAATAGTTTTGTGATTGTGGTCTTTTTCATAGCCATGTTCCCTGCCACTCTACATCAGATATTGATGGTTAGACTTCTCTTCCATATCCATGTTTTCACCTATATGGAAACCCAGTGATGAGTTATATTGGGAAACCATTATATTTTTGACATTATTATTAAAATTATGTTTTATTATTCATATTTATGATGTGGGTTTCTATGAAAGAAACATTCAAGTAGTAATCCATTTATAAACCTGATGAATTTTGAGGGCGAAATTGATTTTTATGGGTGATTAATGTAACACCCCATGATTTTATGATATATATTATTTTTAAATTCGTTGATATATTCTTCTTTACTCTAAACCAAGATTATATTAGAGTATATGCAACAATATACTTGGCTTGTGTTACATGAAAGAGCAACCTACCTTGATAGCTTGCGTGGTACGCAATATCGAGTTTCACTAAATAATGATATATTATAAAATTATTATGAACTAGCCGTAATGAATAGTATTAACAAAATTATGAATTTTATAACATTATAATTCATCTTACACATTTTCTATAACATGGTATGAGAATAAAATCAATTTTTTGTATAAAGGATGTTTTTTTTAAAAATAATGCAGTTTTTTCACCTTTTGATGGAGCACCCATTTTAAATATAATTTTTTAAAAATATATAAGTTAAATTTGACAAAATAAACTAACCATTTCGAATCATGATATATAAATCTACTTCGGATAAATTTTATGTATTTTTATGATAATTTTCATATTTTGATGAATAGTAAAAATACGCTAAATTTTACTTAGAAGAAACATTTTTCATCGAGATAATTTATATGGTTAAATTATAATATGGAATGGTTTAAAAGTATAAAGAGAATATATTTTTACCATTTAATATAATGTATGTCATTATCATTAATTTTACAATAAATTCATAGGTAAAAACCTTTCAATCTTTTGCAATGTTTTGAAGAAAACCCCATTTTTTCGACAATGAGATTAATTTTAAATTAATTACTGCAAATTAGGTGTCATGAATATGGAAAAATGGATTCCATATTTGTAATCAGTAAGTAAAAATTATTTTAATACGCAGCTTTTATTTTTAGACATTGGGAATAGTAACTATGGTAAATTTTATTTACCCTAGTTAAAGGTAAATCTAGTAATTAAAGGTAAAAATAAAATTATAAAATTACACTAACACTTGTAAAAATATAATTGGATGAAAATATTTTGTCCTAAAATATACTTGGGTTGAAATGGTATCTATTGGAACCCACTTGGATGAGATTGAGACACATAATTGTTTTTATTTAATGGAAAGTAAAATATGTCTCACTCAAACTTTACATAATTAAGGTATTTTTAATATAAAGTCATACCGACAGTAAATTCGATTATAAATACTCATTTGAAAGCTAAAATTTTCTTTTTATCATTTTAATTTATTTATTTTTATGAAATATATAATTACCTTAATAACTTATACGTTAATGATGAAAAAATTATTTATTTAGTAAAAAATAAATAATAGAGTTTTTATTAAAATAATAATACCCATAAAAAAGAACAAACACTTGAAAAAAACCTTATGGGTCAAGTATAAATAACCCATAAGCATCCCAGTGTCAATTTTTGGACCACTTGGAGTCTTATAAAAGAGATCATGCCATTTAGATAATTTTATTTTAAATGAATTCAACGTTGTCACAAACATAATTTAAAAAAGATAACATTTTAAAAGTTGGGTGTTTTAGAAGATAAATTCAACTAAGAGTATTCTAATAAAATCTATTAGATTTATATTCATCATAGTATTTTATTTTTAATTTTTATATTACAAATATGTATATTAATAAATTATACGCAAATTTTGTATTAATTATTTCATTAAAAGAAATATCAAATAAATGATTTTATAAATATTAAAATAAATATTTTATGAAATAATTAATGTTCTCCATGAATTTTATAGATTAATATTACATTTTAGTAATCTATTAAATATTTTTTATTGAATATATCTTCTGTGTGGATTTTATTTAAATTCAAATGAATGAATATTGTCCAAATTGACACTATTGATATTTTATAAAAATAACATATTATTAAATTGTTTAAAAATCAAAAAAAAATTAAAAAATAATAAAATTGAAAATTATATGTTCTGAAATGTAATAATGTTTCTAATTAAGTACAATTCACAACACATAAGTAATTATTTAAAAAAAATTAAAATTTAGAATATTATTACAACAAATAAAATTAAATAGAATAAATATGGGTAAATCAAAAAGATAACATTTAAAATAAATTCAAAACATGTTAAAATATTTTTAGTTGATGAGATTACAACCCTATCGCATCTCATAATATAATTTGAGTCATTTTTTGAGTTCTTTAAGGAGGTTTTGTGTTTATTAAAAATTAATATTTTGGAGGCTTCCAAAAGTGCCCATCACCTTTCTTATAAAAGGGCACCTCCTCCCTCTTCTATTCAATCCACATTCAGCTTTAAAACTTGGTCAAACCCTATAAATTTCCATTATCCACTTCCCTATAAATATTCTAGAGGTCCTGGTTTTCTTCAAAGACAAAATTTAGTGTTTAACATGAGGTATAGAAGAGGCACGTCGAAGAAATGGTAATATCCTTTACCGATTCTTCCAAACATCTTTCTTCTACTACTTCCTCTATATTAGTCGTTTCATTATTAAGTAATAACTATAGTATCACTTGTATACTGATATGTTATTATGAATATTAAACTACCATATTACATCTTTTATCCATCCTATGAAAAATAAAAACACCAAGCATGTGTACGTACGACTTACCATCTCCACGCCGTAGTGTAATCTGTTTTTCATCACCAACATACTTGGATGTGTATAATGATGGAACAAATAACTATATGTGATTATTGTAAAATTATACTTATTCTAAAAATATTATACACCATACACTTCAATATAATTCCACAATCATGGGAATGATATCGTCGCTCATGTGTACGTACAGTCTACTATCTCTACAATGTGATGTGATTCTTTCCACATGATATTCATTTAATAATGACTATATAAATGAATTGAATGAATTAATATGATATATATTATACAAATTCAAATCTTTAATGATATAACTATTTTTTGAATGAAAATTATTTTTTTTATTAAGATAACCCCCTTTTAAGGGAAAAGGTAGAAACCATCATGACATTAAAGACAGAAACAAGTAAAAAGGCCACAACGGTCCAAATGCCCAAGACCAAACAACCCACACTACACGATAAAAGCACCTCCCAGCATAAAAAAACATGAAATATAGCTTCCACCATCCACTTATTATTGGCAAGTTATCCCATGAAAAAACCCACGGGCCTGGTACCGATGGACATAGCCATACCCTCTCAAACATCCAAATCTAAAAATTAGAGGTACAGTGGGACCTCATTGCCCTAAACCACTTTTGGAGCAGCCTCATGTAAGTGATTTGATTTCAAAATCCTTGAAACTCATAACTTACAAAGAGTAATAAGAATTTATTTGACAAAACATACATAATAACATGAAGTAGTTGAAACCAGAATAACAAGTAACAATGAAATGTTACTACAAAAATAGATAAGAATATAACCATATATGATATCATAAAAATTAATATGATTCTAGAATAAGTCAATTACATAATTTAAATCATTATTCAAGAGTTTTGTATATGTACAAAGCAATCAGACCTATGGTAAGGGATAATTATTCCAATCTCGTTTCTATCTGAGATTATTCATTCGTAAGTATTTAGTGGGGTTATATTTATCATCGATGTCCATGTTTTATATAAAATGATTTCATAAAGATTTTACTATTATTCCTTGAATTTTTAAAGTCTTGTTTACCTATATTTTAATTTTACTATGTGGTATGGAAAGAATCTTTCATTGGTTTACCATACGAGTTACTTTTTAACTTTTCTGAAAAAAATATGAGGACAATGTTTTTTCAACCTATACAGCGTGAATGGATTTTTACGATTTTATAACGCCTTATTTACATGAAGCTTCCTATACAAGATTTAATTAATATTTTCAACCAAATTATTTTGGTTGAAAATTGCACATCATTTTGAGAAAAGAAAATGATTTGAATAAATAAGGTATATTTTCTTCAAGAATTCATTTCAAGTGTTTTATCAAATCTATTTTCAATCTATGATGTCATTAATTAATAGGGTTATATTTGAAGTATAATGTATCGATTAGTTACATGGTTTGATTTTGTTTAGGATTAAATTATATCCATTGTTTTATATGGATTTTTTATGATGGGATGATGTTTATGAAACCCATTTAAGTCGTTGGGTTATGATGAATGATTTATGTTTATTTTCTGTCACATGAAAGAATGATTTCATTATGATATGGGTGGGACCTATATATCCCTGAAATTAATTGTGTAATGATTTATATCTCATGATATAGACATGGATTTAATGACAAGTAAATACGGTTAAGTAGTACATGGCAGGAATGGCAGGTAAACCCAATTCAATAATGGACTTTGTCTACTATGATGGTCTTGGCACTAATGCCTTGGCTATTATGGAAATCATATCATGTGATTAATGGTTTGACACAATTACATGTATTATAACCATTCTATTTTATCCTGATTATTGTTCCTTTATGATCATTTCCTTACGTACTTCCATGATTTATTTCACGACTCCAGATTTTGATGTTTAAACATTCTGTTCATGTTTTTATGTTCAAATGGGTATAGTTTGATTTATTTTCACCATGCATACCCTTAATGATCATTCCAGCTCACCCTTTAAATGTTTTCTTTTCACTAGGATATAAATAAGGGTTTAGGTAAGTAAACGAAAGGGGAAGATCTTTATGGGAGATGTAGAAGATCTTTTACAATGATTAGAAGATTATGTTCTGAATTTCTAAGGACACGAAACTAATACAGTATTTGGGAATCCGTTTTTGCTATCTATTAATTACTCCTTAAAAGTAATGTAATATATATGTACGTCAACCTTGGGTCTCTACAAATAGTACTCCAAGATAAATTTTAACATTTATCTCCAAATAACATCAATCACTCCAAATGTCTCATAAAAAAATATAATTTCCAAAATCTTATATTATCCAAGATAGGTTAATTGTTTCTATAAATTATCTGAATCACTATATGTCCACAGCCAAAACATAGATTCATCCAAATTAAAATTCATCCACTAATCCTCAAATAAATTCCCATAGTATTCAATTTTATATAGGCATATAGGGATCCCAAAATAGTGAATGTATTACCAAGTAATATTTATCACATAATCCGCAATTCATTTTATAATTCCATGGATATCAATTTGATAAAAGGTAATTTTCCAATGTCAACTTATTCTTATTCAATCAACCCATTTAACTAAAATTAAAAACTTATAATAACTAGGGGCTTCACATACGCTAGTGGTAGGTGATAAAGTCTTTTCAAACATCAGTTGTGGTTTCAATTCCCACAGCCTTGTCCGATGCGATGGGTTATCACATAGTCTATGTTTTATACTTTTTCAAAAACTATATAATTCTTATCACATTCCCAAAATGAGATAAAATACTCAAAAATAACCATAAAATATTATAATTTCATGTTTTATTTCATTCCTTTCATTTTACATCTTAAAATTAAACATACCCTAATTACCGCAAAATAAAATATCATATATACCCTAAAGGATATTCACAACATTATAATTATTTCCACTAAAGAAAAGATAATTCTTACTTGAATAAAATTTTCACATAATAAACATCAGTTTAAACATTCTATAAAAAGTCATCTATTGTAATATTATCTTCAAAAGAGCATTAATATGTTTAAAATTTTCATCATCCATTGATCTAGCATAACTATTTAATCCCTTTTATGTATAACTCTTCATCATTAAACATTCATCATTTTCCCCCAACCATAATTTTCCACTTTTTATTTAATACTACTTTCCTAGAAACAAAAACATGAATCATGTCTTAAGATTCAATAATATAAAAACATGAGTCAATAAATAATACATACATTTAATATGTCATTTTCAATATCCTCATATTTAGAATTAGATTAGGTATTTTTAAATTTATATTTGTATGGTACTGCTGATCCCATTCCTAAACCTTCTTCATAGGAAATCTATTTTCACAATGACCGTACTCTCCACATTTAAATCATTCAACTTACAAATCAGAAAGAACTTCTTTCCCTTTATGGAGTCCACTGAATGATTCCTTTTTTCCTTATAAGGTTATTGATTTATGTATTTCATTACCAAATCCATGAAACCTTCCCACCACATTAGAAAATTTTCTTAGGTGTTTCTTTCCACATCCTTGACACATATGTTTATGAATATTCTTATCTTTATGATCATTATTACATGAAATTCCACCGGGATTTGTTTCTCACATATATGATGCATTAGAAAAATCACAAAAGTTCAAGTGGTTAATCATTACACCTGATAGTTGGTTTATAATAACCTTGGGTGTTCAGATTGTAGCTTCCATTTCATTCAGTTTCTTATACATATAACCACCACATTTTCATTCACATCCATTGTAACTTCAGTATTTAATGGATCCATCCATTTACTAATACCAAAAAGGTCAGTGTGAGTATATCAATAAAATCATCCTATACTATATTATGAGGAATATTAACAGTATGATATACTTATTCTTATTATCTCAAACTCATTTTATTAATCTAAAATAACTATGACTATATCTATTCGTATAACCGTTGTGGTTATATTTATCTTGTAACTTATGCTTAAATAACACTATATCCTCTAATGTTATCTAATCCATCATTTGATACCAAATCTAAGGCCCCAACCTTAAAAATTACATAATCTTGAGCAAAGTAATCAATTTACATTGATGATCTTTTCAGGATTACAGTTTTATAGAATTAGGCCATAACTATTATATAATAACTCAAATTTACACAAAGTGGATTCAACTAAAATAGTATCTATTTCTTCCCAAATATTAATCTTTTAAATGTAAATATTATTTATTTTTCTTGATAAAATTATTCATAACATTCATCTTGAATTATTTTTTTCTATCACCATCCTTAAACCTTGTGGAAAACATTTCAAAAACATTGTATGAGAATAAATAGATTAGTAAGAAATATAAAATAAAAATTGATGGTATTAGTCAATGAATATTTTAAACTCGTGAAATGTTTTTCACAAAAAGAATAATTTTCACCCATTAAACATAAACCATTTAGATTACCTCATAAAATCATAAGATTCATTTATAAAACATAGAAATCATAAATCATAAAGTTATCTTATAGAATCCATATCATAAATAAATCATAGCTTTCATAACTAACTACAGAGTATCCTCCATGGTTATATTTTGAATACCCATCATAGTTTTTTCCCTATATCTCTTAGGAGAAACCTACCTGTTTAATTTTGTCTCATTACCAAATGAATTTGAGAGATATCATGGGCTCAACCACTATCAATTTATCACAGAACCACCCACATACATAAGATATTACCCATAATTATATCATAATAATAACAAATAAATAATTCATAAAAGTAAAAATAAAATTTAAACAAGATATATTTCAAGATATTTATTTAATCAATCCATTATCAAAAAAAATACAAACATTTAAAAACAATATTTTTTTAAAATTTTAGTATCCCCGAACACCTTTATGAATTTGGATGGAATTATACTTTTAAATATTTCATGTCCATATAAATTTATACTTAAAACCATATTGAAAACATTTGTAATGTCCCGAACCTTGTTACCCATAGGTGATGCATTATTGAATATAATTGGCATGATCCCAAGGGATCAAGTCATGAAAGGATGATTATTTTAGTAGCCTTTGAAGTACAAGATACATATATAAGTTATACATTACATCAAGAAATAAAGAAAAGAAACATCATTTACCCTTTCAATACACTCAAATCACTTAGCCTATTCCTACAGGTTAATCATGATGTACTTCTTCATATCCTGGGATAAATAAAACATAGAAAGGCGTGAGCTCTGATGCTCAGTAAGGATAAAAAATAGGAGAAACTTTTATAAATAAGTATATTCATTTATGTCAATGTATAAGACTAAAAAACCATTTAAAAGTATATTCCCGTATTATATGGATAATATAAATCAAATAATTCCATTTAGTTTTTCACATGGATATTATACTAGTTGACCAATTAAACATAACATCAAAAGATAATTTCACAATGATGGAATGCATAATGCCACACATCATAACCACATAGTCAAGGCATCGTGCCCAGACTACAGAATAATATTTTGTCAAGCCCTTGTAACAAGACATTAGTTTGTCTAATTAGACCTACCAATGCATCTAGGAGCTATAGCGGGCTCCACCGATAACTTATTATGTCCAATTAATTCCTCATATGAAAATGTTGAAACATAATATAATCATTCATATTAAAACTGGCATATAAAATGTTAATATTTAGACCACAAACCATGAATGGTATAAAAATAGCACATTTAATGTCAATCATAACACATTCAATACAATTTAGAAGATTTCCTTAAAATAGATCAACCTCAATAAAAATTAATGAAGGATATTGACATAGATAAAAATAACTAGTAAAACTATTTGATAGAAATATCCCCCATTTCTTGAAATCATTTTAATGTCTTACTATTTATCAAGAAGCTGATAAAAATATATTTTTTAATCAAAGTGTCCCATTCCACTTTGAAACTTTTAAAAGGAATTTTAATTTCAAAACATTCATGTCCAAATAAATAATTCATTAAACCAATTTTTAAAACATGGACTTTAATGAGAAATATTTAGAAAAATTAATCATTAAAACATTTAAAACGATATATTAGTTAAAGAGATTCTAACCAAATGAAAGACGCTTGAATACAATTAATTAAAGAATAAAATTAATCAAAACATTAAAATCTAATGAGAATAAAGGGATTCGTGATATAATATTTCAAAGGATAGTATATTAACCATATAATAGTGAATTGGCGTAGTAAAACAAAGATGTCTCAATAGAATGTAAATTGAGAAGGATTCCCTTATAAAGAGAGTTTCCTAAAGTTAATGAAAAATCAATGACATAATTATGTGTTAAATATTTAAATACACTCAATATGATTGGATATTTAGTGTAAATCAATCATAGGACATTCACACATATTCTTGTAAAATCTACAAAAATGACTGGGATGTATAACTCAATGAATGAAAGTTGAGTTAAGATTACTCTTATCAAGTTCATATTGGTGACTTGAAAATTTACATATGGGGTGATTATGTGTATCAAAATTATATCCAAAGAAAGGGGAATGAAAATTACTACATAAATTAATAAATAGTGATTTCACACATAATCTTTGAGTAAAATAATCAATAAAGATTGCGTAAACCCCAGTGAGTGGAAATTGAAATTAGAAATTTCCTTAACGATTTGGTAACTTATGAAACATATAGCCCATGAAAGAAGGATAATAAAATGAAGATATAAATACCCATAAATTAAATTATATTACATAAAGAATAAATCCATTGGCAGTATATACAGTACACAAAAGAAAATAGTGGAAAATATAGCATGAATCTCAATGGAATTAAAGTGAGAATAAAAACCCACACCAAGTTGTAATCAATAGAGTCGTATGACCAAAAGTTAATAACAACCAAATGAATAACTCTATAACATGAACATAAATAGAATCAAGATAATATATATAAAATGAAAGTACATAATAGACCACATGCAATAAATATTTGGCGAACAATGGAAATCTTACAGAATTAACAGTGAGATAAGAAATCCCTTACCATTTACTTTTCTATAGTTGAGGTTAAGTTTACCTCCTGAATAAATGGTAAAATAATTGTTATTAAATTATATATGAACCCTATACATAAATTTTATATCATATATAATCTTTTAACATTGTTTTGTTAATAATATTTCGGTAGTATCATTTTTTCAGGTGTTAACTGATTCGTTTTTTCATTATATGTTTTGTTATATAAGTCATGTTTGTTATGGATTGGATGTATTTGATTCATATCCAGAATGATATTATGTTTTTGAGCCTTATTTTTTTAATCCTAAAATTATATTTATTCTTGAATGGTTCGGATGGGGAATGAATCTCATCGCGTTCGTGGAGACGGTAATCCGTACGTACGCACTTGTGACAATACCATTCTATTGATCGTGGAATCCTATGTAATTGGATTATATTTTCTATATACAGAATCATTAACTTGTTATACTTATTATTTACATCAATTATACTCATTATTATACCAAACAAAATAATTAAGTGTTGAATAACAAACTACACCACGACGTAGAGACAGTAAGTTGTACGTACTCACGTATGGTGACTTTGTCATTCATAGGATGGATAGAATAAAGAATATGGTTGTACCATATTAATAATAAAATCAAACTATGTATATGTTATTGGATTTGTTATTTTTGTATGTATCCAACAAAGAAAGAGGAAGTGGAAGAAGAAAATAACATTGAAAGAAGTGATGAAATAATTACATCTTCTTCAGGCGCTTTCTTTTGATTTGATCAAAAGGGATTATTAATTTAGATTTATGATCAAAATAATTCCTCTAGGTTAAAGTGAGGGTAGTTGGGAGGATATCTGAGCAGGGTTTGGTTGATCCAAATGGCTTTGGAGGCATGATTTTGATAGAAGGTGAAGTACCCTTTTATAATAGAGGTGAGGGTCACTTTAGGAAACCCTTGAAATATTATTTTATTATACAATCATATTAAGTTTATAATGGCTCAAAAAGCATTTATTTTGAGTCCAATGTGAGACTGGTTCGAATAAATCTCATCCAATAGGTTTTACACAGGTTTAGGTCACCATATTAACCTTATCTTTTTTATATAACTCTTGGTTAAATAGTTTCACATTTAACATGTCTCATATTATTTTTTATATATAGAGTTAATAAACATACTATAAAATGACAAAAAGAACCCAACGTGGTCTACTAATGAAATATCTATTATTATATATGTCCTTTGTCCTAACCATATATTTTATTACTATTATATCATTCAATAATTTAGTATTTGTTTTAAAAAATCATTTATGACACTTTTGAAATTATTTTGTATTTGGTTTTTGTGAAAGTAATAACAATATGATTAATTAGAAAAAAAAATAAATTTAATCAACCCTAACATGTAATATTACCCTAGATAATTTATTTAATGAAAAAAATAATTCAATGTAGTTTTATTTTATTATTTAAAATATAAATTATTTTAATCTTTCAATATTAATGTAATTACCGCATTAACATTGTGTCATAAATAAATTTAACTATATAATGTCTAAAAATTAGAAATAAAATACCATGATGTATGAAATATTTTTATCTTTCTAATTAATATTTATAGTTGAAATTTGATTATGTATAATCCTATATTAAAAATTATTTAGTTATTAAAATGTTAATTTAACACTTTTAACTCTTCTATAAATAAAATAATAATAAATGTCTGAATCCAAACAAATGGGAATAAATGATCATATTTTATTAATATGGATTATTTTGGTAGATATACAGTTATCCAAAATAATTATTACATTTTTATGGAAATTATAATATCAATTTTACCTTTAATTACCCTATTTACTTTTAAAAATGGTAAATAAAATTCAAAAGTTATTATTCAACAAAATTTATTTTCATCTTATTGAAACACATTTTATTTACTGATGTCAACCATATCTCTTGGATTCGTGAAATTTAATTCACAGAAGTAGTAGAATTACTTTTTATGAAAATTTGCTAACATTCCTAGAAGGTGTGTAAAAGACGTTAAAATATTCAATAAAATTCAATACATATAATTTTATTATAAAATGAATCTAATTAATCACATTTTACTAATATAGGTATTATATATCTATTTTGAAATTAAATAAATTTAAATAAAACTATTAATTATTTAAATAAAAAGTGGATTTTTAAACAATAACGCATTGTTTTTCACTATTCATCACAAAAATAAAAGTTTTCAGGAAAATACAAAATAATCACTGTAAGATAATTTTGATATTCCAAATCCAAAAATATTGTCTAGTTTACCAAAATCAAAAAATTGAAGTTGTATTAATTAATTTAAAATTAATTCTAGTTGTCAAAACCAAAAAGTGGGTTTTTGAGAAGTACAAAACTTTCCAAAGATTGATATGTGTTTATGTCCGGTTTAAAAGTGAAATTACTTATAATGAAAAAATATGGATTAAATGGTAAAAATATAATATAATTATAATTCCAAATCTTTCAAATTTATAATTTAACAATTAAATTTATTTTTATTATAAATTTTATTTTAAATTAAAACTTATTATCTTTCACTATTCAACAAAATATGAAAGTTATCATAAAAACACAAAAAATTTATCCAAACTAATTTTTTATGTAATTTCTCTAAATAAGAATTTAATTTCATAAAATTTAATATATAAAAGTTCCAAATATTGTATTTATAAAGGGTTCTCTTTTAAAAGGTAGAAAAACTATATTTTTTGAAAAATACTTCTTTTATCTGAATATTTTCATTTTTCCTTATATTATGTCTAAGAAATGAAAAATTTGAATATTAAAATTATATGGGATATATAAAATTAAAAATGTTGTTTTTACTATTCATAACTTCTTTCTAAATAGCTAGTTTGATATGTTTTGGTACGCTTGAACTCAGTGATTCGTACATCGAACACAATTGTATTATTCAAAGAGAAGTGTACCGTGGATTCTTGGGGTGTTACATTCTTCCCTTTTTCAACAAATTTAATCCTCGCAATTTTAAAATTTTCTTCGTAAATAATAGGTTAAAGAAATTATAAATTACTTTGGTGGATAAACCACATCAGAAATAGGGTTAATAAAATTTAGCCTTATTAAGAGGGAAAGGGAAATGAGAACGTAACCACCAAATTATGATTTCGAATAGGAGAACATTAGTGGAAATTATAATTAAAAAAAACATTAATATTTATAGGCAGTTATTGAGGTCATCATGCCCAAACAAGTGAATAGAAAATTGAGGGCCTCAAAGTCATATATCTATGATGAATAATGTAAGTTATTATGATAACATGTTTTAGGGTTTAATATCCTTTCCCAATGGATTAAAATTAATTTCTTCATAGAATAAGAGAAAAAATACTGGATAACTGGAGTTTTATCATTTAACTAATTTCTACCACAAACCCTATCATTCACTCCAAATGATGAGTATTCAAGATGAATTGTTCACACATGATGTTCTAGAATCAAATTATATAGAATCACATAATCCACAAAGGATGAACTATATATTTCCCTTGCCTTTAGAGATTAACCATACCCAAAATGGTTAGTACCAGATCAGATGATTCTAAAAAAGGATAATCCTTTAAGTAAATAAATACTAATCTTAATTTTCTAAAATTAATCAAACAATACCCAAAGGTCAATAAATATCATTCAATAAAAAAATTCCTTAAAATCCACCAATATAATCCAAAGTAAGATTGTAACACAAAACTCAAAAGAATTTGATTACGTAGTCTTCCATGTTAAATTGAATCTCCAAATAACATCGACTACTCTTAATGTCACATACTTAATATTAATTAACCTAATCACATATTCTCTATGTTAGGTTAATCATTTCCATAATTAATCTAAATCACTATTAATCTACACTAAAAACAATGATAAAATTCCATCATTACTCCCCTAATGAAATCCCATAGTATTATATTTTCCTTAGGCATATAGTGTTCCCAACTTAGGAAACATATTCTAAAATAACAATTATTACATAATCACCAAATAATTTTCCTACACTAAGGATATACATTTGATAAAACATAAGATCCCAAATAAATAAATTATTGATGTGAATACCTAGATTTCCATGTATTTTTTTAATTATATGGAATTATTACGAGCTTGTGAAATTTGACGATGCATGATTTTGAGGCCCCCTATGTCTGGAATGAATTTATGAACATTGTTTTGGGTATTTGGGTAACCTCATGAGAGACATTTTCTATCTTTTAAACTATTTCATGGATTAATAATCCGAGGGAACTGTTGAATCTACAATGTCGGGATTCACTTAAAGTAGGCTTTACTATAACTGATGTAGGTCTGGAGAAAATGTTATGTTTTTCATTTTTTAAAAGAAATGAAATAAAATAACTTTGTTATTTTATTTCATAACCTCCAACAGAACAATTAAAGGTTGGGTTTGGTAGTGCATCAAGCAATTAAATGGCCTGACCTGCCAACCTTAGGTAATGATGATTTTGGGAAAAATTAGTAAGCTTCCAAACTAATGAGCACCATTATTTCCCCATGTTGTTACTTACAATCCCCCTCTCCTATATATATGGAGCTAGGGAAGGGGTATTAGAGAGCTTCACCAAGCAGCGAAGTGCTGAAGGAACACCGTGACACCAGACCCTTGGAAGAAGAAGCCGACCCAGCGGGAGGTGACAGACGACACCAAACCCAAGGCAATGTGTGTGTGGTGACTTTGGGAACTAGTCATGGGAATTAAGAACACAATCCACCTTCATGAACAGACATTCCTTCGACAATTCAAGTTAGTGGTTTTGATTCTCATTTCAAATTCATGTGAATTTCTTGAACTCCCATAATATCCTTCATAATAAGAGCTAACGCAGAGGGAGTGGGCCGAATGAACCTGGCCTGATCCTTCCACTATCTTGCTATCCTTGCGCCTCCTTGGATGACCGCGAGCTCATCGACGCATGCCACATGAGGAAATTCACGGCTCTTCAGCCGCTGTGAACGAAGTAGGTGGCCGACAAGAAGGCTGGCCACGGGAAGGGAGGCTGTGTGACCACTGCACCGCTGGAAAACAGAAGCCACGATCGAAGCTGTGGCAGAGGCCAAACATTCCACTGCTGGGTTCCACGGTGACTAAGTGACACCCACGTAGTGCCTCCACCTCTCCAAATGAAAGGCCTTTGGGCCATTCGGGAATACAAAAACCGAGGGGTTACACACCCCAAGTCAGACCGAACTGGGTCGCCGCCCTCACACCGGGCTGCCTCCCTCGCATCGGGTTACCGCCCTCACACCGGGCCGCCGCCCTCAGACTGGGCCGCAACTCTTGGAGTTGGCCTCCACCTTCACACCGGGCCGCCGTCCTTGGACCGGGCCGCAACCCTCATAGCAGGCTGTCGACTTCAGATTGGGCTAACACCCTCAGACCGGGCTGCCCACCTCGGACCATGCCGCCAGCCCCGGAGCAGGCCGCTGCCCTACGACCCAGCCACCATCCTCAAGCTGGGATACTTCCCTTGAGCTCGGACACCGCCCTTGGACAGGACCGCTGCCCTCAAGCTGGGACGTTGCCTTCAGACCAGGCCCCACCCTCAGACTGGACTGCCACCCCAGCGGGCCGCCGCCCCCGGGCCTGGCCGCCGCCCCACACGGGTTGGACCGCCCCTGTGGGCTGCCCTATTCTTGATGGTTCGCCTTTTCATGTTGTCTCTCTTTCGGGCTGGATGGAACATCAGCCTAGTGTGATGAGACAACCTCAGCCCAGCCTAGACCGGGTCAGGCCGGGTCAGACTCGACCCGGGGCCAACCCGGCCTAGAAACACTAAAAGGACCTTTTCTTGATAACAAGACACATGTTTGATGAATTGACTGTGGCATTGTGACCCTTGGAGAAAGACGGTCATTTTGACTTACTCCATTATAGTTTCAGGGAATCTTGGAGTTCGGCTGGGTTGGATCACACCGGAATCCCACTGGACCATCGGCACTGAAATGTAGATTATGCACAGGTTGGGCGTCTAACAGACATGCCGTATATTGCATTGGAACCCTTATATCAATTGGGACCATCTAGTTACTTCTTTTGGAGACTTCATACAGGTTGATATATGACTAATGGCATGGGTAGCAGTTCTTCCAAGTGCACTACGTATGGTACCCTACGACAGTACGAGATCTGACGCCTAATGAATTTTCAACTCGGAGTGACTCGACAACCACAGTGAGGAGTGGTCGCGGTACGTGATGGGGAGGATCACCTTAGTAGACCACATTGAGGAGGGAAGAATTTGTGTGACCCAGAAAACCCACGATACGTGAGGAAGAGGAGTACCTCAACATGCCACAGTGGGGAGCAACCACAGTACACATTATTGAGGAGTACCTTAGCAGACCACGTTGGGGAGGGACGACTTTGTGTGATCTAGCAGACCCATGATAATCGATGGGGGGGTAGTACCTAAGCAGTTCAAGGATTGTGGGAAGTTCCTTTGTGTGATGTGACATGCCCTCTTTACTGGATAATAGAGGATATCTCCAGCAGCTGAGGTGTTCCACGATGTGACTGGGGATGTTACTTGTCCCAACACCCTAGAACAAATCCTTGTGTGAGCTTCCTTTACTTTGTGATTTTGATTGAGGTTATGTTATTTGGTACTTTACCTGTGTCGTACATTACCTTTGTGGTGTTACCCTATGGTTTTCATTTTTAGAATTCTAGGATATCGTCAGGGTCTTAGGGTCCCTACTGAGTATCGTTATACTCACCCCTACTTGGGCATCACCTACACCTTGTTGTGTCTTGTGCAAACGATGAGCAGGTGGGATGAGGTTTGAGAGAGCAAAGACCTGGTGGTACATTGAGGAGACAAATGGACATGGAGTGCTGAGGAGGTTATTTGTACATGCCCTTATTATAGGAACCTCAATGGATGACCCAGTAGTTGTTTCCCTTTTTTCCTTCAGTTATATTCTAAATTCAGTAGTACTTTTACTTTTAACGTTGGGCTTTTATTCAGGCCCCCTTTTTTACTTTTAGAGCTCTTTTGCAATAGTGGTTTACTTTATTGTTTCTTCTTGTTGTGTACTAATATCATGTGTTTATATAGTTTGAAAGGAAATGCCTTCTAGCTGTAAGGAATATGACTTTCTATTCTAGTCGCTAGCCCCTGGCCTATGGAAGGCGGGCTTGGGGAAGTCAGACATAGGCCCAGGGGGACAGGTCGTGACAAAGTGGTATTAGAGGAGTTCGGTTATTCCAAAGAACTCAGACTATGATATTATATGTGAAGTAATGGTGTTACATTGTATGACTGTGGTTTTCAGTTTGGGGAGTCCATTGTTGGTGTAGCGGCTGATGTATCCATACACCGGGACCCTAAATTCTGATTTTCGACTCATTACACAGATGCACTGATTGCATTTATATTAAATATTTTTTCTTATGATTTATTTGAGTCATCTCACCAGGTATAACTTAATGATGGCAGAACACCTATTTCCTTTTAGGATCCCACAACGAAGACATCCACCTAGGTTTCCTGAGAGAGTACTCAATGAGGGACAACTGAGCGATGAGGCCTTGGTGCAGGGCCCCATTACGACATTTTCACCTTTACGTGCTGTACCAGCAGCACCATTACCCATTGGATAGACATTTACACCAGCCCCCCCTGCTGAGGGTGCACACCAACTGAGCGTATTGAACAAGTTCCAATAGCAGAGGCCTCTGAGATTTCTAGTAGAGATGGACCCACAGGCGGTTGAGGACTCGCTAGAGGCTGTGGCCGGAGTTTTTCACTTACCTAGAACCCAAATGATTTTATGGTGATCCTGGATGCCAACCTTTTTCTAGAAATAGCAGGGATATGGTGGATCCTGTTGCTTCAGATACACGATGAGGAAACCCTCATCTCAGAGGAAATAAAGGGCCTTTTCAGGGAAGAGTTTTTCACAGAGACCATATGCTCTGTGCGTATACATGAGATGCTACATTTACAGCATGGTCACATGATTGCAGCCCATTACATGGCGAGGATCACTAATCTCTCATACTACTCCACTAACATGGTACAAAACTCTTTCTTTAGGGACCAGACCTTTGTGCAGGATATCAAATTGGAGATCAGAGCCTCGATGGTATCCCTCATCATTCTGACATAGGCTGGGGAGTTGATCAAGCACTTTTTGTGGAGATAATCCTAGATGAGCGGGCACCGATAGTGAGAGCTACCACCATATGACAGGTAGCTGAGTCATCTGTAAGAGAAAGTAGTGTAATGCCCCAACCCTAGTTACCCCGAGTCGGTGCATTATTACATAACATTGGAATGATAACAAAGATCATGTCTCTAAAGACCGATTAGTTTAGTAGCCTTTGAAACACTAGATACATTCATATGGTTTACATTATATCATAAAATGGAAAACTAAAACAACATTTTTTCCCATAGAAAACATTGAGATCCCATGGAATATCCCTGGAGGTCAGTCATAATATACTAATTTGCATCCCAGGAAAAATAAAACATAGAAAGGGGTGAGCTGAGATGCTCAGTAAGGATAACATTATAGTGGAAACTTTCATAAATAAGCATTAACGTTTAAGGAAGTGTATAAGACTAGAACAAAAGGATTTTAAACATGAACTTCAACTTAATATGGAAAAGATAAAATCAATGATTCCATTTACATATTCACATGGATATTATACTAGTCGAATAATCACATGCAACATCAATAACCACTTTCATAATGATGGAATGCATAATGCCAGACTATCATAACCACATAGTCAAAGCCTTGTGCCAACACTACAAATAATAATTTTTCAAGGCCTTGTTGCAAGACACTAGTTTTTCTCATGAGACCTACCGATGCATCGAGGAGCTATAGCAGGCTCCACCCATCACATAATAAGTCCAATGCATTCCTCATATGAAAAGTTTGAAACATAACATACACATTCGTATTAAAACTAGCATACAAAATGTCAATACTTTATCCACAATCCATGAATGGTATAAAAATTAGCACATCCACAGTCAAACATAACTCATTCAATACAATATAGAAGACTGTATTGTAACAGATTAACCTTAATCGAAAATAATGAAGGATGTTGACATAGATGAAAATAATCATCAAAACTATTTGAGAGAAATATCCCCCTTTTTTGTGAAAGCATTTAAAAGTCTCACTATTTATCAAGAAGTCGTTTAAAATAGATTTTTGAATAAAAGTGTCCTATACCACTTTCAATATTTTAAAAGTAATTTTTATTTTAAAACTTTAATGTCCATATAAATAAAATCTTAAAACCGTTTTTAAAACATGGACATTAATGATAAATATTTAGAATAATGAATCATTAAAACATTGTAAAATGATATTTTATTTAGGGTTTCTATCCAAAATAAAGACACCTGAAAAAAATACTTGAGGTAATAAAAATATTATTATATCATGGAAAAAAACGTATTCATGCTATACTATGTCAAAGTACATTATATACACCATATAAATGTGAATTGGCGTATAACAAAAAAGAAGTCTCAATGGAATGTAAATTGAGATGAAATCTCTTATAAAGACAGTATTGATAGGTTAAAGATAAATTAACAACATAATCATGTGTGTCAAATATTAATAAAATCAATATGATTGGATATTTAGTGTAAATCAATCAGAGTACATTCACATATAATCCTTTAAAAACAACACCTAAGAATTGGATATTTAACTCAACAAATGGAGATTGAGTTAAAATTTCTCTTATCAAGTTCATATCGAGGACTTGGGAATTTATCAATGGAGTCATTATGTGTATCGATAGTATATCCACAAAAGGGGAGTGAAAATTATGACATAAGAGAATGAATAGTGATTCGACACATAATCTTAGAGTAAAATAATCAATGAAGTATGCGTAAATACGAATGAGGGGAAATTGAAATTTCAAATTCACTTATCAATTTTGTAACATACGAAACATAAAACCATGAAATAAGTATCATAAAATGATGATGTAAATTTCCATAAACTAAATTATATTGCACAATGAATACAATCATTGGCAGTACACACACCACATGCAATAAATAAGTGGTGAACAATGGAAATCTCACGGAATTAAAAGTGAGATAAGAAACCCATTAACTTGTACTTTTCCTAGGTCAAGAGAAGGTTAACCTCCTGTATAATGGTGAAATAATTTTCATTAAATTATAAAAGAATAATATACATTAATATGATACCATATATGATCTTTTGGCATTTCTTTGTTAATAATATCTTAGTATTATCGTCATTTTGAGTGTTAAAGGATTTGTTTTCCTTTATATTCATTATTATGTGAGTCATATTTGTTGTGTATGGGATGTATCTTATTCACATCCAGAATTATATAATGTCTCTAAACATCATATTTAATCATCTAATGAAAATTAGTCTTGAATGGATACAATGGGGAATGAATCGTATCACATTCATGAAGACAGTAATCCATACGTACGCACAAGCGACAATATCATTATTTTGATATTAATATAATATATAATTGGATGATATATCATATATACAAAATAATTATCCTGATATATTTATTATTTACATGAATTAAAAATCATTGTTATACCCATCCAAATAATAATTTATTGAATAACAATGACACCACGACGTGGAGACGATAATCCGTACGTACACAAGTATGGTGAAATGTCATTTAAACGATGGGTAGAATAATGAATATGGATGTACCATATTTATAATAACATCACAGTATATAGAAGATACTGGATTTATTATTTCAAAATGTAAAAAACTAAGAAGGAAGAAGTGGAAGCAGAAAATAACTTGAAAGATGGTGGTGAAATTGTTACCTCTTCTTCGGGTTATTCCTTTTGATTTGATAAAAATGGCTCCTTAAAAAGGCTTTATGACTAAATTAATGCCTCTAGGATGTATTGAAGGAAGTTTAAAGGATATTTGGGTAGGTTTTGGCTGATCCAAAGGTCTTTTAAAGTGTAAATTATAGGGAATGGGGAGTGCCCTTTAATAAGAGGCGTGAGGGGCACCTCAGGAAAAGCTCGAAATATTATTTAATAATAAAATCATGTTCGGTTTTTAATGGCTCCAAAATAAATTATTTAAAGGATAAGGTGGTGATGGGTCAAAAACTACTCAACCAATAGGTTTAAGACAGGTTTGGGTCAATATATTAACTTAATGTTTTAGATATAACTCTCAGTTAAATAGTTTGACATTTACCATGTCTCTTGATTTTTTTATATTATACGGGTAATAAAAATACTATATACTTCCAATAGAACCCCAAGTGGTTCATTAATGATACAAATATAATTATATAAGTCCTTTTCCAGAAATGTGATTTTTAGGAATATAATATCAATTAATAATATAATGTTTTTTTAAAAACTATTTTATGTCAATTTGGACACTATTTGGTATTTTGTTTCTGGAAAATTTCTAACATCATTATTACTAAAACAAATCATCTAACCAAACCTAATATGTCATATTAACCTATAAAATTAGTTTAATTCATAAAAACTTTCAAAATACATTTATTTGGATATTTATAATATCAATTATTTTAATATTTCATTAATTAGGTAATTACTACATCACCATTGTGTCATAAATAAATTAAATTATTTAATGTCAAAAAAGTATAAATAAAATACCATTATGTATGAAATATTTATATATTTCTAATGAATATTTATAATCAAATTTATCTTATGTATATCCCTATATTAAAAATTGTTTAGTTATTATTAATTGATTTTAACTCTTTTAACTCATCTTTGAATTAAATAATAATATGTTTCCTAATCTAATCCCTGTGGACCAAAGTGGTTAATATTTTAGCCCTAATGATTTTTTGGGTCGAATTATACTTATACAATAGAATTGGGACATGTGTTAGGGTAATAATAATATCATTTTTACCCTTAATTAACCTATTTACTTTTAACTGGGGTAAATAAATGTAAAAAGATAATATTCACCAAAAATTATTTTTATCTTATTGAACCAAATTTTAATCATTGAGATTAACTATTTCTCAAGGAATTTTTCAATTCAACTTACAGAAGCGGTAAAACAATGTTTTATGTGAATTTGTAAATTTTCTTAGGAGGTGGGTAAAAGACGGTGAAAAGTTCAATAACATTTTTATATGTATAAAATTATTATAAACTGACTCCAATGAATTACATTGAACTTATATAGGTATTATATATCTATCTTGACTGAAAATAAATTTAAATAAAATAACTAATTATTGAAATTAAAATTCTGTTTTAAACTACAACTCAGTGTTTTTCACAAGTTATCAAAAATTATAAGTTTTCAGAAACATACCAAAACGTCACCCTAAGGTAATTATGATATTATGAATTCAAAAATGAAGTCTATTTTACCAAGTTTAAAACATAGAAATTTCATTTTTTTAGTTTAAAATTATTTTCCGTTGTCAAAACCAAAAAGTGTATTTTTGTGAAATAATACTACCAAAAGATTAAGATTTGTTTTCGTCCAATTTCAAAGGGAAATTACATCTAATGACCAGAATTGGATCAAATGGTAAAAATATAATCTAATTATAAATCCCAAAAATTCATATGTATTATTGAGAAATATAAATTATTTTGATTAAAAAAAATTTCTAGTTAAAATATATTATTTTTCACTATTCCACCAAATATAAAAGTTATCAGAAAAACAAAAAAAATTTATTTAAACTAAATTCTTATTTACTGATCCAAATGAAGAAGATTATTTTTTCAAATTGAATATATAAAATTCTAAAATATTGGATTTAAAAAGGGTTCTCTATTAAAAGGCGGTAAAATTGCATTTTTTGAAAAAATACTACTTTTATTTGAAAAAAATGAATTTGTCCATAAATTATGTCTACGAAACTCATAATATGGATTCTAAAATTATAAGGGTTATATAAAGTTAAAAATTCTGTTAATAATATTCATAACTGCTTTTGAACGGCTTGTTTGGTATGTCGTATTGCGCTTGAACTCGATGTTGCATGTAGTGTATGTTATTGAATTACTTTGAAGAACTATCCTTCTATGAAATATTGGGGTGTTAAATTCTTCCCTCCTTCAATAAATTCCATCCTCACAATTTTTAAAATTATGCTTGGGAATATAATAGAAATTCCCACATCAGAAAAGGAGTCAATCAAACAATCACTTTATAAGAAAGAAAGAGAAGTGCAATGGTCACCCAAGATAACCCATACTAGGATTCCCTGTAAGAAAACATGGATATGGAAGATAAAATAAGTGTTATGTTTCGATGGAGAGGGATAGAAAACATGATCATGAGAATGTTAACAACAAGAAAACCAGATACTTGTGATGGGACAAATGATCATTAGTTTCCCAGTAGGAAAAGTATACAGACATCAATTTTTTAAGTTACCTTTCATAAAGATGAGGAATTTATTTATGAGATTGACTAAGAACATAAAGAGATATAATTTATTTTTAAGTAGAGTTTCATTCTTTAACAAATTTCTACAACTAACTCATTTTTTTAAACGAGGAGTATTCAAGAAGACTTGGTGACACTGGAAGTGCTAGAATAAACATCAAAAGAGTCAAATGATCTACAAAGGATAATCTATATATTTAACTTGTCTTTAGAGATTAATCAAAACCAAAACGGTTAGTACAAGATCTGTTGATCCCCCAAAAGGATATTCCTTTAGATAAATAAATAGTAATATTAATTTCTAAAATTAATCCAACAATGCCCCAAAGTTAAATAAATACCATTCTATAAAAAATTGTCCTTAAAATTCATCAATATAATCCAAACTAATATTGAAACCCAAAACATAGAAGAATTTGGTAATGTAGTCTTCCACATTAAATTGTATCGCCAAATGACATCAACTACTCTTAAATTTACATACATAAAATTAATTAACCTAATTACATATTCTATATTATATGTCAATCATCTACCTAAATAAACCAAATCACTATAAATGCTCAAAAAAACATAGATAAAAATCCACCATTACTACTCAAATGAAATCCCATAGTATTCTATTTTTTCTTGGGCATACAGTGTTCCCAAAAAAGCAAACATCTTCCAAAATAACATTTATCACTTAGTCACTAAATCATTTTCTTATACTAAGGGTATTCATTTGATAAGACATAAGATCCCAAATCAACTTATTATTGATCAATAAAATCATTTAACTAAAAATAATTAGACACACTAACCAGGGACTTCACGTAGTCCAGTGGTAAGAGATAAATCCCAATCGCACACTGGTTGTGGGTTTGATTCCCACAACTTTGTCTGACACGACGGGTTGTCCCACGGTCTGAGTGTTGTCCTTTTTCAAAAACTATATTTTATAACATTTCCAAAATGATATAAATTCCTCAAAATAACGATAACATAATTTAACCACAAATGTTATCTCATACCTTTCATTTTCATCCCAAAATATAATAACTTGTAATTTCCTCAAACCCAATGATTATATAAAACCAAATGGGTTTTTATAACTATATCCACAAGAGAAAAAATAAGTATTCATAAAATATCATTTTCACATGAAAAAATGTACGGCTACAAGTACAAGAGAAAATTATCCAAAGTAATCCCATCAACAAAGATCATTAATACTTTTAAGCATTTCTCCAACCATTTATTTCCACATAGCTTCTTCATTGACCATGAAAATATCCTATATAATAGAAAATTCACTTGAGTAATGGCCAGGTCCCCTACATTTATGGAAAATGATAGTAAATGGATTCTTGGGACCATTTTTATTTTCTTCCATAGTACTCTAAATTTTTTTCGTGGAAATTCATCACATTATGGCCTTTTTCCCACACGTAAAGAATTTATTTTTTCCATTGAGACACTTTCTTGGGTGTCTCTATCCACATTTCCTGTATGATGGAAATGAGGATTCTTTTCTCCATGGTCTCCAATGCTGGAACTCTTTTCATTC
Source organism: Viscum album (assembly GCA_963277665.1). Taxonomy (NCBI): domain Eukaryota; kingdom Viridiplantae; phylum Streptophyta; class Magnoliopsida; order Santalales; family Viscaceae; genus Viscum; species Viscum album. Next base: position 675,929,748 of record OY728159.1, on the reverse strand, counting down.
ATCACCTTTCTCTCCTTTTTTGAGTTTGCGAGTTGGTTAATATATATATTGATTATCATATTTTTGGAAAACTGATTTGGCATGAACATGATATCTTTTATGCCAATCAACATTCCATTTTTTTCACATTTCCACCATCGTTACAACCTTTTACATCATGATCAATGTTACTATGACTTCCTTGGAACCCAGCCATTGACTAAAACCAGAAAGCATTGTGTGAGTAATAGTAGTCATAAAACCATTTAGAGAATATCATGACACCATATTTTCAATTTTGAAACACCATAGGTTTAAACAATGTCATTTATTCTCATCTTATATTAAAATCTTTCAAATATGGTTTTAAATAAAATTTAAATTATCTTAAGCATATCCACCGGGAGTGTTGTAACCAAGAGTGCAGCAAGGCCCATTGTCATGCACCGGTTCCCATTTGGGTCTAGCTCAAAGGAGTGTTTTCTGGGTTTACCCCTAGGTAGATCTGTGCCAGAGCCGCCTCTACCTGCTTGTATCTGAATAGAGATGTATTTCTTGGAAAACATCCAGAATCCCTTCAATACCAAAATTCTAAGAAGTTCTTCTACACTAATCCTCAATGTCTATCTTAGGGGAATGTGCTCTAATCAGAGTTTATCTAAATCTAGCTTCCATGGTTTTTACAAAACATCCTATGATACCAACTGTAACACCCCAACCCTAGTTACCCCGAGTCGGTGCATTATTACATAACATTGGAATTATCACAAAGATCAAGTCTCGAAAGACCGATTAGTTTAGTAGCCTTGGAACCACTAGATACATTCATAAGGTTTACATTACATCTGAAAATGGAAAACTATAACAACATTGTTACCATAGACAACAATGAGATCCCACAGACTATCCCTGGATGTCAGTCATAATATAGTTCTTTTCATCCTAGGAAAAATAAAATATAGAAAGGGGTGAGATCAAATGCTCGGTAAGGATAACATTATAGAGGAAACTTTTATAATTAAGCATAAACGTTTATTGTAGTGTATATGACTAGAACAAAATATTTTTAAACATGAACATCAGCATAATATGGAAAAGATAAAATCAAATAATTCCATTTACATATTCACATGGATATTCTACTAGTCAAATAATAATATGCAACATGAATAGCCACATTCATAAAGATGAAATGCATAATGCAAGACTATCATAACCACATAGTCAAGGTCTTGTTCCAAGACTACGAATAATATTTTTTCAAGGACCTATGCCAAGACACTATTTTGTCTCATGAGACCTATCGATACATCAAGGAGATATAGTGAGCTGCACCCGTCACTTACTAAGTCCAATACATTCCTTATATGAAAATTTTGAATCATAACATAAAAATTCTTATTAAAACTAGCATACGAAATGTAAATAATTTATCCACAAACCATGAATGGTATACAGAATAGCACATACATAGTCAAACACAACTCATTCAATACAATATGAAAGATTTTATTGTAAAAAATTAACCTTAATTGAAAATAATGAAGGATAATGACATATATGAAAATAATCATAAAAAATATTTGAGAGAAATATCCCCCTTTTTCTTGAAAGCATTAAAAAGTCTCACTATTTATCAAGAATCCATTGAAAATAGATTTTTGAATCAAAGTGTCCCATAAAACATTGAGACTTTTAAAAGGAATTTTAATTTTAAAACTTTAATGTCCATAAAAATAAATCCTTAAAACCATTTTGAAAACATGGACATTAATGAGAATGATTTAGAATAAGGAATCTTTAAAACATTTTAAAATGATATTTTAGTTAGAGTTCCTAACCAAAAGAGAGAATCTTGAATACACATAATTGATGCAATTAAAACATTATAATATCATATAAATAAAGGTATTCATGATATACAATGTCAAAGTACATTATAAACACCATATAATAGTTAATTGGCATATAACAACAAATCAGTCTCAATAGAATATATATTGAGATGAAATCTCTTAAAAAGACCATATCCTTAGGTTAAGGATAAATCAATGACATAATTATGTTAAAAAAATATAAATACACTCAATATGATTGGATATTATTTGTAAATCAATCATAGGACATTCACACAAATTCTTGTAAAAACAACACCAATTAATTGGATATTTAACTCAACAAATGGAGATTGAGTTAAAATTTCCCTTATCAAGTTCATATCGATGAATTGAGAATTTATCAATTAACTGATTATGTGTATCAAAACTATATTTAAAAAACTGGTATAGTAAATTGTGACACAAGAAAATAAATAGTGATTCCACACCTAATCTTGGAGAAAAATAATCGATGAAGTATGTGTAAATCATGATGATTGGAAATTGAAATTTAAAATTCCGTTATCGATTTGGTAAATTATGAAACATAAAAACATGAAAGAATGATCATAAAATGATGATGTAAATGTACATAAATTAATTTATATTACACAATTAATATAATCATGGGCAGTACACACACCACGTGCAATAAATAAGTGGTGGACAATTGAAATATCATGGAATTAAAAGTGAAATAAGATACCCCTTACATTTTACATTTCCTTGGAAGAGGGTAGGTTAAATTCTTATATAATAGTTAAATAATGGTCATTAAAATATACAAGAATCATATAAATTATTATGATACCATATATGATCTTTTAACATTGCCTTGTTAATAATATCTTCGTATTATCGTCGTTTCAAGTGTTGACAGATTTGTTTTCCTTGATATTCTTTGTTATGTGAGTCATATTTGTTATGGATGGGATGTATCATATTCATATCCATAATTATATAATGTCTCTAAACATTATTTTTAATCATCTAATCAATATTAGACTTGAATGGATACGATGGGAAATTAATCTCATCGCATTCGTGGAGACGGTAATCCATACGTACGCACGAGCGACAATATAATTCATTTGATATTAAAATAATATATAATTGGATGGTATATCATATATACATAATCATTATCATGTTATATTTATTATTTACATGAATTACACATCATTATTATAATAATTCAAATAATAATGTTTTGAATAACAACTACACCACGATGTGGAGATGATAATCCGTACGTACGCATGTATAGTGACATGTCATTCAAAGGATGGATAGAATAATGAATATGGATGTACTATATTTATAATAAAACCAAATTATATTGAAGATACTGGATTTTTTATTTTAGAATGGAAATAACAAAGAAATAATAAGTGGAAGAAGAAAAGAACTTGAAAGAGGGTGGTGAAATTATTACCTCTTCATCAGGTTCTACCTTTTGTTTTGACAAAAAGGACTCCTTAAGTTGGCTTTATGACTAAAGGAATTCCTCTAGGATGAATTTAGGGAGTATAGAGGATATTTGGGCAGGGTTTGGCTTAGCCAAAAGGCTTCGAAGGTGAGAATTAGAGGTAAGGGGTGGCCTTTTAAAATAGGGGTGAGAGGTACCTTATGAAAAACTAGAAATATTATTTTATAATAAAATAATTTTCTATTTGTAGTTGCTCCAAAATTAATTAATTAAATTATAAGGTTAGTATGGGTCGAATACCAATCCAACAATAGGTTTTAGACAGGTTTTGGTCACTATATTAACTTTATCTTTTAGAGTTAACACTTAGTCAAATATTTTGACATTTACCATGTCTCTTAGTAGTTATGTATTATATAGTTAATAAACATAATATAAACTTTCAAGAGAACCCCAAGAGGTTCATTAGTGATACAACTGTCATTATATAAGTCATTTGGCAGAAACTTAGATTTTTAGGAATAAAATATCAATTAATAATATAATATTTGTTTTAAAAACTCTTTTTTTGTCAATTTTGACACTATTTGGTATTTTGTTTTTTCTGAATTCATAAGAGCATTATTACTTAGAAAACAAATTCATACAACCAACTCTAATATGTCATATTATCCTATAAAATTAGTTTAATTCATAAAAAGTATCAAATTTCATTTACTTGGATATTTATAATATCCATTATTTTAATATTTCATTAATTAGGTAATTACTACATCACCATTGTGTTAAAAATAAATTAACTTATTTATTGTTTAAAAATTATATATAAAATACCATTATGTAGAAAATATTTTTATCTTTATAATAAATATTTATAATAGAATTTATCTAATGTATATACCTATATTAAAAATATTTTACTTATTAAAATTTGATTTTAACTCTATTAACTCTTCTTTTAATTAAATAATAATAAGTGTCCTAATGTAATCCAAGTGGACCAAAGAGGTTAAAAATTTGATCCTAATGTTTTTTTTGTCGAATTATACTTATCCAATATAATTGTGACATGTTTTAGGATAATAATAGTATCATTTTTACCCTTAATTACCCTATTTACTTTTAACTGGAGTAAATAAAAGTAAAAAGTTACCATTCAAAAACAATTATTTTTATCTTATTGAACCAAATTTTAATCCTTGAAATTAACTGTGTCTCTCAGATTTTCAAAATTCAACTCAAAAAAGTGGTAAAATTATGTTTTATGAGAATTTGAAAGTTCTCTTTAGAGGTGGGTAAAAGACGGTGAAAAGTTTAATAAATTTTATTATATATCTAAAATTATTAAAAACTGACTCCAATGAATAACATTGAACTAATATAGGTATTTTATATCAATATTGACCTAAAATTAATTTAAATAAAATAAACTATTATTTAAATAAAAATTCGGTTTTAAACTATCACTCAGTGTTTTTCAATATTAATCAAAAATTAAAAGTTTTCGGAAACATACCAAAAATTCACCCAAAGATAATTTTTATATTCTAAATTCAAAAATGAAGTCTATTTTACCAAATTCAAAAAATAGACATTTTATTTATTAGTATATAATTAATTTATGTTGTCAAAACCAAAAAGCGTATTTTTAGGAAATAATAACTATCAAAAGAATAACATTTGTTTATGTCCAATTTCAAAGTGAAATTACTTCATATGTCCAACATTGGATAAAATGGTAAAAATAGAATCTAATTATACATCCCAACCAATCATATGTATAGTTTGAAACTATTAATTATTTTGATTAAATTTTTTTTTCAGTTATAATATATTATTTTCACTATTCATCCAAATATTAATGTTATCATAAAATCACCAAATATTTATTGAAACTAAATTCTTATGTCCCAATCCCAAATAAGATGTTTATTAGGTCAAATTGAATATATATAAGTTTCAAATATTGGATTTAAAAAGGGTTCGTCGTTAAAAGGTGGTAAAATTGCATTTTTTTGAAAAATGCTTCTTTTATCTGAAAAAAATGATTTTGTCCTTAAATTATTTCTAAAAAACTCATAATATAGATTCTAAAATTGTAAGGGTTATATAAAATTCAAAAATAGGTTAATACTATTCATAACCGCTTTTTAACGGCTTGTTTGGTAAGTCGTGGTGTGCTTGAACTCGATGGTGTGTGTACTGTAAGTTATTGAATTAATTTGAAGAACTAATGTACTATGAAATATTGGGGTGTTACAAGTAGTTAGATGGAATAGAGGTCCATGTGGACTAGACCTTCTTGTGGATGACCTCAGAATGTAGGGTTTGAGGTGTAAGGCTCACAGGGTAGAAGAATATTGGCGAGGGATGCACAATGTTACATGTACGGAAGGCAGGGGCATATGGCTCGCGACGGCCTGACCTATCATACCGATGACCGGAAGATGGTCAAATGACCATCAAGGCAGAGGTAGAGGTTCAATCGAGGAGGTATATAGGGCGGTGGATGTGGAAGAGGATATTGCTGTGAAACAGTAGTTGGGTGGCGTTTTGAGATTTTACCACCACCACGGCTAGGTGGTCCACCCTGACCACAGGGAGCAGGAGGACAGGGACAAGCTCAGCTTCAGGCAACTAAGGACTACTACCACGGTTCTTTTGAGATGATTATAAGTACTATATATGTTTAATATTCCATAGCTTCAGTTCTTATAGACACAGGTTCCAGTCACACTTCTATTTCCACGACCCTCTTTCGGAGCTAGTAGATTCTGCTGGAGCCGTTGGTTCAATCCTTAGGGCTACTGACTCCTACAGGAGAAGATTCGATGACTACACAATAGTGATAGTAGTGTGATATTACCCTAAGAGGCGAGAGCATCTATTGAGATCTCCTAGTAGCGACATCGGGGATTTACGACATCATCTTGGGTATGGACTGGTTATCCATATTTCATTCTTAGATTAACTATACTGGGCACAAAGTGTTGTGTGTCCGCACGGATGTGATCAGGTTTTCCTTCACCAGTGAGAAGGGAACATTTGCAGCACAGTATGGACTTTCCGAGAGAAGGGTGCAGTCGATTACTCATCAGTTGGCTAGCCTTACCTTCAGAGCAGTTGATGTAGAGAGTCTGTGCTATCCTGTAGTGGTGGACTAGTATGTTGATGTCTTCGTTGATGATTTTACACAACTACCTCAACAAAGAGAGGTAGAATTTTACATCGAATTTATCCTGGGACAAAACCAATATCTACACCAGCATATCGGATGGCTCCCTCGGAGCTTCATGAGATACATGAATAGTTGGAAGACTTGCAGGGAAAGGGGCTCATAAGACCCAGTGTTTCTCCATGGGAAACCCCAATTTTGTTCTCCAAGAAGGCAGAAGTGAGTTTGAGACTCCATTTGGACTATTGGCGCCTAGACCAGGTGATAATTATGAACAAGTATCCACTCCCTAGGATTGTTGATATTTTTGATTGTTTGATGGGAGCTTGCTGGTTTCCAAAGATAGACCTCTGATCATGCTATCATCAACTTAGGATATGAGATGAGGATGTGCAGAAGACATCCTTCAGATGACAGTAATGCCATTATAAGTTCTTGGTTATGCCTTTCAGCGTGTCCAATGCCCCAACAGTGTTCATGGGACTCATGAACAGGAACTTTCAGCCATACCTCGATCACTTTGTGGTGGTGTACTTCAATGAAATATTGATATACACGGCGATGGAGGAGGAGTATTCCTATTATCTACAAATTGTTCGGGATACACTCCCAGAGCCCAAGATTTATGGTAAACCCTCAAAGATCCAGTTATGGATACGAGAGGTCCAATTTCTAGGATACTTTATATTAGAGGCTGGATTTGTAGTAGATCCAGTGAAGACAGAGGCTATGCTAACTTGGGAACCACCTAGCAGCATGACAGAGGTGCAGAGTTTCCTAGGATTGGCTCGATACTACCAAAGATTCATGCCAGAAATTTCCAGAGTTGCATAACCCTTGTCTTTTTTGACAAAATGGAAATCATTCCTATAGACATAGAGATTCCAACTGAGTTTCTAGGAGCTAACACAGATACTGACGAGTGCCCCTATCTAGAGGCTACTAGAGGAGGGTGTTGGGTATGAAGTCTACTACGATGCATCAGGGATCCAGCATGGATGTGTCTTGATGCAAGATCGAGCAGTGGTCACTTATAGTTCACGACAACCCAGACAACATGAGTAGAAATACGCTACCCATGAAATGGAGTTTGCAGCAGTGGTCTTTTCTAGGAAGATATGGAAACATTACCTAATGGGTGAATGTTTTACAGTCTACTCTGATCACAAGAGTCTCATGTATATATTCTCTCTAAAGGACCTGAACCAAATACCACGAAGAGGGATATTGTTCCTCTAGTAATATGTTTTTGAGATAGTATATACGCTTAGAAAGGGGAATGGGGTAGCAGATGCACTCAACTGGAGTCCTGGTCTGCAGTTGCTGAGTGAGGCGACATAGAAACTAGCCATGTTGTAGTTTTCATTTGTCGATAGAGATGGAGCATCATACCATTAGTTTATGACTACCACTCCCCCACTCCTTCATTGAGTCAGGGAGGTGCAACATGGGGATACCAACTGCAAGGCTCGACATGCTAAGATATCCTCAGGTCACACACCTAATAGATTTTCTGATGGTAGGGAGCGTTTCATCCTCTTCAGAGGACATACCATAGTACTGGTTGCGCTACGAGAGGCGGTGTTGAGGGAGTTCCATACGTCCCCTGTGGAGGTACATCCTGTTGTGCTAAAGATGTATCAGGACGAAAGGTGTCAGCACTAGTGTCTAGGGATGATGAATGCAGTGGTATAGTTTGTTTAACGGTGCCTCACTTGTTTGCAAGTCAAGGCCGAGCAACAGGTTCCAGTAGGCTTAACTCGACCACTAGAGGTGCGAGAATGGAAGTGGGATGGGATATCCATGGACTTTTTGACAGAGATTCCACGTATGTCTAGGGGACCTAATTTCATATGGGTGATTGTTGACTGACTTACCATGTCAGCCCACTTCCTACCAATCCAAGAGCAGGGATCAGTAGAGGGATTGGGATGACTCAAAATACAGACGATTTTGTGACTTCATGGGGTGCCATCGACGATTGTCTCTGACAATGAAAAACATGTTACATCTTGTTTGTGTAAGGGATTGTAGGGGGGATTTGGGATACAACTACGTTTGAGAACCACCTTTCATCCCTAGATGGATGGTTAGACAGAGCAGACCATTCAGACGATAGAGGAAATGCTTCGTGAATGCATCCTAGATTGTGGCTGCAGTTGGGAGGATCACTTTACCTTGGTGGAGATCCCTTACAAAAAAGTTATCACTCTGCCATCGTAAAGGAACATTAGACGCCCTATATGGCCGACCCTACAGATCTACTCTATGCTAGACAGACCCAGGGGAGTCAGCTCTTATGGGTCAAGAGTTAGTGTGGGCTACCACTAAAAATGTGCGGATCATCCAGGAGTAGCTGAAGACTACACAGAGCAGACAGAAGTCATATGCAGACAGAAGATTGAGACCTTTGGAGTTCCACGAGGGGGACCACGTTTTCTTGTGAGTCTTTCCTTGATGGGGACTACAGATATTTGGTCGAGGCGGAAAGTTATCACAGAGGTTTATTGGGCCATTTCTGATACATCGAAGGATAGGTGAGGTGGAATACCAATTGGCACTTCTACCGCAATTGGAGAAGGTGCATGGTGTCTTCCATGTATCATAATTGAGGAGATTCATGCATGACCCATCTCACGTAATCAACCACAGTGTGCTAGACTTACAAGATGTTGAAATGTTTACCGAGGATCCAATAGAGACTGAGTATCAACAAGAGCGGGTTTTTCATTGGTGGTCGAGACCTCTAGTGTGCATTCAATGGTAGCATCAGAACATCAAGGAGAGAACATGGGATTAGGAGGCTCATATTCATGATCAATACCCCCCTTTGTTTCATTAGACTATGTTGTGGTTGTCGGGGAAGAAAATATCTAAAGGTGGGTAGAATTTAATGAATCAGATTTCAATGTAATTGTTTTAATTATATGGAATTATTACGAGCCTCTGAAATTTGACGGCGTGTGATTCTGAGGCCCGGTGTGCCCGAAAATAATTTTTTAACATTTTTTGTGTACGTTCAGTAAATGCATGGGCAGCATTTTCTAACATTTGAACCATTGCTCATATTAAACATCTAAGGGAACTATTAAATCCAGAATTTCGGGATTCTCTTATGGGAAGATTTACATTTACTACAGTTGGTTTGGAGGAAATGTTATGTTCTTTGAGTTTTTAAAAGAAATGAACTAAAATAATTTTGCTATTTTATTTCATAACCCCCAACGGACCAATGAAAGGGTGGGACCGGTGGTGTGTCAATCCATTAAATGTCTTGCCCTACCAACCTTAGGTAATGAAAATGATGAGGAAAATTTGGAGGCTTCCTAACCAATGAGGCCCATTATTTCCCCATGTAGTTACTTACCCTCCCCCACTACGTTATATATGTAGCTAGGGAAACAGTATCAGAGAGCTTCACCAAGAAACGATGTACTAAAAGAACACCATGATGCCAGGACCATAAAAGATAAAGCTGAACCAGCAAGGAGTGATGGAAGACACCAAATCAAAGGGAGACGTGCATGTGGCTTCTTTGTGAACCGATCGTGGGAGTGAAAAACATGATCCACCTTAAAGCACAGACCATCCTCTGAGTTTTCGAGGTATGGGTTTTGGTTCTCGTTTCAAATTCTTGTTAATTTATTGAACTCCCTTTATATCCTCCATAAAATAAGCTAACGCAGAGGGCATGGGGATAACGAAATCAGCCCTAACCCTTAACTATCTTGCTATCCTTGCACCACCTTGGAAGTCAGTGAGCACGTCGATGCATGCCGCAAGAGGAATGTTGTGGATCGTTAGCTACTAGAACGGATGAGGCTGCCAACATGATGGCCAGCCCCAGGAAGGGAGGCGGTGTGAGCACCACACCTCGATGAATGGAAGACGTGACCGAAGCCATGACAGAGGCCGAATATGCCTCCGACGGGTTCTGCGGTGACTGAGAAGCACACACGTGGTGCCGCCTCCTCGCCAACAGAATGAAATTCAGGACGTTTGGGAATCTGGGAAACCGAGGGGTTACACCCCCCTCGTTTGAACAAAACGGCCACCACCCACACGCCAGGCCACCGCCCTCGAATCGGGCCGCTTCCCTTGGAGCAGGCCACCACCATCACGTTGGGCCACAACCCCCAGACCAGTCCGCCGCCCTCGGACCCAGACACTGCCCTTAGACCAAGCGGCCTCCCTCAAAGAAGGTTACCGCCCTTGGACTAGGTAGCCCCCATCGAACCTAGCTTCCACCCAACATGGGTCGTGCACCCTATTCTGGTTACGCTGCCCTTTTGGGCCTCCTGTCTTTGGGGATAGAATGAACATCGGCCCATCAGGCCTACACCACCTTGGCCCAGCCCAAAGTGGGTCGGGCTGAGTCACTCCATCCGGGTCAGACTAGACTTGAGCCCAACCGGGCCCAGAAACACTCAAAGGTCCTTATCTTGAGAACTGAACACCCGTTTGATGAACCATCTGTGGCGTTTCGAACCTTGAAGAGAGATAGTCCGTTTGAATTACTATATTAGAGTTTTGGAGAAACATGGAGTTTGGCTGCGTTGGATCGCACTCGAATCCAACCGGTCCCTCGACACTAAAATGTCAATAACGCATAGATCTAGTGTCTGACTCTACGCACTGGTTGTTGCGTTGGAACCATTATGACATGTCGGATCATCATATTACTTTATTGTGAGAATTCATATTGGTTGAGATATAACGGATCGCTTGGGGAGCAGTTCATCAAAACACATTACGTAAGGAACCCTACGACTAGCAGAGACCTAACGACTATTGAATTTTCAACTCGTATTTAATCAATGGCCACAGTGGGGAGTGGTCGTGGTACACGATGGGGAGGAGTACCTTAGTTGACTGTGTTAGGGAGGGACAACTCTGTGTGACCCGATAGTCCCACGGTATGCGATGCGAAGGAGTACCTCAGTAGGCCAAGATGGGGAGCGGCTGCAGTATGCGATGGGGATGAGTACCTTAGAAGACCATGTTGGGGAGGGAAGACTCTGTGTGACCCATTAGACCCATGATACGCAATGGGGATCAGTATCTCAATAGTTCACGGTTAGTGGGAAGCGCCTCTGTGTGACACATCAGACCCACTTACTTGATAGAGAAGGTGTTCTCCAGTAGTCGAGGTGTTCGATGATGTGACTAGGGATGTTACATGTTACTACCCCTAGAATAAATCCTAGTGTGAGATATCTTTAATTTGTGATTGAGATTGAGGTTATGATCTGTGGAACTTTACATGTGTGGTACTTTTCCTTTGTGGTGTTACCCTGTGGTTTTTCTTTTTGGAATTATATGAGATCTTCAGGGTCTCGGGGTCCCTACTGAGTATCATTATACTCACCTCTTCACGGGCATCACCCGCACTATGTTGTGTCTTGTGAAAATGACGAGCAGCTGGGCTGAGGTTTGAGGGATCCAGGACCTAGTATTACGCAATGGAGACAAACATGCATGGAGTGAAGAGGAGGCAATCTATACATACCCTTTAGGTAGGAACCTTAGAGGATGACCCAATAGCTATTTCCCTTTTTTCATTTAGTTATATTTTAATTCCATTCATAATTGTACTTTTACAGCATGGATTGTATTCTGATCCCTTTTTTACTTTTAACAATGATTTACTACAATAGTTTACTTTATAGTTTCTTCTTATTATGTTCTTGGACCATGTGTTTGTATAGGTTTAAAGGCAATTCCTTCCCGTTGTTGGGAATATGTCTTTTTTGTGCTAGTCACTAGCCCTTGGAGTATGTATTGTGGGATTGGGGTAGTCACGACACATGCCCCAGGGGAAGAGTCATGGAAATTGATCAATAAAATAATTTAACTAAATAATAATAAGACACACTAAACAGGGAATTCATGTAGTCAAATGGTAGGCAATAAATCATAGTCGCACTTTGGTTGTGGGGTTGACTTGTGCAGCTTTGTCCGACACGACGGGTTGTCACACGGTCTGTGTGTTGTCCTTTTTCAACACCTATGTTATATAACATTTCCCAAAATAAGGTAAATTACTCAAAAAATCAAAATATAATTTTACCACAAATGTTATCTCATACCTCACATTTTCATCCCAAAAATTAATAGCCTGTAATTACTTCAAATTCAAGGATCATATAAAATAAAATGGTTATTTTTTAGTATATCCCAAAAAGGAAAGATAATTCTTCCTCGAATAGCATTTTCACATAACAAACTATAGGGTTACACACACATGAGAAAATTATTCCAAAGTAATCTCATCAACAAAGAGAACTAATACTTTTAAACATTTCACAATCGATATATTTCGATATAGGTTCTTCCATGACCAAGCGGTTATCTTATAGAATAAGGCATTGACTCAGGTAATGCCCAGGTCCCCTACATTTACAAAAAATAACTGTAAATGGATTCCATGGGGAATTTTTTTTTCTTCTATAGTACTCTTCATTTTTTTCTCAGCAATTATTTACTTTATGTCCTTCTTTCCAACACATAAAGAAATTATTTGTTCCATTGAGACACTTTCTATGGTGTCTCCTTCCACATTTCCTGCATGATAGAAATTTATCATTCATTTCTCCATGGTGACCAAAGCTAGAACTCTTATCATTCACCACATTTCTCTTATTTGTTGAGTTCAAGAGTTGGTTAATATATATATTGTTGATCATATTTTTGGAAAACTGATTCAGCATGAACATGATATCTTTTACACTTATCAATATTCCATTTCGTTGCTTATTTCCACCATCGTTCCCAGCTTGTACATCATGTTCAATGTTACTATGGCTTCCTTGGAATCCAACCATTGACTAAAACCATAAAGCACTATGAGAGTGACAATTGTCAAAAATCATTTAGAGAATATCACAACACTTTATTTTCAATCTAAAACACCTATGGATTAACCATGGTTATGTATTCTCATATTATATTAAAATCCATCAAATCAGATTGTAAATAAAATGTGAATTATCCTAAACATATACCCAAGGAGTGTCATAATGAAGAGTGCAAAAAGGCATGTTATCATGCATGAGTTCTAATTGGTGTCTATCTCAATGTGGTGTTTTCAAGTTTTAACCCTAGATACATATGTGCCAGAGCTGCCTCTACATACTCATATCCAAATAGGGATGTATTTTATGAAAAACACACATAATATTTATATTAAAAAAAATTGGATGTTCTTCTATACTGATCTCCATAGTCTATCTTTGGGTAATGTTCCCTAATCAGTGTTTTTTTCGAAATCTCGATTCCAAGGATTGTACTAAACTTTCTCTGATACCTAATATAATGCCCCGACCATAGTTACCTAGAGTCAGTGCACTATTATATATCATATGAGTGATCACAAGGGATCAAGTCCCAAAAAACTGAGAAGTTTAGTAGCATTCGAAGGACTAGATACATACATAAGTTTAACATTACATCATGAAATAAAGAAAAGAAACATTATGTCCCTTTTTAATACACTCATATCCCTTAGCCTATTCCTTCATGTTAATCATGATAAACTTTTACAAACCCTAGGAAAAATAAAACATAGAAATAGGTGATCTCAAATACTCTGTAAGGATAGCAATATAGAAGAATCATTCATTAATATGCATACACATTTGAGCCAATGTATAAGAATAAAACAAAACCCTTTTAAACATAAACTTCTACATAGTATGGACAATATAAATCAAATAATTCCATTTACATATGCGCATGGATATTATACAAGTTGAATAATCACCTGTGATATTATTAGCTAATTTCATAATGATAGAATGCATAATGTTGGACATAATAACCACATAATCAAGGCCTCTTTCCAAGACTACAAAATAAGATTTTGTCAAGGCCTTGTTCTAAGACACTAGTTTGTCTCAAGAGACCTACCGATGCATCGAGGAGCCATAGCTGGATCCACCCATCACTTACTAAGTCCAATGCATTAATCATATAAAAAGGCTGAAACATAACATAAACATTCATATTAAAAATAACATACAAAATGCTAATATTTAAACCACAAAGCTTGAATGGTATAAAAATAGCACATCCACAGTCAAACCAAAATAATTTTATACAATATTGAAGATTGTATTATAATAGATCAACCTCAATCAAGAATAAGGAAGGATATTGATATAGATGAAAATAACCAGTAAAACTATTTGAGAGAGATATCCCATTTTCTTGAAAACATTTAATAGTCTCACTATTTATCAAGAAGATGTTAAAAATGGATTTTTGAATCAAAGTGTCCCATACCAATTTGAAATATTTTAAGGGAATTTTATTTTCAAAACATTCATGTCCATATAGATAAATACATATTACCATTTTTAAAACATGTACTTTTATGAGAATGATTTTGGAGATCAAATCATTAAAACATTTAAACTGATATTTTAGTTAAAAAGTTCTTAACCAAATGGAAGACACTTGATTAAAATTAATTAAGGAAATAACATTAATCAAAACATTATAATATAATGATAATAAAGGTATTCATGATATAAAATGTCAAAGAACTGTATATACACCATATAAAAGTGAATAGGATCATAATAACAATGAAGTCTTAATAGAATGGTAATTGAGATGAAATCCCTTATAAAGACCCTATACATAAGTTAAGGATAAATAAATGACATAATTATGTCTCAAAAAAATAAATACACTCAATATTATTTAATATTCAGTTTAAATTAATCTAAGTTCATTCACACATATTCCTATAAAAACAACACCAATGACTTGGGTTTTTAACTCAATGAATACAAATTGAGTTAAGATTATTCTTATCAAGTTCATATTGATGACTTGAGAATTTATCAATGGTGTGATTATGTGTATCAAAAGTATATCCATACAAAGAGGAGTGGAAATTTCTACAAAAATAAATAAATAGTGATTCCACACATAATTTTGGAGTAAAATAGTCAATGAAGATTGCGTAAACCCAATGAGTGGAAATTGAAATTAGAAATTCCCTTACCGATTTGCTAACTTATGAAACTAACATCCCATGAAATAAGGATAATACAATGAAGATATAAATACCCATAAATTAAATATATTATACAGTGAATACAACCATGGGCAGTACATACACCACCCAAAATGAGATATTGTAAAATATAACATTAATCTCTATAAAATTAAAGTGAGATGAAAACCCCTTATCAAGTTGTAATCAATCAATTCGTATGAAAAAAGTTTAATAACCACGAAATGAATCACATAATTCGATGAATATAATGAAAATAATGATAATATATATCATATGGCAGTACACAATACACCATATGCAATAAATAAGTGGAGAACAATGGAAATCTCACGGAATTAAAGTGAGATAAGAAACCCCTTACCTTGTACTTTTACAAAGTTGAGGGTAAGTTAACATTACGTATAATTGTGAAATAATTTTTATTAAATTATACATGAACCATATACATAAATATGATAAAATATATGACCTTTTAATATTTCTTTGTTAATAATATTTTAGTAGTATAATTGTTTTGGGTGTTAACTGTTACATTTTTCTTTATATGTTTTGTTACATAATTCATGTTTGTTAGGGATAGGATGTATTTCATTAATATCCAAAATGATAAGTTGTTCTTAAACCCTATTTTTTTAATCATAAAATGAAATTTATTCTTGAATGGTTATGATGGGGGAATGAATGTCATCATGTTCGTGGAAACAGTAATCTATACGTACGCATAAGCGGCAATACCATTATATTTATGGTGAAATAATTTGTAATTTGATGGTATTCCATATAGTCAGTATCATTAAAATATTATATTTATTATTTAAATCAATTATATTCATTATCAAACCTATCCAAATAATTATGTGTTGAATAACAAACTACACCACAACGTGGAGACGATAAGACGTGCGTACGCACATTTGGTGAGTTTTTCATTCATAATATGGATAGAATAATTAATACAGTTATAACATATATATAATATGATCACAGTATGTATAAGTTACATGATTTGTTATTTTGGTATTGAAACAACAATGAAAGAGGAAGTGGAAGAAGATAAAAACATTGAAAGAGGTGATGAAATAATTAGCCCTTCTTTGGGTGCTTCCTTTTGAATTGATCAAAAGGGATCCTTAGGCTGGATTTATTATCAATGTAAGGCCACTATAATTAATTTAGGGTATTTGGGAGGATATTTGAGTAGGGGTTGGCCAGCCAAATGGCTTTGGATGATTGATTATGAGAGAATGGGAGTACCCTTTTATAAGAGAGGTGAAGGTCACTTTAGGAAACAATTTAAATATTATTTTATTATACATTCATTGTCACGAACCAGCCCGAGTCGTCCCTGAACCGGTCACCCAGGCCAGCCCGCGACAAGTCCCGAGAGGCGGTCCTGATCCTCCCGGGATGGTGAAAAGCACCAAGGGCATCAATAGAGTACACAAGGGAACGATTTCTCCCATATATAAACAATCAAACAAACAGCGGAAATAAACGGACAGCCCAAAATGAATTTATATAAAAATTGAACTAAATATTATTTGTACAAGAAACTAAAATTAGAACAAAACCAAAAACTCAACTGAACAATCCCGATGAAACAAATAACTCCATGTGACACTTATGGTCACTCTCCAACACAATGATAAAAAGTCACCCAAGTTGATCGAACTAAAGATGAAACCTACACAAGGGCTAAAAAAAGAAGAAGACTATAGGCATGAGTATTAAAACTCATTAGGTTAGCCCGGTATTCTATTCACAATGCACATTACATTAAAATAAAAGAAACATCAATTTATAGTTTTAAATTCAAGATTTGACAGTATGGTTTTCAAATGAGGTTCCATGCTATAATAATTATCAGACAAAAACATGCATGTTTAATAAACAAAAATGCAAGTAACAATTATTTTCAAAGAGGTGAAACATAAAAATGAAAATAGTTTCCAATATGGATGATTTAAAGAATTTTAAAATTCAAATAAATAACACATACTACTGAATTTACCAACCATACACACTGTATGCCGATGGTGAGTACAAAATAGCCAATGAGCTCTAGTCACATGAATACCCCTAGGCACTAGTTAGTTGTGAGCCCCAGGTACCTCGTATCTCGGTGAAAGTAACCATAATAAATATCTGTTCTCATGAACGAGCCACTAGTAGGGAACATACCCATAACCTAGTGGTCCCCAATCATCATCAACATCATAGTTTAGTTAGTGTTGTTATCGTCAAACATGCTACACGAAACAGGGGCCAACCCCCACAGAATCACTAGCATACTAGTACATGTCCTCCCACCTAGATACCCGGGATTCCCTTTAGTTCTCAATCAAGTTACACATATTATCAAATACACATTTCACATCCACATTACATTCCAAAACCATAAAAACACAAACATCCCATAATCATTCTTCACATTTCTTACACTAATCAACAAACTGCTAAATATTTTGGTAAAACAATTTCATGAAGTGTATTGAGGCTTTGCACATAAAACTCTTTCAAAAAAACTCTTTAAATTATAAAAACACATCATAACCAAAACAAATCATATTTGGAAGCCCAATAAACATTTAATAAAATCATTTAATGGACCATAAAACAATCCCAATTGCACAAATTGTTATATACAAGTAAAACACTTCTTTCATTTCTTGGAAATGCCAAACGGGCCTTTAATTATTTTCTCAAAACTATCCTTTGACGAAGGTATGAATTTTAATTCTATTAAGGATCTGTATAAACAAAATTTACAGCAGAAAACCACATTCATAAATCTCTTATAATACTCAGGTTACATATTCAAAACACAACCATTTTCATAAAGATGTGAAACAGTCCATTTTTGGGCAACTCGGGCCAAAATATGTTGTAAATCAAAACCCACATGATTGTAAAAACAAATACAAATAGGAAATCCATATAAGTACCAAAAAATACCATTTATAATTATTCCAATTCCTTTATAAATCCAAACAAATAACTTTTAAATCACAAATCACACATAAAAGCCAACCGGGCAATTTACCGAACACATGACATGCCCTTTTTTAAAAAAACAATTTATTTTAAGTACATGAAAAGGAATAAAACACAAATTGAAAGCCATATTTTCATTCAAGACACTGTAACATGTTAAAAATACCATATACGAGATTATAAACCTCACAAAATATTTTCAAAAGATAACAGAACATTTAAACAAACACTTGTTGAGAACTTTCATGACAAAACAACACTACCGTTCACAAACCAATGATTAAACAACCACTTTGAACACCAATAAAATTATCCAAAGGATGAAAAAAAAATAAACATATATATCTGGTTTTAAATATAATAAAATGATGAAACTTAAATAATAAAGTCATGTGCAAGGGGTATCCTACCTCAAATTTCTGGCGTAATTGAAACGCACACCCGAAATCACCCGCCGTCGGTTTATAAACCATAAAACTATAAAGATCAGACCTAAACAAACAGAAAACCCATAAAAACATGGTATAACAAAACCCTAGGTCGATCATGACTAGGTTACAATATAAAACCAAGAAATAATGAAAGGAGGGGGAAGAGGAAGAAGAAAGGAGAAGGAATCTCACCTTTCATCCTAGAAAACTCTTCATCATCCATTAGATCTGAAGCCGTAGAGAAAAGGGAATGGCTTGAAATTTCTTGGAGAGACTCCTAAGGTCTGGACTAACCAGGGGAAGAAGATTGGTGGCTAAAGGAGTACGAATTGATTGATTTATGAATGATAAAATTTACCTTGGGAATTCTGGGAGATTTGAGGTTTCCTGAGAATTTCTCCCTAATTCGCGACCCACATGAGCTCCAAAGAGGTACAATATACTATTCGGGTTAGTATAGTGTTATTGGCTTCGAGGGGGAGGTGGAATCACCGAAAAATAGTAAAAAATGAAAAAGATATAAATGAAACAAATTATTTTTTTTAAACAGGAAATGGGCCCATGGGCCGGCCCAATACCTAAATGAGTAACCCAAATTCACCTGGCCTATGAATTTATTGTAACTCCCCAACCCCAGTTACCCAGAGTCGGTGCATTAATTACATAACATAGGCATGATCACAAGAAAGATCAAATCTCGAAAGACCGATTGGTTTAGTAGCCTTGGAAACACTAGATATATTCATAAGTTTTACATTACATCATCAAAATAAAAAGAACTACTACAACAACATATTGTCTCCATAGTCCACACTATTAACCCCTCATAATATCACTGCAAGTCATTCATAATTTACTTCTTCACATCCTGGGAAAATAAAACATAGAAAAGGGGTGAGCTCAAATGCTCAGTAAAGATAACAATATAGCAGAAACATTCATAAATAAGAATAAACATTTAAGGCAATGTATAACTAAAACAAAAGCCTTTTAAACTTTAACTTCAACATAGTATGGCATAAATAAAATGAAATGATTCCATTTACTTATTCACATGGATATTCTACTAATCGAATAATCACATGCAATATCAATAACCAATTTCATAATGATGGAATGCATAATGCCAGACTATCATAACCACGTAGCCAAGGCCTCGTGCCAAGACTACAAATAAGATTTTGCCAAGGCCTTGTGCCAAGACACTAGTTTGTCTCATGAGACCTACCGATGCATCGAGGAGCTATAGCGGGCTCCACCCATCACATATTAAGTCCAATGCATTCCCATATGAAAAGGTTTAAACATAACATAAACATTCGTATTAAAACTAGCATACGAAATGTCAATACTTTCATCATAAACCATGAATGGTATATAAAAAATAGAACATCCACAGTCAAACATATCACAAAACCTTCAATATAATATAGAAGTTTTGTATCATAACAAATCAACTTTAAATAAGTGTAAAATCCATCAAAGGATGTTGACATAGATGAAATCAAAATTCATTTTAAAGAAATATCTCTTTTTATTTTGAAATCATTTAAGATCCATATAAAATAAAACATTTTATTTGAAAATACTCTTATAAGCTTGTAAGGGAAGCTTTGACGATTTTATAACGGTGGAAAATAACCGCACCCGCCGTATAAGTTAAAAAAACGTTCTTATCTTAATTTTGTCGAAAAGGTTAAAAAGCACCTTGTTTGGAAAACGACGGAAAGATTCCCTTATAAACCTCTTATAAAAAGTCAAACAAGTGTATAAATGACTTTAGCCCATATTCTTTTAAATATTAAAAAAATTTTGAAATACATTTTGAAGAAACATGGATGTGGATGATAACGAGATCCCAGTAAATTAATACGTATAAACAACCTCGGATAATGAAGAGATTGTGAAATAACCCTTACCTTGTACTTTTCCTTGGTTGGGGTAGGTTAACCTCCTGTATAATGGTGAAATAATTGTTATTAAATTATAAAAGAATCATATACATTAATATGATATCATATATGATCTTTTAATATTGATTTGATAATAATATCTTAGTATTATCGTTGTTTCGGGTGTTAACTTACTTGTTTTATTTTATATGTTTTGTTACTTAAGCCATGTTTTTAATGGATAGTTTGTATATTATTCATATCCAGAATGATATCAAGTCCTTAAACATCATTTTTAAATCATCAAATGATAATTATACTTGAATGGATACGATGGAGAATGAATCTTATCGCGTTTGTGGAGACGGTAGTCTGTACGTACGCACGAGCGACAATATCATTCTTTTGATATTAAAATAATATATAAATGGATGTTATATCATATATAAAGAATAATTAACATGTTATATTTATTATTTACATGAGTTTCACATCATTATTATACCCATCCAAATAATAATATATTGAATAACAATTACACCACGACGTGGAGACGGTAAGCCGTATGTACGCAGGTATGGTGACATGTTATTCAAAGGGTGGATAGAATACTGAATATGATTGTACCATATTTATAATAACATCACATTATATGTGAGATACTGGATTTATTATTTTAGAATGGTAAGAACAAACAAAGAAGAAGTGGAAGAAGAAAGGAACTTGAAAAGGGGTGGTGAAAACATTACCTCTTCTTCGGGTTCTTCCTTTTGATTTGATCAAAAGGGCTCCTTAGGTTGGTTTTCTGATCAAACTAAGGCCTCTAATTTGTATTGAGGGAAGTTGGGAGAGTATTTGGGCAGGGTTTGGACGAGCCAAGTGGCTTTAGAGGTGTGAGGAATGAGTAGAAGTGGTCTCTTTTTATAAGGGAGATGAGGGGGTCTTTAGGAAAGAGTGAATGTATTACTTTATAATATAATTATATTCGGTTTATAATGGTCCAAAAATCATTGAGGTCAAAGATAAGATGACTCATTTTCTAAATAACATCAACCAATAAGAATTTGACAGGTTTTAGATAATATTTTAATCATTATAATCTTATTTATTTAAATGATTTATTAATGAGGTAAACATTGCATCATTATTGTGTCATTAATACTTTAAATTATTTGATGTCTAAAAATTATAAATAAAATATCATTATGTAGGAAATCTTTTTAGCTTTCTAATGAATATTTATAATCGAAAGCCAACATGTATAACCCTATGTAAAAATTGTTCTTCTAAAAGATGTAAGCTTATGCCATTTTTATTTTTATTTTAACTTTATTAATATAATGTGTCCCTACCACATACAAGTGGCTCTAAGGGGTCCCCAAATCGACCCAAGGATGCCCATGGTCGGGTATGTGTCCACCAATAAGGTTAGGACACGTTTTAGGGTAATTTTGTATTATTATAATATTATTTTTAACCCTTATTTATCGGATTTACCCTTTAACGATGGTAAATAAAATATTTACCGCAGTAATTATTCAAAATGTGTAAAAATAAAAGTTACCTATTTACATAATTTGGACATCCTGATTCCAAATATGTAATCCATTTTTCCAAATTCAAAACACAGAAGTGGCAGAAATTAATTTAAAATTAATTCATGTTGTTAAAATAAAAAGCGTGTTTTTAAGAGATAATAACTATCAAAAGATTGACACTTGTTTATGTCTGGTTTAATTGTGAAATTATGTCCAATGACAAACATTAAATTAAATGGTAAAAATATATTCTAAATATACTTTAAAACTACTCAAATTCATAATTTATCAATATTAATTATTTTGATTAAAAAAGTTGATTTTAATTAAAATTTAGTAATTTTCACTATTCATCAAAATATAAAAGTTATCTGAAAAGTACCAAAACTTCACCCTAGGCTAATTTCAATATTCCGAATCCAAAAATAAAGTCCATTTTGAAATATAAAATATATATGATTTCAAAAAGTAGGTATTACTATTCACAACGGCTAGTTTAATTAGTTGTGGTGTGTGTTAGAACTCGAGGTTGCGTACAACACACGCTATCGCATTATTCGAAGGGAAACGTACCATGTAAGCTTGGGGTGTTACATTCTCCCCTCCTTCAAATAATTGAATCCTCGCAATTTCTAGGGTATTACAGCATAAAAATACTCGGGTGGTTCTTCATCATAAGTTCCTCGGGTTCCCACGTTGCCTCTTCCATCTGATGGTTTCTCCACAAAACTTTTACCAGACGCGTCGTCCGGTTTCTCAGTACTTGTTCTCTCGTATCAAGAATCCTGACAGGCTATTCACAATAAGACAGATCGGGTTCCAGTTATAATTCCTCATAGGTGAGTACATGCGTTGGGTCAGGCATGTATTTTCTCAACAGAGATACGTGGAACACATCGTGAACTTTGGAGAGACTTGACGGCATTGCCAATCGGTAAGCTACAGCCCCAATTTGTTCTAGAATTTTGAAAGGTCGGATGTACCTGGGACTCAATTTACCTTTCTTACCAAAACGTATGACTCCCTTCCATGGAGATACCTTCAGGAAAACATGATCACCGACTTGAAATTCCAAATCCTTCCTTCAATTATCGGCATAGCTCTTCTGCCTACTTTGAGCTACTTTGATGTGATTTTGGATTACCTTCACCTTTTCCACCGTTTCCTCCACCAGTTCTGGGCCTACAAGTTTTCTTTCACCAACCTCATCCCAACAGGTTGGTGTACGACATCTCTTTCCGTATAACGCTTCATATGGTGCCATCTGAATACTCTAATAGAAGCTATTGTTATAGGAAAATTCTACCAGTGGTAAATATTGATCCCACATACCCTGAAAGTCAAGTGAGCAAGATCTCAACATGTCTTCTAGGGTTTGAATAGTCCGTTCTGATTGTCCATCTGTCTGAGGGTGGTAAGCAGTGCTCAAATGAAGTTCAGTATCCAGAGATTTCTGAAGGCTTTTCCAAAATCTTGAAGTAAAACGGGGATCATGATCAGAAACAATCAATAGGGGTACTCCATGAAGTCTCACAACTTAATTAATGTATAGTCTTGCTAGACGTTCCAGGGGTAAATCTTCTCTTATAGCAAGAAAATGTGCTGACTTGGTAAGACGATCAACAATAACCCATATTGCATCGTTCCTTCTAGGAGTCTTTGGTAGCCCCATGACAAAGTCCATCGTAATATTTTCCCATTTCCACTCCGGTATGGGAAGAGGTTGCATGAATCCTCCAGGCTGTTGCCTTCCAGCTTTCACTTGTTGACAAACCATACATCTTGACACAAAATCAGAAATCTCCCTCTTCATGTTGTCCCACCAAAAATGTTCATTCAAATCTCTATACATTTTGGTGCTCCCAGGGTGTATAGAGAAATTTGAACTATGAGCATCATCCAACAATTCCCTTTTCAGATCAGGTAAATCGGGAACACAAAGTCTCTTCCCGAATTTCAAAATTCCATCTTCATACACGAAGTCTCTCAATCTCCCATCATTCACAGCTTTAATCTTCTTCTGAAATTCTTCATCATCGGTCTGAGAACTCTTAATCCTTTCTAGTAAAGATGGTTTGGCAACCATTTGAAAAAGCATTGATGTTTCACCTTCCCTGGTTATTCCCATGTCCATCTTCACTAGATCCATGAAAATTTGATCCCTTTCAATTCTCATCATGTTCAAAACTCCATGGTATTTTCTGCTCAAAGCATCTGCCACCTTGTTTGCTTTCCCCGGGTGGTAGTGTATCGTGCAATCATAATCCTTGAGTAATTCAAGCCATCTCCTTTGCCTCATATTGAGTTCTTTTTGTGAGAAAATATACTTCAAACTCTTGTGATCAGTATAAATCTCACATTTTTCACCATAGAGGTAGTGTCTCCATATCTTCAAAGCAAAGATCACAGCTGGTAACTCAAGATCATGAGTAGGATAGTTTTGTTCATGAATTCTCAACTGTCGTGATGCATAGGCAATAACTCTATCATTCTGCATAAGGACAAAACCAAGTCCTTTCCTTGATGCATCACTATAAATAACGAACCCATCATTCCCCGATGGTAGAGTCAATATAGGAGCATTGACTAATCTTCTCTTCAGTTATTCGAAACATTATTCACAATCTTTTGTCCAAACAAATTTAACCCCTTTACGTGTGAGCTTCGTTAATGGGTTAGCCAATCGGGAAAAATTCTGGACGAAACGTCGATAATAACCTGCCAAACCAATAAAACTACGTACCTCAGTTATACTCGTAGGTGCTGGACATTCTTGGATTGCCTTGGTCTTAGAAGGATCAACAGAGATTCCGTCTTTAGAGACAATATGGCCAAGAAAAGAAATATCCTGAAGCCAGAATTCACACTTGCTAAACTTCCCATATAATTCATGCCTCCTCAGAGTCTTCAAGATAATGCGCAAGTGATTTTCATGATCTTCGTAAGTTTTGGAGTATACCAAGATATCATCAATAAATACCACCACAAATTCATCGAGATACTCCTTGAAAACTCTATTCATCAGATCCATGAATACTGAGGGTGCATTAGTCAATCCAAACGGCATTACAGTAAACTCGTAATGCCCGTACCTGGTTCGAAATGCTGTCTTCGAAATGTCTTCCTTCTTCACACACAACTGATGGTATCCAGATCCAAGGTCAATCTTTGAAAAGTATTGAGCTCCATGCAGTTGGTCAAATAAATCATCAATACGAGGTAGGGGATACTTGTTCTTTATCGTTATAGCATTGATCTCCCTGTAGTCAATACATAACCTCATAGATCCATCTTTCTTTTTAACAAAATGAACAGGGGCTCCCCATGGAGAAACACTAGGGCGAATAAATCCCTTATTACTCAATTCCTCTAGTTGTTTCTTTAGTTCGACTAATTCTACAGTGGCCATTCTATAAGGGGTCTTCGATATAGGCCTTGATCCAGGAATCAAATCAATGGAAAACTCAACTTCTCGTTCTGGAGGATGTCCAGGTAAATTTTCTGGAAATACATCTACAAATTCTTTCACAACAGGTACATCCTCTATTTGAACATTCCTTTCCTCACCGACAGTTATTTCATTCTCTTCCTCCCCAATAATTGAATTATGTTGAGCTACTGGGGGTGGATCTAAATAAGAATTAGGTGGTGAAGATTCTGCTCTAAAAATATGGTGTTCCTTATCATTATCATCAAGAATCGTAACCTCTTTCTTCATACAATAAATCTTCGCATCATAGTCCGAAAGCCAGTCCATACCGAGGATTATATCAAACTCAATCATAGGTATGACGATGAGATCAGCAGATAAAGAAAATTTATGTGCTCTAATGGGGACTGATTCACAAAACTTTGTTGCAATGATACTTCCCTTAGGAGTTTTAACTGAAAACTCCCTTATTAAATCAAATTGGAAATATCTAATTTTCTTAGAAAACTGGGAAGATATTAAACAATGCGACGATCCAGAGTCAAATAATGCATTTGCTAAACTTGAGGAAACCATTAAATTACCTGCCACCACGTCTTTCAGAGCTTCTACCTCAGTAGTAGTGATAGCATAAGCCTGGCCTTGATCCCTTGGCCTTTTCTGAGGTAAGTTCTCTTGACGCTTAGGACATTCATTTGCATAATGCCCCATCTCCCTACAATTGTAGCACTGAACGTTGGTAGCTTCCTTATTCCCCTTGCAATCACAAGCTTGGTGGCCTTTTTCACCACACTTGTAACAGACTCCCATTCCCTTCAAGCAAGTACCAGGGTGTTTCTTCCCGTATTTACCACAGGATGGATATTCAACCTTTCCCTTCATCCCCTTATTTCCATTCCCAGATTGATCAGCAAGTCTCTTCTTCTCTTTCTTTTTTTTAAAGTCATAAGACTTAGAGAATTCCTTTTCGGTCTTGATAGCACATGAGACAATGTCTTCATATGACGAAAAGGATTGTGAGACTAATGCTCGACGAAGAAATGGTTTTAACTCATCAAAGAAACGATCAATCTTACTTCTTTGGTTACGTATATTATCACCAGCGTACCTTGCTAACCTTGTAAAGTTAGCCTCATACTTTGTGACATTCTCATCATCCTTCTGTCTCAGACTTAGAAATTGCCTTTCCATATCTGCTCGATGGTTGCGAGGGAAGTATTTTTCTAAAAACAGATCTTTGAACTCCCTCCATTCCATATTTGATACTTCATCATCTTCCTTCATGTTTTGAATCAATGACCACCATTGATCAACATCTCCAGTGAGGCGGTAAACTGCCATGATAACTTTTTCCCTTTCACTGCTCCCCAAAGCCTGAAATATTTTCTCTAGGGAATTTATCCATTGCTCAGCTACTAAGGGATTTGTACTCCCATTGAACCTTGGTGGTTGTTGCCTCATGAATCGATCTAACATTGATCCTCCACGCTGCGGATCAGGGTGCTCCATACGGGTAAGGTTATTATTCATAACCTGAGTAAGTTGTCCCAGTATGGTGATTAGCAGATCGGCTCCAGTTGCATCACAAGCCCCACTATAATTATCTTGAGCAGGAGGGAAATCCCTACATGGAGTGCGTGCATTGATACAGTTTCCATTTCTTCCACTAGGCGCCATTTCTAAACAATGGCATAAACTAGATCAGTTTATGAATCAAAATACATAATCCCATACTTATAAAACACTTAACATGAATTGAACTATTTATGGATATAATCCATAATCATAAAAATGTCTCCTTTGAGGATGTATATACTCATAAACCCTTCATAATGGTTTGTAAAGAAAATGAGAAATATCCTAAGCATATCCCCCGGGTGTGTCGTAACCAAGAGTGCAGCAAGGCCTGTTGTCGTGCACCAGTTCCCGTTCGAGTCTAGCTCAAAGCGGTGTTTTCGGGTTTTACCCCTAGGTACATATGTGCCAGAGCCGCCTCTACCTGCTCGTATCCAGACAGGGATGTATTGCTCGGAAAACTCACAAAATCTCTACAATACCAAAATTCTAGGAAGTTCTTCTATACTAATCCTCAAAGTTCATCTAAGGTCTACGTGCTCTAATCAGAGTTTATCTAAATTTATCTTCCAAGGTTTGTACTAAACTTCCTCTGATACCAACTGTAACGCCCCGACCCCAGTTACCCATAGTCGGTGCATTAATTACATAACATTGGCATGATCACAAGAAAGATCAAATCTCGAAAGACCGATTGGTTTAGTAGCCTTGGAAACACTAGATATATTAATAAGTTTTACATTACATCATCAAAATAAAAAGAACTACTACAACAACATATTGTCTCCATAGTCCACACTATTAACCCCTCATAATATCCCTGCAAGTCATTCATAATTTACTTCTTCACATCCTGGGAAAATAAAACCTAGAAAAGGGGTGAGCTCAAATGCTCAGTAAGGATAACAATATAGGGGAAACTTTCCTAAATAAGAATAAACATTTAAGGCAATGTATAACTAAAACAAAAGCCTTTTAAACTTTAACTTCAACATAGTATGGAATAAATAAAATGAAATGATTCCATTTACGTATTCACATGGATATTCTACTAATTGAATAATCACATGCAATATCAATAACCACTTTCATAATGATGGAATGCATAATGCCAGACTATCATAACCACGTAGCCAAGGCCTTGTGCCAAGACTACAAATAAGATTTTTCCAAGGCCTTGTGCCAAGACACTAGTTTGTCTCATGAGACCTACCGATGCATCGAGGAGCTATAGCGGGCTCCACCCGTCACATATTAAGTCCAATGCATTCCCATATGAAAAGGTTTAAACATAACATAAACATTCGTAATAAAACTAGCATACGAAATGTCAATACTTTCATCATAAACCATGAATGGTATATAAAAAATAGCACATCCACAGTCAAACATATCACAAAACCTTCAATATAATATAGAAGTTTTGTATCATAACAAATCAACTTTAAATAAGTGTAAAATCCATCAAAGGATGTTGACATAGATGAAATCAAAATTCATTTTAAAGAAATATCTCTTTTTATTTTGAAATCATTTAAGATCCATAAAAAATAAAACATTTTATTTGAAAATACTCTTATAAGCTTGTAAGGGAAGCTTTGACGATTTTATAATGGCGGAAAATAACCGCACCCGCCGTATAAGTTAAAAAAATAGTTCTTATCTTAATTTTGTCAAAAAGGTTAAAAAGCACCTTGTTTGGAAAACGACGGAAAGATTCCCTTATAAACCTCTTATAAAAAGTCAAACAAGGGTATAAATGACTTTAACCCATATTCTTTTAAATATTAAAAATGTTTTGAAATACATTTTGAAGAAACATGGATGTGGATGATAACGAGATCCCAGTAAATTATTACGTATAAACAACCTCGGATAATGAAGAGATTGTGAAATAACCCTTACCTTGTACTTTTCCTTGGTTGGGGTAGGTTAACCTCCTGTATAATGGTGAAATAATTGTTATTAAATTATAAAAGAATCACATACATTAATATGATATCATATATGATCTTTTAATATTGATTTGATAATAATATCTTAGTATTATCGTTGTTTCGGGTGTTAACTTGTTTTATTTTATATGTTTTGTTACGTAAGCCATGTTTGTAATGGATAGGTTGTATATTATTCATATCCAGAATGATATCAAATCCTTAAACATCATTTTTAAATCATCAAATGATAATTATACTTGAATGGATACGATGGAGAATGAATCTTATCGCGTTTGTGAAGACGGTAGTCCGTACGTACGCACGAGCAACAATATCATTCTTTTGATATTAAAATAATATATAAATGGATGTTATATCATATATATAGAATAATTAACATGTTATATTTATTATTTACATGAGTTGCACATCATTATTATACCCATCCAAATAATAATATATTGAATAACAATTATACCACGACGTGGAGACTTTAAGCTGTACGTACGCACGTATGGTGACATGTTATTCAAAGGGTGGATAGAATACTGAATATGGTTGTACCATATTTATAATAACATCACAGTATATGTGAGATACTGGAGTTATTATTTTAGAATGGTAAGAACAAAGAAAGAAGAAGTGGAAGAAGAAAGGAACTTGAAAAGGGGTGGTGAAAACATTACCTCTTCTTCGGGTTCTTCCTTTTGATTTGAACAAAAGGGCTCCTTAAGTTGGCTTTCTGATCAAACTAAGGCCTCTAGGTTGTAGTGAGGGAAGTTGGGAGAGTATTTGGGTAGGGTTTGGACGAGCCAAGTGGCTTGAGAGGTGTGAGGAATGAGTAGAAGTGGTCTCCTTTTATAAGGGAGAGGAGGGGTCTTTAAGAAAGAGTGAAAGTATTACTTTATAATATAATTATATTCGGTTTATAATGGTCCAAAAATCATTGAGGTCGAAGATAAGATGACTCATTTTCTAAATAACATCAACCAATAAGAATTGGATAGGTTTTAGATAATATTTTAATCATTATAATCTTATTTATTTAAATGATTTATTAATGAGGTAAACATTGCATCATTATTGTGTCATTAATAATTTAAATTATTTGATGTCTAAAAATTATAAATAAAATATCATTATGTAGGAAATAGTTTTAGCTTTCTAATGAATATTTATAATCGAAAATACAACATGAATAACCCTATGTAAAAATTGTTCATCTAAAATATGTAATCTTATGCCATTTTTATTTTTATTTTAACTTTATTAATATAATGTGTCCCTACCACATACAAGTGGCTCTAAGGGGTCCCCAAATCGACCCAAGGATGCCCATGGTCGGGTATGTGTCCACCAATAAGGTTAGGACACGTTTTAGGGTAATTTAGAATTATTATAATATTATTTTTTAACCCTTATTTACCGGATTTACCCTTTAACCATGGTAAATAAAATATTTACCGCAGTAATTATTCAAAATGTGTAAAAATAAAAGTTACTTATTTACATAATTTGGACTTCCTGATTCAAAATATGTAATCCATTTTTCCAAATTCAAAACACAGAAGTGGAAGAAATTAATTTAAAATTAATTCCCGTTGTTAAAATAAAAAGCGTGTTTTCAAGAGATAATAACTATCAAAAGATTGACACTTGTTTATGTCTGGTTTAATTGTGAAATTATGTCCAATGACAAACATTAAATTAAATGGTAAAAATATATTCTAAATATACTTTAAAACTACTCAAATTCATAATTTATCAATATTAATTATTTTGATTAAAAAAGTTGATTTTAATTAAAATTTATTAATTTTCACTATTCATCAAAATATAAAAGTTATCCGAAAAGTACCAAAATTTCACCCTAGGATAATTTAAATATTCCGAATCCAAAAATGAAGTCCATTTTGAAATATAAAATATATATGATTTCAAAAAGTAGGTATTACTATTCACAACGGCTAGTTTAATTAGTTGCGGTGTGTGTTAGAACTCGAGGTTGCGTACAACACACGCTATCGCATTATTCGAAGGGAAACGTACCCTGGAAGCTTGGGGTGTTACATTTATAATGGGTCCAAAAGGATAAATAAGTATTAATATATCAGTATAGGACAATTGGGATTTTGAATGGGTGAAAAGGTTGAAAAAAAAAGTTATAAAAGAAACAAATTCGGTTTTTTTTTAAACTGGGAATGGGCTCACGGTTGGCCCAAATCATGAAGTAACCACCCTTTCTTCAAAAACTACTAAAAAACAATGGGGATCCCAAGTTAGGGTGGTTAAACATATATGAAACTTCAAAACTCAAGATTTATGTCATCAAATACCCATGAAAAGGATCGGTATTTCTAATGGGCCGGATCAATACAATGACAGAAAGGAAAAAAAACCGTGTGCGACAATTCTCCCCACCATTAAAGCTTTCCGACCCCGGAAAGCCATAACACTTTCTGGCTGAAAAGAAAACAACACTTAAGGATTCCAGAATGTACTCCCCACCATTAAGAATCAACTATAACTAGAAATGTTCTTAGGATGAAAATCCAGGAGACCCATGGTGGGTCTCCCCACCATTAGAAACCAACTAGCAATGAATAGACAAGAATTGAACATGAGCTAGTGTTGGGACTCACTCACACAAGCCCAAAAAAACCCTCCTACAAAAAACTACTATACCAAGTTAATAGAGTTACAACATGAACATATAAACCACCCACTCCCGAATGGAGGGGACAATAACTTGGTCAACACATTTAGCACAATTCTGGACCCCCGTCACTTGGGGATGGGAGGGAAGGGGAACCAATAATTTGGACACTTAAACAACAAAAAAAACAAAGAAACTTCCCAAAACTCTCCCCCTATGAATAGGTAACACCAAGACTGCATCTGATTTTTACAGGCGGTCAACACCGGGACATTGATTGAAAACCCACATCCAAGAAGGAATAACCATAGACACTGTGTGAGGGGTTAAGTCCACCACGCTTGTTGCGACAAAGGGAAATTCATAGAAATGAAGAACCAAAACATTGACATAGAAACTAACTTAACAAAACAGAGGAGTAAGGGTCATAATCGAGCACTCCACACCTCTGTCGATTTCTGACTACGTGAAAAGCTTCACTCAGAGGCCTATGGCTGGAGCCCTGGTTCTTGAAGCATTTGCTGCACCGCAGTCAGGTGATAAGTATCACACCACTCAAAAAAACCACACTTGATCACCAAACAAAAACCTTAATCTAAATAGGAACTCATAGATACATATCAAAATTCTATCTCACCCCAACCGAAGGGCAGAATGGACAAGGAATACGACGAAACACATCAACATCACCGAACACAACTGCTCTGACCAAAAGAATTATCATGACCTAGAAACACTATTAATAGATCCCAAACAGCTCTCTATTCCAACAAACAAGTTGAGACATCATCAAAATAGGCAGATTTAAAATTTTAAAGGAATCCTTAGGTTGATCAGCAGGAAAGATTTCCAACATAGAACTATCCATGGCCACATCACAACATCAAACACATTTTTAGAAACCCAATGAAAATTACTCCAAAACCGAGCCACCAACAAGATCTCATCACTAGATAAAACAAGAGTATGAATTCTAGATCACATGGAAGCTAACCAAATAAACAACTCTTCTAGGACATAGAAAAATCAAGCCACATAACCATTGGTTTTTAAATAAGGCCATAATTTTCAGCTCAAAGCAATTTTCAAAAAACAAACTAACTTGGTGGGTTTCCACATTCACTAATGGTGTTTCATCAAGTCTCACCCACATGCACATTTCCATGCCACCCCTAACACCCAACCCCATACCATATAGGCCATACATCCAAATATAAATAAAACCATGCATGTGAGCACCCATGAAAACACCAAAGGCTAAAATTAAACATCATAATTCAAAAAAAAAACAATTTACCTTCAAAAGGAACACCAACCACCAAGTCAAAAAACATTTTCATGTTTCACAAAAGAAACCACAATTAATTAAGAACCATTTTCTTGAAAACCTACCCCTTTTCATTTTTAAAAACTTTTTAAATAACCAAGCCACTCCAAACAACCCCTTCACATTATTTTTTTAAAAAAAATCAGCAATGTATATTTTCATAATCCAAGGTCCATTGAGACCAATAACGTTTCTAGTAAAACACCAACCGATCAAAAATAATTTCCAAAACTAATTTATCCGATTAAAAAACATTTTAACATCCTAAAATACCCCATTTAAAAAAAAGATCCAGAATCACTTTAAAATGATTCACAATTTCAAAACATTTTATTTCAACAAACCACAAGTTTAGATTATGGATAATCCAATCCCTTTAAATCATTTCTGATTCCCTCCATTTTTTTCACAAAAACACAACATTCCAAAACCATTATTATATTTAATTATTGAAAACCCCATTTTTTCACTTTTCAAAATCTAATCCTTACATTAAAACCCATTTCCAAAATTCTCACACAAGGACCATTCCCCAGCTCTACATGGCTTGCCAGGCCATGTGAGCTCATGAAGGCCATTGGCCAGACTCCCCTTGTCATATCCCAATACCAAACAATCAACTAGAACAAAGGACACTAATAAAACCGGACTTCCATGGAATCCTGAGGATTAGAACAAGAAAGAGTTCGCGATGCTCTTCTTGCACTTACCCCTCAAGTCCCAACAATCCTACTCCATCTACCTTGACATCCCCAAAATAACAAGGGCGCTCTAAAAATAAAAGTCCGCTAATAGCCGACCTCCTCTGATACCATTTTGTCACGAACCAGCCCGAGTCGACCCTGAACCGGTCACCCAGGCCAGCCCGCGACAAGTCCCGAGAGGCGTTCCCGATCCTCCCGGGATGGTGACAAGCACCAAGGGCATCAATAGAGTACACAAGGGAATGATTTAACCCATATATAAACAATCAAACAAACATTGGAAATAAACGGACAGCCCAAAATGAGTTTATATAAAAATTGAACTAAATATTATTTGTACAAGAAACTAAAATTAGAACAAATCCAACAACTCAACTGAACAATCCTGATGAAAAAAATAACTCCATGTGACACTTCTGGTCACTCTCCAACACAATTATAAAAAGTCTCCCAAGTTTATCGAACTAAAGATGAAACCTGCACAAGGGCTAAAAAAAGAAGAAGACTATAGGCGTGAGTATTAAAACTCAGTAGGTTAGCCCGATATTCTATTCCCAATGCACATTACTTTAAAATAAAATAAAAATCAATTTATAGCTTTAAATTCAAGATTTTAAAGTATGGTTTTCAAATGAGGTTCCATACTATAATAATTATCAGAAAAAAACATGCATGTTTAATAAACAAAAATGCAAGTATCAATTATTTTGAAAGAGGTGAAACATAAAAATGAAAATAGTTTTCAAGAGGGCTGATTTAAATAATTTTAACATTCAAATAAATAACAGATACTACTGAATTTACCAACCAAACACACTGTATGCCGACGGTGAGTACAAAATAGCCAATGAGCACTAGTCACAGGAATACCCCTAGGCACTAGTTAGTTGTGAGCCCTAGGTACCTCGTATCTCGGTGAAAGTAACCATAATAAATATCCGTTCTCGTGCATGAGCCACTAGTAGGGAACATACCCATAACCTAGTGGTCCCCGATCATCATCATCATCATAGTTTAGTTAGTGTTTTCATCGTCAAACTTGCTACGTGAAACAGGGGCCAATCCCTACAGAATCACTAGCATACTAGTACACGTCCGCCCACCTAGATGCCCGGGATTCCCTTTAGTGCTCAATCAAGTTACACATATTATAAAATACACATTTCACATCCACATTACATTCCAAAACCATAAAAACAAAAACATCCCATAATCATTCTTCACATTTCTTACACTAATCAACAAACCGTTAAAAATTTTGGTAAAACAATTTCATGAAATGTATTGAGGCTTTGCACATAAAACTCTTTCAAAAACACTCTTTAAATTATAAACACATAGAATAAGCAAACCAAATAATATTTGGAAGCCCAATAAACATTTAATAAAATCATTTAATGGACCATAAAACAATCCCAATTGCACATATTTTTATATACAAGTAAAACACTCCTTCATTTCTAGGAAATGCCAAACGAGCCTTTAATTATTTTCTCAAAACTATCCTTTGACGAAGGTATGAATTTTAATTCTATTAAGTATCTGTATAAACACAATTTACAGTAGAAAACCACATTCATAAATCTCTCATAATACTCAGGTTACATATTCAAAACACAACCATTTTCATAAAGATGTGAAACAGTCCATTTTTGGCCAACTCAGGACAAAATATGTTGTAAATCAAAACCCACTTGATTGTAATAAGAAATACAAATAGTAAATCCATATAAGTACCCAAAAATACCATTTATCATTATTCCAATTCCTTTATAAATCTAAACAAATAACTTTTAAATCACACATCACACATAAAAGCCAACCGGGCAATTTACCGAACACATGACATGCCCTTTAAAAAAACAGTTTATTTTAAGTAAATGAAAAGGAATAAAACACCAATTGAAAGCCATTTTTTCATTCAAGATACTGTAACATGTTAAAAATACCATAGACCAGATTATAAACCTCACAAAATATTTGGAAACGGTAACGTAATATTTAAACAAACACTTGTTGAGAACTTTCATGACAAAACAACACTACCGTTCACAAACCAATGATTAAACAACCACTTTGAACACCAATAAAATTATCCAAAGGATTAAAAACAATAATAAACATATATATCTGGTGTTAAATATAATAAAATGATGAAACTTAAATAATAAAGTCATGTACAAGGGGTATCATACCTCAAATCTCTGGCGTAATTGAAACGCACACCCGAAATCACCCGCCGCGGGTTTATAAACCATAAAACTATAAAGATCAGACCTAAACAAACAGAAACCCCATCAAAAAACATGGTATAACAAAACCCTAGGTCTATCAAGACTAGGTTACAATATAAAACCATGAAATAATGAAACGAGGGGGAAGAGGAAGAAGAAAGGAGAAGGAATCTCACTTTTCATCCTAGAAAACTCTTCATCTTCCATTAGATCTGAAGCCCTAGAGAAAAGTTAATGACTTGAAAATTATTGGAGAGACTCCTAAGGTCAGGAAGAACCCGGGGAAGAAGATTGGTGGCTAAAGGAGTACGAATTGATTGATTTATTAATGATAAAATTTACCTTGGAAATTCTGGGTGATTTGAGGTTTCCTGAGAATTTCTCCCTAATTCACGACCCACATGAGCTCCAAAGAGGTAAAATATATTATTCGGGTTAGGATAGGGTTATTGGCTTCGAGGGGGATGTAGAATCACCGAAAAATAGTAAAAAATTAAAAAGATATAAATGAAACAAATTATTTTTTTTAAACAGGAAATGGGCCCATGGGCTGGCCCAATACCTAAATGAGTAACCCAAATTCACCTGGCCTATGAATTTTTAATGGGTCTAAAAGGATACATAAGTTTTAATATATCAGTATAGGACAATTGGGAAGTTGAATGGGTGAAAAAGGATGAAAAACAAAAGAGTTATAAAAGAAACAAATTCGGTTTTTTCAAAACTGGGAATGGGCTCAAGGTTGGCCCAAATCATAAAGTAACCACCCTTTTTCAAAAACTAATAAAAAACAATGGGGATCCTAAATTAGGGTGGTTATACATATATGAAACATCAAAACTCAAGATTTATCTCATCAAATACCCATGAAAAGGATCGGTATTTCTAATGGGCCGGATCAATACAATGACAGAAAAGAAAAAAAACTGTGTGTGACATTCATATTCGGTTTATAATATCTCCAAAAGGATTTATTTCGAGGATATGGAGGTGATGGGTAGAAAAAATCTCAACCAATAGGTTTTAGATAGGTTTAGGTCACCATATTAACCTTAAAATTTAGATTAAACTCTTGGTGAAATAGTTTAACATTTACCATGTCTCCCTGTTTTTTAAATTATATTGTTAATAAACATACTATTAAATTCCATGAAAACCCCTTGTGGTTAATTAATGAAATATATATTATTATATAATTCATTTTTGTGAACATTAAATCTTAAGGACTATTATATCATTTAATAATCTAGTATTTGTTTTCAAAACTCATTTATGAAAATTTTGAAATTATTTAGTATTTGGTTTTTGGGAAAGTCATAACAATATGATTTATTAGAAAAAAAATAAATTGAATCAACCCTAACATGTACTATAAACCTAGAAAATATTAGTAATGAATAAAATGTCTCCATTTACATTTATTTTCATATTTATTATAGTAATTATTTCAATTTTTCATTAATAAGGTTATTACTACATCATCATTGTGTCTTAAATTAATTTAATTATATAATGTATAAAAATTATAAATAAAATAAAATGATGTATGAAATATTTTTATATTTCTATGGAATATTTATAGTTGAAATTATTTTATGTATAAACCTATATTAAAAATGTTTTAGTTATTAAAATTTGAATTTAACACTTTTAACTCTTCTTTAAATAAAATAATTATAAATGTCCTAGTCTAAACCAAGTAAACCAAAAGGATCATATTTTATTCATAAGGCTGGTTTTAGTCAAAATTAACATATCCAATAGAATTATGACATGTGTCAGAGTAATTAAATTATAATATTTACCTTAAATTACTCTATTTACTTGTAATCGTTGTAAATAAAATTCAAAAGTTACATTTCACCAAAATATATTTTCATCTTATTCATGCACATTTTACAAACATATTTCAACCATGTCCCTATGATTTTTGAAATACATTTCACATAAGTAGTAAAATTACATTTTATGAAAATTTGCTAACATGCATAGAAGGTGGGTAAAAACGTTTAAATATTCGATAAAATTTTATACATCTAATTTTATTATAAAATAACTCCAAAGAATTAAATTTAAATAAGTTAGGTATTTGTTATGTATTTTTTATTTAAAATAAATTTATGTAAAATTAATTATTATTTAATTAAAAAGTTGGTTTTTAAACAATAATGCTGTGTTTTTCACTATTCCTCAAAAATTGAAATTTTTCAGAAAAACATCAAAAATCCACCCTAAGCTAATTTTGAAATATAAATTTAAAAATGATTTAAATTTTAACAAATTCCCAACATATAAGTTGTAGTAATTAATTTAAATTTAATTGTAATTGTCTAAACCAGAAAGTGGATTTTTGAGAAGTAAAATTTATTAAAAGATTGATATGTGTTTATGTCCCATTTAAAAGTGAAGATACTTAAATGAACAACATTGCATTAAATGATAAAAATATAATCTAATTATACTTAAAAAAAATTCAATTGTATAACTTAACAGTATAAATTATTTTGATTAAACATGTTGTATTCAATTAAAATTTAATATCTAACACTATTCATCAAAACATGAATGTTATAGAAAAACACCAAAAATTTATAGAAACAAATTTTTTCCCTCAATCTAAAGAAGAATTTAATTTCATCAAATTGAATATATAAAATTTCCAAATTCTGGATTTAGAAAGTGTTCACTATTAAAAGGCAGAAAAAATTAATTTTTTAAAAAATACTTCTTTTATGTGAAAAAATTGAATTTGTCCTTATATTATGTCTAAGAAACACAATAGATGAATTTAGAAATTATATGGGATACATATTTAATTCAAAATGTGGTTATTAATATTAATGACCTCTTTCTAAATGGCTAGTTTGATAGTTCATGGTACACTTGAACTCAGTGTTGCAAACAACACATTCTATAGTATTATTCAAAGAAAAGCATTCCGTGGATGCATGGGGGGTTACAACATTGACATTTATGTGAAATGTTTAGAAGAATAAATTTTCCAAAAATTTAAAATGTAGTTTTAGTTAATGATTCTATTACAAAGATCATTTTGTTAATTAAATAGGTCAATTATGTTTATTTACTATATATACAAATAAATCATGATTAAATTAATGATATTATATCCAAAAATAAATTCTCTCATAACCATAATACGATATAATCAAGAAGTATAATCTTTAACCTGAATAATGAAAATTTGGTTAAGAAGTTCTCTTACCATAAGTCTGACTCATCATGAACAATATATATATTCTTGAATAATAAAATTTGGTTTATAAATAATTTCATGGGAAACGTTTTCAATTTTATTATTCCATTTATATCACTTATTAACACGTTATAAGAACTATATAATTATTTATGTTCATATTGGATTCTATATAGATATTCGACACTTGTTTTGAAACTGAACTTGGTATGATGTCAACAGTCTATGTAATCATAAGTCCACCATCTCCTCCAGAATTAAAGGAATGATATAAATTTATTTTATATAATTTATATAATTATTTATAACAATATTTTAGGATAATCTAAAACACCTTTCATGGATATGGTAAGTCGTAAGTACACATTAATGCTATTTTCATTTTTCCTGTCGTATTGAAAGAATGAAATTAAATGAAATGTATGTATATATATATAATATAATTTTAGAAGAATTTATATTTTTATAATATCATATATTTGTCCTAAAACAATCCTTAATATATTCCATGTGATGTGTGAATGAAACATATCATTTTGAGGAGGGAGTAGTCCACACGTACCCAAACGATGTTATCTTATAACCACAATTTGAAAAGCCTAGAGGTATTTTTAATATAAATTTTAAAGAATATTAAAATGACTAATATACATATTAAAATATTAATTTTCCACAATATTGTTTTTATGACCATCCATAAAGGAGGTAAAGTAAAAATAATAAAAATATTATTCACGGAGGCGATTAACTGACATAACATAGACAACAGTTTTGTTTCTGTGAATAAGAGGAGGTAAAAATGAAATGGATATAGGATATTCAATTAGAATCAAAAAAAAAATCTATTATTTACATGATTTTTGAGTAAAAATTCATATATGTACGGAGTAGGTGTGGAGAAAGTAGTAGAAGGAAAAAAATTAAGATAAGTACTTTAAGAAAATTACCTCTTGAATATCACTTCCATTAAAGACCCTTGAGGACCTTCGATTTTGTTTTTTAGTGATTCCAGAAGAACTTGGATGTGATTAGAGTTAGTATTATTGTTTTTGGTAGATATTTGATGAGATACATAGAATTATGGGTCAAAAATGGGAGATGAGGGTTGTTATTTATAAATGAGGATATGTGGGTTTCAGTGAGTAATTTATTGATTATTTTATATTAAGAGCTAACCATATAGGGGTATTATTAATTTACCTGAATTTGGATTGTAATTAATTTTTAATAGTATGGTTAGGGTCATTACACATTTCAACCACCGTATAAATGTTCTAGTTTTTAGCTTTGTTAAGATTTTAACTTTTAACAATAACCCCCACTAAAATATAATTTTACTACAGTGAATATTTTTTTACCATGGTAAATTTTTTATTCCATAAAATTAAATTGATCTTAAAACCTAATTTTAACCTTATTATTACAAATAGAGAATCCATTTTAATAATTAAATTCACAAAATTGGAAAAATTATTTTTAAATTAATTATGCAGACAAAACAATAAAGCATATTTTTAATGTGAAATGTTTTAAAGTGAGAAATGTTTTTATATCTAATATATATTTTAAAGTTATTATAATGAAAAAATAATATTAAATGATAAAAAATTTCTAAATAAACTTTAAATAATATTAAAATTATCTTATAATAATAGAAATAAATTATAATAAAAAGATATTTTGAAACAATCCCAATCTTTTTCACTATTCATTAAAATATGAATTTTATCAAAAAAATACAAAAACATAATTTTTGTGTCACTATTCTAAAAAATAAATTTATTTTATAAAATATAACTTATTAAAGTGTCAATTACTAGATTTTAAATGGGTTCACTATCAAAAGGCGTTAAAACTGCATTTTTAGAAAAACACTCATTTTAATCCTAATATTGTATTCATTCTTATAAAAAACTGAATAACACATAATACGATGTTAAAAAATTATATTGATTTATATTCCATTAATATTATCCAAAAATATTTATTTTAGATAATTATTCTTATTTAAATAGTTTTTTATAAAAACACATCGTTTATATTCAATTTGTT
This sequence comes from Viscum album, assembly GCA_963277665.1. NCBI lineage: Eukaryota > Viridiplantae > Streptophyta > Magnoliopsida > Santalales > Viscaceae > Viscum > Viscum album. The sequence goes on along the minus strand of OY728159.1, from coordinate 675,888,276 downwards.
TTTAATTAATTTCCTAATTAAATAGGTAACCGATGAATCATTATATGGACATGTGTAAACCATATTTCCAAAATTAAATTAATATATATAATTCACAAAATTATAATGGATATATTATAACTATCATATTAAATAATATTATTATTTTTTTAATTTAAGATAAATGTGGTGTATCATGTATGCTATCAAATATAGTGTTCCCTTTAAAAAACATGGGATGTTGAAAAGGACATCCTTTTGAAAATAAGGAATGAGATGTAGGATGTTCATATAGAATAAAACATGAGTTGGTTCTATAATAATAGAACCTTAGTGGGATGTAAAAATATGGTCTTGGAGTAAAATAGAAATGCCCAAATAATTATTGATAGAGATAGAGAACATTGACCCCAAGAATGTTAATGACAACGAGTAAGTTAATGAATACAAAGAAAATCAAGGAGGTGTAAAAACATCAATTTATCAGAAATTAATGTAATTAGAAAAAATCATGGTTTCAATATCCTTTCACTAGAGTTGAGAAATCACTTTACTATCTATACTAAGAACATTTGTAAATATTCTTACTTAATAAGAAAAATTTCATCCTTTAACCAATTCCCACCAAAAGCTCATATTTTTATGGAACTATTAGTATTCATGATGAATTCATCATGATCGAATCACTAAAATAAACTTATAATTGATCACATAATCGATAAAATTAAAATAATATATTCCTCTAGTATTTAAAATTAAACCATAAAGAAAATTATATTCAAAAGGATAGATGATTCTCATATTTAATAAACCATCATAAGATGAAATAATAAAAAGATATCTAAAATTTCACAATAAAACAAAAGGATCAACAAATATCATTCCATAAAAACCTATATCTCAATTAACCTCAATTAAGCCAATGGTAAATAATGTTTTTGCCTCGATTATTGGGTTATACCATTTAACTTACATCACCAAAAATGTAATTTCATTCATCCAAAATAATTATTCATGTTAAAACATATGGTTACATGTACATCCAACCAGTAAAATGTCTCCAAAAATATCATCAATCATCATAATTTCTAAAATAAAAATTAAAATATTTTATCCCATCATATTATTCACATTTAAATTAATATATATTAAACATAAATTTTCTTATAATATTAAAATAGTTTTCTTGAAAAATAACATGACCTCCTCAAAATTATATACCCATAACATAATTAACATAATAATTGTCTATAAAATAATTTCACTAAAAAAATTCATAATAACCGAGATATCACATAGGCCACCGGTAGGCTCTGCACCCCTGTTACATTTTTGTTGTGATTCCATGACACATAACCTTTCCAGATGCAATGAGTTGTCACCCAGCTGCTGGGTTTTTCCTTTTTATAAAATAATATTTATTTAATTCCACTATAAATAGATAAAATTATGTCATAATCATATTCATAATTCACATTGATCCAATAATTGGAAATATATGATGGACATAGTAAATAATAACAGAAATCATCAAATAACTTTTTTAAGGTCAATTTTTTATACAACTCATTATTTTCAAAAACTAAAATACAAATAATCTAATATTATTTCATAATATTAAGCACACAATAAGAGAATTTTTTAATTATTCCACAATCATATGTAATTAAATTAATTTTTGTAAAATATATCACCTTTTCACTACACCACTTATGATGTACAGAGGTTACATCAATCATATATCTCAAAATTTAAAAAATAATACCTACTATAGAATAATAATTTTTTGTTTAATGAATCCCATAAGTTTTAGAATATATAGAAATATGCTTAATAAAATACCATTATATGATAATTTTAAAGAATTAATACCGAAACACATCCTTTATTAAGCTTCCTTGTTAAACCTCAAAACACACTTTTTCATCTTTTTATATAATACCTAATTTCTAAAAATCAATGTCATGCATTCTGTCATTATAATTCATCAATATCTGCCCAATCTTGTTTTATAATTTAAAAATTGATTCCTAATTCATGACCTAAATTCTGACATTAAGATTTTCATGATATTATAATTATCTTCAAACACGATTCCCAACTTACATAAAATAAATGGTCATTTAGTTTGTGATATTTATCCTTTTGAGATAGATGGAAGTGTTGAGATTTTGAATTCAAATGAAAAATATATCAAGACTCTTAATTTTTTAGTAAAAAGAAGAATGTGTTGAATAAGTCAAATAGATTCATGGAGGTTTTTTGAATACTCGTGTATCATCCAAAATCATTTAGAATAGATTTTCTAATGATATTGATGATGAAATAATTATTAATGGATAAGAAGGTTTTGAAAGATGGATTTACATCCATCGTGATATAAAATAGATAGTATTGTTAACATAACATAATTTTAACATTGAATTAATTATTAAATGTGAAATAATACATAAGGGTAAATAAAATACCAAATAAACATTATATTACACTAATAAATTATATCCTTTATATCTCATCAGATTTAATTTGTCATTTATTCCCATAAATTACCATAATTATCCTTATAACTATAACCATAATTCCAAATGACATAATAGTATTTTTTATAGAATACTATTATCTTATTCTCATATAACATCTTGACCACTAACATTATATAATCACTTGATTTGATATCAAGTATAAGGAACTAGCCTAAAAATAAAAATAAATCTTTAGATTAAAATCATGATTTAATTTAATTAATTCTGAAAGATCATTTTAGGTTGATATTATTAGAGAATTATTCCATAACTCTTAATTAACAAGCCCATACAATGCATGTTTAACACTTCCACTTGGTATCCATATACCCTTAATATTAAAAATTTTAAACATGTTTTCTTTTCAAAAAAAATAGTCATGACTATCAACATGGCCTCTTATTTGTACTTTCTCATCCTTATACTTAGTGATAAAAATTTGGAAATGTGCGAAGAGTCCAAAATGGAAAGTAAGGGACCAAAATAAATAGATAGTCATTAGTCCATTTTAAAAACCTAAGATAAAAATATATCATTTGTCTTTAACTTAATAAAATTTAATCTCAAATAACTGTTAACTTACACAAGAAATTATCTAATCTATTCCATTTTTTTCCCAAAAAAAATTATAAGAAAACATATAAGGAAAATCATACTATTGAGGGTTCTTATAAAACTAAATATCCCATAATTTTTTTCTTAAAAACAAAACATTTTAACCTGAAGGGAATAACAATTCCTTTTAAACAAAAGAATATTATAGTTCCTTTTAAAATCAAATGACTTATATGAAATCATATGCTAAATCATTGAAACTTCATGAAGGTTATTTGGGAAATCATCTTCATAGATCCCTTACAAAAAAACCTAATAATTAGAATAACCAATATATTATATTTCAAATATAATTCTATAAATAACATAATCATTACCCAATCCTTTAGAGATCTATATGAGGATAACATGATTAAAAATATATAAAATTAACATAAAATGAATGAAACACATGAAATAATGCATTGGAAATATACAAATTATAAAAATATTTTTTTTATGAGTAGTAAAAAATAACTTTGAGACTTCATATAAAAAAGGAAAATATTATTTTCATATGAAAATTTTTGTAAAAATAATTAACAAAATATTGAGATAAATATTTTCATTAAAAAATAGCCATGTAAATTTTTTTAGTTTGTTTGTAAACAAATAATAGTCAATATAGCATGAAAATTCATTCATGTTATATATTGTTAATACATACGGATCATGTTTCCTTTTTTATATAAAGACAAAATGATCGATATGAAATATTTAAAAAAATTTATTTTTCCAACCATTGAATAAAAGATAAAAAGATACATGAAATATCGTTTTTAATTAATTTATTTAAATATAAACACTATAAATTGGTATTTTTAAGTTTATAGACATGGAAGGAAAAAAATAAATCAGTAAATCTTTTTAAATGAGGTTATTAAGGTAAAGTGACTGTTACCTAATGTTTAACTTGTCATGTTTATTCTTTTTCATCAAAAATAATAAGTTTCTTATAATTATTTACTTATTTAATAACCTTTTAAATTTTATTATTTCTTCAACTTCATTTTTACTATGATATATTTAATTATTTAATCAATTTCCTTCACCCTGAATATTTTGACCATATTTGACTCATATATCCAAAATAATGTTGGTAGGTTACATATGGTCAAAGTCATCATTATTATAAAATCTAAAAAATAATATTAATTAAATAATAATACCTTTTATACATCAATTATACTTTTAAGACAATATATGAAACATAGTTCTAAAAAATGAATTATGTTATAATAATTTAGAAGCTTGGCCATACGTATACATGAGTAATATATTCACTTTTAAAAGAACATGAAAAAATGTTAGTATTAATTAATCATTAAAAATTTATAATTATATAAAAAATATCATATTATTTCCTTAAAAACACTAGTATATAATATCCATGTTGAATTATTATGAAAAACAAATCAGATTGCTTTGTAGAGGTGGTAATTCACAGGTATGCAAAACCGCCTTTTGAATCTGTTAATGGATTGAAGGGTAAGAAAATAATTAATTAAATTTAGTTTGATAATAATAATAGTTTTATTAATATAATTTATATAAATTAAATCTATCGTTCTAACCATCCCTGAATGGTTTTTATAAAAAAAATACATCAGTCTGCAAGGTGGTAGTATTCCATACACATGAATGATGGTTTCATTTTCAATTTGATCGAAGAAAGATATCGATATAGGTTATTCCTTTAAAATAACAACATTTCATTATATGGAATATATTTTTATTATTATTTCATAATACTTAATTAAAAATTGAAGGAGGTATATAAGAAATAAAAAAAATCTCATTGGTTAGAAGTTTATCTAGTTAATCAGACCACCTCATTTTCATAATAAATTATTCCATATAAGGTTGTAAATATACCCTAAATAATAAATTTATTGAATTTTGGGGTATGATAGTAAGGTATTGGGTTAGTTCTTATAAAATTTATAATGCTCAAAAGGATTAAGGATGAATGATTGGTGGTGCCATATTTTACGTGAGGGGAGGGGTATTCAAATAATTTCTTAAAGCAACAAATTAATATAAATTAATGTTCATTAAAAAGGATAATATTAGATAGAATTAAAAACCTAGATGATTATTTTTAACAATACTCAAATAAAATGAAAAATTTACTTGTTTAGGTGATATTTTCACCACTATCTCTCTGTTTGAACCCCATGTCAATCAATTGGATGATTTCCACGATATCGTTGTTTACTCATTAGGTGACAATAAATTTACTATAAAAGGATAGATAACCCTTAAGTAGACTATGGTAGATATTTTAAACAATATATCATTCAATTTAATTTATATTTATTTTTTATGAATTTTAAATGATTTAATTAAATTTCTAATTATTATAAAATATTATTATTTTCATTTTATGAAATACATGAAATATTTTAATATAATATCTTTAAAATTCATGGAAAAATATTAAAAACTAAATTTATTATAAGATACGTATTATATAATTTTAATGTAACCATCCAATCAATTTTTGATAGTTTTAAATATTATTAAAAATGATATCCTTTGATTTAAACCCTTAGTTTCCTAATTTTAACATTAATTATGGTAATTATTTTTTCAATTTATATGATGATAGTTTTAATTATAAATAAAATTAGATCATAAATGGTAAATTGATGAAATTATCATACATTTATCGTCCTAATTGAAATCTTTCAATATTTTTCTGTTTTATTAATAATTTAATAAAATACTACCTAAGATAAAATATCATTAATATAATTTTTAACATTATTAATTTAATATTAATTTAAATAGAACATGAAATAAATTAAATTAATGTATAATCCATTAAAATTTTCATAATTTTTTAAATTTGACAATTAAATTTTTAAAACTATATATCACCCAAAAAAATATTACTTTTATTATTTTTAAAATAATTAAAATTATTTTTGTACTGCCTGCATAAGATCTATGTATGCATTGTGTAAATATTTATGGTAATAATTAAAAAAATGAAAAACTATAAATAAATTAAATTCTTAAAAATAATTTAATTAAATTCAATATAAAATTTTATACTAACTTTATTTCAATTCTCACTCACATCTATGTCATGCTAACTTATTCAATAATTTATTTTTAATTTTATAGCCTTGTACAAGCATTTCATAATAATTTGGATAATTCACTTGTAATATAAATAAAAAATTAAATTATATACATAAATATAAAAAATGATAATTTATATTTGTTAACCGATTTCATAAAATACACCCACCTTTAAAATATTATATTTAGGAATCTAAATTTTACTTGTCTAATACTATGTAAGAATTACATTTTCACTACACATGATTTTCTTATTTATCATAAAATAAATTCTAATTTAAATATTTTCAATATTTATTGTATGAATATTTTAGTATATTTTCATATAGGATTTTTGTAGATGTTTTAAATTTTTTAACAATATTTATATCTTGGAGATATTATCAAAGATACTATATTTCATTAAAACTCTATTCAATATTATATCAACCGAAAATTTAACTTCTTGGGAAAAAAATGAAAATTTAAATTATGATTAATTTTAATTGATGAATTATAATATAAATTCCATTTAATAAAATTCTATACATATAATATTTATAAATTACATTAATATAATTGTATAAAATTAAAAGAGAAACAATTTTTTAAAAATGTAATTTTATGCCCAAAAATTAATTTTTGACAAAAATCATGTATAAATATGATAAATATGTAATTATTTAGATTAATTATCATTAAATTAATATTTTATTAATTTATGTTAAATTAAAATAATAATTTGAATTTTTATAAAATTAATGACAATTCTACAAAAAAAATAGTTTTTACCATCACCGAAATATCAATCTTTTCAAAAAAGACCAAAAATCTCAACCAAGGAAAATATTTATATTTTTATTTAAAAAATGATATATTTTTTAAAAAAAATCTTAGATGTTTGAAAAATTAATTATAATTTTATGTCATAAAATTATTGAAAATACTTTTTTTAGAAAACATATTGCTGAGGAATAAATTAACTTTTCAGAAAAATAAGTACTTATTTTCTTATAATTAATCAATAAATTTTTATTGAGTATGAACTTTATATATATATTTCAGAATATTTTTATTCCAACAAAAACCTTCTAATTATTTGTATGAGTTACAATTCTCTTTTTTAAATATTAATAATTCATGGTTTATTTGACCTCATTGTTGCTTGTTAGGTACACTACCAAACATAGTTTTCTTATTAAAATATCATGGTGATAAAATTTCCCTATAAAGTTACTAAATATAATTGGATTCCCATTTTTATTCCATGTGATTATCATTTCATGACTAATTGTGGGATTATGGATCACTTCCTTATGTGAGTTCTTTTCAAAACAATATAAAACATATTTTATTAAAATAGTTTTTTGTGAAATATTAAAATGAATGATTTATTAAAGTACACATATATAAGGATGATAATGGATAAGGTCATATACCTGTATAAATTCATTTGTTAATGTTTTATATCTCATGAGATAATATAGAATTAGCCTTCTTGGATATCCTCATAGACTAAAGGGTGAACCTTCAGGGAAATACACCCAAAACTAATGGGTGATCCTTAATTGATATTACTATAAACTAAATCTATGTCCATCATGGATATTCCCTCAATAATATGACACCATAGACATTTCATTAATTCAATTTTCTATGCTTATTCTTATGACTATAGTATGTTATCAATGCTCGTTTTTATTAACTCGTGTCTACACAATATCTTAATTCATTTGTTATGTTATTATATATCATATTCCATTTATTGTGTATTATTATTTAATAGTTCTTGGGTATTATTTTCTAATAAATATTAAATATAACCATATGTGAATCTTATACGCACATATGGTCTTTTATGTTAATAGCTTAACTTCAACCATATTTGGCATATGGGCTCACAAATTTCAAATGTTTCAATTTTCAATTGTTATGATGAAAATTCAAGAACAAGATGTTTATATAAGAGTATACTCTGTTTATAATTTGTGGGATATATTGAATAGTAATTGTGTATCAATCATTTTCATATATAATGTGAATAATGTCTAATAGATGAAAAGATTTAAGTTTCTATGATATTCATTTGTTCTAATTCACTAATAAACTAAACAAAAACTATTTTTTCAAATATGTAATGAAATATTTTCATTATGTTTTTTAGTTTTCTTGGTCACATCTATGTTATGTCATGGTTTTCTTTAATAATCAGTTCATTCGGGGGTGGTTTTATTGTCCCTAAAAACATCAAAGATACCGAATACAGGTATCCAATAATTCATCCAAAAATATAGAATAGAATACATGTGTTATTTAATTTTCATGGTCCACTTTATTGTTTGGTTTCAGATTGTACAACACCCAAATATTTTAAAATTCAACTATGTATGATTTCATATATAATAAGCAAAAATGACCTTAAACAAGCCACAACTATATAAAAATTAATGTTATAACAAGCTAAATAAATATGTGGGTCTCAATAAGATTATTTACATTATAAAATATATATAAGTTTATAATAAATCTTTATGTATTTATAAATTTCTATTATATAAAAACTAAATTTTCTAATTAAGGTATTTTATTCTTTAAAAAATATGTTTTCTTGAAAAGTTATTTTTATGTTTTTTTTAGAAAATACAATAATTAATTGCATGTTATATTAAAAAATTTATTTTAAAAATTTGAAATTTTTTTAAATCAAAATATTGAAACAAAAATAGGGTGAAAATTTTATATTTTTTTAAAATGAATGAATTTTCAGTGAATAGTGAAAATTATTAATTTTTCAAATACTACCATTTAATTTCAATAAAATATGTTATTTAAAATTCCAATTAGATTACTTATTTTTTATTAATATGAAATTTGAACCATTTTATTTGAAAAAGTGTAACTCATTTAATTTAAATAATAAATTTTCAGGATTTGGGTATAAGTTTATATTAATGCTTAAAAACACAGTTTTCTAAAAAATATTTTAAAGTGGATAAAGTTTATCCAATTTAGTTAATTAAACTAACAACTATTGAGGATTGATTTAAATGAACATCATATATTATAAATATATTTATATGAATTTATATAAATATAATTATTATTTATAGTCATATAATTATTATATGATCACAAATTTCTTGAAAAATTCATTTTTTTAAAAAGTGTCTTTCAACACATTTTGCGGGTTAAATATTTAATTGAATTTTCCCAAATATATGATTTCAATTTGGTAAAATGGATTCTATATTTATAATCTCATTAATTAATATTAGGTAATATATTTAACTCAATTCATTATCATAATTAATATTAAAAATAGTAAAAAACTACTAACAATGGCGAAAAACTAAAATGGTAAAATTGAGTAACCTTAGAGGTAAATAGAATAAACTATTTAAAAAATGATTAATTTATAATATTGGATGTTTGGATAGAAATTATATCACTTAAATTCCATTAATTTTTATTTTTTGAGGTACTTGGCATGGTTGTGACATCCCATTATTGAATAGTTTTTTAAATTTACAAAAAATACACTCCCTCTAACTTATAAAAGGTCATATCATATTATCTTGTTTCCACACATAAAAAACCATTTAGTTCATTAAAAAACATTCCAAATACCTTCCGTGACCCCCCCCCCAACCCCAATGTCATATAGTACATAGTTTTTTTATAAATGCAATATAGAGAGGCCATATGTATAATCCAAAAGAGGTTGTCCGAAGATGAGGTATCATTTATAACCAAGCATTTTTTGTTTTTTCTTCATCCTCCTTCAAATCGTATTAATTCATGATAATATGAAGAAAACAATTGTCTCGTATACTAATATGTTATTATTTTAATTTTAGGACCTATATCCGAATCCAATTCTATAAAATGTTAAATGGAACTGTTATTTTGTTGTATGACGAACTATCACCTCAGAACCTATGTAATACATTTTCCATCATCGCATCTCATGAATATTCATAATGGTGGATTTATTTCTTACATATTATATTCATGTTATATTAATAATTATTCATATGTAATATATCATATACCTTCATACCTTACAATCCATTGAAAAATGATAATGTAGTCTCTATTTACGATGCACCACCTCTTCCTGAAGCAACGCGATTCCTTCTTATTACTGCATAACATGCATGGTATATGTTAGAATATTTTATGATATAAATTTATATTTATAATATAATTTTAATTATTTAATGATAAAATAACAAATAACTAATTTCAATCATGATCGTCAAAAGATGAAAATTTTACTCATTTGTACATACGACATACTGTCATTATGATTGGAATGTAGTTCATTTTCATATCCATATTTTATGCTTAGTTTTAAAAAAATTATATATAAAGATGATAATTATTTCACTATGTTTTTATGATAGAATATATTCTTCTTTTATGATATTCAACCAACCGAAGACATTTTGGAAATGTGAATTGAAGACCACCAAAATGACTTACATGAACAAAACAGATTACATATATAAATATGAAATTTTAAAAAAATAAAACAAAAGGAATAATAAAATTGAATTGTAAAAACCCATGTAATTAAAGAATTAATAATTATCATGTTTATTAATATTTATGAATCAGATAGTTGTATTCATTATAAAAATATTATGGAATTTTTAAATTAAAAAGAAAATAATTTTAATTAAACTCTTTATTAATAAATTTTTATTTAAATTTATTATTTCTAATATTTATAATTTTAAATTTCAATAATTAATTTCATTTATCAAACCATCATTTCATAATTAAATATCTATGAAATTTTGGGGGTTTTTTTAAAAATATTTATTCTTCCATGAATGGTGAAAATAAAATGTTTGTAATAATTTTATTACATTTCAACACATTATATAATTTAAAATTCCCATTTTGTTTCTAATATAATATCATGTAACATAAGAATTATTTAGTTATATTTGATTCCAATTAATTACATTTGAAACATATTTATACTGAATTTTAGTTTATGTTTATTTTTGTTGTCAAAATGCATTTTTCTAAAAATCTTTTAAAATTTTATAATGGTTTATAATTTTAATTAATTACAATAACCCCTAATGTAAAATTATTTAAATGAAACTGAGGTTATAAATCTATAAATTTAAATTTAAATTCATCTAATTATTTTTACTATTCATAGAGTTAATATGAAATCAACTTATGTTTGAAAGAGGCATTTCTTGAAAACCCTCTATTTTGACTCATCTACGAGTTTTATTTTAATTTAAACATTTCCACTTATAGGAATTTAATGTGGTAAAATGGTTTAAATATTTGGAATATGAATAATTTATATTATATGATTAGGTGAACTTAATTTATTATCATCATTAATATTGAAAGAGTTAAAATCAGTTACTGTAGTTAAGGTTAAAATGAGGTTTTGTGCGTTACTTTCACTTGTGTTAAAACTATTTATCTATACACGTGGTATTTTAATTCACTAAATTGGGAATAATATTTAAAATCAATTGGTATCATATTTTTAATAATTCTTAGTTTAATTTTAGACCTATAGGTTAAATAAACTAGGTAATTAAAAAGATTATAGTTTCCATGGTGAAAACTAAAATGGACTATGTGGGGAATAAAATATACTAAGGGAATAACATGTTTAAAAGTGGTTTATGCAAGAGGCGTGAAATTTCCAAATAATCCCTATAATAAAGTATTTATCAATTTCACCGGAATATTTATTGACTGTGACTAAAGGGGTTCATGGATTTCATGCATGGACATTACATAATTTTTTTGGAATATATAATACTTTACACAAACCCACACCTAAATACGATAATAGATTAGTGATATTGGAATCATGGAAACATAAACACTTCAGATAAGTGGGCTACATAATCTCCCACTACATTCTTCATGACTATCACCATTCATAGAGGCATCATAAATAATACTTATATTTATATCATAGGGATAGGAATCCTAATAAAGTGAAAACGTATATGCCTAGTAAGGATAAAAAAGGGAGATATGTAATTTTACCACATTCATAGGGGTGTGAGAATATTGTAATAATTATTAAAAACCCATACCCTACATTAAGTTCATAATCATACACACATGTGCCATTAGGTAATAAAATAAATAATCAAATCATGCACCATAAAAAGAGATGGGTTTCATAAACATCATATCATAACCCATAAAATGAAATGGGTATCATAAAAATTTCATCAAATCATAACATGTTGAAATAATACAGGTTTCATAACCATTTAATTATAGAAGAACCCATGAATGAAAGCGGGTTTCTTAAGCATTTTATCATAGTATAACTCGTAGAAGCGAAATGATTTTCATAAATAAAATATCAACATAATGAGAAACCATTAAAATAAATAATAATAATGGTTTCCTTAGATCATATCCCTAGTAAATCATAAAATATATCAAATTAATAATCATACATACATGTGCCATAAGATAATAAAACAATTAATCATATTATGCACCATAAAAAGAGATGGGTTTCATAAATATCATATCATAACCCATCAAATGAAATGGGTATCATAAATATTTCATCATATCATAACATTTTGAAATGATACTGGTTTCATAAATATTTCGTTATAGAAGAACCCATGAATGAAAGCGGGTTTCATAAGAATTTTATCATGGTATAACTCGTAGAAGAGAAACGATTTTCATAAATAAATTACCACCTTAATGAGAAACCATTAAAATAATTAATAATAATGGTTTCCTTAGATAATATCCCCAGTAAATCAGAAAATATATCAAATAATTTCACCTTTGATAAAGACGGATTTTAAAAGATCACATGGAGCATTTCGTACAGAAAATTACCATTATTTGAAAATGATTTTTAATTCATAATATTGTTTGCGAGTAATTTTATTCGAAATATATTTCGAAATATTATTTGTTAATGTTTAAAAATAATTGAAAACATTTCTTATGTAAAATATCCTCTCCTCATTGTAAAATATCTTTCAAATCATAAATCATTTTTAAAACCACTTTCATTGAAAATATCCTTCAAAACTTATAAAAGAATCCTTAAAACTCATTTTTTATATCTTTCTAAAAAAATATTATAAATCATTTTAATTAAATAAGTTTAAAATATAAGTTAAAAATTATTTCTTTTTTTTCATAAACAAGGTTTTTTTAATAAAACAGATTCACATTTGAAGAGAGAAACATGTAGGATTCTCCTAATTTATTTTCTTAATTATCTCTAGTGAAAAATACTGTAAAATTGTAAAGTTAAGTGAAATTATCATGAATTTACAAATTATAAAAACATTAATAATAATTATTGAGTGATTTATCATAAAATTTCATTAATTTAATCGAAATCCTAAACAATCCCGATAAATTGTGGGATTGTTACAGTAGACTTTTTCCACTTTGGTAATTTTGAATCAAAATCTCCTTGAAAGAATAAAAATAAATTAAGCCTAAAATATCATGAAAATAATTATAATAAATATATAACTTATCAAAGGAGAACTATATACACCTTGTAAAAGAATATAGCAGCATAACAGAACATGTGTCTCAAAGAAAGATAATTGAGACCAAATTCATTTCTGATTTAGTAATTTTTTTACCGTGATACCCATGAAAGAAATATCATAAAATTTATATGTAAATATAATAAATGAGTAGAAATTTCATAAAATACCACCATGGATTGTATATATACCATTTAAAATAAATAGAGGTAGAATATCTCATTTTTTTGAGAAAAGTAAAAAGTCAGATGAAAATCCATTATGTTAAGTCTTGACTCCCATCGTACTCATTCAAACAACATATAATAAATATAAGATTATTATAAATAAAAAAATAACCATATTAACATATATAATACCATATATTACATACTTATTACTTTATATTACCAATTTATTAATAATTCCTTGTTAGTGTTATATTTTAGATAATAACCGCTTTGTTTTTCATAAATTTTTTTTACTTTTTACTCATTATATTAACATATAGATCATGATTTCATAATCTTCATAATTATAAAAATTATCTAAATAATATATTTATACAGTATATATATATTTATATTTATGCATAATATTTAGTTACCAGAAACAGAATACGTCATTCATTGAGATGATAGGCCATATGTACGCATGAATGATGTTTCCATATTATTTTCATAATAATAGAATTAAAATTAAGTTATATATATATATTATAAATCCATAATAATTATTATGTCATATATATATCACAAATTTTTATTAAACCCATCCTTGATATATTCCATGTGAAGCATGAAGAAATCATATTTCCTTGTGAGGTGGTAGTCCTTCATACACAGAAATGATGTTACCACATTGCCACAAAATAGAAGAATGAAATTATGTGTTGTATAAAAATTATATATGCATTAATAAATAAGAAAATTCATATATATAATATATAAATAGTATTTAAATAATTATTCCCATCCTTGAATGGTTGAAATTGTAAAAGGAATGACATATGTTTGATAAGGGTATCCCACCGTACACAAGAACTATGGTTTTGTAACGTATTTTATTGAAGTGTATGTTTTTTATGTTATACAAATAACATAATAAAATATCATTATATAGAAGAAACTAATTTTATTATATAATAATTACATAATTTTAATTGAAGTGGTTTTATAAAGAAAAAAACAAAATTGTATGTTGATGAACATTACCTCTTCTTGGGGTATCTTCTTTTGGTTTGCATTGAAGGACTTCCTTGGTTAGATTTATACTATATGTTTATATTATATTAATAGAGGAGTGGTGTTGGGAATATATTTTTTTAGTATCTGGCTGATCCAAATGGATTTTAATTTTTGAATAATAAAGAGAGTGAGATCCCTGTATAGTTGAGGAAGAATTTAATCCTTGTCAATACTCAGAAATATTCTCTATTTTTTGGTATCCCATACATTATGTGGATCCAAAATAAGGTAATGAAACAGTGTTGGGATTATTTGGTCGATAGACACCACAAACATTCAAAAATAAACTCATTTTTTATAATATTATTCTTTAATCTCCATGTTTAAATATTTGTATCATATTGATTTTTATTAAGGTAACAAATTTTATAACCTAGGTAATTTTTAAATTTGGAATAAATTAATGTGAGAGTTATTATAAAATTTATACCCAATGATTCTAAAATTTTATACATAGTTTACGAAATAAAAAGCTGATATGTGCGGGAAATTAATTTTATTAGAAGCGCATGTAATGCCCAAAAAACCCTTTTTACCCCAACCGCACAAATAATGTTTTTTAATATCAATTGGTCAATATGTTCATTATAGGAGATAAATTGTACTATTAATATACCATATAATGTATTTAATAACATTTTAAAATACCTTTTCCTAATATTTATTTTATATAAATTTTAAATCATTAAATAAAATATAATTTATTATAAAATATCATTAATGTCAATTTTGACATTATTTATTTATTTTGAATTTATAAAATACCAATAAAATCATATAATTTGAATATTTTAAGGTAAAACATGCATAAAATGATATTTTATATTAAAAAATAACACAATACAATAATTCATTCAATTTACTTGACTTTTAATACTTTTATTATCATTTAATTTAGTTCGAGTTTAACTATATAATTCATGTATTATCGTTTGTTAAGAATATAATGTAATTATTTAATATTTAAAAATTTAAAAAATTACCATGACAAAAATTCCTTTAGAAATAATATTTATAACTGAAGATATGATGTTTTTTACCTATCCTAAGGCTTTAAAATTTTCAAAGGAAATAAATGTTTATTTTTTTCCTTTTTCTCTACATAAATTATTATATAGGTCACTTTCATAGAATAGTATATCAACAACACTTAAATATTTATCAAATGATTTATAGTGTATAAATAAGTCTAGAAATTGGTTTTGGATAGATTTCTATGATATTTTCCCCTTTAAGCTTAAAATATATTCTGTTGGTGATATTTTTTTCTCTAAATCATCATGATTAGTTTAAACTATTTTTAGTAATCACATTGGTAAAATATTTAGTAAAAGTTATTGGATATTAGATATTATGTTGATTAAAAATATGAATTAAAATTTTAAATGTTCAGTTCCAGGAATTGGAATATTTTAATTTTATTTCTAATAATGTGGACGATATTAGACAACATGTTTTTAAAGTGAAAATGATCAACAGTTTGAAGTGTAGTTATATCCAATTGCATTGTAAAATTTATTCTAATGACATAAATTGAATTTGTTGATTTATATTTTATCTAATTATATTTCAAAAATAATTTAATTAAAATTTAATTTTATAAAAAAAATTAAATGAAAAATTAATTTTCATTTAAAATTCTGAATTTTCCATTATTGATCAAAAAATAATATTTTTCATGAAAAAAAATAAAACACAACCCTAAGAAAATTTTTATTTTCTTTTTTTAAAAATAAATTATATTTTGTCAAATATAATTTAATGTTTTTTTTGAAAAATCAGATTTATAATAAGTGGGTTTTTAAAAGGTTATAAAACCCCCTTTTAGAAAAATACATATTTTAATGCATAATATTAGATTTATTATTATCTGATGTATAGAAAACTAGTAATATGAATATTAAAATATTTATTGAATATAATATTTATAAATATAAATATATATAAATATATTTCATCTAAATCATTCATAAAAAGTGGTTTTTTTAGATAAAAAATATTTTTTATAGAAAAATAGTTTTTGAGAAATTTTTTTCCTTATATTCAAACAGTTATTATTTTTTTCTAGTTAATTGGCTACCAAGAATTAATATAGAAAAAAATAATAAACCATATTTTCGTAATATATTTTTTCCTTTTCATACCCACCATTCCAATGGATAGGTTATAACTATACTAATTATTTAATAATATCTCATATTTTTCTAAACTCAGTGTTGCATGTAATGAATGATAATATCAGTGTTGCTTATAACATATTATAAGATTTTTGTTGCAGGAAACAAAATATAAACATGGTATTGAGTGTAACATAATACAAACATAGTGTTGTGTGTATAGAAATATAAACTCAGTGTTACATGCAGTGAATTATTAACTTGGTGATGCATATGAAGAAACTTGAACTAGTTGTAGAATACAATGCAAGCGATCAATGAATTTTTTATTTATCTGAAAAGTTAAATACATAAAAATTATTATGTAACATTCTACCCCACATAAAATTAATATATCCCCCAAAATACATCAGTATTATCAAATGTTTAATACTTGAATGTTATTTTCATAGAATCCCACAAAATAAATTTGAATAATAAAATATTCACTGAAAAAGAAATTTGGAAACAGAACAGTTACCCAAAGTATCGCATAACTAGGTTTCCATATTGGAGAACATTATTGATAAGTGAATATTTAGAAATCAATGAAAATCATATATAATAAATGATATTTGTAAATATCTCTAATCACAAGAATGTGGGTGATCTTGAGAAACGTAAAAATAAAAAAAACTAGAGATCCATAAAAAATGTCATTAACATTATAAAAAATAGGACAAAATTTTATATCAAGATAATTTTCCAAAAATGGAATAATTTTCCGGATTAAATATACTTAATTAATTTCATTCCATTTCATAACCACAATCTCGCCTTGTGGTTGTGCTTTGATCAATTTCGACACCATCTCTTACAGCATGAAATGATGGTAATTTTCTTTAAAAGCACTAACAGTTTAAAAATCCATAAATAGACTGATATGTCATTCCATCTATCATTATCATGCATCACAAACTAATTTATACAATAGGTTATCTGATATGTATAAGCATTAATATGGTGAAGTAATATATGAATCTTTAATACCTCACCAAAGCTCAACATAATCCATTTCAAAAATGGTTAACCTTTTAAACCATATGAAAGATGAAAATACAAACATTAAAAAGAAGGTTACTAAATCAGCTTAACATTGATCCATCATATATCATAAAAGAGAAATTCATTGTCACATACAATAAATGTGAATACTTTCATCATGTATTCTCTTAAAACACATCTTTCCATGAACGGCCTTAAGGCCATATTTTTTTACGTTTTTATAATCACCCTTTTAAGGGTTGAGGGGGAACCCTTACATTGATCATAGGATTTGTGAAAAAACATGACACAAAGGTATTATAGGAATTCATCCCATTATATGGATATTATTAACTTCCCCTACCCAGCGTCTATATCATGATGTCAGTTTTCCAGCTTTGTATGACTATTCGTCAAGCTGTCCTATGTAGGGATGAAAATTCCTACTATGGTTTGAAATTTCGATTCCCTCCCATTCTTCCAAATCCATTTAGTTTTGTTGTTCTGAATGTGCCTTCTCAAAATCATAATATAGAGCCCTTTTCTTGTAGTGTCTGTCTGGTTGCTTATACACATAATGTGGATCGAAGGGATTTAAGTGACCCGAAGGCCTTGAGGTGGCCCGAAGGCCTTGAGGTGGCCTGAAGGCCATATGGTGACCCAAATGCCTCCTTAATCGGATGAAATGGGTGTCCTGAAGGCCTCTATGTATTTGATGTCGAAAATAGTGGACCAAAGGCCAAATCAGATGAATAGTTCCTACTACTATTGTACCAAATAGTACATATTACATTATCTAATAAAGTACCTACCACAATACTGTTATAATAGCATAGAAATACTCCTCCACCCAAATTTGATCCAAGGTCTATTGGATTCCATTCAAGGACTTATACCACTCGTGTAAATGCTAACTAGCTCTTGAAACACTGTAATAACATTAATTACTATAATACTAAATTTTAAAAATACATGATACTTTATTTCTTATATAGGAAAAATATTATCAGGAATACTCATTAAATAAAAAAATGTTGTAAACTCCATCCATGATAGTATAAAATACTTTTAAAAAAATTTATTTATCAGTTATGAGGTCATCAATACTATCCAATTTTATCCAAACTAAATGTTATTTTATCAACATTAATATCATATTAAGTGTTAAAACCCCATAATTAAATTTTTTCCCAAAAATATAATCTTGATATTAAATAACATTTCTAGGTAATTAGTACCATTCCACATACTCATTCAAAACCGCAAAGAAAAAATATTCTGAAAAATATGTATATAATTCATAATTTCCATGACACACAAATTTAATTCCCAGATATAAATACTCTAGTCAACCCGGTTAATTCTCCAAAAAATTAACTAAGCTTAAATATCTTATTATTTAACACTTATTTCCATTCACATGTCTTATGTAGTCTCTTCATCATCAGCAATATAACCATAAATCATAACTACTTATTGACTCCCTTCAGAATCTTTCATATTAGGAAATCTATTTTCATAATTCCCATAATTTCCTAATTTTACGCATTCATAATTTGATAAAAAATTAAGGAGACAAATATTCCAATCCATTTTGTTGACTAAAATGTTCATTTTTACATTTTTGTTCCATTATTCGCGTCATTCTTCTCCAAAATCATAACATATCCTAGCTCCTCTATGGAATTTACATAGATGTCTCTTATTACATTCTCAACACATATGAAAATGAATTTTCCTTCTCCATAGTCTCTATTAGCCAAACTCTTAGGGAACTCTTTCATTATAATTTTTTTATTGAGTCCAATAATTGGTTAAGGTATACATTGTTAATAGTGTTCTATGAAAATTGATTAGTGATAATCCAAATGTACTTAAAACAAGTCATCATCCCATTTGAAAGCACATTAATAAAATTTCCACGACATTAATTGTTAACCTAATGATTTATTCTTCCCTCTAATGACCAAAAATAGGAAGATTATTTTGACAAAGACTTATCAAAAAATAAAAGCATACAATAATTAAAATCACTTTTAGGGTGTCTTAATCAGGACACCTTCATCTTTTAAATCTATGACACCATAGGCTTAACCTATGTTATACATGATTTTAATCAATTTAAATCATCCATGATGGTTTGTAATGAGTTTTTGAATATCCAAATCCTATTAACTGGGATTGTCAAACTAGGTTTGCTATAAGGCCCATTTTTATGCCCTAGTTTCCAATCGAGTCAAGATTAATATAGTGTTTTTTGGTTGTTACCATTAGTACATATATTCTAGAGATATATCCACTTGTAGTATTCAAATAAGAATTTAATTTCATAGAAACCACTCATTCTATCCTTTAAAAAAATTCATATACATTTTCTTATAATTTAACTCATCCTTTGACTTATCATTAGATACATCCATAGACATAGACTTAGAAATATCCATAGGGATCTCACTGATGTTTTTCCATCCTAGTTTCCCAATGATAACTAAACCATTTTTATTAAACAAACTATATAGACCCATGTTTTTTATACATAAAAATTACATATTTTTGAGGAATATCTAATAAATTACACAGGCACAAGAACAAATACTGTAATATTTGAATGCCTTTGAAAATATAGAAACATAAACATTGGTCTATAAACAAGATACACCATCTACCATTATGTTCTTAATAACCATCACATTTATAAGAAAAAATATACATAAAACATATCTCCATACCCTGGGGAATGGAAACATAATAAATGGTGAGCTTATATTATTAGAAAAGATAATCAAGGGAGATATGTATTACACAATAATATGTGTGTGATAATATGATAAAAAATTTGAAAAACCATACCCTGTATATCAATTATAAAAATCAAGAGTCATGGAATGAATATTATAAGTTACTAAGACATGAATCATAAGTGAATTAATGAACATGATCCATGAGGGAAAAACATTAGAATAAAACATGTAATTATGAGAGACATATAAACATATGAAATTATTGCAATTGTATTCAAGGATCACTTCCAAGGAAATAATAGTAGAATTGGTTCACTCCCAAAACAATCTAAGTAATCAGGGTTCACTCCCAAGACTATCTTAGCCATCAATGTCCATTAATGAACTGGTTTCACTCCGTATTACATCCATGAATATCATATCAAATATAAATATTTAACCAATTTAATAGATGGAGATAAAGGTCGAACCCATCACATAATGAAACAATACATGCATGTGAAAAAAGATAATAAAACATTCGTCACATCATGACCCATAAAAGTTATGGGTTTCAAAAACAATATATCAAAACTGAAGAAATGAAATGTGTATCAAAAAAAATTAATCATATAATAACCTACTCAAAAAAGATATTTTTCAAAGTTATTTAATTATAAAATAACCCATGAATGCAAGTGGGTATCATAAGTGTTTTATCAAGATACAACCATTGGAAGAAATATGGATTTCCAAAAGAAAATGTCACCTTAAAAATAAAATATTAAAATAAATAATATAAATTGTTTCCTTGGGATCATATCCCCCAAAAAAGGTAAACTATATTAAAGGATTTATTCTTAGATATAGAATTATTTTAAAATACCCCTTGTCGAATTTCTTAATGAAAATAAAATTTCATTGAAAATCATTTTTTAATAAATAAAAAATTTTAAAAATAATTTTATTTGAAAATATCATTTCAAACATATAAAGTAATATTTAAAAATAATTTAAAACATTTCACAAGAAAAATAACCTTTCTAATTTGAATAATTATTTTTAAATAATAAAATATTGTGAAAACCTTTTCTTTAAAATAATATTGAAAACATATAAAGGAATATTTTAAAACTATATTAAATAATTTTTAAAACATAAATAAATTATAATCATTTTTCATGAAAATTATGTTAACATTTTATTTGAAAACATTTTTATAAAACATTTTTATATAATAAAATATTTTTTCGGTCAAAGAGATAAATAATTTTTGAATTTATTAAAAACACATTATTAATTTTGTTAAGTATAAAATAGTGTAAAAAATATACCATTACTTGAAGATATGATGAATAACCATAGAATAAGGATGTTAATGAGAATTAATGAAACATAGATAATAAAGCCTCTGAATTTTTAAAACATAGATTCTTAAATAAACTTTTAAAAGGAAATCATAATTTCATCAACTCCTCAATCTGGCCCTCTATTAGAAACTCTTATCAGAAGATTATGGCTAACTCTAGATGGATGGTCAGTGCTGACTCGAAAATTAAATTCTGGTGTGACAATTGGATAGGTAATCCTTTAATTTCTATGCTGCCTCCTAATAACACTCCTATAGACACCACCCACAAAATTAAAGAAGTTATGAAACTTTATAGGCATGATCTCCCCAACAGCATTGCTCAAATCATTGAAAATTATACCTTCTCCATTTCTGGGGACATCCTTGTTTGGGAACTTTCTCCCAATGGCATACTTGACTCAAAAAACTTCTACATGCACAACTTCTCTAACAATGAACCTAATTATAAATGGGTGAGTACCTTCAATAAGACTTGGATAAAACTCTCCAGGTTCACCCTTATTTGCCGTATTGCTCACAATAGATTGACCACTAAAAATCGACTTCAAGCCTTTGGCATTCAACATTGCTCAAAATGTCATTTATGTAATCAGCACAGAGAGGATTCTGATCATCTTTTCTTGTCTTGTGCTGAGCTTTTTAATTGTTCATGGTCCTTATCTGACCCGATTTGTTTACATTTGAGGAAATGTACTAAATATGAAGCCTCTCAGCAAGTCAAAAACATTTTTCTTGTAGCAGTGGCTGAACTCTTACATGAAATCTGGTATGTAAGAAACGATCTTATCCATAATAATCACTCTTTCAGTCTCAATGCAGGAAAAGATCGAATTCTCATTGCGATACATGAACCTGCATCAATTCAAAAAGATTGTTTCAGCAATCATATTGGAGTATTTGAGATCCTCATACGTATCTGTGTCCCGATTATTTTCCCAAAGATCAAGAAACCCTTTGAAGTTTTCTGGAAACCTCCGATGCCGGGTTGGATTAAAGTGAATGTCGACGGTGCCTCAAAAGGAAATCCTGGAACTTCCAGTTGTGGGGCTATTTTCAGATATTCTGATGACCATTGACATGGTTGCTTTTACGGTGGGTGTGGGATTGCCTCTTCCATTGAAGCAGAGATGCTTGGAGTTATACATGCTGTTGATTTTGCGCTGCAAAGAGGTTGGCGTAAACTGTGGATTGAAAGTGATTCTACCACCATTGTTCAAGCCATTTGGAACAGAGTTATTCATCTCATCTGGCCGCTTACTACGCGTTGGATGGACTTCTTCAATTCGCTTCAGGAGGTCAACTACATTGCTACACATGTCTTCCATGAAGCAAATGTTGTTGCTGATGCCCTTACCAAAAAAGGTGTCCACTAGAACATGACTTGGCTGGATGCGCTGCCAGCTGATTTTCTTCACCTCTTTGAAAGAGATTTTAATAAAATCCCATCCTTTCGTCGCATGTAAAATTTTGTTTCTTTAATTAATAAATGGTGTTTCGGACTAAAAAAAAACAATGAATCCCGATAAATGTTGAGATTATAGCAGTAAACTCTTACCACTATGGTAACATTTAATAAAAATACCCAAGAAAGAATACTATTAAATTAATATTAAAATATCATAAAAATAATTATATTCATGATAAAAAATGTTAAATGGGAATTATATACCCCAAATAATGGAATATTGGTGCATAACATAACATATATCTTTGAGAAGGAAAACTCAGACAACATTACTATACTGATTTAGATACTTTTGAACCTTAAAAAAATAAATAGATATACTCAAAAGGGTATTTAAATAGAAAAATATTACATGAAACATCATAAAATACAATCATGGTTAGTTTATATACCTTTTATAATAAAGGGTGGTAAATATATCTTGTGTCTTATAAAAGTAAAAACTAAAATGGAAATCCCTAACCTTAAGTCTTTACACTCATCATACACATTCACAACTCTGGTATAATAAATATAATACAATTATACATAAAATATATAATCATATTCATATAGATAATAACATATATTACTTACTTATGAAATTATATTTCCTATTTTTAATAGTTTAATGTTAAAGTTTGGTTTCGAGTAATAACCGCTTTGTTTTTCATATACATTTTTATTTTTACTTCTTAGTCATATTGCATAGATAGGATTTCATAATCTATAGAATTATTACCATTAAATTAATATCATATATATATATTTTATATATGTATTTATATAAATCAATACAGTTTAGTGACAAGAAACTAACTACACCATTTATCGAAACAGTAGTCCATGCGTATGCATGAACATTGTTTCTATTTTCCTCTCATATTGAATTAAAGTGAAGTAAATGATATATATATATATATATATATTATCATTATAGTACTATTTTTATGTCATATATATCACATATTTTTATTAAATCTATCATTAAAACATTCAATGTAAAGTGTAAACGAATCACATCCCTTTTCGAGGTGGTAGTCCGCTGTACAGACAAGCAATGTTATTGTATTACAAAATAATGGATGCATGAAGGTATGTGTGATATAATAATCCAAAAGAATAAAAAATCATAAAAATTACATATATAATATATAAATCATATTTCCATAATTATTACTAACCATTAAATGTGTAAATTGAAAAAATAATGACAACAGTATGTGAAGCGGTAGTCCTCCAGACACACACACACACACACGATGAATTCATAACCCATTTGATGGAAGTGTTCATGTTTGTATGAAATAACCATAAAAAATGTTTAATTATATCGAATACATTTACATTATTATATAACCATGATAAAGTGAATTTATGGGTTTTGAATGAAATAAAATAAAAACATCCATTGAATAAAGTTATCTATTTTTCGGGTATCTTCTTTTCGATTACACCTATGGAATTACTTGGTTGAAATTTTTACCAATTTAATAATCATGTGATGAGTATATAGAATTCTTAAGTGACATTTTAGATTTTTTTCAGGCCTAATGGTTTAATTTGTGTGAAGAATGGTGGTGAATGATTTTCGTTTTATTGTTAAGGAGAAAAGGAATCCTTCTAAATACTCAAAATTTATCAATATTTTAGAGGTCTCCCTTACCTCATGTGGATAAAAATTATATAATAATGGAGTGGAGGGGTTATGTGGTTGATACAAACCTCCACTTCACAAAAATGAATTCATTTTAATATTTTTATTCCCTAACATCTAGGTTCCACAATTTTTACCATTTTAGTTATTACTAAAGTAACTAATGTTCTAATAAAAGAAATTTATCAGTTTGGAATAAATTATATTAAGAAAAATTATAAAATTTAAACACATCATTTATAATATATGATATGAAATTTATAAGACCAAATCACCTATGTGTTTGAAATTATTTTTAAGAGAAGCGTATGTAATGAAAAAATATAATGCTTTAACCCTAAGAATGGTAAAAAATGTATATTGTTTAGGTGTCAATGAGTCCATTATAAAAGATAAATTGGCCAATGAATCGGGAATAGATTATATTCATTTAAATTTTAAAATCAGTTTCCATAATTTATTATTTTTAGTAATTTTAAATCATTTAATAAAATATAATTTATTATAAAATAACATTAATGCCAATTTTGACAATATTTATTTAATCTGAATTTATGAAATATAAAGAAAATCATAGAAGATGAAAATGTTGAGTAAAATTCTGTTAAATATGATATATTAATATGAAAATTAATTTAATAAATCAATTCATTCAATTTAAAACTTTTTAATAAATTTATTATCATTTAATTTAGTTAATTTTTAACAAAATAATTCCTATGTTGGAATGTCTTAAACATTTAAAGTGATCATTTAATCTCAAAAAAATAAAATAAATTAAAATGATAAACCAAAATATTTTATCTTTCAATATAGTATTAATAACCAAGCATATTATTTTTTCCCTGCCATTTTATTTATAAATTTTAATTCCAACGAAGGTTCATTTTCTCTTTTTCTTTACATAACTTATTATATTGGAAACATTACTGGAATTGTATCCCCAGGATCCATAATATTATATCATAATGTGATAAGGGTTGAATATTTTCCTTCCAAAGTGTGTTTTACAAATTTCTAGGTTATTTTTTCTTTAGCTTAACATTTAGTCTCTTTGTAAACTCGTTTTTTCTCATAATCGTTGTGATTATTTTTAACTATTTTGACTAATAAAATTGGTAAATAAATAAGTTGGAATTACTATGAATTATAAATTATTATTATATAAAATATAGAATACATTTTTCAAAATTAAATTAACATAATTATATAAAAGTAATTTAAATGTTAATCCCATAGAAGGAATAAGACAAAGAGTTTTTAAAGTGGTAGTGATCAAAAGATTGAAATGTTTTTATATCCTATTTCATTGTGAAATTGATTAAAATGGCCTAAATTGGATTTATTGATGTGTAATTTAACAAATTATACTTTAAATCAATTTAAATTTTAATTTAACTTTATAAATAACCAAATATTTTTTCATTTAAAATTTATTATTTTTAAATATTCATCAAAAAATAAAAATTATCAAGGATATAAAAAAATTCATCCTAAGATAAAATTTGTGTTCCTATTTCAATAAATAAGTTTATTTTTTCAAATAACATTTATAAAATTTTCAAAAAGTAGTCTTCAAATGAGTGCACCATTAACAGGTGGTAAAATTATTTTTTAGAAAAATACATCATTTTATGCATAAAATTGTATTTATTGTTATCTCTTGTATATAAAACCCATAATAAGAATGATAAGTAGTGGATTGAAAAATAATTATTATATATATATATATCATTATAATAATTCATCAAAAGCTGTTTATTGAGATAAAACATGTCTATGCATAGAAAATTTGTTTTTTTGAAAAGGAATTTCTTTAATTTTAAATAATTTTTATTTTTATTTCTAATAATTATTTTTTCAAAATAATTCATTTTTTAATCATGAATGAACATTATTTTAGTAATTTAGTTAATCCTTTTCATACCTTCCATTTTAATGGATAGGTAGTAAGTATACTAAAATTTTAATAATATGTCATCTTTCGATTCAATGTGGAGATGCATGTAATGAAATCTTTGTTCAGTGTTGCAGGTAGAAATATATAAGCTTGGTATTTGATATAGTGAAATTTAACCATTTTATTGAGTGTAAAACAAGACAAACATAGTGTTACATATAAAGAATTCAAACAATCAGTGTTGTGTATAGCGCAAACCTAACTTGGTGTTGCTTGTAAAGAATAATTAACATGTTGTTCCGTGTATTTCAAGTCATAAAAGTTTTTTTATTGATCTGAAAAAAATAATATATAAAAAATAAGTGTGTTACATTGAATTACCATTATTGAATGGTTTTGGTATTTAAAAAATTCCACTCTACCTCACTTATAAAACGTCACCCAATCTTCTTTCTTCTTCATAGCTCGAAATCCTTGTGGTTCATCCTAAACCTACCCAAATACCTTAATTACTTCCCTACACATGTCCTAGAGTACCTTTATTGATCATAAAGGCTTCTTAAAAAGGATTTTTGTAGAACCTAAGGAGTTTTTCCAATAACGATGTAACGTGTTTAACCAAGCGTTTTTGTTTTATTCAATTTTCCTCCTTCAATCTATATAAATTTTTTAGATATAATGACACTAGTATATCCCTGATACTGAAATATTATACTATTAATATCATAATTTGAATCTATATATTCTTCCATATATTGGGATTCAATCCCATCAATCCTATGTACAATATACCACCAACTCACGCACTAGTGAAATTTGTTTTATATCATCACATCTGTGAGATTTTTATAATGATGGATTTAAAGTGTATATATGATATTTGAAATATATATATACTAATGTCAATATTATATCATATTTACATTTACACATTCCATTCTACGTGGGATATGATAACATCTCTCTTTTGTACAATTAACTACCTCCATTCAAAGTGATGTGATTCATTTTTCTTTAATTCTTTTCATGGAAGGTAATAATAAAAAATTTAATTAATATTCATGATATATATGAAATTATTATAATATTCATGAAATTTTAATCATTCTTAAAATATAATATAAAATTTTATTTTATACCATTACACTCAATAAAAATAGATAATGTCATTCGTGTGTACATGTGGAGTACCGCCTCCATGAAAAGATGTTATTTTTTTTCATCAACGCATCAAATGGATAATATATATATACTTATTTAATGATTTAATATTTTGTTCATGATATCATTATATTCATAAAAATAATAAAATAATTTTTACCTTATTTCAATAATGATCGTTACAAAATGGAAATGTTTTCAGGAAAACATATGGCCCACCTTCTCCTTGATTGTAAGATTTTTCATTTTACATCCACATCATACAATATTTGTTTTAAAATTATAAATAATGTTTAAAAATGAAAATTTTATCATGATTACTATTAGTTATTTGATTAGATAGTGACATTGTTGACCATAGTCAGCCTACTGATGTCAGTTTTGATATATAATGAAAATTTCAACAAAACATTAGACATAATATTAACTGATTAAGTAATTATATATAATAATGTAATTAATGAAGTAAATAGAATAATAAAAATGAAAAAATTCATTAAGAAATTAAACAATTAACATATGTTTATAATCTAGGAAGATAAATAATGTATGAGATAAATAACAATTAAGGTAAGAGACATTCTTCAAAAAATTATTCTTTTAAATATTTATTTTCAATTATTTTTATTCAATATAAATATTTTTATAATTATTTGTGGATAATTTTATATGGACATAATATATTTAAGAGGGGAACTATAAGTTCTTATTTAATGTATTTTAATGGTCCTCAAAAATGAATATTTTTACATAATGGTTAAGATTTTTTAGCAATGGACAAATGAATTTTCTATTTTAACATATACGGTGAAAACAAATTTTCCCACCACTATATGAAATATATGATTTTTGGATTTCGTTATAATATTTTATTCTATATTCAGAGAAAATTACCCATTCCTTTTTATAGGCATTTTGGGATTGAAATTAATTTTTTAAATGGAAATCACAATTCAGTTTCAAAAAATGTATTCCATATGGGTCCATAAGTTTTTTTCAAAGTTTTTGTGATAAAAAGGAGAAAGAATAATTTTTTTACACATGACACTATTGGAAGCAGAAAATATGCCCATGTAATTCACCGAATGCTGCTGAAAATGATATCAGAGTGTTGCTCATTTCGAAAGATTCAATTTAACAGGTCGTGGAGCCAAAACTGAGTTCTGGATCAGAAGTTAGGGTCGTTTGAAGTCAAGTTGCTGGAAATCGACATCTGGTATGGATTTGGGGAAAAGTACGGGTTTGCGCTTCAAAATGGAATCTTGCATGTAAAAATTTATTCTTGCACGTAAAAATGGAATCTTGCGCGTAAAAATATAATATTGTGCACAACATGGATATGCGCATAAAACTGGAACAGAATTTTAGGTGCACAGACATTCAAGTATTTGTCTATAAATACATGTCCACCCCCCCCCCTTCTTCAAAAAAGGCCCTCAGAGGTCAGCTTCCGCTCTAATGTGTGTAAGTTTGAATTTTGTATGCCATCACGTAAAACCCCCATCATGCACACAAAACATCACTTTTACGTGAAAAAGCACCAACATGCCCAGTCTTGCTCAAAAAAACATTATGTTTTTAGGAAATAGTGTCATTGTGCCCTATTTTGTGTGCACCAGTGCTTTCACATGTCCAATTGCGCGCACACCTCCCATATTACACGCAATCATTCCCTGTTGCATGAAAAAACTCTATTGTGGGAAAGCCTTCCCTCTTGCGTGAAAATCGTTCCATATTGTGCTCACAACTCCCCTATTGTGCGCATATCTCCCATATTGCATCCACACCTATCCTACCGCGCAAATGCCTTCTCTATTTCATGCAATCCTTCCTTCTTGCACGTATTCTATCCTACACATGGCCCATATTACGCGCAATAGTATCCTATCATGCGCCCACCGGTCCATACCAGGGGGGGCTGCACCCCTACACCCCACTCTAGATCTGTGTTGGGCTACGATCTCCCCCACCCTCTGGGATGGTCCCTTCACTACCGTCACTAACCCCCATGAAAAATGTAGAGTCGCACCCAGAACCTTTCGAGTCGGGACGCCGACATTTTCCTTTGTGACCCTTATGCACATCTACCTTCCCCCTATTGAATATTCTAATTTGAGATACACCTCTTCACACTATGAGTTGACATATTCCCCTTTGATCTTTTCCCATATAATGAGTTGAGATTCTCATCATCAACTCCTCGAGTACATTGAGTCGAACCATTCCCCAAGAAACTCATCCACACCCCCATCACATGTCTCATATACCATGTTTAACTAGATAGGGCTGCACTTGCGTAAGTCCCAACACCTACCATTACTAGGATCCATTGGCCTAATAGTCCTATCTATATGAATATAAACTATAGGACGCCCTATATGACAAACATAGGATGCCTCTTGTTCCAAACAAGATATGCCTTATGTGGAAAGTATAAGATGCTAATAGTTCTCTCTACATGACTTTAAACTATAATACTCCTTATGATACAAACATAGGATTCCTCTAGCTCCAAACAAGATATTCCTTAAGCGCCATGCGGAAGATGAAAATAGTCCTCTCTACAAGACTATAAAATGCAGTATTCCATTTTATTCAATAATAGGATGCCTCTTGTTCCAAATAAGAGATTACTTTAATTCTAAGCATAAGATGCCTCATTCCATGATTACAGTGGCGTAATTTCATGAGAAATAAATTTTTTTGAGCATTCGATCACTCCGCCTCATGCTTTTCAAGACCTTCATTCATATCTTGATACACTTTCATGTCTGAAAGGGACCTCCTAATGGTCTGGTCCCATGCCGCCTCGGCTCACCTACCATCCTGGGCTAACGCCCTAGAAGACATTGGATGACACTTCGAGTAAGGTCCTGTGTTTCAAACACGGCCAATAGTTGACCCTAATTTTTTGTCCCCATTTCATATTAATGCGTTATTGATACTGTGTTTCAATAACGATCAACAATTATCCTCCATCGTCACACCACCCTCACCACGTTCCGATTTTCGGTCAGATGATAAATACATTTCATCCCCATTTTTGGACTGATTC
The DNA here is from genome assembly GCA_963277665.1 of Viscum album. Classification (NCBI taxonomy): domain Eukaryota; kingdom Viridiplantae; phylum Streptophyta; class Magnoliopsida; order Santalales; family Viscaceae; genus Viscum; species Viscum album. The sequence continues at coordinate 675,856,896 of OY728159.1, read as the reverse complement.
TAATACCTAGGGTGTTATCCTCATTTGCACTAGAGAAAAGGTGTAGGACCCAATTATATGCCTCAACCCACCTGTGAGTTGAGATTCCCTTTTGGCCAGACATAAGGAAGACATTACAGGTAGCTTCCATGCGTAAGCCCCATCTATCATTGCCGCTCCACAGCAGCACCTAGGTATCTTCCTTACGTAAGCCCCATCACCCATTTCTACTCCTTAGAGGCACCCAAGCAGCTTCCATTCCTAAGACCCATCACGCATTAGCACTCCTTAGTTCCACCCGGGAAACTTCCATGCTTAAACCCCATCCATCATTGTTACTCCTTAGCGTCACCCAGGCTGCTTCCATGCCTAAGACCCGCATAATCCCTAATAAGGCATGCTAATGCATATTTCTTCATCACATTGCCGTGATAATGTTGACCCCTCAATGGATCACTTCATTACACCCCATCACCATGGTATTTCAGATGTATTCCTTTCCTTAAGGGCACACGAGTATCAGTTATGTATGTCCTAGAGGTGCAGAGTAAATCCCCATCATCCGATCTATATGACATTAATCTACAAAGCACTATCGTCCTCATCACATGACATTAAACAATGGTCTCTCCCCGTGAATTATATGTGGGGTTCCCTATCTTAGACATTCTATATTTCCACTGCTCTCCACGGGAGTGACATCATTTCTCACATGGAATGAGATCCTCTTTATTAGTGTGTCGTCTGTCCATGGGGAATGGTCATCCACCTTGGTTTAAGCCCCTATCCTTTATTGCAGGAGGCAACATCTCTGGTCCTCCTATATTCTTCATAGCCATGAATAGAGTGGGGGGATGGACATTGAAACTCTCCTTCATTTAGTGCTAAATCCCTCTCCATTTGGGCCTTGTCGCCTCCAGGCCTCCACCCTAGAGTATGTCCCAATCTTTATTTTGGGTTTTGAACCACATGTAATCCATTTTTTCCAATTTGGGCTACTAACAACGTGTAATCCCATATTTACATTTTGGGACACTAACCATCTGAAAGCCCCACTATACTTCCAAATGATGCACCTTTCGCGACGTGATTGTCAGGTCTCTATTGCCTCTTGTTTCTCACACCAAGCATGACTCACTTGGGCTTAGAGTAAGCCCCGACCATGACATCCTCCATGGGTAGCCTAGAGTGTAATCTCCAAACACCACCCCGAACTATAATGGCTTTGATAAATGCCAAGTCAAGGTATGTAGGAAGCCTCCCTGAGGTTGAAGCCCACCATCCATTGGTCCCGACTCCCTTTACGTCGGTGCCCAACATCTAGAAATGCGAGTACATAGACCCTTTCTACGACAATGTACGTTGGAAGCCTCTCTAAAGTTAAATCCCACCATCCATTGGTCTAGACTTCCTTCATGTCTGTTCCCGCCATCAAGAACTACGAGGATTTCTTCCTTTCATAGACAAGGTACGTAGGAAGCCTCTCTATGGTTCATGACCAACAATCATTTGTCCCGACCCCCTTCATATAGGTTCCCACCATCCCAAACTATGGGGACATTGATCCTTGCTAAGGCATGGTACGGAGGAAGCCTCCCTGAAGTTCAAGCCCAACACCCATTGGTCCTGACCATCTCCATGTCGGTCAACCCCCATCATACAAAACATTAATCTATACTCCCCTTTTTTCCCGCATGACAGTAAACTGTCCCGCATCCAGCGGTAAGATGTTGTCATCCCCATTCAGTGATAAGTCACTATCTACTCTAGTTAGTTGTAAGCCTTTTTCAACCACAATCAACAGTAATCCATCTTGTTCCCTAATCCATGACAATCCATTGTAATCCTCATTATTTGGACCCATATTACTGGTACATCCTAGTGGAGTCAGACCAAACACGTGCTGCTAACCATGCATAATCACCAATATATCATTGAGACGTTGTCCTCTATGCACACCCCGATGCTATACCCCATCGCGAACTACGTGGACTTTGATTCCCTGCCATAGGGAAATGTAGGAAGTTGTTTCGAGGATCAAGACCAACATCATTGTCGCCCCCCAAGTTGACTCCATCTCATTATCCATCCACTTAACATAACCATCCATTATCCATCTTTATTCTTTCCAGGGCCGCCAAATCCCAGGGAGATCACGTCAATTCACCTCAAAGCATCAATATCCCTCCAGGGGTTATACCCATATGATCCACTCTAGTCAGTGTTCTGATCTATCCGATCCATCTCCACTAGACATAAAACCTATAACATTCCATTTTTCAAGCATGGGAAGCTATGGAAAACCTCAAGGACATGAATATGGCATATGACTCCCCACATTCGACATGGGATGCCTCGGGCTTCAGCACCCTTGAGAAGCCCTATAATAAGGGGAAGAAACCCAGACGCATTAGTGTTCCAACATCCAGACACACCAGTGATGTCCAATGTGACTTCTCCCCTAAATGAAGGTTGCTTCCCTTTCTAGACCCCTTGGAATGTCCCGATAGAAGTAGTGTAATTAACTGGGATTCATGATGATACGACACTATGAAGAGTTTCACGAAAAGCGTCTTAATCTATAAGGGAGACCCAGACTAGGTGACTATTTCTTAGGAAAAATCTATAGAATGAAGAACTGACATCCCATCATCCAAATTTGATCAAGGAGAAAACTTCCCTGAAATAGTGACAGATGCCACCCGCCTTTGGAATGTGTGAATGAGAGACAACAACAAGCACGTCCTCATCATCCTCAAACAGAAGAATGCACGCACACCAGTGAAAGTTTTATAAAAATAAATGGTGAACCCGACTTGAAGTTCTTCTCCTAAACATGGATATTAGTATCATTCGAGATATCATTGGATTAGTGTGTCACTGGATCCAATTATCCGATGCCAGGTCCCGAAAATAAAATAGTGGGCCTCGCATGAAACTGACAAGAAGTCGGGGTAGTTTAAATGTTGGAAATCCCGGTCTATGAAGTTGTCAGTGAGGATCCATCTTACCATTCATAGAAGACAGAATGGTGCTGGGGAATTGAATGTCGATTTCTTTGTTTCAGCACTAAGGGTTTAATCTCTCTACTTTTCAAAAACCAATCTGCTGCATAAGGAACCCGATCACCAGCCACCCACCAACATAGGAAAAGGGACAACACCAATGTAGCAATCATGCATGGCTCCACCGCTTTAGCAATAGAATCCACACCCACAACTGCTGGGTGCCCACACCCCATCTCCCCTTCTGATTTTGTTCAACGAAGGGTCATAAACGACCTCGTACACCGATATGAGGGGGAAGGAATTATCTCAACTCGGGATATGGATTGCCTATATTTAGAAAAATATGTGCCTCATTGCCACCACTGCCCCCAAGGGTCGCGCAGGGAGACAGTACACCACATGCCAACGTACAATCATTTCCGGAGCCTTATCCCGGAACACTTCACTAACTTCATCCCATGTTCCAATGAGGTATGGAATGTCCTATTTATCACATCAAGGATCTCATTTTAGGGGCACCCAAGGAGGGTTCCCACTAGGATGTGCCAACGCCACCACCCTATCCCGCGTGTAGAGGGGCAGGTAAGCCATGTGCATGCACTACCAGTCCCTGTCCGACTGACCCGACACCAGTGCCAGGCCCATGCCGAGGCTGATGCCTTCCAAGGGGCATCAACGTCAGCAACTATTGTAGCTCGAGCCACCACGGAAATATATCATCAACTCCTTATGTATGATGAGTAGGGGAAATTATATACTCGACCCATATCAAGGCCCCAACCGCCCCACGACCAGTCTGGGTTGACTCCCTTGGTGTTCGGCATAGGTAGTGGCCACCGGGGATCAACCCATTACAATAACACCTAGTGCGGAGGTTCTCCCCATATAGTCACCATAGATAACAAAAGTCCTCCCTGCTTCCATTCTTGGAATAGAGTTATGCCCTATGCTACCTTTAATCCATGTGAGGGTCCTACCCACGATAGTGACACTCAGTATGGAAGCCTCTCCCACGCTCATTACATCAGGTATGGAGTTGTTCCGTCTGCCACAAGCCGCTCATGTGGGGACGTTACACATCTTGTTAATCTATAGTGTGGGTGCCATCCCCATGTCCTTGTAGTAGCTGGCGAAGGGAATCCTCGCCTCAGTAATCAGAGGAGAGAAGGATAGATTTTCTTCACCCGCACCCAGCAAGAAGGTCCTACCCATGTTCAGATAGACTAGCACAAGTACCCTCCTCATGCTGACACTGTCTAGGGAAACAAGAATTGAGGTCCTACCCGTTCTTCTATCAGCACCCTTGGAGGAACTACCGACTCTAGTACTTCTCGCTGAGATTCCCTCTGCACATCAGTTAGCAAACACATAGATACACCCCATGTTCCCTTTGATATCTGTCATGGTGCTCTTCACACACCAACTAACTCTTGCAGAAATCCACTCCACCCAAGCACCATTATGGACAAAGGTCCTCCTTGTTCATGAAATCTACTCTGTCCTGAAAAACCATCCTGGGGAAGGGGGTGGGTCATTGCTACCATAAAAATAATGATGAGTAGATTCAGACTAAGTTCAAACATGTCTTCTTCATAGATTTTGAGATGGGAGATGACTCAGGGATGAAACCCTCACCTAGATCCTCCTTGTCTAGGGACGGGGCAGGAACACGTTGCATCGGCCTTATACTTTCAGAATATGAGGTCAATCAGATTCCTAACTCCCTCTACAGTTCTATCTAGGAGGATGAAAATATGACAGCTCCATAGGTACCGATGGGGCAATTTCCACCTTCATCAACAGAAGCACTCTCTATTAGGACTAGAGATCATACAGAGCTATTCTGGGGACCAATAGTGGATGAGCAGTAACGTATCCCATCACTAGAAGCCATAGTCCCTACGTTTGAAATGGTGGTCATCTCCAATATTACCTTAATGTGGTGGCTATGTCACTACACTATTTAGAGGATAGCCCTAGATGTGGTGGTTTGTCATCTCGCTCACTGTATTCTCCATTAACGATCCCACCATCCCATCAGTCTGCCTTAGTACCAATACCAGCTCCCCAGCCGCCTCCGGTTGATGATTGGCGCAAAGAAGGGCCTGAACCCGAATCTTGACCAATGATCATTTGGTATATTTTCAGAGTTGACCACTTCCCAGATATGTTTAGTCTAGTTGCAGTGCCAAATTTCAGTGCACCATAATCTCTCTCCCAATAAGAGGTCGAGTGTTTTCGCCTGACCCTCTGGGCGACTAATTTCCATCTTTATAGTCGACATGTGACTAATCCCAAGTGTCAATTTCACTTCAAAGATATCGTCCAACAGTTTCATTTGGTTGATTTGTCTGAACTTTCTATCGGCCAGGACACTCAGTCACCAAGTCACCATAGGATCCTCCAAAAACGATGCACCCATAGAGTTAAAGTGCTCCACAAGATAATCAAGGAGGATTCTCCCCATGTGAAAATCGGTGGTTGGGGGCTGTTACGAAGATTTCCCTTTCAATTCCATCCATCCCCACAATGATTTTCTAGGCGACATAGAAGATATGTCTCCACGCAGGGTTGCGATTAACATGGTAGACCTTATGGGGGTGACAACGAGATAGAGCTTCTTGGAGAGAACCTACCCACTGAGGGAGTTTTACACCTCTTAAATCCATTGGGAAGGATTACTCATCAACATAGGAATTTACTGGGTCTTTCCATGGCCGCCTAGGAATTGGTCCTCAGCTGAAATCCCAACAAGGGTAAGGATCATCTTGGAGTCGTCAAACCCTCTGACCCACCTGGCTCGGTGTAGAAGGCAAAAGATGTTCCTGAAAAAAACTGTGCTGCTTCAGTTACTAGACAAACACAAGAAGATGGTGTAAAAACTCTTCACTGAATGCGATGCGAAGCGATGACCAGACTACATTGATCCTCATCCGGGGTAGTATGGGTAGGCACCACATCCCCTAAGCAATCTGCATCCAAGTGACCCTGACCATCCTACCCATACAGAAAAGGTAGAGGCCTTAAATTATGATAAGAGTGTGTGATATGTGTCGCCAAATCCTCTAGAATGATGTGAAAATCCCCAAAACCCAACTCAGGATCCCCCAGCCTCTTCGTAGGACATTCCGCTAGCCGGTCGATGAGTTTTCAGGTCTACTTATCGTTTTAGAGAACCATCCAATGAGCTAGTGGTCAAGGATCCTTGTCAAGGCCAAAACCCCACCCATATGATCCAATGGCGGCACTCATTCCCCACCTCAAGGCATTGAAGGCGTGATAGGTGGAAATACCACCTAATGGAAATCCTTATCCGGTGTGGGTGGATGATATTCTTACACCCTGGGTTTCGATAATCCCATATTTTCCCCCATAAACTAGACAAGCGACCCTCCACCGCACCTGGCACACTTTATCTCAACGTGTGGACCCATGTTGTACACTCTAGTGTAGTAGGAAGATGCCAAAATCTACTGTTTTGTATAGACATTGTAGGGGGCAGTGTTCATCTGGTAAAACCAGCTACCCATTAGATTAGTATCTGGCTGGGTAGACCTCCGTAGGAAATTTTTCAACCAGTTCAGTTTCCCCACTCAAGAGATGAGTATCGCAGACCTCTTCAAATGCAATTAAAGGCCTGATGAGTGTGCTGCAGACTTTTCCACCCAGTCGAAAGCACTCACATACTATGTTGACATGCCACAGACTCTGGAGACACTGATGTCGATGTGCATAGGGAATGTCCAGATGGAACTATTACCCTCCTTCATTACCCAGAACTACCTCGAAGGATTCAGAGACTTCTCTGATAAGGCCCAGTTCCTAGAGCATTCATTATTAAAGGATATGCAGGAAAATCGGTTACCACCAGCCATCCCCATGAGACGGTCCACCAATGTCGAGCCCATCTTGTTGGCCCAAATAGAGGCCCCTAGGTAACTAGAGTTGTTACAAGTGGAGATGCCTCTACAGCCTCACAGAGGACCTCCACCTTAGGTGCAGCCACTAGCCCAACAGCACCCACCTCAAAATTGGTAGGTTCCCCCATGCAATGTGCCGCCACAAGCTAGGCAAGATAACCAGGCCCCACCTCCTGGAAAGGCTCATCCACCCCTCGTCATGGTCAGGCTCCCAGGGCCCCCTTTCTAGATAGGAGGAATCATACCTACTCATTCAATGAGGATCAAGTCCCTGGTTACTTCTGTAGTGCCTTGGAGAAGGGGATTGTACGTTTTTGTAGTTTAGAAGGCCAGAAGAGGTGAACCACACTGATCACCCTAATTACTGCCCCTATCACCAGATCCTAGGGAACTCCCTCAAATAGTGATATGTGTTTATATAATGGCTTTGAGACTAGGTAGATAACAACATAGTCTGGTTAGGCCCCACTCAGGAATGGGAGGTATGTTTCTTTGTGAGTCCAGACAACAATAGTAAAAGTGAAGACAAGTGACATCATGTTTTTTACCGCGAGTCCCAGAAGTATAACGACTGGATGGCTCGTAAAACAATCGCATGGGCCCATGCTGTTATCCATGCACGACTGAATATTACAAATCCTTCAGAATACACATCTACTACTTCTCCATCATTGTCTCAGTAGTCCCCTTCTTAGAATAGAAAACACCAGTGGAACAAGGGAAATCAAAGACCATTTCTAATGTCATAGTCATCCCGTACTCTCAATGATTTCATTCCACCGAAGATGGAGATTCCTCTTAGAATCCGTTCAAAAGTATAAACCTATTAGAGTGCCGGTCATGGGTATGCCTCGGTTAATACCATTGAGTTGGTAAACCCCTACATGATTCCGGACGATGAGGAGCACCAGGCAGATCCTCCCAATGTCCATAGTCATCACCAGTGTCGGCAGAGCCGCATAAATATGGGCCGTTGGAGTACCTTGGTTAGTATTTATAGCCAACCTATGCATGCTACCGAAACTAGGAAATAGACCCAGCATAGAGATCAGCATGCACAACATTCTCATCTAGTGTCATCAGGTTCGCCTACGCCCTCATTCGTGTTGTTTGATCAGGCAGAGCCACCTTGACCATGTTGTGATCAGCCACGCTTTGCTAAAAACTAGTCTTAGTCATTAGGCCATCATCTGGTAGTCACTCTCCAGGCTTCGACTAGTTAGTAGCGAGATATTCCTAGCACCAGTCAGTCGCTGGTCCAGTCTGTAGGGCCCACCCTACCTCCTATCATAGGGTGACCTCCTTTAAGAAGAATATCAAGCCTAGCACCAAAGAATGATGTTCTCAAGAATATTTTCACCATTCCAGCAAGGATATCCATTCTTGAGTCCCTTCTCCCGTCGATAGATATGCACGTAGCCCTTGTCGAGGGTTTAAAAATTCCCCTCTAGTTTTAGACAAAGGCAGCAGCCGCAAAAGCCTCCTATGTTGAGGAGGTTGAGCATACTGAATACCAAGCCATCATCTCGTTCTATGGAGAAGAATAAGTCTCCCCCATACATGGTCACATTCAACCACTATACATCATCGTCCAATTTTATGGCGTGGAATTTCACCTCTGTCATGCCGAACTAAGGTCTGAGATCAACCTCATCCCAACTCGGACACTGTTGAAGCTGGGGTTTTTCGAAGATGATATGAGTCTGTTTTACCTAAAAATCCATGGTTATGACAGGACAGAATAAGCTCTTATCAGCATGATCCACTAGAAGACCTAGTTTAGTGGTCTAGTTTCCAGTACCATGTTTATGGTTTTCTCTTAGGACACCACCTACAATGCATTGATTGGCATGCCATGGATCCTCATACATGTGGCGGTTCTTTCATCATATCACCAATGCATCATGTACTCGCATAATGGTCGAGTGGAAATGCTTCAAGGTGATACCTTATCCTTTTCCTCCTATGTATCCTGCTATCTTAATGCCGACTATTACAAGAGAAAAGATAGAAAGATTTGTGATAATAAGGTTGAGGATTCCACGACTGCGACCAACCTATGGATATATCTAGATGGTGCCTACATGATTCCAATACACTGATTGGAGACTAAAACCCTGAACTGGAGAAAATTATTTGTTGTTTCTAAAACAAGCGGGAACACATTCCCAAGACTAAGAGATGATGAGGATCACCTCATACTCTAAAAAAATAAGGGCCAGGTTATCTCGGAGCCTCAAACTCTCATAAGGTATCAGGATGTACACCCCATGGAAATGACAATATTTCATACATTCTTGTTTCTCCAGGCTGGAATTAACCAGATAAAGCCTAAATGCTACTATTTCTTTGATATCATCAATTGTGGCCCCTTGGTCCAAATACCAGATGGGACTAGATCAACAACCTTCATCGTCATGCTTTCGACATCACAAGAGTTCTCCGATGCAGTGTCCAATACCGCTCAGGCTGTTACCAACCTCCCATTAGGATTTTTCGACACATAAGAAACTCCTCCAACCAGTGATCCCTACATCATATGTGAAGAAGAGAATTTAGAGGATGTCCCCCTCCCCTGATATTGAAGTGGGAGTCTCCTCCATGGTCAACGAATTGCTACAGGTGAACCTCAATAGCGAGGCGGGCCCAAAACCCACATTGATCAGTGTCTTCATGCCCCTTGAGGAACAAAATCAGTACATATAATTCCTTAAAAAACACCATGACGTATTCAACTAGAGCTATGATGAGATATCAGGACTAGATCCTTAGGTATTCGTCCATCACCTTGGTCTCCCAAAAAATCATCGTGGGTTCATGCAACCTCCTAGAATGATGCAATCTTTTCATGGTGTCGTGGACGAAGAAGAACCTGATAAGCTCATCAAAACCAATTTTATTAAGGTAGTCCAGTACCCCAAATGGCTAGCAAAAATTGTTCTAGTCAGGCAGATGAACAAAAAAATAATAGTTTTCATCGACTTCTGGGATCTCAACCATCAGTGTGTGATGGATGATTTTACCCTTCCTGTTAATGAATTGTTGATCGATTCTATAGCTGTGTTCCAAGCCCCCTCATTCATTGATGGGTACTCTTGGCAAAACCATATCCAAATTTCCCCTGAGGATGATGAGTCTACAGATTTCAGGGCACCACAAGGTACTTTCTGTTACCAAGTCATGCACTTCGGTTTCATGAATGCAGGTGACCCCTATCTGCGGAATACACATAGCATATTTATGCATATCCTCATAACATTGGTGGAATGTTATTTAGATGATCTAGTGGTCAAATCTCGCCAGCATCAGGACCATCTTAACTACCATGAGAAAGTGTCTGGCTTCCTCTGTTCCTACAACCACAAGATAAATCCATTAAAGTGCGCCTTCAGGGTCACCTCTGTTCAAGATCGACATGGAGAAGATCAAGTCCATCAGTCATATGTCTCCACCACGCAACCTTTATGAGCTTCAATTTTTATGAGGGCACTTGGCCTATATATTCCAATTATTCGCGAATTTGGCAGGCACATGTATGCACTTTTCTTGAATTAGGTATAAAGGCACTGTCTAAGAGTGGTATGAAGAATGTCTAACAACATTAGAGGAAAACACGCAGTGCCTACTCTAGCCTCTAGTCTTAATGCCACCTGTCTCTGGAAGGCCGTTGGTCCTTTACATGACCACCCTGGAATGCTCTCTCTACGCCCTTCTCACCGAGAAGAACAATGGGGGGACAAAGAACTGTCTTTATTATCTCAGTCACTTGCTCCTTGAAACGAAGACCAGATATTCCACAATTGAGAATAGCTCGCTTGTGTAGGTATTTGCAATATTGAAATTGTGACATTATTTATAGCATAATGAAGTACAGTTGGTGTCCCAAGTAGATCTGCTGAAGTACATCCTAAATGTCCCCATGTTGACAGGTCGTCTAGATCAGTGGGTTGTGATTCTCCAGAAGTTCGACATCAGGTTCGTTCCTCAGAAGGCTTTTAAGGGAGAAGCATTGGTAGACATCCTTGCTGCCCATCCAACTCACGTAGACTAGTCCCTAGATCTCGATTTCCCCGATGAAGTGATTCTATCTATAGAATAATCCATGTAGTGCTAGCATATTCACTTTGATGGTTCTTCCCAGAGCCCCACTGGATGAAGGCTAAATGACCCCAGGCTCAACAGAGTAGGCAGGTTTATTGTCTTCATTACCCCAGCACAAGCCATCCAACCGTATTCATTCCTGCTGTCAAAATGATGTACCATCACTGAGGAAGAGTATCAGGCACACATTACTGGCCTCGAGTTGGCCCTCTATATAGATGTTCCCCATCTTCATGAGAATGGGGAATCTGAACTAGTCGTCAAACAGATAAACAATGATTATATCATCAAAACTCTATAGCTCTTACCATTTTTGGAACACAATCTCAAGCTAATGTCCCAGTTCCCATCTCGGCCATAAGTTACTCATGTCCCTCAATCTTATAATGGTCATCTTGATGCTCTGGCCTGCTTATCTACATCACATACAGAGCCCGGACAAGATGAACTGATTATCCAAGGGTCACACAAGAGATTCATTTCTCCCGCCACTCCAGATGACAATAACAGTCTGTAGGTAAGCCACCTTACCGCTGATGCCTCCATGTCAAGACCCCTAGGACCCCCAAATACAGTGATTTAATTAACTCTTGATTGGAGTCCCTCTTTTTAGAGTACCTAAAAAATGGTCATATCCCGGCAGATCAGGTGGAGCGCGAGCGATTCCAATGCCACGTGTTACAGTTTACCCTCCAGGATGGTCCTTGTCCTGAGTAGGTCCTCTATAAGCATGGTGTTGATAGGGTTCTCCATTATTGCATTTAAGGAGATGATATTTCTCAAGTCATGCTCAAGGTTCATGCTGGTTTCTGTAGGTCTCATCAGACAGGGCTGAAATTATCTCACAAGATCTAGAGACTGTGGAAGTTCTAGCCCCCTATGATCCATGACTACACCGAGTCCGCCAAAAGGTGTCATGCATTCCATATTCATGCTAACTTTATGCATCTACCACCAGATCCTCTCCACAATACCATTTACTCTTGGCCATTTGAGGTATGAGGACTCGATGTCATTGGACCATATCCACCAGTGACAGTCCGCTAGTGCAGGTTCATGTTGATAGCTACGGATTTCACCTCCAAGTGGGTAGAGGTAGTTCTTCTCCAGGAAGTCAAGGCCCGTTCCGTCATTGAATTTGTGTGCCACAACAACATCTCTTATATTGGAGTCCCTCACACCATCCTCACCAATAAAGGCACACACTTTTGGGCATTTGAGATGAATAAAATATAGGCTAAGTACAACATCCATTCTAACCATACCTCCCATTAACATGAGCAAGAAAATGGACAGATCGAGGCATTCAACAAATCCCTCTCTAACATCTTGTATAAAATGGTTGGTCAGAACAAGTTGAGTTGGCCAGATAAGCTCCCCAATGACCATTGTTCTTATCAAACAACAACTAATAATTCCCCCTAGGTGACCCCATATTCACTAGTTTATAGAGGAGAGGTTGTCTTGACCATCGAGATTCTATTTCCCTCATTGCGCACAACTATCATTGATCAGTAAGTTCCAGATAAAGTAGCTAAATTCTGGCTGGATGAGTTGGAATCACTCGATGAGAATAAGCTTCATGCCCTACACAATCTTGAAAGGCATCAGAACAATATAGCTAGATATTTTAACAAGAAAGTTTGACTCTGATCCTTCTTGAAAGGTGACTTGGTGTTGTCCCTGATGGCACCAATGATACCTGGAAAGAAACCACCCATGTTGGAGACCATATGGGAATGACCATTCATCTTTCACAATGTTTACTCTGATGGTGAATATTCCCAGATTACCATAGATGGTGAGCATATAAATCCTCCCACTAATGCCATGTTCCTCAAGAAATACTTCTCCTGAGATGTATGGTCTCACATGTCCTTAAACTGTATAGTTCCGTATGATCCTAAACTGCATTAGGGCCCTACAAGACCTTAAACTGTATGGTCCTACATGTCCTCAAACTGTCCGGTCCTACAAGTCCTTAAACAGTAAAATTTCTTCAAGACATTAAATATTATGTGGTCTTGCATGACGTTAAAATGTATTTCATCCCACATGATGTTAAACTGTATGTTGTTCTATATGACCTTAAACTGTATGTCGTCTCGCATTATGTTAAACTTTATGTCTTCTTGAATGACATTAAACTATATGTCATCCCACAAGATGTTAAACTGTATGTTGTCCCACATTAGGTTAAAATATATGTCATCCCACATTATATTAAAAGGTATGTAACCTCCCATTATATTAGATTTTATGTCATCCCGTATGATGTAAAATGGTGTATCGTCCCTCAAGACGTTAAACTATATGTCATCCCGCATGACATTAAACTATATGTCGTCATGCATCACATTAAACTGTATGTCATCATAGATGACTTAAAATTTATATCTTCTTAAATGACGTTAAACTGAAATTACTACGTATGGATTGATTCTTATCCTTATGGGATACATAGGAATGTTTATACGGTTCATCTTGAGCCCAACCCTAGTATCCTCATTGACTATCCCCTCTATGTACAGTTCTCTTGGAGGAACCCACATGGGGTCGTGTAGGCTCCTTTGGCCCACTCATTTCAGGATAACAATGATTTCACCATGTTTCCTCCCTCATTCTACTCTCCTCCCACATCCTAACCACATGATGCTAAACTGCATGGCCTTCAGAACTATATAGGTCTTGATTCCCATCCTTATGTGATACATAGGAATGCCAATACATTTCGTCCATAGGCTAAGCCCCAAGCTTTAGGACCTCCAATAGGGTCGAAATACATGGGGTGGTGCAGTCTTGTGCCCTCATTCATGTCGAGTTCATCATGACCGTACCATGTATCCCTCCCCCTGATGATCTCCACCACTTCTGCTGTCCAGCTTGACTTTAAATTGCACAGGCATGTGTATTCTTCACACACTCCCTGTACTTGGGACTCTATTATCTTTCCCATCCAAATGGACTAACAAATTCCATGGATTCTTAGCCCAAGGGACATGCTATCATTATAGGAAAATGTCCTCGAGGGTTTTGAATAACAAACAGATACAAGTCTAGCATTTGGAATACGGTCAGTGGTTGACGCCCATTTTTAGTTCCCATTTCAGATCACATGATGTGGATGATGTGTTTCGAATCTAGTCAACAGTTATCCTTTGTCATTGTCACCACCCCCAAATGTTCCAAACATTGAGTGTAGTGATTCATTCCACCCCTCTATCTCATCAACCTTTGGTCTTCCTTAGGAAGGAGTGTGATTCCAGCTTGCAAAAAGTTATATGATGGGGAGATCCTAGTCCTACTCCTTGTTTCCCAAACTGAGAATCACTCACGTAGGCTTAGGAAGGAAATACCTGCATAAGGGGTCATATGACTGACGTTGGTCGCAACTGCCAGCCTCAAGTCCCTCGACTCTTTTGTCTTCATGGACCAGGTTCTCATTTAGGATTGTGTGGTGTAGTGTGGAATCACATCCTCATTCACGTCAGGCTATGTTTCCTATGCCACACATATCCCCTTGGAGACATCCCTCATTCATCTATCATTCTCTCTGCTAGCACGGCCCTACCGTGCTTCGCGCACCCCATAATTTGGGTTTCCATCATCTTCCATATCCAAAAGGACCCCCGAATGGAATGGATGCTTGGTCCAAGGGCTCTCCAACCATTTTGGGCCAACGTCCTCAGGGGTTTTGAGAGACAAATTGATATATGTCCCGTGTTGTGAATATGGTCAATGGTCGAGACTCAATTGTTTTCCCTCGACATATGGTCACCATGTATAGATACCATGTTATGAATTTGGTCAACGGTTATCCTATATCATCATTTCCACTTTATTGTCTTCCATAGGCATGATGATTCACCCTCTACTCAGATGTTCCGTGTATATGACATCAAAATAGGCATATATGGCCTGATCCCCATGACATTAAACTATGAGGTCCACCGTCCTTTCAGAATGACAATAAACTACACATTATCCTTTTATAGATCTACATGTGGCATGATTCCCATCTTTATGGGATACATTGGACAGCCAAAACATTTAGTCTATGGTTCCAAACCTATCTCTTAGTAACCTCCCTATCATCTTGGCCCCTAGGACTTAGTTCTTCCAAGAGAGGTGGCTACAGTGTGGTATGGGATTATGTACCCATTCATTTCATGTAACACCCAATTCTTCCATGATACACTTCTTTTTGAATTATATAGTAGCGTGTGCTGTACGCAACTTCGAGTTCTAACACACCACAACCAATCAAACTAGCAGTTATGAATAGTAATACCCCCTTTTAGAAATTTTATAAATTTTACCATTCAAAATGGACTTCATTTTTGGATTTGGAATATCTATATTATCTTAGGGTGAATTTTTTTTTTTATTTTTCTGATAACATAAAATTTTTGATGAATAGTGAAAAACACTGAGTTATTGTTTAAAACCGAATTTTTATTTAAATAATTATTTATTTTATTTAAATTTAATTTAGATAAAAATAGTTATATAATACCTATATAAGTTCAATTTAATTCATTAGAGTCAATTTACAATAATTTTATATATATAAAAATTGTATTGAACTTTTCACCGTCTTTTACCCATCTCCTAGGAGAATTTGAAAATTCACAAAAAACATAATTTTACCACTGCTGTGAGTGGAATTTCAAAAATCTGAGATACACGGTTGATATCAATATGTGAAATGTGGTCCAATGTGATGAAAATAATTTTTGGTGAATAGTAACTTTTTACTTTTATTTACCACAGTTAAAATTAAATATTGTAATTAAGGGTAAAAATGATATTATTATTACCCTAACACATGTCCTAATTCTATTGGACAAGTATAATTCGACCAAAAAAACCATTGGAATAAAATATTATCCTCTTTTGTCCTCTTGGATTATATTAGGACACTTATTATTATTTTAATTAATGAATAGTTAAAAGAGTTAAAATCAATGTTTAATAACTAAAACAATTTTAATATGGAGTTATACATAAGATAAATTCAACTATAATTATTAATTTTAGAGATAAAAATATTTCCTACATAATTGTATTTTATTTATATTTTTTAGATATTATATAATTTAATTTATTTATGACACGATGATGATGCAGTAATTACCTAATTAATAAAATATTAAAATAATTGATAATATAAATATCCAAATAATTATAATTGGAGACTTTTTATGAATTACACTAATTTAATCTGTTAATATGACATATTAGGGTTGCTTAAATTATTTGTTTTCAAGTAATAATGGTTTTATAAATTTACCAAAAACAAAATACCAAATAGTGTCAAAATTGACGTAAAAGAGTTTTTAAAACAAATATTATATTATTAATTGATATTATTTTACTAAAAATCTATGGTTTGGCCAAAAGACTTATATAATAAATTTTGTATCATTATTGAACAACTTGAGGTTCTCTTGGAATTATATAGTATGTTTAATAACCATATAATATAAAATCACTAAGTGGCATGTTAAATGTCAAACTATTTAACTAAGAGTTAAATCTAGAAGATAAAGTTAATATAGTGAACCAAACGTGTCTAAAACCTATTGGTAGAGTGGTTTTAGACCCATCCCCACCTTATCCTTCAAATAATTGATTTTGGAGCAATTATAAATCCAAAATGATTTTATTATAAAATAATATTTGTAGCTTTTCCTAAGGTTCCCCTCACCCCTCTTATAAATGGGCACTCCCCCTTCTCTATAATTCACATCTTCAAATCCATTTGGATCAGCCAAAAGCTGCCAAAATACCCTCTACACGGTCTTCCCTTCATCCTAGTGGCCTTCCTTTAGTCAGAAAGCCATCCAATGGAGCCCTTTTGGACAAATGAAAAGGATGAACTTGAAGAAGAGGTAAATATCTCGGCACCTCTTTCATGTTCTTTTCTTCTTCCACTTCCTTTTTCTTTTTTGATTCCATTCTAAAATAATAACTCCATAATCTTATATGTACTGTGATGTTATTATAAATATGGTACAACCAAATTCATTATTCTATCCTCCTTTTGAATGACATGTCACCATACGTGTGTACGTACGGCTTACCGTCTCCGGGTCGAGGTGTAATTGTTTTTCAATACATTATTATTTGGATAGGTATAATAATGATGTGTAATTAATGTAAATAAAAAATATAGCATGATAATGATTCTGTATATATGATATACCATCCAATTATATATTATTTTAATATCAAAAGAATGATATTGTTGTTCGTGCGTACATACGGATTACCGTCTCCACGAACGCGATGAGATTCATTCCCCATCGTATCCATTAAGGACTAATTTTCATTTTATGATTAAAAATAATCTTTAAAGACATCATATAATTCTGTATATTAATAAGATACATCCCATCCATAACAAATATGACTCACATAACAAAGAATATAAATGAAAATGAATCAGTTTACACCTGAAGCAATGATAATATTAATAGATTATTAACAAAGCAATGTTAAAAGATCATATATTATATCATATTAATGTATATGATTCTTGTATAATTTAATAACAGTTATTTCACAATTATACAGGAGTTTAACCTACCCTCGACCAAGGATAAGTACAAGGTAAGAGTAAATTTCACAATCTCTTCTTTATCCGAGTTTGTTTATACGTAATTATATATTGGGACTTCTTTATCATCGACATCCATGTTTCTTAAAAATGCATTAATTTTTTTTAATATTTACTAGAAAATGGGTTAAATTAGTTTCTACACTTATATGTTTTGAAAGGAATCTTTCCGTCGTTTTCCAGACAAGGTACTTTTGAACTTTTCTACAAATTTAAGGTAAAAATGTTTTTTAACTTATACGGCTGGTGCGGCTATTTTTAGTCGTTATAACATCATCAAAGCTTCCCTTACAATCTTATAAGAATATTTTCAAACTAAATGTTAAGTTTATAATTATGTGACTCTTAAATGATTTAAAAATAGAACTACATCTTTCTCTAAATAAGGTTTTGATTTCATCAATGTCAACATACATTGATGGATTTTATGTTTATTTGATGTTGATTTATATTGATACAAAATGCCCAGGTTGTATTGAAGGTTTTCTGATATGTTTGACTGTGGGTGTGCTATTTTTATACCATTCATGGTTTATGGTTAAAATATTTATAATTCTTATGCTCATTTTAATACAAATGTTTATGATACATTTCAACCTTTTCATATGTGGAATGTATTGGACTTAGTAAGTGATGAGTGGAGCCCACAATAGCTCCTCGATGCATCGGTTGGTCTCATGAGACAACTAGATCTAGAATTGGCCGAGGCCCTTTCCCAATTTCATATATGGTTTTGGCCGAGGCCTTAATCATTTTTAGAGGTCTTGGTCAAGGCATTGACAAAATGTTTCCGAATGTCTGAAATTATACATTCCATCATTATGAAAATAATATTGATGGTTCATGTGGTCATTCGACTAGTAGAATACCGATGATTATGATTTATTATGGAATTATTTACTCAGATCATATTCCATCCATAAAATTATTCATGTTTATTAATGGTAAAGGAATGTGGTTTCAATTATTCATCATGATGAATATTTACGTTATCTTCCATTGTATTTCTTACACTTACTGAGCGTTTGAGATCACCCATTTCTTATGTTTCATTTTCCTAGGATATGAAGAAGATAGTTATGAGTGACTCATAGGCATATTTTTGGAGGCTTGGATGTTTCTAATAGAATAAATTCCTGTTGTATTTTTTTTTGAAAGTTCTAAAGTTGAACTTATGTATGAATCTTGTTTCCAATAATACTAAACTGATTATACTTTCGATACATGATTTCCTTTTGATCATGCCAATGTTATGTAATAATGCACTAGCTCCGAGCATCTGGGGTTGGGGAATTATAGTTGGTATCAGAGAAAGTTTAGTACAAACCATGGAAACTAGATTTAGATAATCTACGATTAGAGCACATAGCCCAAAGATAGACTTTGTGGATTAGTATAGAAGAACATCCTAGAATTTTGGTATTGTAGAGATTTTTTGAGTATTCCAAGCAATACATCCCGGTATGGATACGAGCCAGAAGAGGCGGCTCTGGAAAAGATGTACCTAGGGGTAAAACCCAAAAACCCCGCTTTGAGATAGACTCGAATGGGAACTGGTGCACAACAATAGGCCTTACTGCACTTTTGGATACGACACTCCTAGGGGATATTCTTAGGATAATTCTTATTTTATTTAAAAACCATTATGAAGGGTTTATTAGAATACACGTCCTCAAGGAAAACATTTTTATGATTATGGATTATATCCACAAACTATTCAGTTTATGTCAATTTTTTTACTAGTTTGAATTTTGTATGGATATTCATAAACTAATCTAGTTTATGATATTTTTTAGAAATAGAGCCTAGGGGAAGGAATGGAAACCATATCAATGCACACACTCCATGTAGGGATTTCCCTCCTACTCAAGATAATTATAGTGGAGCTGTTTATGCAACTGGTGTTGATTAGTTAATAACCATACTTTGAAAACTCACTCATGTTATGAATAATAACCTTACCCGTAGGGAGCACCCTGATCCACAACAAGGAGGATCAATGTTAGATCACTTCATGAGGCAACAACCACTGACATTTAATGAGAGTATAAATCCATTAGTGGCTGGGAAATGGATATATTCCTTAAAGAAAATATTCCATGCTTTGGGGAGTAGTGAAAGGGAAAACGTTGTCATGGTAGTTTACCGCCTCACTAGAGATGAAGATCAATGGTGGTCATTGATACAAAAGACAATGGAAGACGAGGAAGTATCAAATATATAATGGAGATAGTTTAAAGAAATTTTCGTAGAAAAATAATCTCCTCATGACCATCGAGTGGGTATGGAATGAAAATTTCTAAGTCTGAGGCAAAAGGAGGATGATAATGTCGCAATGTATGAAGCTAACTTTACAAGGTTATTGAGGCATGGAAAATATTATATAAGTAACCCAAGAAGTAATATTGACCGATTCTTTGTTGGGTTAAAACCATTTATCCGTCGAGCATTAGTATCACAACCCTTCTCATCATACGAAAATATTGTCTCGTGTGCTATCAAGATAGAAAATGAATTCTCTAAGCCTTATGAATTTAAAGCAAAGAAAGAGAAGAAGAGATCTGCTGAAGACTCTAGGAAAGGATATAACGAAACATCAAATAAGGGAAGAATTAAATTTCCACCATGTGATAATTGCAGAAGGAAGCACCCTGGTTCCTGTCTAAAAGGAAAAGGAGTATGCTAAAAATGTGGACTGAAAGGCCATATTATTGGTGATTTTAATGTAATGAAAGACACTACTAATGTTCAATGTTACAATTTCTAGGAGATGGGACAATATTAAAATGAATCTCCAAATAGTTAGGGAAACTTACCTTAGAAAATGCCAAGGGATCAAGGCCAAGCTTACGCGATCACTAGTGCTTAGGTTGAAGCTCCGAAAGACGTAGTGCCAGGTAATTTAATGGTTTCCTCATGTTTAGAAACTACATTATTTGATTCTGGATCATTGCATTGTTTCATATCTTCCCAGTTTACTAAGAAAATTAGATATTTCCAATTTGATTTAACAAGGGAGTTGTCATTCAAAACTCATAAGGGAAGTATCATTGAAACATTGTGTTGTGAATGAGTCCCCATTAGAGCATATAAATATTATTTATCTTCTGATTTCATCACTATAACCATGATTTAATTTGATATAATCCTTGGTATGGATTGGATTTCGGATCCTGGTGTGAAAAATTATTGTAAGAAGATGGAGGTTATTATTTTTGATGATGATGATAAAGAACACCTTATCTTAAGAGTAGAATCATCCCCACCAGATTCTTATCTAGATCCACCCCCATTAGACCAACTAAATTCAACTATTGGGGAGGAATAGAATGAAATAACTATGGGTGAGGAAAAGAATTTTCAAATATAGGATTTACCTATTGTGATAGATTATGTAGATGTATTTCAAGAGGATTTACATGGAAATCCTCTAGAATGAGAAATTGAGTTTTCAATTAATTTAATTCCTATATCAATGCCCATATGGAAGACCGCTTATAGAATGGCCACTGTGGAATTAGTGGAACTAATGATGCAACTAGAGGAATTGAGTAAAACAGGATTTATTCACCCTAGTGTTTCTCAATGGGGATCCCATGTTATTTTTGTTAAGAATAAATATGGATATATAAGTTTATGCATTGAATACAAGGAGATCAATTCTATAATAATAAAGAACAAGTATCCCCTACCTCGCATTGATGATTTATTTGACAAACTTCATGGAGCTCAATACTTTTCAAAGATTGACCTTCGATCAGGATATCATCAGTTGTGTGTGATGAAGGATGACATTCTGAAGAAAACATTTTGAACCAGGTACGGGCATTATGAGTTTACAGTAATGCCTTTGGATTGACTAATGCGCCTTCTTTATTCTTGGACCAAATGAATAGAGTTTTCATGTAATACCTCGATGATTTTGTGGTGGTATTTGTTGATGATATCTTTGTATACACCAAAATCTACTAAGATCATTAAAATCACTTGCGCATTATCTTGAAGGCCCCTAGAAGAGATGAATTATATGGGATGTATAGAAAGTGTGAAATATGGATTTAAGAGATTTATTTTCATGGAAATATTTTCTCCAAGGATGGAATATCTGTGGATCCTTCTAAGACCAAGGCAATCCATGAATGGCCAACATCGACGAGTATAACTGAGGTACGCAGTTTTATTGGTTTAGTAGGTTATTAGCGGAGTTTTGTCCAGAATATTTCCTTGTTGACTAAACCATTAACAAATCTCACACGAAAAGGGGTGAAATTTGTTTGGACAATACAGTGTGAATATTTTTTTGAAGAACTGAAGAAAAGATTAGTCAATTCTCTTATATTGACTCTACCATTGGAGAATGATGGATTTTTTATTTATTGTGATGCTTCAATGAATGGAATTTGTTGTATCCTTATGAAACATGATATGGTTACTTCCTATGCATCATGATAGATGAAAATTTATGATAAAAACTATCCAACTCATGATCTGGAGTTAGAAACTGTAATCTTTGGTTTGAAGATATGAAGACATTATCTTTATGGTGAGAAATGCGAGATATATACTGATCACAAGAGTTTTAAGTAAATCTTATCATAAAAAAACTCAACATGAGGCAAAGACGATGGCTTTAACTACTCAAGGACTATGATTACGCGATACACTACCACTTGAGGAAGGGAAATAAGGTGGCATATGATTTGAGCAGAAAAGATCATGGAGTTTTGAACAAGATGAGAGTTGAAAGGGATCCTATTTTTCTAGATCTAGTAAATATGGATATGGGAATAACCATGGAAGGAGAAACATCAATGATTTTTTAAATGGTCGCCACACCATCTTTACTAGAAAGGATAAAATGTTCTCCGGATGGTGATGAGGTGTTTCAAAACAAGATTAAAGTTGTGAATAATGGGAGATTGAGTGACATCATATATGAAGATGGAATTTTGAAATTAGGGAGGATACTTTCTGTTTCTGATATACCTGATCAAAAAAGGGAATTGTTATGATGCTTGTAGCTCCAATTTCTCTATACACACTGGGAGCACCAAAATGTATAGGGATTTTAAGGAATATTTTTGGAGGGACAACATAAAGTGGGAGATTGATGATTTTGTGTCAAGATGTATGGTTTTTCAACAAGTGAAAACTAGAAGGCAACAACCTGGAGGAGTCTTTCAACCACTTCCCATACCTGAGTAGAAATGGGATAATATCACGATAGACTTTGTCATGGGACTACCAAAGACTCCTTGAAGGAATAATGCAATATAGGCCATTGTTGATCATCTTACCATGTCAGTATATTTTCATTCTATAAGAGAAGATTTGCCACTTAAATGTCTAGAAATACTATATATTAATGACGTTTTAATAATTCATAGAGTACCACTATCGATAGTTTCTGATCTTGACCTCTGTTTTACATCAAGATTCTGGAAAAGCCTTCCGAAATCCCTAGATACTGTGCTTCGTTTGAGCACTGCCTACCACCCCCAAACTGATGGACAATCAGAACTGACTATTCAAACCTTAAAAGACATGTTGAGATAATTCTCACTTGATATTCAAGGTATGTGGGGTCAATATTTACCTCTGGTAGAATTATCCTATAACAATAGCTTCCATTCAAATATTCAGGTGGCACCATATGAAGGATTATACGGAATGAGATGTCTCACACCAACCTGTTGGGATGATATTGTCGAAAGAAAACTTATAGGCCCAGAATATGTGGAGGAAATGATGGAAAAGGTGAAGGAAATCCAAAACCACAACAAATAATCTCAAAGTAGGCAGAAGAGATATGTTAATAACCGAAGGAAGTATTTGGAATTTCAGGTAGGAGATCAAGTTTTCATGAAGGTATCCCCATGGAATGGTGTTATACATTTCGGTAAGAAGGGTAAATTGAGTCCCATGTACATCGGACCTTTCAAAATCCAAGAACGAACTGGGGCTGTAGCTTACCATTTGGCATGGCCGCCAAGTCTCTCTAAAGATCACAATGTATTCCATGTATCACTGTTGAGAAAATACATTTCTGACTCAACGCATGTACTCACCTATGAGAAATTAGAACTGGAACCTGATTTGTCTTATTGCGAATAGCCTTTCAAGGTTGTTGATACAAGAGAACAAGTGTTGAGAAACCAGACGACTCGTCTGGTAAAAGATATATAAAGAAACCATAAGATGGAAGAGGCAACGTGGGAACCTAATGAACTTATAATAATGAACACCCCGGGTCTTTTTACGCAGTAATACTGTATAAAATTCGCAGACGAAATTATTTGAAGGATGGAATAATGTGACACCCCAAGCTTCAACGGTATGCTTCTCTTTGAATAATATAGTAGCGTCTGTTGTACGCAACTTCGAGTTCTAACACACCACAACTAATAAAACTAGCCTTTATGAATAGTAATTCCCAATTTTTAAAATTTTATAAATTTTATCATTCAAAATGGACTTCATTTTTGGATTTGGAATATCGAAATTAGCTTAGATTGAATTTTTGGTATTTTCTGAAAACATTCAATTTTTTTTAATAGTGAAATCATTGAGTTATATTTAAAAAAAATTAATAATTATCTATATTATTTAGATTTATTTTAGGTCAAAATAGATATATAATACCTATATAAGTTTATTGTAATTTGTTGGAGTCAGTTTATAATAATTTTAGATATATAAAAATTTTGTTGAATTTTTCACCGTCTTTTACCCACCTCCTAAGAGAATTTGAAAATTCACATAAAACATAATTTTACCACTTCTGTGAGTGTAATTTCAAAAATCTGAGACACACGGTATATATCAGTAAGTAAAATGTTGTCCAATGAGATGAAACTAATTTTTTGTGAATAGTAACTTTTTACTTTTATTTACCCCGGTTAAAAGTAAATACTGTGATTAACAGTAAAAATGATATTATTATTACCATCACACATGTCCTAATTCTTTTGGATAAGTATAATTTGACCAAAAACACCCTTAGAAATAAAATATGAACCACTTTGGTCTACTTGATTTAGATTAAGACACTTATTATTATTTTATTTAAAGAATAGTTAAAGGAGTTAAAATCAATGTTTAATAACTAAATATTTTTTAATATAGTGTTTTACATAAGATAATTTCAACTATACATATTAATTAGAAATATAAAAATATTTCCTACATAATGGTATTTTATTTATATTTTTTAGAAATTAAATAATTTAATTTATTTATGAAATAATGATGATGCACAAATTACCTAATTAATGAAATATTAAAATAATTGATATTATAAGTATCCAAATAAACGTAATTTGAGACTTTTTATGACTTACAATAGTTTTCAAGGTTAATATGACATATTAGGGTTAGATAAATGAATTTTTTTTGAAGTAATAATGCTGTTATGAATTTCCAAAAAAAATAAAATACCAAATAGTGTCAAAATTGACCTAAAAGAGTTTTTAAAACACATATTATATTATTAATTGATATTCTATTTCTAAAAAACTAAGGATTGAAAAAAATACTTATATAATGATATATGTATCATTAATGAACCAATTAGGGTTCTCTTGGAAGTATATAGTATGTTTATTAATCATATAATATAAAAATACCAAGAGACACGGTAAATGTCAAACTATTTAAATAAGAGTTAAATCTAAAAGATAAAGATAATATAGTGACCCAAACATGTATAAAACCTATTGGTTGATTGGTTTTCGACCCATACCTCCTTATCATTTATATAATCTATTTTGGAGCCATTAGAAACCGAAATATGATTTTATTATAAGATAATATTTCTAGCTTTTCCTAAGGTGGACCTCACCCCTCTTAGAAAATGGCACTCTCCCTTTTCTCTAATTAACACCTTAAAATCCATTTGTATTAGCCAAAATATGCCCAAATTACCAATAAATAGTCATCCCTTCATCCAAGAGGCCTTAATTTAGTTATAAATCCACCCCATGGAGCCCTATTGATCATATCAAAAGGAAGAACCCGAAGAAGAAGTATATATCCCACCACCTCTTTCAAGTTATCTTCTTCTTTCACTTCGTTTTTCTTTGATGATTCCATTATAAAATAATAAATCCCATATATTATATGTATTATGATGTTATTATTAATATGGTACAACCAAATTCATTATTCTATCAACCCATTTAATGACATGTCACCATACGTGCGTACGTATGGCTTACCGTCTCCACATTGTGGTGTAATTTTTATTCATTACATTATTATTTGGATAGGTATAATAATGATGTGTAATTGAGGTAAATAATAAATATAACATGATAATTATTTTTTATATATGATATACCATCCAATTATATATTATTTTAATATCAAAATAATGATATTGTCGCTTGTGCGTAAGTACGAATTACAGTCTCCATGAACATGATGAGATTAATTCCCCATCGTATCCATTAAAGACTAATTTTCATTTGATGATTAAAAATAGTTTTTAAAGACTTGATATCATTTTAGATATTAATAGGATACATCCCATCCATAAAAAATATTACTCACATAATAAAGAATATAAAGGAAAACGAATCAGTTAACACCTGAAACGACGATAATACAAAGATATTATTAACAAAGCAATGTTAAAAGATCATATATGAATAATATTAATGTATATGATTCTTTTATATTTTAATAAAAATTATTTTACCATTATACAAGAGGATAATCTACCCTAGAACATGGAAAACTACAAGGTAAGGGTTAATTTCACAATATTTTCATTATCTGAGGTTGTTTATACGTAATTGTCTACTGGGACCTCTATATCATCCACATCCATGTCTCTTAAAAATTTATTTCAAATCATTTTTATTATTTACTAGACAATGGGTTAAAGTCATTTATACCCTTATATGTTTTGAAAGGATTCTTTCTGTTGTTTTCCAAAAAAGGTACTTTTTGACCTTTTCGAAAAATTTAAGGTAAGAATGTTTTTTTATCTTTTATGGCAGGTGTGGCTCTTTTCCGCCGTTAAAACATCATCAAAGCTTACCTTTAAATATTATAATAATATTTTCAAAATAAGTGTTTTATTTATAATTATGTGACTCTTAAATGATTTCAAAATAGAAAGATATATTTCTCTAAATATGGTTTTTCTTTCATCTATGTCAACATCCTTTGATGGATTTTAAGTTTATTTGAAGTTTATTTATTATGATACAAAACATCCATATTGTATTGAAGGATTTGTGATATATTTGACTGAGGATGTGCTATTTTTATACTATTCATAGTTTATGGTTAAAATATTGATATTTCATATGCTATTTTTAATAGGAATGTTTCTGTTATATTTCAACCTTTTCATATGTGTAATGTATTGGACACAGTAAGTGACAGATGGAGCCCACTATAGCTCCTCGATGCATCGGTAGGTCTCATGAGACAACTAGATGTGGAATTGGCTGAGGCCCTTTCCCAATTTGATATATGGTTTTGGCCAATGCCATAATCATTTTTATACATCTTGGATGAGGCCTTGAAAAGTTGTTTCAGAATGTCCGGTATTATACATTCTCTCATTATGAAAATAATATTGATGGTTCATGTTGTCATTTGACTAGTAGAATACCACTGATTATATTTTATTATGGCATTATTTACTCAGCTCATATTCCTTCCATAAAAGTATTCATGTTTGTTATTGGTAAAGGCATGTGGTTTCAATTATTCACCATGATTAATATTTATGTTATATTTCACTGTATTTCATACCCTTACAGTGCGTTTGAGCTCACCTCGTTCTTATGTTTCATTTTCCCAGGATATGATGAAGATAGTTATTAGTGACTTGTAGGCATAATCTAGGAGTTTAGATGTTTCTAATGAAATAAATTCATGTTGTATTTCATTGAATGTTATAAAGTTGAACTTATTTATGAATCTTGTTTCCAATAATAATAAAATGATCGGTCGATCGAGACATGATTTCTTTGTCATCAAGCCAATGTTATGTAATAATGCACCGACACTATACTTCTGGGGTTGGGACATTACATGTCTGGTTTATAAAAACCATGTAACATACCTCTTTCTCCTCAGCACCATTTTCTCCCATTCCCTACATTCATATTTTCAAGTCGGATACTCTTATGTTTGGTCACTACACCTTCTTTGATGATTCTCTAATGTGCCCAGGAGTACTCTGGTTTAGAGCCAAGAATGTTAGATTCTACCTAGACATGATTTCACCCATTTTCAGGCATTATGTTCCCCTTCATTTGGGATTTCATTATCATTGACATCCAAAGGGACCACCAAATGGCATGGATGTTCGTCCCAAGGGCTCTCCTACCATTACAAGACAACATCCATGAGAGTTTAAACTACAAATTGATACATGTCCTGTGTTGTGAATACGATCAGCGGTCGATGCACATTTGTTGTTCCCTTTTCATATCACATGATATGGATGTTGTGTTTCTAACACGGTCAATAGTTTTCCTCCATCATCACACCGACCCCTTCAATCCATAAATGGACGTTACATGAGTCACATCATTTCCCAACCCATCTTGTCCATGTGTAATTTTGATGCTCTTGGTACTATCCCTCAATGCGCAGTTGCATGTTAGGTGGACAAAGCCGTGTTAGGGTGTCATTCGGGTATCATCAGCGACTTCCCATTTACTTGTATCCTATGTGTTGCAAAGACTCCTTCCACCCTTGTTTCACACACTGAGTTTGACTCACGTGGGCTTATGGATCAGACCAAGGTCTTTTCTCACTTGGAAGAGTGTTGCTTCTTCGTGGTCCGAGCTCTAATACCTTAAACTAGGATCTAATTATATTTTACCTTGTATAACTACATCTAGAATTATTAACATCTTCATGGGATACGTAGGAATGGATAGACATCTCATCTTTGGGTCTAGCTCAACTAAGAGCTACTCTCTCCTGCCCCATATTCTCTAAACCTTTTCTGGCCCCTTGGCCTGAAATTTTATCTTGGAATCGATTGCGGTGTGATGTGGACCTCATCCTTATTCACTTCAGGTATGATTTATTACTCTGTGAAAATTCCATATTTAACATCATCTCTCATATATATGTCTGAGCCATATGACATTAAACTATTATGCCTAGTCCCACATGAATTTAAACTATTACATCTATAATGCATGATCATAATTTGCATGTCTGGTCCCATCACATTACCCTATACTGTGACATTTTCATCCTTGATGCATGACAAAAAACGTCATTGCATCGTGTTGACCTCACTAGAGGGGACATCATGTTTGGTATCAATCACCCACAAAACCATTTTTCAACACCTACATAAGGCTTGATTCTTATGGTGATGTCTAGACATTCTATCTTAGTTCTATCACATCACAATTGAAAAGCACACATTTATCCTAAATTACTAACAATATCAATAAAATGCCGCTTCTTTTAGTGCAAGGGCCTTACCCGCAAGACCTTATTATATCTGGAACTAGTATCATACCATTCCACAATTAGAACTACATATGTTACGATTCCCATCCTCAGGGGGTATGTAAGAATGCCTAATCACTTTGGCTCCGGCCCAAAATTACTTTCACTTTTGGTCCCCTGACCTAGAAGTTTAACAGAGAGCACATTTTGGTGATATAGACTCCTACTATCCTCACTCACATCGGGTTTAGTAATTATTTAACCACATGTCTCCCTTCTTCTATTCCATCATGGTCTGAGCTCTATAACCATAAACTAAGACTACTCCACGTCCTTTCCAAAAGATTTTAAACAGTATGAAATCTCCCAAAACGATGTACAGTTTGATTCACATCCTCATAGGATACATAGGAACACCCATACATATTTTATCCAGGTCCAGCCCCAGAAATCTAAAATCATATCCTCTATCTTTCGGCCCCTCGGCTCGAACCCTTTTGGGAACATGTTGTGTGGTGAGTAACTCATGAGTTCCCATTCACTTTGGGTTTTGAAATAGCCACACAATGTGTCGCCCATGTGTTTCCCAATATGGTCTAAGTCCGATGACCCAAAAATAAGATCCCTCTATAGAGCTACCCGTTGGGTTTGGCCACATTGTTGCCCTGCGCACAGTCCATCAAAACCTATCCCCCCTTAATGGTCCACTCTATGAACTTAAGATAGGAGCGTGTGACCCTAGGAACCTTGTCCTCAGAAATGGATTTGACTTTCTCAATCTGAAAAGTCTAATTAGCGTACTCAACTCCAGTGTGGAAAAGAGGGAATGGTGTGGAATTTTCACATAAATGTCCCACGGTTTCATGTCCATGATTCACGATCACTTTTTCTAGATCCCCATCAACTTCCACATCTATAAGGGACTCCCTTTATGGCATGGCCTGGTCACTTTCCACATTGTCTTACCTACCATCTTGGGCCAACTTCCCTAAGGACCTCAGATGAGATTTGTGGTAGGTCTCGTGTTTCGAATATGGTCAGTGGTGGATCCTCATTTGTATATCCCCCAATAGGCTAATGCAAAATGGATGTTGTGTTTCAAACATGGTTAATTGTTTTCCCCTATCATCATTCAACCATCATTTTGGTCTAAATATTGAGCATCATGATTCACATATTTCCACTTTCTTATGTTCAAGTGGGATTCCAACATACTTAGCTTTACCCATTTGTGCATCTTGGTGTGTCATGTAGGCGGGTCAGACTTATTGGGACGTTATTCACCTAGCATCCTAAGGCCCCTAACATGTGACATCCTGTTCTAGGAACATCTCGTCACTACTCCTTCTTTCCCACATCAAGCATGACTCAAGTGGTCTTAGTAGTTTTGGTAGGACTTGTACTGGCGCAATCATGCGACACATGCCTTTCATTATCATGCATGACGTTAAATTGTGCTCTCATAACTACATGCGGCTAGATTCCCATCCTAATTGAGTGCGTAGGAACATCTAAGCACTTTCCCTCGAACCCAACATATCCTTCATTTTTGGTTCCTCGACCAAAAAAAGAATCCTCTAGGGATACGTGGTGAATTGTGGAATTCTTGATTTCTCATTCATGTTAGGTTTATGGCTACTACATCACGTGCTCCCTTTCTTGGATTTTCCCTTTAACTGCCTATCCTATCATATGATGTTAAACTACACGAGTTCATATGTCCTCCACAGAAGACACTGAACTGTGGTTTTACCCTGAAAAAGTTCAGGATGTCCCATGCAATTCATGGGATGCACCAGGTCCTTTCATGAGAGGTCCTGTTCGAAAGTATGTTTGATCATTGATCAGACAGTTTTGCCCACCTAATGTGT
The DNA here is from genome assembly GCA_963277665.1 of Viscum album. Lineage (NCBI taxonomy): Eukaryota > Viridiplantae > Streptophyta > Magnoliopsida > Santalales > Viscaceae > Viscum > Viscum album. The sequence goes on along the minus strand of OY728159.1, from coordinate 675,825,959 downwards.
TTCCCCCATGGTGGTGTGATTTCATGAGTGTTAGACTACCATTCTAACAACCCATAAATCCACAATCCATGATTTGCATTCCCTTTTTTCCGAACGATTCCTATTTCAAGTCTAAATGAACCCCCTAATAGTATGGATGCTCGGTCTATGGATTGCATAATGTTGTGGGCCAACATTCTAGAAAACTAATATGTAGCATTTTGAGTCAGGCCCAGTGTTTCGAACATGGTTAGTGGTCGAACCTCATTTGTTATCCTCATTTCAGGATAACAAAACCAGGATAAGGTGTTTCAAACACGGTCAACAATTATCCTTCATTGTCATTCCAGCCCCACAACATTATAAATTTTGGGTATCACAATTCCCACATTTCACTCCCCTATGTTCGGATTTATTCTAACACCCCTAAAATTACTCCACTCATACCCCAGAGCATGTTGGGAGAAGCATGTTAGCGGTCCAGAGATCCCTATTGTCTATATATAAACCCTCTCTCGTTTAGGATGCTCCCAAAGGTGATCGATGCCTCATTATGATCTCCTCACATATTCCACTATTTAACACTCTTGTATAGGCGAATTACCTTCTATTATCAGTTTCCCACACCAATCATGGCTATTGAAGGTTTAGAGAGTTAGCTGATAGTTTACTCAATGCAATTGAGATACAACAGAGTGCAAGGGAGGCATTTTCCCTATTTGTTCTCCAAGAACACAGTCCGCCTCAGCCCCCATGTCCCCATTGGACACCTTTTGAAGGGAGCCATTTGATGGCTCCAGAAAACATGTCCATGTAATTCACCCAATGCTACCGAACAACATCTTGGAGCGTAACTCGTTCGAATTATTCAATTTGACTGGTCGAGGAGCCTGAACAGAGTTACAGATAAGAAGTTATGGCCATTCAAAGTCTGGCTGCTAGAAATAGACATCTTGGATGGTTTTAGGGAAATTTTTGTGATTACATGTAAAAAGGGAATCTTGCATGTAAAAATGGAATCCTGCGCATAAAAATGGAATATTTCACACAAAATAGCTTCGAGCGTAAAAGTGGAATAAAATTTTACATGCACTGAAAGGAAAGCATTCACCTATAAATACATGTGAAACCACCCCCCGTCTTAAAAAAAGGCCCTCAGAGGTCGGTCACCGCTCTAACGAGAAAATGAATACATTTTCCATTTTTGTGCATAAGAACCCCAATATTTCATGAAAAACATCACTTTTACACGCAAAAGCACCAACATGATCATTTTTGCATGAAAAACATTACCATTTGTCACAGTAGTGCCACTATTCCCAATTTTGTGTACACAAGTACTACACATGTCCAATTTTGTGAAAACCTCCCATATTGCATGCAATTCTTCCCTATTGCATGAAAAACATACCTACTACGTGCAATACTTTCCTCTTGTGCAAAAATATTTCTCTATTGTGCGCATAACTCCCCAATTGCACGCACATCTCCAATATTGCATGCACGGCTGCGCTATTGCATGCAGGCCTTCCCTATTTCACACAATCCTTCTTTCTTGCGTGCAGCCCATCCTATGCATGGTCTATATTACACGCAATAGTATCCTCGCTTGTGCCCACTAGTCCATACCGGGGGGGATGTTACCCTACGCCCCCACTCCAAATCACCGTTGGGTTGCGGTCCCACCCCTCTGGGATGGTCTCTTCGCTACCATCACCAACAGCCATGAAAAATGGAGAGTCTCAACGTGAATATTTCAGGTCGTGATGCCGACATTTTCCATTGCACCTCTTCTGCGCATTTACCTTCCACCTATAGAATATTGTGATTTGAGATACCCCTCCACACATAATGAAACGCCTTGAGTCGACAGATTCTTCTTGGTTCATTTCTCATGTCATGATTTGAGATTCTCATCATCAATTCTTTGAGTTTCTTGACTTGAACCATTCATCTACCAAATCATCCAAACCCCATCAACTAATTCCTATTCCATGTTGAACCAGAGAGGGCCACCATAGCATATGTCTGAACAACTACAATAGCTAGGCGCCTTAGTCCTAATAGTCATATCTATATGAATATAAACTGTATTACGCCCTATATGAAAAAAAGGATGCCTCTTGTTCTAAACAATAGATTCCTTATGCTCCAAGAAAAATATGCTAACAGTATCCTCTACTTGACTATAAACTGTAGTACACCCTATATTACAAACATAGGATTCATCTTGCTTCATATAAGAGATTCCTTATGTGCCTAGCGTAAGATCCCAACAGTCCTCTCTACATGACTATAAACTACAGTATTCCCTACCATTCAATAATAGGATTCCTCTTGTTCTCAATAAGAGATTCCTTATGTGCGAAGCATAAGATTCCTAATTCCATGATTACAGTAGCGTAATTTCTATGTGTGTTATAATTTTTCCGAGAATTCCATCACTCCACCTCATTCTTTGCATGTAATTCATTCAGATATTCATACTCATTCAAGTCTAAAGGGACCCCTAATAGTTGGGTCCCATACCACCTTGGCTCACCTACCGTCCTGGGCCAACACCCCAGAAGACTTTGGACAACACTTCGAGTCAGGTCCTGTGTTTCGAACATGGTCAAAAGTCAACCCTCATTTGTTTTTCCCCATTTTAGGATAATATGATATGGATGTTTTGTTTTGAACATAGTCAATTGTTATCCTCCATCATCATGCCACCCTCACCGCCTTCCGAATGTCGGGCATGTGATTCAAACTTTTCATCACCCTATATTCGGACTGATTCCAACGCCCACGGAATTATCTCCCTTATGCACTAGAACATAGTTGTAGGCCCAAATTATATTCCTTAACCCACTAGTGAGTTGGGATTACTTCATTGCCAGAAATGAAGATGAAATTAAGGAAATATTCCATGCATAAGCCCCATCCATCATTGTCACTCCATTGCGGCACCTTGGCAGCTTCTTAGGTATGCCCCATCCACCATTTCTACTCCTTAGAGGTACCGAGGAAGCTTCCATGCATACGAAACATCCTTCATTTCCACTCTTTAGTGGCACCTGCACATCTTCCATGCCTATTCCACATCGATCATTACTACTCTTTAGAGGCACCTGGGCTGATTCCAGGCCTAATCCCCACACAATGCTTAATTGAGAATGCTAACAGCTATTGCTTCTTCGCTTATCCATGCTAACGTGGACCCCTCAATGGATAACTACATAACACTACCTCACTATGCCATTGTTGATGCCTTCCATTCCTCAAGGGTAGGCATGTATCAGTTATGTAAGTCCAGTGGTGCGGAGTGAACCCCCATCGTCTGAGCTGTATAACATTAAAATACCAAGCACCGTCATCCTCAGCACATGACTATAAAATGTAGCCTCATCTCGAACATTCTTTAAACTCACTGGTCTTCACGAGAGTGAGATCATTCCTCACGTGGAATTAGATCTTCTTTATCGGGGAAATGTCTGTCCGTGCGAATGGGCAAGCATCCTGGTGTAAGCCCCAAGACATTCTTCCAGGAAGAAACATCTCTGCTCCTGCAATATTATTCCTAGCCAAAGACTATGGGGGGGGGGGGGGGGGTGGGCACCAGAATCCTCCTTACATCAGTGACAAATCCATCTCCATTTTGGATTTGTCGCCACCTGGACTCACCCCTAGTGAATGTTCGAATCTCCATTTTGGGCTGTGAACCCTGCATAATCCAATGTATCTGCTTTGGGCTGCTAACCAGGCATAAGCCCTCTTCCCATTTTGGGATTCTAACCACGTATGAGCCCCACTACACTTCACACGGACTCCACTTTCACGATGTGATCATCAGGTATTAGTTGCCTCTTGTTTCTCACACCGAGCATGACTTACGTGGGCTAAGAATAACCACCAACCATGACATCCTCCCTGGGCAGCCTGGAGTGTAAGCCCCAAACACTATCTCGAACTACATGGACGTTGATCCATGCCAAGGAAAGGTACATATGAAGCCTCCCTAAGGTTCAAGCCCACCATCCATTGGTGTTGACTACCTTCAGGTCGGTTCCCACCATCCCAAAATATGGGTACTTTGATCATTCCCATGGAAAGTTATGTAGGGAGCCTCACTAAGGTTCAAGCCCACCATCTATAGGTCCCGAATCCCTTCACGTTGGTTCCCACAATCCATAAATATGAGGAATTTGATCCTTTCCAAGGCAAGGTACATAGGAAGCCTCCCTAAGGTTCAAGCCCAATAACCATTGGTCCCAACCCCATCATGATGGTGCCCACCATCTAGATCTACGGGGACATTGATACTTTCCATGGAAAGGTATGCAGGTAGCCTCCCTGAGTTTCGGGCCCAACACCCATTGGTCTCTACCATATCTACGTCAGTCTACCCTTGTCCTGCTTGACATTAAACTGTACGCCCCTTTTGTCCAGCATGACACTTAACTTTTCCCCATTCAGTGGTTATCCATTGTGCCCACATCAAGTGGTATGTTGTTGTGATCCCCATTCAGCATTAAGCCATTGTCAACTACAGTTTGTGTTAATCCACTGTCAACCCCAATCGATGGAAATCCATTGTGTTCCCCAGTCGACGGTAAGATGTTGTAATCCTCTTTATAGGGAATCATATCTTTGGTCCATCCTAGTGGCGTTAGACCAACCTCGGGATTCTTACCATGCGTAAGCCCTCGAATATCATCGGGTCACTATTCTACGTGCACACCCTGAACCTATACAACACCCCGATCTACGTGTACTTTGATTCCCTACCACGGGGATATGTAGGAAGTCTCTTTGAGGCTCAGGCACAACATCATCCTCACCCTTGAGTCGACTCCATCTCATTCACCATCGACATCACTTAACCATCCATTATCCATATTGATTCATACCCGGTTCACCCCATTCCAGTGAGATCACATCAATTCACCTCATAGAATCAGTGTTCCCTCTAGGGGATTCACCCATTTGATCCACTATAGTCAGTGTTCTGATCAGTCCAATCTGTCTCCACTAGACGTTAATCCTGCGACATACCTAGTTTCAGGCATGGGAAGGTGAACAAAACCTCATACACATTCATATAGAATATGATACCCCACATTCGACGTGGAATTCCTTGGGCTTCCGATCTCTTGGGAGGCCCTATAATAAGGGGAAGAAACCTAGACGCACTAATGTTCTAACATCCAGACACGCTAGTGATGTCCAATGTGAAAAATCCTTTGACCAAAGTTTGCTACTCTGTTCAGACCTCTAGAAATTTCTCAACAGAAGTAGTTTAATTAATCTCATCCCCAAAGATATTGCATAGGGAAGTGTTTCACGAACAATGTCTTGATCTATATGGGAGACTAGGACTAGGTGACAATTTCTGAGTATGGATCCACGGAAGGAAGAACGGACATCCCATCATCATATTTCGATCAAATAGAAAGCATCCCTGAATAAGTGATAGACACCACCCACCATTGGAAAGTGGGAATGTAGGGAAATATCCAACATGTCCTCTTCGTCCTCAAACAAACAGATGCACGTGCCCTAGTGAAAGTGTCATAAACAGATATGGTATATGAGAATTATATATGAAAAATTGGTGATCCCAATACAAATTATTTGATCGGTTCATCCCCTTTATAATTTATTGTTGATCTCGATATAGATAATACAAATAGTTGACCCCCATTATAGCTCATAACAAATGGGTGAGCCCGATGTTTATTATATGATGGTTTTGACTACCAAGATAGCTTAGTGAAAATGGGTGATCTCGATATATATTATACAAAGGATATGCTACATTATTGATCTCAAATCCATTGGTGAATTATTATGTCTCCTTGATAATTATATTAGAAGTAAAACATATGGTTATTCCAATTAGAATGGTTTTGAAAGTCTTTTATAAATAGTATTAATTAAGTTTATAAATGAGATATTATTTTATGGATACAAGTTTTAAAGGTTTTCTTTGATAAAATAGTGTGTATTCTTTTCATGCAGAAATATTTTATTTCATATTATCAGAGGGCATTGAATATGAATTAAAACATTACATGGGTATTCATGCATTAACTAGGCCAATATGATTCTTCATTCTTATATACTTTACTTAGATTTTTTTATCATTCGAAATTAAAAAAAAATTATAGGCTGTATTAATTATTGATAATAAAGAATAAGTTACAATTAATATGGGGAATATTTTTCATGAAAACAAAACATGTTATACATTAAATGTATTATATTATGGGAAAATGGATAATGATCGCAAGTGTGTACTTTTAAACTTATGTTTTTTATGCATTGGTTGTGACCTGACTCTTTGAAACTCTTAACATTAAAGATCATTGGAAATTAAAGAATGTTTTTTAGTCTAAATAAAATTGAATATGTAATTTTTAACTTTAGGAAATTATAATTATATAATAGATAGATTTATATAATTTTAGAGGTTTGGATAATGATAATAACATGACCTTTAAAGGTTTTAAATTATGGTTAAGTTTATGTCATATAGAATTTTTATATTAACATATTGATTAATATTAAATATGTATATTATGAATGGGTTTCTATATAGGAAACTAGTATGACATAGTATGAAACCTCCAAGAGGAAAATATATTTTCAAATTAGTATCACAATATGGTTATAATTGGTACTTATCAATTTTTTACTATAATGGATCAGTTGACAGTAGCTATAAATTTATTTGATATCCATGTTTGAGAGCACATATATCTACATTAGAATATGTTAATGATTGTAGAGAATTTACTTGGATAACATCCTATAATGATTAGTGGATATTCTGACTTAGTGATATTTTAAGGATAAATCAATTCCCTAGAGAATATATTTAATGCCTTGGGGTGTTCGGAACATCAAAAGGTAAATTCTACCATTTATAATTTTGAAGGAAAATCTAATCAAATCATGTCTTTATTGAATAATAAATAAGAGAGTGGTGATCTTGATTCAATGGAATGGGGTACATTTGAGAATCACTTCCTTCATAAATATTTTCCAATTGTTCTTCTTCTTTGGATGGAGAAACATTTATTTGAATTAAATAAAAATTATGATCATTTGGTGGGAAAATATTAACATGTTTTCCATGATTGATAGGTTTTTACTTGATTTTACCTAGGGTCATAATTTTAAAATTAATCAGTTTTACTTAGAATTGAAACCATGTTTATATAGAACATAGCCACTTAAGAATTTAAATGTTTTGATAATGTTGTTTGTTGTGATGAGATGGTTTATGTGGAGATTTTTGGACCTTATGTTCCTCAATATAAAAAAATAATAAATATATATTGTGGAAATAATAATAGAATAAAATGACAATAATTTCTATAGGATATACACCTACATGATCCAAGATAAATAAAAGACATTTTATAGAATGTTCATCATGCTTTTGAAAGTGTTACTGGTGTGTTATATTTGATCACAGGGTTCATGAATGTTAATAAAATAGTCTCAAACTATCCATGAATTGGATAAGAGATTGCCAATCAGTGGTGAGATATTTTCGATAAAATAAGTTGTGACATTTCAAAGTTACATACTCATGGTGAAAATATTCATGATCATAAATATTAATGTGTCGAAAAATACTTTACTACAACCACAATGGATGTTATTCCATCTATTTAAGTGATGATGGGTATGTTACAAAGTTACTAAAACTATGGAATACCTTATTTGACTATAGATCTTTACATTAATTCATTTCTGAAAACATTTCATGTAATATTGAAAAATCACTCTATTAATGGTAGATTGAATTTTTATGAGGATTTTAGGTGAGGTGTTAAAAAAACAATGATTTATAGGTCCCTTATTATTGTTATTGGGGGGATGATATTTCTTATAAATCTAGTTGAACTATCCATATGGTAGTTTTATGTTAATCATGGTATAGATAGTAATTTATTTTACCGTGTTAATAAATATTTACAAGCTATGAAATTAATATTCAATGATTGTAGGACCTTTATAAACTACTAGAAACCTTAAACATTTGTTAGATATGGTAGTGAAAGTTACATAGATCATTTTATCAGAATGATAGAAATTTTTATAATTGGTAATTTTATATTAGTGAATGAATAATTGGAATTTTTTTCTTAATGACTATACTGGTATTATTTTTGATTTAGAGGTTGATATTACTATTAATTTAGCACCTCGTGGTAGTATTATTTAAAATACCCATTATAGAATGACTCAATTATAACTATTAGAATAAAAAAAATCAATTGTAGGAGTTGCTAGAAAAAGGTTTCATTCGACCTAAAACTTCACCATGGGATTTCAAATTTTAATTATTAAAAATAAATATGGTTCAATGATATATTTCATTGATTATTAAGCCTTGAAAAACATCACTATAAATAACATTTATCATTCTCTTCATTTAAATTATTTGTTAGATATGATATATAGATAATTTTTTTTAATGGATGATCTCAGGTCAGGGTAAGATCAATTGAAGGTGAAGGATGATGTTATACCAAAAAATTATTTTTTGAGGATATATGGGAATTATGGGTCTTTAGTTATACCATTTGCGTTGTCTAATGCATCTAATGTATTTAGAGATATTATTAATAGAGTTTTCCACGACTCTTATGATATGTTTAAGGTTGTTTTTATTGATGAAATATTAAAATATTCTAAAATTAAAGAGGATCATGAAAACAACATAAGTATTGATCTTCAAATCATGAAATAAAAGAACTATATTGGAAAATTTATTAATTGAAAATTTTGGTTATAAAAAATGTCATTCCCTAGAAATATTAAAACTAAATTTGTCATAACTAATGAACCTTATAACACAAATGTTTATAAATTATGGAATGTTCATAAAATTTTCAAATAAAATGGTTGTTTTCTTGTATAATTTGGTTACAACCATTGTTTTTTTGAAAACATTACTTAGTTATCTATCACACTAACTAAGTAAACTTGAAAAGGAATTACATTTACCTAGACAAGAGAGTGTGGTGATTGTTTTGGAACAAAAAGGAGAATGCTCTAGTTTAGGCCCCTCCTTATATAAATGGATTATTTGTTATCTAAAATGATGATTCATTAAAGGAACATGGTTTTTTAATAGTGAATATTGATTAGGAAATTTATTTTTCCATGGGTAAAATGAAGCTTCTTAAGTTAAATTATCCTTCATATTGTCTATAAATAGGTTTTATAATTTTTTTATTTAAAAAGATAGTGGTTTACTTTATATAGAGTTAAGAGTGTGATATATTCTAATCACAAAAATTTTAAGTGCATTTTTACTTTTAAGGTGTTAAACAAGAGGAATATATGTTGGATAAAAGAGATATAAGATTTTGATTTCCGGACTCATTATTAGTCATGAGTGTAGATCAGATTAGTCGATGCTTTGAGTTTGAAAAATAATTATCCATCAATCATGTTAAATTAATATCATAATATTTTGTCTAATTTTTTAAGGAATATTTGACATAATGTTTTGGATGCAACGATATCCTCTTTTTTTAATATTATTGTGTAGTGAAATTTTTGAGAAATAATTATACAAGATCATAATAAATATCATTTATTGCAGGAAATGGTAGAAGAAGTTAATAATTTTATGTTTTTTGGATTTAATATTGATGAATAAAGTGTTATCAGGATTATAAAAATTACTATGTTTTTTTATGATTTCAATTTGAAGTGATATTTATTGACTGGTGGTCATAGTTCTCAATTTTCTATTTCTCCTGAAATATAACCACCAAAACTCAAGTTACCTAGATTAGGTGTATTCTTTATTACATTTGTATAATACACAAGTAATCGCATCCTAAAGGATTAAATATTTTTAAATTTTTGAAGAACTAGATATATAAAAAATTCTCAAATTTTTTTGGAAATAAAAAATACATATAATTAATAAATTCTTACATTCCCAATATTAAACATTTTATCCTTCTTCACATTTTTGAGAAAATAAAAAAAATGGTTTCAATAGATTCTTTATTAGGGTTACCTATAGTGGAATATATCAAGAGTAAATAAGTTATAATCAATAGGGTTTTGTAAACAACTAATAACAATTTCCATTTATTAAATAACTTGTGCCAAAAATTCTTCCATGGATAATATCAATGCAATTATCTCAGGAATGACAAAAATATCTGAATTCTCAGTAAATGAAATGCTTAATAATGACCCCATTATCTCATATATCAAGGTATTTATACCATCTATGACTTTTTCCAAGACAATATAAAAAAATGGGCACACACACACACCAAAAACAAATTTTAAGATGGATTACTAAATTTTCTCCAGAGACCTGTTGATTCGTCGTGGGGACATTCGAATCTAATCCCCACATATTTCATCATTTCCTATGAATTTCTCTTATATTAAATGAGTGATCTAATTCATGAATAATATTCCTTATCCACACATATCCGTATTGATTATATAATAATAAATTATTAGTAACTTTTTTAAATAATATATTTTTTATGTAGGACACTTTATATCGAAATGGAATGTTGTTTAGGAAATAATAATATCTGAGATAAAAAGATATTGATATTTATGAGAAAGGTAATATACAATGATAATAGGTATGCTCATGTTTCAATGAATGGTACCATTACAATATACCCCCATTGTTGAATGATTAAAATTATTTTTTATTATCATTGATGAATTTAAATTATATTAAAATATTATTAAAACATTCTTTAAGAAAATAACATTTTCAATTTTGAAATAAATTATTTAAGTGAAAACTATGTAATTATAAAGATAAAATTTACTTTGAAAATAATCATGAAATATTTTAATGTAATCTTCAAAAAAAATTCATAATGGTGGGAATATCAACATATTTTTTATACATTAATGAAATATTTTATATATATTGTTTTTCAAAAAAGTCACAACTGACATCGCTTGAAGAAAATTCCTTTTAAACCATTTTTACTAATGTAAAAATTTAGTGAAAATTTATTTCTATAAGTAATTTTAAAATTTTAAGAACAATTTGGAAAATATATATATATATATTAATTATTCATATGGAGGAAAAATATATATAATCTATAGAGAAATCGGATTAATATTTTTTTAATCATTTCTATCCTTGATTCAAGTTCAAAAGAGTGAAAATATTGGAAGAAAATTTGAAAACTATTTACGATATTAATCTTGAAATAATCATTAATCATCAATAATAATTTTAAAATCATATTAATTACCTCAATGGGGTAGTATATACACCACATAGAATTAAACAGGTGCATAATACCAAATATTTCATAATGGAGTGGAAAGTGAGAAATAATCCCTTACGGTTAGTCTGTCATGTAACATAAGTGATCTAACATCATGTATAATTAATTAAATTTATTTTAATAATATTTCATAAAAATATTAATATTTATTATATCATATATGAACAATTACTTTATGACCCATTTATTGTTGAATATTTATTATTATCATTATTTTTTATGTTAACAACTTTATTATTTTTATTTGGTAGTTCCAGTACTTATGAATTTTTTACGGTTCCATAATCTCCAATATTTTATTAAATTTATAAATATAAAATATATTCCATATATAGATACTTAGTTTCATATTTGAATGGTAGTGATAGATATTGAATTACGTCGTTCATGGAGATGGTAGGTTGTATGTATGTGTGAACATTATTTTCACTTTTTGATGGATGGAAAGAATGAAGGGTAAATGAAAATTATTCTTTCATGAAAAGTTATTATATAAGATATATCATATATATCTATCAAATATATCCTTATTATCACCCTTTTAAAATTTAAATTAACAATCGACCACATCACATCATGGAGGTGGTAATCTACACATACGCATGAGCGATGTTATCATTTTCAAAAGGATTGGAAGGTAATGAGGTAAATATGATATTATAATTCAATAATAATATGAATTTCCTAAATATTAAAATACTCAATATTTTATTCTTTTCAACTAGACTTGTAATGTGGTGATGAGAAACAATTTTCACTTATATGTGGGGAAGATAAGTCTAACATACACATGATCTATGTTATATATATTTGTAGGACGGGAAAAAGATGGAATATGGGTTTCCCATAATAATATTAATAAAATATTAGTATATTTAAGATAGTGAATATATATTTATTGGGGTTGAAACACTTCAATGGTATGTAGAAGAAGAAATAAATTTTAAGAACTTGATAAAAATGAATACATCTTCTTTGGTATAAGTCCTCTAGATTTATCTTTAAGGGACCTATGGTATGCATTTTTGAGAGACCATTATCTCAGAAGGTTGTATAAGAATTTTTAAAATATTAATGGTAAGGATTTGGTCAAGATATATTTCTCAATTTTGTGTGAATAAGTGAAGGAAGGGGGTCCCTTTTATATTTGAGTTGAGTTGTACTTTTATAATTCATTTAAAAAAATTAAAAAATAGGTGTCCTATTATAAATAAAAATGAATAAAAATGGTCATTAATTTTTCTAAAATGTGACTAGGATTCAAATAAAATCATCTAATGAAATTTTTACATATTTTGGCATCATTTTAATCCTTATCTTTTATGTTCATCTCTTAGTTAATAAATTTTTCCTTAATCGTGGTAAGCATTATATTATTCTTAGAGGGTTAATAATGTTTTATAAATAGTCAAGTTACTAATAATTGGACTATGAATGATGTTTTTAATTAATTCCATTACAAATTTTCAATATAATATTTTATTTAATATTTAATAATTCAATAATATATTGTTTGGATAAAATATACCTACCGTCATTCGGGACACTATTCATTTAATTTGACAATAAATATATCAATAAATTTGTAGAATTATAATATAATAATCTAAATATACCATAAAATGTAATATAGATCGAATAATTTCCTGGGACAAATTATCTCACTAAATTATATCAATTTTAATAAATTTAAAATCATTTACATTATTTCAATATTAATTAATTAAATATTTTTTGTGTTGAAAAATAATTTAATATAATTATATAATTTTGAAATATTAGAAATAAATTTCTATATATAAATTATTTCATTAATCTAAAATTTTTATTTTTATTTTTATTCATATCATTATTATTTCATACGTGTCCATATAATAGATATTTTAAACTAATACATTTATATTTTGTAAAATTATTGGATTTAAATATTATAACAGTCATTTCCATATACAAAGGTCCATTAAACATGTAAATTAATATTATATGTTAATATGGGTCTAATTATATTTATCCAATAATAATCATTATGAAACATTATGGCCTTATCAATTAGATTGAACATAAAATATCTGAATTAACCCTTTATCACAACGAAAATGTTTACTACGGTTACTGTTAATACTCATAAAAAATAAAAGAGATAATTTAATAATTATTTGAACCTATTTATTCCAAATAAAAATTCCATTTTATCAAATTTTATACCAACAATTAGATCAAATTAATTCCATAATATGTGTGCAAGGAAAGATGAAAATCACTTTTTTGGTAAATGTAGTTATTAAGCATAAGCTGCAATTATTCTTATCCAATTCAAAGTAAAAAAATTGAATATTAATGTAAAATTATTTAATTGAATATATATTATATAAAAATATTTAAATAAAATCTCCAATATTGACCAATTTTAATTTCTATGATAAAAACATTTTACGCGCATTAAAATTGTTTTTTTAGAAAAACATTTTGAATATAAATTTTTTTTATAAAAAATTTGAACATGTAATTGGTTCAAATAAACCTAATTGGATTTTAAATAATATAATAGAACTAATTTTTTACATTGTATTGATTTTTAAAAAATATTTCTTTTCAAATTAATGAAATCAAAATATAGTTTTTAATTAACATCGGTTTTTAACTATTCACAGGAAAAAGAATTTTTTTTCAATGATATCAAAAAACTAACCCTATGAATGTTTTTATATAATTAAATTATAAATTATTTTATTTTTATAAAATAATTTATATATATATTTCATAAATAATTTATAATATTTTAGAAAAAAATTATTTTATGAACAAAAATTTTGTTGAATCATTGAAAACGATTATTGAAAATTGAGAAATTATTTAATAATAATTGTTAAAATAATTTTTATTTATTTTTTACACCATATATATTTCATTAATTGACTAAAAATGTTAATATCCTCTAGTTATATTTCTCAGGGATATATTTTCTATGAAATAATGATATTTTATCTGTATATTAGGGTTTGTTTAGACTTGATATTTCTTGTTGTGTATGCTCTCAAACATTGTGTTCTTATTTTAAACTATATATGTGTTAAATAATATTACCCTAAATAAATATCTTCTTTATAATTTTTTATTGAGAATTAATATCAATGGTTTTAAATTTGAGAACACACATAAAAAAATGGTTAATATAGCTTCCTATTGAAAAATAGAAACCATAGTATGAGGTTACCAAAAAACTAGGATTACTAATTGCATAATAACCATGATACATGTAAATGTGAAAATTTAATATGAAAATAACACCTAATTATTAATATATAATGATATATAAAGTGGTCATTAGAAAGACAACTATCAATGAAAGAAAAAAACTACCTTGGTTTAAAAGGCCATTGATTTCTCAGCAAGAAATAATAACAGATAAATTTTTTATTTCAAAGTCTTATTCCTAGATCCAAGGGATTATTTTTCTAACTAAATAAATAATTCAATAAAATAAACTAACATTATGGATTCCATGTCATAATCAAAATATCAGCATTTAGTTGTGCTTCGATCTATCTCCGCTCCATTTCTTTTTCCGTGAAATTGATATTTAATATGAAAATATTCATTCCTGAAGAACATTTAATAAATCAAAAGATCTATAAGTCATTCCTTCATTATCTAAAAATTTACCAAATAAAAAATGGTTAGGACAGGTAATCCAATTAGATAAATCAAACTTTATCCTTAATGATTATATCATACTATTAATCTTTCACATCCAAAAATTATAGATAATTCATAAAATGTAATCCATTATGTAAAACCAAAATGTTATATATACATAAACACAAAGAATTATCTCATGGAATTTCCATAATTACATAAAAATGATAACAAATTATAAAATAGTGTATCATATTCTATTCTCTCCAAAATAAAATTATTATTTATCTATCTAATAGTTTATTTAAAAGAAATGTCATATGAACCAAGATGTCACATATGTCAGTGGAAGGCATTATATCCTTTTCTCCCTTTAGTTGTTGGTGAAATACCTATGGCCCTACTAGATGTGATAGGTTTTCACATTACATAATAGTTTTCCTTACTAAAATTCTATACCATTCCCAAGAATATAATTAATATCATAAAAAATAACATTACTCATCAAATCAATTTTTTAATCAACTAGGTTTTTCTATACAATATAATCCTTGAATGTACAACCTCCTTTAACCCAGAAGTCCATAAATAACTCATCCTAAAAATAATATTAAATTTAATCATTATAATTAAAAATAAACATTTGTGAACTAAATATAAAAGAACTATTCCCCAAATAATAATTTTAGTATAATAAATACTAAACCAAATGTTTTCATTCGTATAATTTACCCTAATATATATTTATTCAAATTAAACGTTTATGACATAAAACAATAAGTGGGTTATACATACCTATACAATTATGATTATTCGTAGACTTAACAACCCAAGACCCGTTACTTTTATCCCAATATAAAAAAATATTAAGGTTTATCAGTCCCCCAATCTTGTGTTTTCTAATAATGATGTCTTATCATTATATGTTGTTGTTACCATTTGTTTTCAAATCCCTAAAGAAAAAGTATTGTGGAAAAATCCTCAGATGTTTTCTGATTCATGTATCAAAAATATTATAATACAGATACAAAATAACTCTCATGTACCATTACATAAAAAATTGAATCCATACACTTAAAATATTTCCATATCCTAGGTATTTATTTGTTATAGGAGTTAACCCATTGATTATGATGTTGAATAGTATAATCCATATATTTCCTACACATAAGACATTAAAATTTCATAGGATATAATTTCTTCCCTTCCACCACACTCTTGACTTTTCATCTCAAATTAATTGATTTTGGCACTTACTTTCAACTCATAAAATATTTTTCCTTTACTTTGAGTCATTACACACAATGTCTCTTTCAATATATCTTACATGAAGGAAGTTTTCCCTTATTTATTTCTTAGTCTCCATTACCTGAGTTCCCCACAAAATTATTCCTTGTCATATTTTTATGAATCTTATTTTATTTAAAGGTTTAAATTATTGATCACATATCATGACAATTGATTAGTAATAATAACAATTTATGTCAATCTAGTCATCATTCCATTTGTTCTCTCTTAATCATTATATATTCCATCACATTCAATGTTAACACAGTTACATCTAGTTTAATCTACTGATTGATATCCAAAAGAATATTATGATAAAAAATAATAATGGAAATTCACATAATTTATACCATAATAATGTTTAGGATATTATTATATACATAGAATTATACTCAAAGTCAGTTTTAGGGTAATGTTATGTAATCTTTATTTTCCAAAATCTAGTTCCAAATGTTTATACAGAACATCCTCTAATAAAAAATATAACAACTAAAACTCTAGTAACTCATAACTAGTGCCTTCTTTATTAAATTGACACAAGATACATGTAATCAAATTTCAAAGGACCAAATAATTAAGTAGTCATGAAGAGACATATTCATACATCATTCCTATATAATCCTACTAATATAAAATATATAGAATATTTTTTTCAACCTTTATATAATTCATAATATACTTATTTATATCCATCTGAAAAGAAAATAATAAATGTGTGAGCTTATATTATTCATAAGGGTTTTTTAAAACTAAAGCTGTCATGAGTAAATAAATCATAATCTAAATGGAAAAGTAAATAACCAAAAACAGATTCTAATTAATTAGTAACATGATCTCAAAATGAATCAATGAAGAATATCAATGAAATAATCACTTGAAAGATAATAATAATTGAATTCTCAATGGTGTAAATACATAATATTCGATGTCATGATCTCATACATCTTGTTATCTATACCAACATGGAATTACGAAAAGACAAGTTAATACTTTTGGTAGGTATACACCAAAACCCCATTTAAGGTCATCTTACTGATTTTTCTCTCAAGTTCTATCAATGCATCATGGGGTTATATAATTTTGATCCCCACTTATCACAACATGTCCAATGCATTCTTTATATATCGAATAATGAATTTAATTAATAAATAATATGAATTATCAATAAGAATTTTTATAGAATAAATACAACATACTGATAAATAATTCTCTAGTAAATATAATACTACAAAAATTCCAACACCTCATATAGAAATGGTATACAGTTTCAGCAATAATCACATCAATCGTAGAGAGAATATAAATATTTATGATAAAGGTAGTATATAATGATCACCGGTGAATGTTTCAAAGTATTGTATAATTAAAACATACCCCCTATGAAGAATAATTAAAATATAGAGTTGTGTTCATTGATAAATAAAAATTCTATTAAAAATTATCAAAATATTCCAGAGGAATATAATGTTTCTATTTTTGAATTCACTTTTTCAAATGAAAATTGAACAATAATAAAGTAAAGAAAATTCCTTGAAAATAGCCACGTAAAATTGTAAAATAAACATAAAATATAAGATTAATAATGATGGAAAGAAAATCCACTCATTCCATATAAGGTATTTAAACATTCCTTCCAATCTTTTTGAAAAAAGTGCAGAATGTACCTTGTTTAGAAAATGACAAAATTATTCATTTAAAATATTTTTAGAGAATGTAAAACATGGGTAAAAAGTATTTTGATAAATCATTATAGGAGTGAAAAAGCATTTTTGAAAACATTGTTTTATGAAATAATGATATGATTGAAAATTAAATCTGATCAAAATTAAAATTTGTCGGTTCTTGTTTTAAATATTTATTTTCATGATTTAGGTTCCAATGAAATGAAAAGATGGATGAAAATATAGACATTATTTAAGATAGTAAACATGAATTTAAATTTAATATTCATAAATAAATATATATTTATATTAATTATCACTATTGGGTAGTATATGCACCTTATAAAAATAAACATGTGCATAATATAAAATATGTCTCAATACAGTAAAAATTGAGATAAAATCCCATACCACAATTTTGACTTGTCAATTAGGAGATCTAACCTATTAAATAATAAATTTAAATTTATTATAATGACATACAAAAATTATTAAAATTTATGATATCATATATGATCTATTTATAACATTTTATCATCCATTTCTTAGTAATCATTTATTATTATCTCTGTTTCGAGTGTTAAATACTTTGTTATTTAGATTCAGAAGTTCTGGTTCTTGAACACTTGTTATGTTTCCACAATCTCTATAATTTTATTAATGTAATAGATAACATATATATTCAATAAATATATTTATTTTCATCCATAAATTATAGATATAATAAAATTAATTACACAGTTCATAGTGAAAATATTTCTTATATACGCATGGATGAATTTTTCACTTTTCGATGGTGGGAATGAAACTAGGGTGAATAATAAACTATTTTTACAAAATCATTATTATATGATATTTATAATATATTTTTATTAAATCTATAATTATTGCAATTCACATAAATCATATGGTAAAAACAGTTCTCATCGCTTCGTGGAGGTGGTAATCTACATGTATGCACGAGCAATAATATCATTTTACAAAGGATTAGAAAGTAAGGATGTATATAGATATTATAGTTAAATAATAATACTTATGTCAGAAATATAATAAACACTCATTTGTTAAATATTTATAACCCCGTACATAAATTGGTGACGAAAAATGAATTATAATGCAATGTGGAGTAGGTAATCCATTTGTAAAGATAGGGGGAGTTTTTTCTTTTTTTTTTAGGATGTGAAAGAGATAAAATGTGGTTCTACCATAATAATAATAACATATATGTATGCTTATGAAAATTGATTAATTATTTTAGTATTTATATAAAAATTTAATAAGAATTATAAGAATAAATAAACTTGAAGGTCTTGATAAAGCTGATTGCCTTTTCTTTAATCGATGTCATTTGGATCACTCATTGAAGAAACTAGGTTAAATATTTTGGGGATAAAATCACTTAAAAATATTTTTATGTATTTTTATAAATGGAATGGGTAATGGTTTTGTAGATAGACCACTCAACATAGCTTAATGAATCAAAGGGTACAAATTATAATTGTGGGGGGGGGGGATCTTTTTAAATGTATTTAAAAAATTAAAATATAATAATACTATTCAATATCCAAATACATTTAGGTGGTCATGAATTTAATGAAATACTATCTAGGATTTGAATAACACTGTCCAATTAAATCTCGAAAAGTTTTAATATCATTTTAATCATATCTCTTTGATTAACCCCTTAGTTATTTCTTTATTATCATAACTATGGTAACCACTGTTTTAATCACAAATGGCTGGTAATGTTATTATAAATGTCCATGTGACTCACAAATAGAATTTGTATAATGTTTTAAACCTAGTTACATTCTGGGGGAAATTCTTAATATATTTATGAATCCAAAATGTTTAATAAAATATTATTTTGATAAAATATCATGAATGTAAATTTGGGCACTATTCATTTAATTCTACATCATATACATCAAAAAAATTTAATTTTCTTATAATCATTTCAAAATGTAGTAACATGTTTTATAGATCTGTAAAATTCAAAGTACAAATCATCTCATTCAAATTATTTCCATTTTAATATTTTTTTTAAAATTTATTTTATTTTTATTTTAATTGAATAAATATAGTATTATCATTTCCATAGCATTAAGGTAATTATATAATTTTTATAAATTATAAATATATTTCTATTATGAAATTTTTTTCACTAATCACAAAATAGAAATTTATTTTCATTTATTTTATAATATTTCCTCTATGTGTCTAAATAATTTATATTTTAAACGAAGAGTGTGATATTCTGTAAATTTATTTGATATAAATATTATAAGGGTCATTTTGATGGACATATTTCCATTAAAAATTATATGTAAAGCCAAATGTTATAAGATAATAATTTTAAGTCCATAAGAAGTGTCCATTTTGTTTTGAATATTTTTTTAATCATATACTGGATTTATTCTTATCTAATGCATAGAAAAAATAGTATAACAATTTAAGATATTTCAATGAATGAATAATGTATAATTTTAATTAAAATAATATATCAATGATGATCAATTTATTTTATTAATATAAAAACTTTTTTGCAACATTATTATTTTTAAGTAAAACAATTTATATAAATAAAAATGTTTTTATAAACAATTTAAACATATATATGATTCCAATGATATTTATTGGATTACACATAATAGAATATAGTTTTAGATTTAAATTAGTTTTAAAATAAAATGGATCTTTTCAAATGGTTGAAATATAAATATAGTTCTCAATAAAAAAAATTTATTTTTTACTATTCGGTGGAAAATGGATATTTTTAAAAAATTAAAAAAAAATTATACCTAAGAAAATTTTGATATGATGATTTTAAAAAATATATTTATTTTATAAAATAAAATCAATATAATTGTTAGAAAATAATTATAATAATTTCTCAAAAAAAAATAATTGAAAATCATTTTTGAAGAAAACTATTTTCTGAAAAAGAAAATAATATTATGGAAACTTGATTCCCTAAGAATTAATCAATTAATTTTTATTGGGTAGGTTATTTCTCTATCTCTATATATCATAATTTGTTTAATATTATTCATTCCATCTATTTCAATGGATGGGTGATATTTTGTGCATTAAATAATAATATTTTAATAGTATACTAGGGGTTGTTTAGACTTTGTGAATCCCTCCATTATACAAGATATTATGACGTTTTATTAACTTTTACTATGATACCTTATAATTATATTAAAGTTACATTGAGTTATTAACACAATTTTCTATGATTTTGATCCCATATTTACATCATATTTTTTTAAAGGAATCCAGAATCCACTGGGCACTAGATTAAATTTTCATACAGATTTTAATCATCAATCTGATTGAATGTCATAATTAAAAATACAGATCATAGCGGATGTGATCTTTACTTATTCAATAGATTACCAGGGAATTTGGGAACACTATCTTTCTTTTGTTTAGTTTTCTTATAATAAATTTTTTTATTCTAGTATAGATATGGCACAAGTTTAGGAATTAAATGGAAAGTGGTGTCTAACTCTATGTTTTTTGGATGAAATAGGTGAATGGAAATTTATGGGACTAGATTTGGTAGATTAAATGAAAAATAAGTTAATTTTGATTCAACAACACATATTGGTGTCTTATAAAAACAATAATTTTACACTGATAAAAGGAGGAAAGATTATTCTTTCGAGGTAGGTGATCATATATAAATTAGAGTATCTTCATGGAAAATGTTATATGTTTTGGCTAAAATGGGAAACTATATAAATATAAGGTTTGACCATAATTTTCCAGGATAAATTTAGATTAGTTTCCTATGGATTGGCCTTCCCTCCATGATTATGCATAGTACAAGACATATTTCATTTTTCATTATTTCAGAAATATGTGTCAAGTTTATCACAAGTTTTGATCCCTATAGTATTTTAGTTAGAAAGGAATATTAATTATTAAGAATAGCCTATTTAGATTATATATAATATAGAAAACGCATTTAAGAAGAATGGGTTTGATATGTTTTTTTGGAAAAATCATATCCTTGAAGAAGAAACAAGATAATTTGTAAATTCTTTGACAAAAATATGTCCCTCCTTGTTAAAAAATTAAATAAAATAGAAAGGAAATGATTTAAAAAATTGGGAAGAATATAAATTCCTAGGTAATGATAGAATAATTTACTTTCATGTTTTTTATTATTAATTAATTTGGTAGTCATATTCATTATAAAAAAATTAGTTATTTTTTAAAAGAAAATTGAAATAGTTTTAATTAAACTATTTTTAATGGCATTTATTAAATGTTTAATTTATAAATTATATAATTTGAATTTGAAAAAATGGATTTCTTTTTAATTCATCATATCATAATATAATTAGGGATAATTTTTGTTATTATATAAAAAATATATATTTTTAGATAATTATGAAACATTTAATTTTTTCTAAAAAATGTCATTTATTTTCAATACATTATGTAAATTTAAATTTAAATTATGTTTTGAATATAATTAAATTTAACATAAGTTTTATATCGTTATATTTATATCTTCTTAATTAAATATTAATAATATTTATACTAAATTTTAGTATAATTTTATTTTTGGGTTTAAAAACACTTGTTAAAAAAGAATTATTTTAAAGTGCATAATGTTTCTTCATTTTTATTTATTTGAGTAACCCATAATGAGAGTTGATTTAAATTAAAATTATAAAATACCTATAAATAAATACTAATTTAAATTAATGTAACAATTACTACTTGTCACATAATTAATATAAAATCATCGTATGCATCAAAATTATATTTATTGAAATATCACTTTTTCGTGGCGTCTCCATGTTTTATTTTAATTTACATTCTTATACCTCTGCATATTGATATTTTTAAAATGGATTACATATTTAGAATCAAAATAATTTAAATTATTTTTCAACTCATACATAATATATTATATTAGTTAACAGTAAAATCAATTAAAATCAATTAATAAGGGTATGGTCAAAGTTGCATTTTGTGATTTACATTTTCTTGTGTTAAATATAATATTCCAAATACATATATTTTTTATTTAATAAATTGGAATTGATATTTATAATTATTTTTTCCAAATTCTATAATATGTCTCCATTAAAATTAATACATAAATTGTAAATTACCTTGATATATAAAAAGTTACTAGTTACCATGGTGACAACTAAAATGGTAAAATGTAGGAAACATACAAGTTAAGTGAATAACAAGATCCAAACATGGTTTTTCTTTATATAAAAGTTGATCGACCATATAATTGATATAATACATTATTTATCAATTTTTTATGCACATTACATGACTGTGACATCCCATTATTGATTGGTTTTGAGTATCTTAAAAAATAGTACATTACCTTAATTATAAAACCCACAACCTCTTTTCTTCACTTCAAAACCATAATTAAGTTTTATTTAGTAATTAACAACCCAAATAAAATTCTTTAAACCCTCCTCAATTCCCATATCATGTGTTTTCACCATAATTCAATCCAATTGAGGATTTT
This sequence comes from Viscum album, assembly GCA_963277665.1. Classification (NCBI taxonomy): domain Eukaryota; kingdom Viridiplantae; phylum Streptophyta; class Magnoliopsida; order Santalales; family Viscaceae; genus Viscum; species Viscum album. The sequence continues at coordinate 675,802,578 of OY728159.1, read as the reverse complement.
TGTTCAAACCGAATGAGGTTGTCTAAAAAATAGAGATCAAGTTTAATAGAGTGTTTTTATTTTATTTCTTATTCCACCTAAATAAAAAATATTTAACCTATGATTATTTAATAACAACCACATATACCATATAATAAGAAATTATTTTGTTAATTACATCACCTAAATCCATCTCATATTCCATAAAATGGGAAAGAAAACCATCATTCTTGTGTACGAAAGACTACAACCTAGTGAACAGATGTAATTCCTTTCTCTTCATCACGTCTCACAAATGGTTATAGCTATTCATTTAAAAAAAATATTTTATATTAATAATATCATTAAATTATTGAATTATGACACCTCATATATCTTTTTACTTCCCATTTAATGGTGGACACAATAACTTCACTCATGTGTACATCGGATTACTGCCTCGCAATGTAATGTGATTTGATTTTCACAATCAATTTACATGGAATAAAATAAGGATAATGTTAATGAATATATTTGGTATATATGATTTATTTATGATATACATGAATTATTTATCATTCTTAAATATAATATATTAATTTATTTCTTTCCTTTCCACTCACTGAAAAATGATAATGCCATTTATGTGTATGTGAGGACTGATGCCCCCATGAAGTAATTTCATTGAGTTTTCATCACCACGTCGTATAGATGAAACCTATAAGAATATTTAAAAATTAATATATTATTTATGATATGATTTTATTTCTATAAATATAATATAATATTTAATCTATTTCAATTATGGTCATTGAAAAATTGAAATGTTGCTCATATGTACAAATGACTTGTCATCTCCTTGATTGTAACATAGTTCATTTTTCAAACCATATTCAATGTTTAAAAAAAATTATTTATAAAAAAATAATTATTTCATGATTATTATTATGGATATTTTTAAATAATCGAATTTTTAACCATAGTAAAACTATACAAGTCATTTTGGACATATAATCTAAATATCTTCAAAATATTCGACATTAATTTAACCGATTAGGAAATTGTATATAACATTGTAATAAGTGATGTAAAATGAAAAATTTACATGAAAAAGCTTCTTTTGAAAGAATATAATTAACATAATTTTGTTATTATAAAAGATAAATTATGTATGTGACAAATTATACTTGAGGTAAGAGACTTTATTTTAACAAATCTTCTTTTAAAGATTTATCTTTCAACTCTTTTTCTCCCATGTACATATTTTAAATTTTATTTAATACATTTTTATATATGGACATAAAAGATTAAAACATAAATTTTATGTCTCTATTATATAAATTTCAATGGTTTTCCCAAATGAAATCCTTTAGGAAATGTTATACTTCTATTACAAAATAAAAAATGAATGTTTTATTTTATCATATGAAGTGAAAACAAATATTACCACATCCAAGGCCATTATTTTAATTTTATATTCCTGTAAATTATTTCATGTTTTATTAAAATATAATCCCATTCTACCTTTTACCAGGTACTTTTCATTTGAAAATTAGTTATGAAAAAGAAAGGGTATTTCAATGTTAGGAATGGGTTTTCATATGGGTTCAAAAGTGTTTTTCAAAGGGGTTTTTGATAAAAATGTGTAAGAATTATTTTTATTCATGATATTGTATATTAGAAATATATATTGGATACTAGTGATCTGAATAAACATTATATTATGATTTTATCCCCATTATATCTTACAGGTGTGCCCGATATTACTTACATGAATGGTCAGGCCCTATTATACCCGAAATTTGAAAACAATGGGTTAGAACCCATGGCCCCAAAAAAATTACATTGAAAACATAAAGTGAATGAAAATGGGGTGCAATGGAAACTAAATATAATATTTCCAACAATAATGTGGAAACATCATTCCATATAACATTAAAATGAAAATGAAATCTCAACTCCAATTACCAACTTTTTGTGCATTACCGAAGCCTTAGAGATGATTAACCCACTAACATTAGTAGAAACCCAAGGGCCATCTTGATCATCAATTTTGTTGATCCCTTCCTTAAAACTACATACCACTTGATCCATACCCACATTTAGGTCAATGTTCTGCATATCCATGGTGACCACATCATGAAAATCATGCATCCTCACCTCTACTACAATGCCAATTTCCTCCTGAATAGCTGAAAGCCCACCTATATCCACATGCCTATAATCTTAGTCAAGGTAATCACATGAAACATTGATAATACCCTAATTGGGAACCACAACAAGAGAAATATCATTCCCCATACAACTCACATATAATTCCCTAATTACTTCCACTAGTCAGTTCTTGTTTAGTGCCTTATACAGAATTGACCACATCTGTAGAAACATCCAAAGAAAAAAATACAAGATCTTGTCATCCCTAGGCCCCTGGGAAACTTCTACAACTTTTTAGGCAAACATAATTTTCTATGTATCGATCCACTTATTTCTCACATGATATTTTTCACGTAAATCAAGCCACAATTAATCTAATTCAAGACTATTAATAGAATCAATTTTGGAGAAGACGTTTCCCTTTACTTTTACAAGACTACCAATGAAGCTATTAACTATTTTACTATATGTAGAAACATAGTGTATATATATACCATTTTCCTTTTGATCCAAAACACTTAGAACAAGATCTGATCTTCAAAAAAATATATCAATAACCATCTACTAATGTTTTTTTAATCCCTCATTTTTCTGATTCCATTGAACCACAATGGAGTCAAGGGAACGATATTCCCATGAAATTCAACGAATCCAAACTCTCCAATACATGAGTGAATTTAAAAACCTTCTAAATTTTAAACCACAAATCTACCTTCCAACTAAAGTTACCAAAACTCATAAACTCATCAAATATAATGTTATTAGGGTCCATCACACCCTCAGAATTAGTTGAAATATTCACATGATGTGATCCTTGGGAATCATCATAATTAAAAATTCTATCAGACCCACTGAACAACTATATGAATTAAATTACTCTATGCCTCAAAATCAACACATTTAAATGATAAATTTATGATTGTGGAAGGAGTAGACATAAAATCAAAACACAATATTATTCTGATACCATCTACCATATCCATAGAATATACTCAAGCTTGAACTAGAATAGTACCAATATTTTAAAGAGGAAAAGGATAAAAATAATCCCCACGAATTGAAACACATCATGTGTAACACTCAACCCATATATGGGTACCATATTTATTTTAACTAAAAAATATCTCCTTTGAAATTAGGAAACAACAATTTAAAATTGTCTATACGATGTCAATATTTCTTATAATTAATGATTCTCAGACCCCTATGACATTTATCATTAACATGTCAAGTAATAAAGTTGATAAAATAATCTGGGACATGTGATTAATCTATAGATAGTTAAAATTTATAGCAACCAAAAACCCTGTAAACCATTTCACTTTGTATTGAGATAAGTTCAAATTCAACAAAAATTCGACCATAATGTCCATACATGGATGAACCATTCCCTTTATCAAACATTAGTGGGGTTCCAATATGTAGAAAAACATTAGAAAGGATACTCGGATTCCAGAAATATGAATTCAGTCCTTTTACATGAATCCATGATTTTACAATTGTGTTCTTGGACTAAAGCAGATCCAACCAAGGCTAACGATCTATAAATATAAGGACCCCTTATATATTTTTAACAAACCCACCATGCCAGATCCTAAATTTCAGCTCTTTATAAGGGGAATTTATATGAAAGTATGCCAAACTGGTAGACAAAATGTAAAGAAATTTAATGTCCAATACCTAGAGTAACCACTTATTCAACTCTTCAATCTTCCATAAATCATACTACAATTGTGAGATAAGCCAAATGATGATGGAGTTTTTACAAGCCTTAATCCTCTATCCAAAAAACATCATATTTTCTTCGAAAAACCCAAGAGAACAATTTTTTGAGATTCGATTATAAGAAGCTATTGAGTCTCTTTGAAGACTAGGAATGATGTATCTCCAAAATAAACACTTACCTTCGGTGAAGATGCAATATTCTGATCATCACCCTTCTCTTTATCCATAGTTTATGAGAAATGAGAATAAGGATCAAACCTCACCTGGTCTCGAGAATCACCCAACTATGACAAATGAACACTGTCTAGGATGTATAAAACACTAAAATTATTAGTGGGATTAATAAATAAATTCTCTTGATTGAAGTAGGAATTTGATATAACCATATTCAGATGATAAAACCATAATCACTATGGTTGAGGGGGGAGAAACACCCAAACCATAACATCACATCAAATTATAAGGCCCCATTATAGGAAATGAGAAACGGGTGAGCCCAAAATAGATTATATCAAGTGTTTTACTCATTATATGTCTTAAATTAATTGGGTAATTGTTATGTTCTTTGAAGATTTAAATTATATTTTGGACATAAAATTATTCCAATTTTAACACTTTCTAAAGTGTTTTATGAATATTATGATCTATGTTCCAAAAGGATTGTTACATTCTTATTAGGTGTCTTATAGGTTTTATTTTGTGAAATATTTTGTTTTTTTTTCATGTGTAAATATTATATTTCATACTCTTAATGAACATTTATGATAAATTTAAACATTAATGGGTTTTCATGTTTTTCAATGGACTAATGGACTTATTATTTTTGTGTCTATTTACTGAGATTTTTTGTGCATATCTAGTCTTTTAAAATGTTTTTTATAGGGTTTAATTTTTTTTTTATAAAATGGATGAGGTCTAGTTGAATGTCATGGGGATTATTCATGAAATAAAACACATTTTACTTTAAAAGTTTTACAATACAGAAAATATTTATACTCATCAGAAATGTGTACTTTGTAATATAGAGATTTTTTATGTTTGTGTTCTGACCAAACCATCAAAAACTATGAACCTAATGGTTATTTCGGAGTCAATGAAATTTAAAAAAAGTATAATGAAACTATAATATGTAATTTTTAATTATACATATTTATATGAAAGTTTTCCTTATGAAAATAAATAAACAACATAATTTTATTATTGAGGAAAACTATGTTTGTACGCCACTGTTAAAACTCATGATATAGGATTATATAAATCAATTTATTTTATTGGATAAAATTAATTATTTATGTATTTAATATTATTATGGTTCTAATAAAAAATGATTTTTTTTTAAATAATTACTCATTTTTATGTGGACATACTTTAGACACACATAAAAACATAATTCATTAAACATAACTTAAAATATATGATCTTTGTAAGGGGTATTCATTAAAAGTTTATTTATTATAAGACATAAGACATATTAAAAACGTAATTAGTTTATGTGTTGTATATAATAAACATTTGACAAGTTATATCATGAATTATTTTTTCTTTTTTAATTTAAATATTATTTTGAATTTATTTCATTCTTTAGGGTTATGATTCAAATGTTACCAAAGTAGTTAGTGTTTAATTCATAATCTCATTATTATTAAAGATTTATTCTTATTGAATTATAATTGATTAAAATTATTTGATAATTTTACAATAAGATCCTTTCATTTTCACCTGTTCATTTATAATGTTTCCCTGTAATAGTCCCATTTTAATCTCTTGGTTACATAAAATGAATAAGAAAGTGTTTTCAGGGAATGGAAAAATTATTCATCTTTTTTACCAAAAATCACTTATCATTCATGTCCATATTTTATAAGAATGTTTTCAAAAAAAAATTAACTATTCACATATAACTGATATAAGTCATTTTTACCCAAGTTTTACTTATTAAAAATGGTTTAAAAAGATGATTCATTTCAATTTATAAACAAGGTACCAATTAAATTTTTACTATTAATGTTAAATGAATCATTATTTTTACATAATCATAATGAAAATAGTGTTCCACTATAATAACCAATAATTTATATGAATATTCCACTATAGCATTCCTTGATAATTTTAAATAATTTTTTTCAATTATTCATTATTTGTTTAGTTACCAAAAGTGATTTTCCATGTGAAAATGGAGTTTTACTCAGTAAATATACCATTAAATCTTTTAAAGACCTTATTTTAAATGATCAAAACTTTTTATGTAATGGATTTATTCTAAATTTTCCAAATATGACTCTTTTAGATATACATAGAGTATTCTACAATACTTTTATGGGGTAAAACTGTTTTTATGTTTATATATAAAATGAATTAATTACAAAATATCATTTTACTATGTTATTATATAAGATTACGTGACCCAAATATCAATATTCTTAATTCATTTGTTAATTCCTTAGGATTTAATTTCATTTTTAGAAACCATAATTAATAACAAGTTATGATGGGAGTACCAACCTGGATCTCTAATCAATTGGGAAATTGTTTAGCCTTTTGAGATGTCATATATGTAATTAGGGAGTAAATGAAATCCATTAGGGTAATTTTTACACAATGTGATATTATCTAGTATGTTATCCTAGGATCATGTTTATGTCATGTTATATGTTAATTCTACAATTTTGTGTTTTCAAATATCTTATAATACCATGTTACTTCTGTTATTATCCCATGTGATTGTAATGTTACATCTCTTTTATGATATCATGTTATACGAGTGACTTATACATTATATTTCATTATCTTGTTTACTCCATTACAAATATTTTGTGCTCACCTATTTTTGTTTATTTGTTACCCAAGTTATCCAATGAGTTTTATAAGATCAAATGGATTTAGATATCATTACATAGAATAAAATAAGTTCATTTTATTTTAGTCTCATTTTGGTGTATTATGAACACAATATTCTATGAAAATAATCCCATTTTATCACATTTTAATTATAATTTTTTGGTTAGAAGTCATAAAATTATATCTTTAAATATAATTCATAGGTAACTATATATTGTATTAGAGGATGATCTAGTTATTTTTTGGAATATGAGTGGAATAATTTTTTAAGAGCCCTATAGAAAAGTATAAGGATAACATTACGTAGAGTAAAATTCAATGGAATTTTGATGAAGTTTAAAGTGAGTGTTTTCCAAAAAATTAAATCTATATCTAGATAAAAAATGTGGATATGGCTATTGGAAAGTTACACATAAGGGTAATAACCCCCAATAGGGAACATTGATATGGACTCAATCATTAATTGGTATATGAAATGGTCTTTCATACAGACATAGTTTTAAACTCATGGGGGATATGTTTTGTAAATTGTAAAAATCTTTACAAATAATTATGATGGAACTGATCAAATAGTTAGGATAGGAAACATAAGTAGAAATATAGTGGTGGATACTCAATATTAAAACCTATAGATTCATAATTTATGTCATAATTATCTTTCATAATTTATTCATTCTAGGTTTATTATTTCACTTTTACATAATAACTAATTTCAATGTTGTTTGTTATATAATTTTTAGTTAATTGTGAGGAATAGGATTACTCATGCCAAAAATCATTATGATTTTAAATGTAATTATTTCCCTAATTATGTGGCTCAACAAATGGGGAAAATAGTTAAATATACTATGATCTTGAAAAATGAGCTATCTCGAATTACGATTAACTACTAAAACATAGTTGAAATTCAAAACACATAAAAAACAATGAGAATTTCATATCATAGTTTTTAAAGTGAAAAGGATCAAAAGTAAAATATTATTAAATTTTATATATGTCAATAACGTGGAATGGTTTCTCATGGATGATGACTTAAGATTCTTTTTTTAAGAAAAAAGGAGGGTACAAAAATAATGGTTTATGATGAAAATGAGGAGTCTGTTTAACAACACTCGGAATAAAATTTCATCATAAAAACCACTAATAGTTCAATGTAAAGGATGTTGGGATCTTGGTCATTATCCAAGTCAATTTCCAAATCCAAGGATTAATTCCTAATATCCTATGTCATGAAAAAAATTAAAGTTGAATGATTGATGAGTATATATATTTTAAACCAAGAATCAGGTTGTTCTTGAAATATTTCAATGGTATTATGGTTATACGTATAATGATTCCTTAAATAATATTTATGTAGTAGATTTTATTTAAATATTTTAATCAATATGATGAATGGTACTAATGACATAGAAAGGTGATTTAATGTTAAGGTTATATTTCTAAAAAAACATGTGATTTGGGAAATGATAATATTTGATATGTTATTTATGTTGAGGTAATTTTATTGGATTAAAATTTTTTATTATCAGGAAAATAATTCGGTGAATAGAAAACCATAGAGGTTAAAAAATTAATTTTATGACTAATTTTATTTGTTAAAGAGTTTAATCATATTTTTTTTAATGTTATAGGATCTTGTTGAATTAGGAATATGATTAAAACATTTTACAATCCATAATTTCAGAAAAAGGGCATCTCACAAGACAAGTGACAACCCATCACATATGATGAGGCCACATGGCTAAAACCCAAAATCAAAGGGTGATAAGTTTGAAATTACTACCACTAGACTATGTAAAATACAAGATAGTATATAATTTTTTCAGTTAAATTATTTTATTGATAAATAATAATTTTATTTTTTGAAACAAATTTTATGATCAAATATTTTTGAATTTTTAGGATTTTTATATGATGAATGATATTTTTGGAAACATTCACTGGGTTGAGGTTTATATAACCCTTGAGTGTAGAATGTGATTTTACATGTACTATTTATTTGGAAGAAAATCATTAATTTTTTCATTATGTGGGTGATTCAGTGTATAGGTTTATTTATTTATGGAAATATTTAAGTCGGACATTGACTTTGAAGAATTATATGAATAATTGGTATGTTATCATACCTTTTCAGTGAAAAATTAAGTTGTTCTTATATTTAATGATACGAACAATATAATTATTCCTATTATTGATTATGTGATCTTTTGGAAGTTAATTTTAGTGCTCCAGGAAAGAAAAATTCATATAAAATACTCATCGTTTGGAGGAATAAATGATATTGTAGTGATAAATGATTAAAGGATGAAGTTATACTTGTCAGATAAGTATATTTTATAATTTATGTGCCTAGATAGTAAAAGGATACCTCAACATTAAAAAGTTGATCTTGGAAGAAATATTTGATTCATATTTAATAATTTGATGGTCTCTTCCCTCTTTAAAGAGGTATATTGTTATCACATACATTGATATTCTTTCCAAATCCATTTTTTCACTTCTATTAAATGTTATCTCTATGTGGAAACCATGTTTTTTTACATAAAAGTACCTTTATACTTCTGTTACCCTATTTCTTATATGATGTTTTATTAACCCTTTTAAACATGCAGGTTTTCCAAAAAGAAATATTTTTTTTAAAAAACATTCGACTATGTATATGACACTCGACATTGATCATAAATTAAAAATCATTATTTGAAAATGACTATTATAACCTAGCCATTAAATCAGACGAAATGAATATGATTATATATTTTAAGAAGTATATATAAGGATGCGATCCGAATAAATTTATTGATAAAGCCATAAGAAATAAGAAGGCAATATTTTTAAGAAATATTATTCATCAAAACATTCATTATATTCAAAAGAAATTTATCTTAAATTTTGATTGAAAATAATACAATTAATTTACATAAATGCTGGTAATTTTGTTTTAGAAAATTAAGCTAGATTTTAAATCCTAATTTTTAATTTATATTAGGGTTTAATTTTTGTATTTTTCTAAAATGATTTCTTTTCCAATGAATAGTGAAAATCCTTAATTTTTCAAATATTGTTATTTCATTTCATTAAATAATGAAATTTAGAAGTACTGATATATTTTATATATAGTATTAAAGTAATATATGAACAATTTTAAGTATAAAAATATAATTAATTTCCTTTAAATCTTTCATTTTTCGGATTTTTTGTATATGTTTATTTTTATGCTTAAGAACATGATTTTCTACAAACTATCTTTAACTGTGAAAATATTATAAATTTTAAATATTTTAAATAACCACTAATAATAAAATATTAAGTGAAATTAAAATAATATAGCTCTAATTATAAGATTTTAATTTAAATAATGATTATTTGTAGTCATGTAGTTGATATAAGATGATAAAATTTATAAAAATGTATTTATTAAATGACTATTTTTCATTATGTTTTGCAGGATTATATTTAAATATAATTCTTACACATATATATTTTAAATTTAATATAATGGATTCAATATTTTTAATAATAGTTATTATTATTTAATATAGTGAACTTAAATTTTGATCTTAACAAATAGTAAAATAGAAAAAAAAACTAGTTCACATGGGGAAAATATAAAATGATAAATGAAAGTGTCCTTATAGTTTAATGGGGTAAATGTTTAAAAACATATTTATTTTTTCATTTTAAGTTTTATCTCGAACATATCACCCATAATATCCATTATTTGTAAATTTTTGTGGCATTTTTTAGAGTATTACTTCCCACTATGGAATAGTTTTATGCATTTACCAAAATGCCTCTCCCTCTCACTTACAAAAGTGAACATCCTCTATATTCCCTTTCATTATTAAAAAACCATGTGATTTGGCCCATACCCAAAAAACATCCTCAATTCCCTATCATTTCGTAGATTCAATTTTTTTGTTAGAAATAAATTTTAGGGAAGCTTTAAATATATTCTTAAAGAGGGGGTCTAAATAAGATGTAACATTATCGAAAATACGTTTTTGTTTTATTTATTCATCCACTAAAAATTGATATTAAATATTTATGATATACTAAATTATTTATCTTTCATATACTAATACATTATTATGTTAATTTCCTGACCTACATCCACCTCCTCTTCTGAAAAATGGGAATCAGATCCACCATTTGTGTATACGTCGCATTATCGCCTCACAAGCCAATGTAATTTGTTTTCTACCATCACCTCTCACTGATATTAATAAGAAAAGATTTATTGTTTATAACTGATATTAATCACATAATAATCATTATTTTAATGTAATATATCTTATATGTTCTTACCATACCATCAAATTAAAAATGTGAACATCGCCTATGTGAACTGTGGTTTACTGCCATGCGAAGTGATGTGATTCATTTTTTATGATTGTGTGACATGGATTTTATATTTATGTATTTAGAAGAGAAATTATATGATATTTAGTATGTAATTATAAATAAATAATTTTAAAATTTTACTAACATTACTCCCATCATGACCATTCAAAAATGGAAACATTATGCATGCATACATATGACCTACCATCTCCATGATTGTAACATAGTAAATTTTTCATAATAGAATATAAAGGTTGATTTCAAGAATATAATTTATGTATAAAAATGGTAATCATTTCTTTATTATTATTCATAATTTTATGTAATAATGGCTATTTTTACATGTCAACCCACCGAAGTCATTTTGGACACAAGAGTAGAATAGCATCAAAATGACTGATGAGTAATTAATTGACTATGTAAATAAATTTGAGTTGGTAAAAAATAAAATAAAATGAATATTTACATTAGAAAAATTATTAATAATGTAAATAATTAACATATGTTAATTATTTTTGAAGATAAAGAATTTATGTCACCAGTGGAACTCGAGGTATGGGATTTTATAACACAATTTTTATTATTAGTGTAAATTACATCTTCTTTGTCATTGATATGATATGATTATGCATGAATTTTCCATTTATTATTTTATAACATAATTTTAATTATTTAATGTGGAATAAAATGTTACACAAAAAATTACTTCACCAATTAATTCACACTTCAATGACATTATCTTTATAATGTATTTTTGTGTTAATTTTTTCTAATGAATCATATGCCATATTTACCAGTTATTTATTTTGTATGGTGTATATACTACCCATTTTATATTATATATCATTAATATATTTATATTAATTTTATTTAACCATTCATTTGATTTTATTTATTTTATGGTGGTTCTGATTTGAAGTTTACTAAAGCGGTAAAGGATTAATTGACAACCTTATCATTATTAAAAATAATTTATTCTTGAATTTCCATTGAAAGAAATTATTTGATCACTATATAAGAAAATAAATTCATTATCTACTATTTATTTTTGATGTTCTTTGTTAATAGTGACATTATAATCTCTTATGTGCTTAAAATGCTTGATAATAAATTTCTATGAAAAACCAACATTACTCCTCTTTTCAATCAAAAATTCCTTTTCTTCCATGTTTATGATTTCTAAAAATGTTTTCCAAAATGTATTTATATTTATCTTATAATTTTTTAAATTAATTTTTAACCATTTTTTACTATTTAAAAAACCATTCAAATGTTATCTTGATATAATTTTTTGAAAAATGCACTTTTTAAATTTTTACTGAAAATTTGAAGGGAATATTTTTTTACATTATTAGAATGATTTAAATTCACTACCATAATGACCACTCAATAATATGAATGATAATTTAAAATTTTCTATAATTATTTTCAAATAATATTTTTCTAATATAATGGATATTTTTATTTTTCCGAAGGGACTTTCATAGTGAAAACTTTATTTTCTTCCTTAAAAATTCAATGTAAATATTTAAAGATATTTCCATAAATGATCATAACATTTTTTGTTATGTATTACATATATATTATATATATATTTCTATTACATATATACCTAAAATATTCATCCATATATTAATTTGGGCGACACTTGCATCATGTCCATCTCTAAAATGCCTTCATTACTGAATTTCGACTCATTATGATATGAGATAATATTATGAAAAACATTTCTCTCCATGGTTAATTGAAATATTTATTCCTTATTATTGATTTAATTTTTATAGAACACATAATCTTGAACATTTTATGATTGTTGTACCCATATAGTACTCTAATGCATTATGTAATTCATTAGTCTCACAAGACTTCATGCATGGAATAAGGGAGTAAACCTAAACCATTATGGGATTTTGTCCACCATGTGATATTTTAAAGGAAGTAAATCTTGGATGATGATAATTTCATGTTATATGTTACAATGACAAATACTATGTTTCCATAATCTTATGATATATTTTTCATTATGTTATTCTCATATGTGATTAAATGTTTTCCATATCATTTATGATATAATGTTATACCTATTACGTACACATTATAATTCCTTATCTTGTTTATTCACTTAATGTTATTTTTTCTGACTCATTTCATTTCTATGTTCCCCTGGATAACCCATTCTATTTTAGGAATTATAATGTAATTATAATCTCAAATTGTGTTATAAAATTAAGATGTAATATTTTACTCTCACCTTGATGTTTTATTATCCTAGTATTCCAAAGACACAATGAAATTTTTAATCATTATCATGTATTAAAGTATATTTATGTTAAAAAATAGTATATTATGTGTAAAAGGATTGGTCCTCTATATATATTCCTTATTTTTTCTTCATTATATAGGGTAATTTTTGTTTACTATAATCCTGGTTAAATCATAGGATTCAAGAATAAATTTTCCTAATTACAAATTTCAATGTATTTAAAATGTTTTTGTGTGTATGGTTTATTAATTGGGTCCCAATGAACTCCAATTCAATTGGATGAACTCTTTATATATCTTTTATAGAAATGAGTAGACGGATAATCTTTTAAACATGAAAAATTCTCTTGATCCTATGATAAATTTTCTTGGGGGCCTCTTCCCATATTTTTTACAAGTAGGAAGTTGTGTCTTCCTTCCTTGATAATCGCCACCACCTGATTCTTTTTGAAACTCGATCCTTCTCTTTAATTGTTGTTTTCATATTTTTTGAAAGGCTCTAGTTAGTAATCAGAACTAAAGATAATTTTTTCATTATGAATACCATATTTTTCTAAAAATCATCTATCAAAATTTTTTCTCATTTAAAGAATTACTATGTTTTCATTCAATTATTAACTTCGTTTTTCTTAGCTATGGTCATTTCTAAAACCGAATACAGTTAATTGAGAATGATCAAAAAATTAACACCATAAGAGGATTATTTTAATATAATTACCTGAAAATTTCAACAGTAAAATATATTTCACTTTAAAATTATTAGTAACTCTCAGTTCAACCTAAATCAATCCCAATTTAAAATTATTTTATTAATATTGTATTATATTAAATTAATTTACTAAATTAATTAACTTAGTAAATCCTTTATAATGAGTTGTGAATAGATTTTTAAAAACAAAATATACACCCTATGAGGTTCTATCTAGCTATATAGTCTTAAGATAACTCATCATGCACCAGTTTGAAGATCGATTGAATTCTCAAGGTGGGGTTTTTGGTGTGAATACAACAAAGTGAATCTGTTCCATAGATACATCCAATTTCATCTATCAAAAAAAGGATGTAATATGTATAATATCCACATATTCTATAATTTACCAAAACCTCAATAATGTATCATATACATATATATATCCATAGGGTTTGTATTGATGTTACCTTATTATATTTCTCAAAATAACAGAACTAATCCTAAAAAATTATCAAATTCACCATTGATACAAACTGAATTTCCCAAATCAATATAAAAAAATTATTTCACTTTTTACGTGAATAATTATACTATCCCCCATATAATAACAAAAAATTGGGATATTAAGTATTAGTATCATTGATGACTTGATACATAGAAAATTTATTTTACAATACTTTTTAAAATTTCTCCCTAATTGAGATATATTAAAATATGTATAAACTTATAATATATTAAACTGATCTGCATATCCTTGGAAAATATAAATAGAAGAATTGGGTGAGCTAAAATTCCCACAAATTTTAAACATAAACGATAAGAAAAAATAACAAATTTGAGAATAAGGAGAGAAACGTTGTATAATATGGATATATAAAAAATATATTCCCAACAAATAATATATCATAAATTATAGAATAAGACATTGGATTATCATAATACATGAATTAAAATAGTGTGTAAACCTGATTAATTACTCTTGAACCATGATTTCATAAGATATACATAATAATAACCATGAAACTATGAAACACCATTCAACAATGGCAAGAATATTAACATGTCGAAATTATCAAATTGTGATCAATAAAATGTGTATGATTAATGTTGAGGAAAAAATTACACACAAAGTTCTCAAAAAATGACCATTATATGTATATTTTAAAACTAATTTCTATATATCATTATTTGAACAAACAAAATTCCGAAAAAATACATTGAAAAAAAATTACATCATAAACATTCTTATCCTATGTGATATCAATCACTAACCAATTAATTTGATGATAATATTGGACCACACCCATAAATAATTCATATATATGAGTTCTAATTTAAATAAAACATTCATTATATTATAAAAACCCATCGAAATAAAATTTGATTCATTCATTATATCATAAAGAACAAATAGAAAAGAAAATGGGTGTCACAACATTTCTATATGTTTTCATGAAAATTGACCATAGGAATAGAAAATTTTAGTAACCAAACATTAGTCACTAATATTGAATATTTTTTAATAATATTTATAAGGTTACCATGAAAAATAATATCTATGTAAATAAATCCCTTATAGATAAAGAGGAAAATGTTTCTAAAATAATACAAGATCTTTTTATAATTTGATTTCATATTTGGAACAAAATAAGATTTTATTGTAATATTAAAATTTCATTTCTTGTAGTTCAATATTGGGAAATATAAATATCATATTCAAAAACAATATTTGGAAATTATATCAATAAATAATCCTTTAAAAAAATAATGGTTTTGAAAAGGTGATGTTAATTTATATTGAAATCTTTTACTTTTTTTTAAAAAATATTCTTCAATAACGGTTTTTTGAAAAAGAAACAAATGCTTCCCAAATATGAATTGACATCAGAGAAAAGAATATATAATTATAATGAAAATTCAATAACTAAGCTCTGAAATGATGTAAAAAAGTTATCAAAATATATAAGGAGTGCAATATGAAACAATTGATTTTGAAATGATCAAAACCACATTTTATTATTTTGAAATACATTTATTGAATCCCCACATCATAAAATGTATAATAAAAAATACTTTTGAAAATATGAGAACCTAAATATAATGGTATCCTACTCTAAAAAATATTAACATTTCAAATATATATGATAATGATGGTGGTATAAGAATTTTAGAATGGAGGATAAACCTTCATTAAATATGATGATATTATTCTTAATAATGATTTTTTAGAGAGAAAAACCTGAACATAAAATCTTTTAATATAATAGTTATATTACTCAATAGTTTGATGAAGACTATAATGAAATTAAATTATTGGGTGTATCAAATCTGTCTTTGAAGAAAAAATTTCAGGAAGAATCATGTCATCCCAATAATGGGAGTTTTGTTAAATAAAAACTTGAATAGATTGGTATCCTTTTAATAGATATACATTTGATTAAATTTAAATTTATGAATCTTAATACCCCATGAATTTTATAAAAATAGTAAAATTCATTAATTTTGTAGTAATCACACCATATAATTAATTTCATAATTCACAAAAAGAAATATGTGTCAGGAAATTAAAATTTAGTCATGAAACACTTACATAGAAATAATGCATAGTCGATCAAACTCTAGACTCTTGTATAACAAATATAACGATCTTAATCTCCATTTTTATATCATAATTAATGTATAAATAATTTCATATATTAATTTATAGTCATTCCCTAAATATATAGTTTTACATTATTATCTATTTTTCAATATCATTTGTGAGAAATCTTGATCATTTTGAACTAGTTTAAAAATAGTGATGTCTTAATTCATTATTCAGAAAAAATTTATTTGTATCATATCATACAAGTTATAGGAGCTGATTTCTCATGATTTTATATAAATTTATAATTTCATTTAGTAATAGTTTAAATCATGGTTCTTGTAGATGAAATTTGAGACGATTATGTTTCGATAATTTTTAAAAAATGAAATTCGGTAACATATTTAATTAGTTAAATTTCTATATTACCTTTAAAAAATATTAATTATTTAATTATTAATATCTAATATAATTATTATAGTATAATAAATTACATACACTTCTATAATTTTTTATGTAGGTGGTAAAACCGAGTCAATAAGAATATGCAAAAATATATGAGAATAGATATAAAATAAATTAGTTCATTATAATTTCATTATAAATTACATAATCAAATTATTTTGATTTAATTAATTTTATGAATAATAATATGAAATTTTTATAACTATAGTGTAAATGAATAAGATGTTTTTACATATAGATAAATCTCTTTTCCACATGCTATATTTATTTTAGGTCGTTAGTTTTACAATGTTCCCTTATTGCCAATATTATTTATTTAATTATTATTTAATAATTCCTGATTATAGATCATGACATAATTAATATATGTATTAATGAAACTCATCTCTACAACCATTCTCGAGTGATGGTGATGAATAATGAAACAAGTCATTCATGGAGGCAGTATTCTACACACACATGTGAGTAATATTATCATTTTTCATTAAATGTGAGGGGAGTATATAAAGGCAATATAATAAATATAAAATAATTTTTGTATATTATTTATACCGTTTTCATTATATATATATTTATATTTTTAGAATCTATTTTGATGATGGAGGATTATATGGATAATGAATGAAAGATAAAGGGTTTGTAATACTTATATTTGGACTTTGGTCTTCCCTTGAAGTATCTATTAAAAATAAAGCACATGAGGAAATTTTTTATGAAAAATGGATTTTACATGCTTTTAGAGTATCTATAAAAAAAATTATGCAGATATTCATAGTAACATTGAACTAGGGTATTTTCTTGATAAAGTGTTGATGTGAGATCCTTTTAAAGGTGAAAAGAGGGACCGATATATGGAAAAAAATGTGTGTAAAGGAGAAATAATGAAATTGCATGAGAGGAAGATGATTCTGGAGGGTAAATTATTGTGAGACATATAGGTAAGAATTTATATTCTATATAAGTTATTACATTAGGTTTATGCGTCATATTTATTTTGTAAAATTCAAGGCACATTAGATTACCCATTTTAACACATATTAATATTGATTTAATATTAGTCATGGTTTTTATTTTAACAATAAACACATAATATGACCATTCATAAAATATTTTGACATGATGAATCCAAATATAGACTCCATTTAATATAATTCATTTCCAAAATATGATAAAATTACCTTTTAAATTAAAACATTGAATTTTTTTAAACATTATTTTTGTAGAAAAGTGTCATTTTAATCAATGAGTGTTTAAAATATTTTTTAATACAGATTAAAAATTACAAATTAACTCATTTGACTGCATATATCTTACAAAATCATATTAATATCATAATTTAAAATTTATCCATTTAATATAAAAATACAAAATATTTAGAAAGGTACCATTCCTTGAAAAATAACTATTTTAACTGGGAATCTAATATTTAACTTGGTAAATTAAAATTTCACCTAAAAATTAAATTTAATGTAGTAAATAATATAATTATGTTTATTTGAAATATTATAAATTTTTTATAAACTATATAAATGAAAGGAATGATAATTATAATATCAGAACTCATAGCACAAAAAGTTCATTTTTGGAAAGAGTGTGTCCATATGAATAAAATTTTGGGCTTGTATAAATTTATGAAGGTTTTTTTTATTTTCATGATATAAATTATTATATAATAAATAAGAAATAATGTTTCTTTAAACCCAATCAAAAACACAATTTTACTAAAATCCAACTTAATTTTAAGAAAATATAAAAATTATTTCTTTTATTTTAAAATATAATTTATATCCATATAATGATAAATATAGGTTCTATAAATTAAAAATAGTATTTAAATATATATATATATATATATATATATATATATATATATATCTACTCCTTATATTCATCATTGGTAAATTATGAGTTTTAATAAACTTCTAGTTCTTTTATAAATAATAATCAGTTCATCAAATTAATAGTTTTAGTAAAAATTGTAGCTTTAACTAATCACATAAAACAAATAATTTAGAAATTGAAAAACATTCATCGTATGTATTTTTTTGAGTTAATAGACTAAATTATTAAATTATTGTTACTCATGTAAATTTCTAAAATTTGTAATTTTAGTGTCCAGATGAACGAGTAATATATAAAAAACCACTTGTATTTAAAATTGGCATTTCAAAATTTCAATTATTTTTATTCTTATTTTGTATGAATTTATAATTTCATTAAATGTTTTAACATACTATTTTATTTATTATTATTAAATACTATTATCAATATTCATGTAAAATTTTGGGGATTATTTTAGTTCAATTTTTCTTGGGGATAAATCTATTATTGTATTAATTTAGAACAATATATTAAAAAATCATTTGGAATTGTAATTTTTTTGAGAAACGGTGCTTAGACTGGGAATTGTATAGTTTAAAAATTTCAAAGATATGTATTTGAACATATATAAAGGATTTGGATGTGTAATGAGTAGTCAATTGGATGTTAGGTCTTTGTTGGGTGAACAAATGTTGCCTGAGACATTTCCCTATCAGAAGTGGGAAGAAAAACGCATGCTTCTATCGGAGTGGCATTCTAGAAAATAGTGGGAGGTTTGTGGATCTTATGTGGGGATCATGAATTTTTTTATTATCATATAGTGGCACCTAGTAGTTCTAAATCAAAAAAAATACGTATGTTTAAATGGCCATTATGTTTTTTTTATGATCGGATTGCTTGAGGGGAGATGCATATCTAAACGGGGGAGAAAAAAGACATAGGCACGATGTTTTGGGTGAATGTGGTGGTGCATGGGTTGATAATTTTTTTGTCTACGTATTTCACCTTATGAAAATAACTATGGAGTCAATGGTTTAGTAGATTTCATAATTCCTCAACAGAGGGAATTTATCTAAGATACTAATGTTTTGGGACAATTAGTTAAAATACCCAGGTGTCCAGGAATTTCAGTGAGTATAGGGGTGATATTGATGTATTTTAACCTCATTAGAGACCCACATGTGGTGGAATAAACAATGATTTGGGATATATCATGGTGTCCAACTATTGTGGGAAAATGGGTGGTCAAAACATCATCCCTTACACCGTGGTGTACATATTATGGGGATTTTTCTCACCTAAAACATTGGGGCCAACATGTTTCTATTATAGGAAATGGTAGGAAAACTATAGTGTAGGGTATTACAAGGAATTATTATTTTAAAATTAAAATAGTTGCATTTGAACCTTCATCCCACTAATTTTGTGTCCCTCTCCCAACTTTTTGTTTACCCATGTGTAATAGTTGTGTCCTTCTCCATTAAATTAACTTTTATTTCACTAGTTTTTTGTTATTTTATTCTTACTTTATATTTATTTTTATTCTCATTTTTATTTATATTTTCCATGGTATATCATTTATTTTGGGTGATTTTTTTGGTTTATGGGTGATTCCACCAGATCATAGTGGAATAATTCTGATATGATAGGCCCTTCATGTAGAATTTCTAGAAGTAATTTTGAGATCACTAACACTTGTTGACACATTCTATTTCAGTAGATAATCATTTTGGGTTACAATTACTCAATTCTTTCTCCTAAAAAATTAATTGACGGTTATTCAGGTGTTTTTAGGGGTATTTATGGAAATAGAATCAGATGTACTCCACAATCCTTCTATGAGTTTTTGGAAACTTTTTTGGTGAAAAAAATTCTCCAAGTGTGTTTTAGGCACTGATTTGTGTGGAATTTATTTTTTAAATTATAATTATTATAAATAAATGATATAATTGGTTTGAAATTATTTATAATAAATTGGAATGTTTTGATGAGATACCGGTCCCCATGACGATGGTTGATGGTTTGTTAGACATGGACTTTATTGGGTGAGATTTTATAATATCCATTAAAATGAAATAACTCTATAATCAGGGTAGTTGGTCCTTTAATAATTCCCTTTGATACGATGCATTTTTATTTTTCCAAGTGATATGTGTTTTCACCAATGTGATTGATTTACCTTTTGATTAAATATATTTTCATATTTTAAAAATTATATTGGACTAAACAATGTTCTAAGGAAAATTATAGAAACTTGATTACTAGCATGATTCATTATTCGCTGATGGATGAGGTCTTGATTATAAATTCATTCCATGGGAGACTTGGTCATAGTGGGTATAATTAAAAAATTTGATTGTATCATAGTGGACTTTTTTTAGGATCTTTAAGAATCACCTTATTGGGGTGTGTGTTAGATAGGAATGATTGGCCATTATTGGATTTGAAAGAATTGGGATATTCATTAGATCCTTCAAGATGAATTAGATGAGCTAGGGGAAAGTGTTACTCTCCCCCTGAGATGTGATCACTAGTGTGGCTATATTCTTTAAATGCTTATGGACATATTGGGTGTGATTACTGATCTTGGGTGTCTTTAGATGTGTATGGGTTTTATACAATATACCTTGTTTGAATATGATAGTGAGGTTAATGAGGTTATGATATAATTATGAAAACATCTAGATATTCATTTTCCTTGGAGTGATAGGGGATGAACTGAGTGTCAATATGGGACATAGATTACCCCGAAGGGGGCCTAGTTATATATTAACCCATGGATGATTTGATATATATATATATATATGGGTATAGATGATTATGGGTTTCACCTTAGAAGCTAATTAGTTTTTGTATGCCTAATATGGTTGAAGTGACATTGATATCTTATAATATTGATAGGTCAATTTCTATTATGTGAAGAGGATCTGGGAGAATTTCCAAAATGTGTTATTTTTTGTGATGATATATTATAGGTGGGATTCAATACCATTTATATTCTCAATCGAATCCATAGGTTTAGCCTACAAGTAATTTTACATTGATCCAGATACTGTTAGATGTCAAAGAGATGATCACTTGTATCTAGTTGATGAGACTGATTTTGTATGAATAATTATTATAATCCCCTTGGATTTAGTTCATACCTATATGGGATTCCCATCAGGCCTATATTGAAAAATTGAACCCATTTTGGATTTCGTTGGATCCTACAACTTGGATTTACTTATATGGCTAGTGGTAAAACTGGATATCATGTGGTCATCCCCTAGGAATTAATTGGATTCATCCTACCTAGTTAATTACCTTGATTAAGACTTATAGATTCGATCATTTGTTCCTAATACCATTGGGTTGAATTTGGATATTTCCATGTATCAAGTTTTTTCAGCTACTACTATATGGTCTTTAGTTTGGTTACATGCTGAAAAGGTTATGTGAAATTATTAGATACTCTCTAACACTGGTCAAAACAAGTATATTCAACTCAAGTGTCACATTAAAAACTATGGATTGATATTTATTCTTTATTTATACTTGATTACTATATTTTTATTCATAGTATATAACATTTGAATGTATAGTATTTAATTGTAATATTTGGTTTCTCTTTATTGGTTCCATTAGAAGTTATAATCACACTCTAATCAGGTGACAATAGTAACTTACTACCTAATTTGTGTTAAGTTATCATAGGATTGGGTTATATAGAGTCCCTTTGTAGCATGATTGAGTGTGATAACAAGAATGTACTTGGAGGCTGAGTTGAGGAATGACTTGAGTAAATAGTATATACTACATTATTTTTTTATCCTATTTTAATTCATTAAATGATTGGCCCAAGGGTTTATTAATCATTATATACTGAAATGATCATGAGTATGTGTGATTAATGCTTATGAATTCTATTTTGATATAACACGTTCTTGTGATTAATTTTATCAATGACTCGGATAGATTTATTTTTTATTTAAAATGTTTTGATATTTCTATTGTTATATCTATACTTATATGGCGGGTATTTTATACCAACTATAACAACATATACACCCATTTTTCAATGTTTTATTTTGTCATATGGGTAGGTGTTCATGGGATTTTGTGGTGAATAAATCTTGTGCACCAATGCTTCACCTTTGACTTGGGAGACAAAAAAGATATATCATAGAATACTTTTATTTTATCATACTATTTGGGATTTGGTAGAAATGAATTAGGGACATGTCTGCTATTCTAATAAATGTCATACTTGTGCATCATGGACATCATTTTGAATTAAAAGTCAAGGTTACCATTGTATGGGATCATTTATCTTGGATTTATGTTTTATTATTTTATGATTTCACTGGTCTTGGAACACATATGTTTTTGGATTATAAATTATAATGATTTTTGTATCTTTTCCTGGTGTAAGATGGTTGTTGTTTATGCATAATATTTGGAATATAGGATTCGAAGGACATGCATATTCTTATGTGTGATCGATATCATTAATCATATGGGTTTTACTCTTTAATGTGTCAGAAACAACATATATTTTGTTTTCTGATATTAATCAGTGATGGAATTATACATAGATAAACCATAGTATATTTCTTCTAATGACAGGTTATATAGACTCTATTGAGTAATTCTCTCTAATAACGACAAAATAGACCCTCTTGAATGAGGTGTATAATGACCCTTATTTGGTCGATAAATAATTTGATTAATTTTAATGAATCACCTTGTAGTTTATTTTAGTACTGGTTATAAAATTAAATAGGTTTGGTAATTTAATGTTTTAATAGAAACCTATATTGTATTTTTTATATATCTTCTTGGTGGAATTATACATAACTAAAACATAAAATTTTGATTACTTTGCATACATCACCCTACAGTGTTGTAACTATATACAATGACTCATCTTTAAAAATTATATATTCTAGTTTATTTAAACTTGAAATCAAATTCATTCATTCCCAAAGATTTTTTGGGTTTTGAGTTTTGAAAAATTAGCTAAAAAATAATAAATAACAAAAACCATTAATTACCAAGTGGGAACTTCTGACTTGTATCCATTTTTTCATAATAAAATAATTTTAAAATAAATCATGATTTAAATTCATGATAAATATTCATAACATTCAAATTGAATTCTTCCATTATGTTACACATCCTTTAATCCATTGAATTTTTTTTCAAAATATTGTATGAGCTAAAAATGATTATTAACTGAGATAAAAAGAAGATGTCCAGTAGTCCAATGAAAAAAAGAAAACCCATTTATTGGTTACATTTACCTTTATTTTTTTAGAGTATAATAAGACATTTCCACTTGAGAAAAACATGATTTTTCTTTTCTAAAATAAAACATTTAAAACCCAATGAATGAAAATAAAAAAACATTTTTTGAAACATAATGAATCATAATTATTTCCCATTTTAAATCCATTTAAAAAATAACTGGTGCCTGATATAATCCATAGAATAAAACCTATGATAACTCCCTCCTTCATGTATTAATAAAAAAGGTACATTTCCTAATGCAATGGAGTTCTTTTTCGGTGCACCCATCCTATAATCTATATCAAGCTCAATAAGTGATATCTAGGAACACCAATTATATAAGATTTATTAGGCTCATCTATGAGATATAATACGGTTCAAACCATTGTATATAATATATCAAGACCAATCATTTCTCATAAAATTATAATTTACAATACCAATAATAAAACATTTTATTGTTACACTTTTTCATATTAAAACATTTAGAAAACTCTGTTAAAATCATTTAGAAAACACTTTTAGATATCAAACAACAAGTTTTTGTATACAAAGCCCATTTTTAATTCCAAATTACCAAGTGAAATATAAATATTATTATTTTTGAATAAAACATGAAATCATGTAATGTTATATAAACTTATAGTAATGGTTACGGTATTAGGAAATGTCATTGTTACCTAATATGTTATAATATAACATTCCTTTGTCATTTGTAAAGAAAGGAAAAATCCTGAAAAAAATATTATTTTTAAAAATACATCAAAATATAAAAACATTTCATTATAGAACTATTTTATTCCTAATTAAGTAATTTTAAAATCATGGACATTGAAAAAAATGACACTGATAAGGTCAACACTATATGTTTTTTAAAAGAAAATCCATCAACACTTTTGAAAAATTTGAAGTATAATACCAATGAAATAATAACAGAAAGAAAAATTTATGTATCATTAATATATATAAATTCCTAATATAACATGTCAAATGGGGCTATATATATACCTTATAAAATAAAAGTACTTTGTAACATTATAATATTCAACAATGAAATGTAATTGAGAAGATGCCCATTACCTTGAGTCCGACTCATCACATATGTTATTTATCCTCTAGAAAAATAAAAGTATGTTAATTATTTGTTTCATGACAACAAAAATTTCATTTTTATTATTAGTTTTATTTTATATCTTACCATTCTATAGAAAATTACATAATCATTTATGTTCACTTCGGATGTTTTGGAAATATTCACCTAACATGTCAAAAATAACATTGGTTGGAAGACTACAAATAAAGTGGTCACTATTTAAACATATAAACAATAATAATAATGTAGTAACTATAATTTTATAAATTAATAATTATTTTTAAACTAATGAAGAATGGTGATTATGATAAATGAACTGCAATATGATCATAGAGATAATGGGTTGTACTTGCGCATGAGTAACATATCAACTTATCAATCATAATCATGGAATGAAATTAAATATTTATTTTAAAATGTGACCATAATATCATAGTTATCATATTATTTAATTATAAATACTTATATATAATTCCCATGATATTTGGTGTTGAAAAATAATCACATCGCTTTGTAGAGGGGTCATCCCACACATACACATAAATGACATAATAATTTTCATTAAGAGAAAAGTTAAGATATAACCTGATATATTAACATTTTAGAATGATAAATAAATAATAATTTTCATATAACTTTCATATATATCACATATACTAATTTAATATATTCTTATTTCTTTTCTTGGAAAGTGATATGGGAAAAAGAATAACATCACATCATGTGGTGGTAGTTCACAGTACACATGAGTGACGTTATCATATCTCCTGTAGAATGAAAAATAATAAGATATATGTGATATAATAATTAAATATGTAAAATAATGTTAAAAATTACATATATATAATTTAAATCCTTTTTATAACATGCCATGGGAGGTGGTGATAAGAAGTGAATCAAATCGGTTTTGGATATAGTAGTATGCCATACACCTGAATGGTGATTTCAGTTTGTATTTAATGTCAATGGATGTGAATTTTGGTTATTAAATTAAAATAATAAAATATATGTATATGGTATATACTTTTGTTATAATATCATCATAAATCATGGATATTTGAAGGAGCTGTGAAGATAAATAAAACAAAATCTCTATATTAAGCATGATACATATTCTTCGAACAACATTTATATCATAGCACTAAAATCCATTATATGATGGAATTAATATAAAAAAATATCTATATTTTAGTTATGGTTGTAAGGATGTTGTTTGGGTATTTACTAGAAAATCCAATGTAATTTTAAGGTTTTATGTGGAGGGTATATAAGGTAGCCTTTTATAATTGTGGTGAGTAGCACCCTTATAATATTTGAAAAAGAAAAATGTGTAAACATGTTTTTTAAACTAAAAAATTATAATAAATATATAATTATAGATCCCTATAAATTATAATATAAAAATATTTCCACCAAATATATTTTTGATATTTGTTTACTTCACTTTAAACGTTATCTTTTTTTGTTTAACCCTCAGTAAATACGTCTTTCCCTAAATAGAGGTGTGTTTTTTTAGTTTTATATATTAATCATGAAAAAATTTAATTTAATATTATAAGATAATATAAATTATAATTTTTAGAAATATTTATTTTGTTTTATTATATTAAATATATATAATTTATAGAATTTATTTTAAATTTAAACCCGCAGATGTGACGAAAAATGTTGTTTTCAGGAAGTGAATTTTTCAATAAAAAAATGATTTTATATTAAATATATGTCATGTAATAATAATTTTAAGAATTTAAATTAATATTTATTTATATTTAATAAATAAATTAAACTTAAATAATTCCTTATAAGGGTTTTTTGATAATTAAAATTGAGAATCATTATTCTCTATAAAACAATTTTCAGAAAAAACCCCATTTTTTTAAAAAAAATTCTTATATTAAAACAAAATATAGAGTTGTTTCATAGGATATAAAGTGAATTAAATAAAAAATATTAATTATTATGTTACATTAAGACATATTAATAAATGTCATTCAATTTACGTAATTTATCAAAAAGAAATTATATTCTTATAAAAATTGTTACTTTCACTTTTCGTCGAAAAATCAATATTTTCAAAAAAAATCCTAATATTTTACCCAAATTTATATTTTATATGATGATTAAAAATATTTTACTAACCTTTTTATATTCATATACTATAAATTATAAATTAAAATTATAAATAAAACCATTTAATAAAAATGTTTAATAAACACTATTTCATTTTTGTTATAAAAATTTAACAATATTTTTATAATGAATATAGTCATCTCATTTATATTTGAAAATGTGAAAATAGATTAGTATATCATTCCATGGGTTTTCAAATTCTTCCACCATTTTTATTTTTAATCATATCAATTATAATTTGTTATTAAATAAGTGGGTATATCATTCCCTCATATAATTTTTAGATTAAAAAGTTGGTTCTTCAAACACATGGATTTTCCATAAAACTTTAACACTATTAAACACATTATTCTACAAAAATTTCTATATAATGTTAGGAATATGAAATTTATATTCCTCATTATAATTATTCCCTTCCAACAGAACTACTCCAAAGATCAAAAAAAGAGTTTATTTTTTCACATAGTTTATTAATAGTGAAACATGAAAAACATTGTATACATGAGTTAAACTATTGGGAAGATCTTCACAGTCATAATTTTATCCAAATTTATCAAGGATTTAATATGGAATAATGAACCATGGATATAAATTTTCATTTCTTCCAAAATATATTTCACTTTTATATAGAGATAATTCAAAAAAACATGAGCACCTACCTCAAAATAAGTGTCATTCCTCTAGTCATGTTATTATTGTTATCCCTTCATTAAGAAATACTCCTATGTCTTGAATGAATTATACCTTATCAGACATTTCCTCTACCAACTCTATCCCCACCAACCTCCCTTTTCATCGTTCATCAAAAAAATGGTGCCGGAAACCACCTTCCATATAATGCCTCAAATGTTTCCCATATATATACTAGAATGAAAACTATTATTATGTGAAAAATAAACCAAATAAATGTTTTGATCCCAAATTCTCTGGTAATCCCTTTAAGTAGAAAAAATCATATCTTTCAGGTTCATAATTTTTCACTTAGAATGACCAACATTTTGAGAATGAAACGCTACACCGAAATTTATTTCAGTACCCAATCACTTTTTAGGGCCTTTTTAGAAATTAGATGGAAATCTAGGATCACAATCAAAAACAATATATAATGGAAATCTATTTAAACTAACTATATCCTTTAGATATGGTTAATAAATATAATCTAAATACATTGTATCATGAATTGGTAGTAATGTGAAATATTTTTTAATCAATCAAGAATAACCCAAATAGAATTGTTACTTATAGACATATTTGAAAATCACACCACTAAATCCACTAATATATTTTCCCATTTCCATTATTGCATTGGAAATGGTTTAATCATTCCCTTCGGTAATTGTTATTTTTTTAACCTGCTGACAAGTCAACCATTTCATGGAAAATACAAAAATATCTCTTTCTACACCTTCCCACCAATAATAATCTTGATGTTATCAGTATATCATAGTTCTTGTAGGATGAATTAAAATAGAGAACTATATCCTTTAACCAATAACTCTCTCTTTAACTAGAAGTCACTATGCACCCATAATTTCATTCCAAATCAAGAAACACATTTTTCATAATCATTAATCTTCGTAAATATTACATTTTTAATGGATTAATCCTTTTCCTATAATGGATGATCCCCCTTATCATCATTCAAAATTAGCTTTGAAAAAGTTGACTACACTGAATCCAGAATCAAAATAGAGGAGGTTCATGCATACATAACCTCTATGCCTAATTTCATCAAATCATTAATCTAGGGTCATATACCAAACATAACATGGTTAATGAAGTATTATTTTTCTTATTCAAAGAATCATCCACTTTGTTTCTTTTCTAGTATAGCAATCAATCATATAAATATAATTTGTGATCAGTTTTTTCCATCTTTTACTCTTTATGTTTAACTATTTCTATTTAAAAATATACTTCAAACATTCATGATAATTATATATTGCATACTTTATTTCATACAGATGACACCTAAAAAATATTAAATCTTAAAATAGAGTAAATAATTCTAATTTATGAACAAGACAACTTAATAAACAATGTTTCAGTTTCTGTGAAAAATAAAAAATCAACTAATCATTTTTCATGGAAAGAAAACCATGTTCTATGAAAGAACCATTACTGTAATGAAAATCTCACATTTTTAAAATGGAATGACTAACACTATAGAATTATCCAATATTTATTCCAATTCCATAAAATAATCATCACACTTGTTTAAAAAGATAAATATAAACCATTTCCGAGTTAACATATCAGCGGGATACAAAACCAAGAAAATTTTTCAATAACCAATCTTAAGTAACATGGTAATTCATGAAAAATAATAATATATAATATATATGTACTTATTTTACATTATTCAACAACATTTTCTTCAGTAGGGTCCTCAATTATGCCATATTTAGAAATTATATTCCCAA
The DNA here is from genome assembly GCA_963277665.1 of Viscum album. Taxonomy (NCBI): domain Eukaryota; kingdom Viridiplantae; phylum Streptophyta; class Magnoliopsida; order Santalales; family Viscaceae; genus Viscum; species Viscum album. The sequence goes on along the minus strand of OY728159.1, from coordinate 675,772,822 downwards.
GGAAATAAATTTTTGGACACAAAATTCCACCCTTAATAAATATTCCATATTGTTTATTTACGGTTTGTAAAACATTATTTATGTGTATCTAATTTTACAGCTGACATTTACAATACACCCAAATATCTTCAATAAACACAACCACAAACATATGAATAAATGTAGGATAAACTATTAATAAGGTCAATAAATATGGTAGGAGAATTAGATAAACCAAAGGGAATGACCACAAACTAATAATTCCTATATCTAGACTGAAATGTAGTCCCTGAAATATTTGACTTATTTAGACTCATCTAAGAGTATGTTGACATGAGATCAATCTTTGGAAAATACTCCACTCCCTATATTTGAAAGAAAAATCATTAATTTGAGTGAAATTATACATGTTCTTAATAGTGTTGTTGTTGAGGGATAAAAAAATAGTAAAAATCCTCATTGAATCATAATTATTTTTTTAAAAAAGGAGATAAGCACGGTAAAGTGCTAAGTCGAATGAATCCTTTATGTAAAAACTCTGATAATTAATTTTTCATTTATAAAATTTCTACTTGGGCAATTAGAAAAGAGGGATTTGAAATATGATTCAAATTAATATTTAATTCTACAGTAAATTCAACCATGAAGTCGAAAATAATATTATGAAAATCATCATGAATAATATCAATAAATTCATTAACTACATGGTTGTCACTAATCTGAATAGTTTATTTATTCTCAACAACCTATGTTATAAAACATTCACTACCATATAAAATAAATTTATCAGCTACATGGTATGTTACCAAATTTATTTGATCACTTACTTATACATTGTTTTCTCTATAGTCTATCTTTTTTATGATAAATAGAAATACAATCTATACAAAAATTTATATCAAACTAAACCATGGGTAGTGAAAGACACATTATATGGAAGGTTTTCCCACTAATAACAATAGGAAGTATAACAAACCATACATTTAAAATAGAATTTTCCTTCTTATAATTAGGTTTTATGGCATAAAAAATAAATTTCATAGAATGATCTGTAGAAAAACATCATTAAAAATAAATAATCAAATAAGTAATATTTATAGAAATTAAGAAACCTATACTGATTGAATAATGACACAAACTTTAGAATAGTATTGTGACTATTAGGAATAGTAAATCGGTCAATAGAATAGAAACCTCATCTACGAAATTATAAATTAAATTTTAGTATCTTATAAATTAAAATATTATATATTTGTATCTTGGTATAAGTTAATATATATTTTATGAATGATAAATTATGTTTTGGTATTTTTATAAGTCATAGATATTTATATTAAATTATACAATTAATATAATGATTTTAGGTAAAATTTATTTTCATTAAATTTATACATAAATTAATATCTTGATGTCTTCTGATTATAAGATAATTTTAGGAGACCATAATCAATTTTTCAAAGTTTTATAAAATCAGATATAATTTCAAAATTGGTATTTTTTTAATAAATTATGAATATAATTAAAAAATTTATTTCTCAAATTTAGAAAATTATTTTCATAAAATAGAGATAATTTCTTAATTCTACACATCAAAAAGTTGTTATAATGAGTTTTTTTGTATTTTTTAAAAATAGTTTAATTTTTGTGAATAGTGAAATATCGTAATTTATTGTATATATACATTATATGTTAAATACAATATACCTCAAGTAGTGGATGATGTAATAACTATAATATAAAACTCCCATTAATTATTCTAATATATTAAGTGACAATTATCAAACTATTCATAATCTTTAACCCAAATAAAAAAATATTTAATAAAATAATGAGATAACACTCTTCTCCTCCCCTATAAATACCACCTCCAACCACCTTATCTACTCACACTTTAAAATATCGGATACCTATCCAAATTCTACCACAATAACTTCGAAATCCCGTTCCACACATCCATGAGTGGTGATCCTCAATAAAATTAAAAATCCAGGTTCGTTAAAGAGGTTTTCAAAGTGGAGAATTCAAAATGAAAAATCCTCTTTCTTTTTCATTTATTTTCTTTTAATTTATTTTTATTTTCTTATTATCTCCTCACTTACTCTATCCAAATGAGCATGATAAATCTACTATAATTTTAATATTATAATAATATAATTAAAATGGATAATCTATCATCAATCTCCATTCTATCTTTCTTTTATTCTAAATATGAAATCATCAACTGTGATGTGTTAATTTACTAATGTCATCGATGATGCATTTTATATTACATTAACAGCTTCACGGATATTCATAAAAACACAATAATGTTTGGTATATACATTAAAATTTATTTAATAAACCTTTTTTTGTTTTATATCTAACTTATATAAATAATGATAATTAATGGAACAAAAATAGATTGTGATGTTCTAAAAACTGCCAAAAAATCATATGATTATCAACAACCATTTATCTAATAGTTAATTCTAATAACATTTAATCAACTAATATATATATATATATATATATATTACCATTTAATCCACTATATTTATGTTAGTAATACATAATTTCAATTCTATAGATTTATACTCATTCTACATATACATCTATACTCATATTCAAGTGAGAAAATCATGAAAACCAATAAAATGAACACTCTCGAATAACGGAATTGAACTTTATAAATCATCTATAAGGATATAAATGCAATTAATATATTTATAAAAAATCAAATACATTTATAAGAGGGAAATTAATTTTTATTTAATGTATTTATTTTTATTATTAATTATATTAATGTAAAGAAATCATTTAGAAAAAATGTCATGGGATTCTGAAACATAGATTCATTTCATTAGGTTATTACTCTTTTATGACACATTTTATTGTGGACATTATTTTAATATCCATAAAATATAATTTATTAGTTTTTACCTTTTCTTTTATGGGAAATACATTTTTACAGCTTAACGAATGCGAAGATTTTTCAAAAAGAACTCTTATTTCTAAAAAACTCATCATTTACGTCTCTGGATATTGTTTCTTCCACAATTGATATTGATTATTATTATACCAATTATGTTATTACCTCTTTATATTGGTAAACTTAAAGCTTATTAATGAATTTATGATTTATTAAATTAAACCCATTTCTTTCAAGGGGTTATTTTATGCCCAAAATTGATATACTTTCTAGGTGGCATTCATGATTATGTAAATGTTATGAATTGATTGGTGCACCTGGAATTATATAGAACATATAAAGGTTATAATGTGATGGGTGTGCTTGGAATTAAATATAACTCTAGTGTGTTGAGTGATGTTATGAATGTCATGAGATAAAGTGTAGTGCGTGTGAACATTATGATAGCATTGTCCACAATATGAGGGGTAACTGACGACTAAGACATCATGATTTATTTTTAGGCACTTCCATATTCCACAACTTTATATATTTCATCCACAATTTATTATTTTGATTATTCCATGATTATTTTTTGATGATGACTATTATTATTCTCACACATGATTCATATAACTTATTTGTCCTCTTATTGGGATTTCAACTCACCAATTTCATTGAATTATATCATTACGTGATTAATAGTACTAAAGAGAACACAAGGGCCAATATGAAGATGGAGAAGAAGGAATTATATAATTTTTTTTGTTTTATTTTTTAAATGTTTTGTATGGTCTTAATTTTCCAAAGACTAAAAAATATTAGATCTTAGATGTGTAACACTTTATGTTTTTTATCTATAAAATGATGTAATAATCTTGTATGAAAAGTATGATATCTATAGTTGCTATCACTGAAAGGTTTAATTAATTTTGAAATAATGATTATAAAACCTTAGTGAAAATCATTAGTATGAGACTAAGTATATGTAATCTCCCAAAACTATTTTCTAAACAATGGTATCCCATAATATATTCCATTAGAGATACTTTTTAGAGAATAAATTAGTCATTAGTAGTCCACTAGTAATTTTTTCAAACCATTTTTATTTTATAAAATGGTGGGAACCAGGGGAAAACAGTCCAACATCCCATGTGAGGGACAATACAGTAATTACAAAAAGGTGATCCCCAATACCTTGGGAGGTGGTGTTAAAAAATTCATATAAATTATACCCCAACTGTCTTAGCCTATGAATAATAACATGAACAATGTTAAGCATCCTCCTTAGCCTAAGAGGAAAAAACTTTCAATCGTGTATTTTATGTGCCAATGACCACTAGAGTTTTATGGATCTTTATATCCACTATTTGTGTAATAGTAGTTTAACTCAATGGGGATGATATTTTTTTACTTTTATCTTCTATGATGGATAATGTGACAGTGGTAGTCTATCATATAGAGTGCGAGGTCAACCAATAGTGGACGTTGATTAAGAACACTAAGACAATGGAAGGAATTGAAGATATGGAGTGGTTAGACCTTAATATAATGTTTCTTAATAATTATTTCCCTAAAACTATTCATACAAAGATAGATATAGAATTCATAAAGGTCATGAAATTTGAAGGTAAACCTTTCATGTCTTAAAAAGATAATTTTAAACGGCTTGAACGTTACGATATGTGTTTTTTTCAATAATGATATAAAAATTAATAGATTTTGTAGTGGTTTAGAAACACAACTTCTAAAGGATATAGAAATTTTAGACATTGGGAGTTATGAAGAAGTAGTCTGATGTGATCTTGATGTTGATAAATATTTTGGATAATGATCCCACATCTATGGTGATAAGAAATTAATGATTGGAATTCCATATTGGGGATCTAATGAGAAAGGTGGAAAGAAATAACAACCACTCTCATATAAAAAATGTGGGAAAATTCATCATCAGAACAATATTAAAGTGATTGTGAATTTAATAAATGTGGGATATAAGTTCACCAATCTCATTAATTTCATAGAGACATAAATAAGTTATCTGTTGTGTTAGATGAAAGGATATAACTGCCCATTATTCAATACATCAACTATAGGGAGAAAGGTCACAATGAAAGCCAGTTCACTAAGCCTCAATTACTCAATGGTAATCTATGTGATTTACCATAAAATCAAAAGGTGCAATTGAAGGCTTTTTCTGTAACTAAATCTAATGTTGAGTAATAAAATTATTTCATACAAGGAATTCTACATATTAAATAAATAATGGAAAAATTATTTATTTGATTATGGTTCAATGCATTCCTTTATATATTGAATGTTTTCTAAAACTATTAAATCATATCCTCGAATCCATGGAGTAGAGATATCCATAAAAATAAGTATTGGTGTGATTATTGCAACCAAAGTGTTGGACTCTTCTAATGTTGGTGTATGTTGGATGATTCTCCTAGAAAATATTATGATACTTCTTTTTGTAGAATTCGATGCTATATTAGGGTTAGTTTGGATATAATTATATATACAACACATCACCATTCTGGAAAAGGGAATATAATTTTATATTTCAAACCATCCCATGCTCCTCTACAAATCCAAGGAAGATCTTGAATCTACTTTTTAAAATGCATTAATGGTGTGGTGTTTGATTCCCCATGAAGAATCATACCTCACTCAAATTGTTATGTCAAAGGAAGGTATAATCCTTGAAAAAATTCAAATTATGAATGAATACTCTGATATATTTCCCAAAGAGTTTCCCAAAATTCTATCAGATCAGGAGGTTGGGTTCTCAATAGTACTCATACATTGAGATTCTTCTATTTAAAAATTCCCCTACAGGATGGCCCTGATTGAACTGGATGAGTTAAAGAAGGAGTTACAAGACCATTTGTACAATGTTTTCATATGACCAAGTGTATCCCCTTGGGTTATAATAGTTCTCCTTTTCAAGAGGAAGAATGAATCAATATAGCTACGTTTCAATTATAGAAAACTCTATAAGATAAGTATAAAGATAAAGTATCATCTTCCAAGGAATGATGACTTGTTTGATTAGCTCTGGGGAGCTCCTTACATTTCAAAGGTGGATCTTAATTCTGGGTATCATTAGATAAAGGTTATTAATGATGACATTCAAAATACTAACTTCCTAAAAAGGTATGGTAACTATGAGATTCTAGTTATGAAAATTGGACTTACTAATTCCCATATAATCTTTATGATTTTTATGAATAGAGTTTTGAAATATTACCTGATTTTTTGGGAGTTTTTATCGAATATATTCTCTTCTAATCCAAGAGTAAGAAGGAACATAAAGAACATCTATGTATTGGGGTAGCGACTATAAAGAATGATAAACTATACATAATTTTTAGAAATTTTGAATTTTAGATGAAGTAAGTCACATTCTAGGGACACATGATCATAAGTTAGGGAATTTCTATAGTCCCATAAAAAATGAATCCAATTGAGGAATGGCCCAGACCCTCTAGTGTCATGGGAATCGGTAGTTTTATTGTATTATCTAGGTATTACCAATGTTTTTGTGAGAAATATATAAAGATTGTATAGACTAGTAACAATGTTAACAAGGAAGGGGTAAAGTATTTTTGGGTGAATGAATGTGAGGAAATGATTAAGGAGCTAAAGAAGAGGTTAATCACAACACTTAAACTCACATTACTAAAAAGTGGATAATGTTATGTGATATACAGTGATTCTAAAAAGAAATTATTGGGTTGTGTACTCATGAAAAATTATAATGTGATAGAATATTTCTCGTAGCATTTGAATTTACATTAGTAGAACTAACTGATCACGATTTAGAGCTAAAAGCAATTATTTTTCAAATGAAAATCTTGTGGCACTACCACTATGTTGAGAAGTGTGAAAAATATACCAATCTTAAGATCCTAAAGTCTATATTCACCCAACACAAGTTCAACATGCATTAATGGAGATTGTTATAGTTAATCATGAACTATGGTCACTTTATACAGTAACATTCGAGAAAGAAAATCATGGTAGATGATTCTCTTAGCAGAAAAAAACCTACTACTCTATCCATGTTGTAGATTGAAAAAGACCCTATCTTCCCAGATATGCAAAGGACATATTTGAAAATCATAAATTAAGGGAATATGACCAAATGTTCCAAAATTATTTCCCAACCATATATGCAAGATAAGATTATGGAGGCACAAAAGGAGAATATGGAGCTTTAAAAATGGTGGAAGCAGTAAAGGAAGGGAAGTTATAAGAGTTTGATATCGATGATGATGGTGTGATTCAATTTGGAACTAGGATTCTGGTGACTTAATCACCCAATATAAAGAAATAGGTATTGAATAAAGCACATAGCTCAACATTCTATATCCATAATAGGAGTACAAAGATGTACCGTGATCTTAGAGAACAATTCTTGCGGGATATCATGAAGAATGAGATTGCAAAGTATATCTAAAGTTGCATGATATGTCAGTAAGTTAAATTAGAGTCACATAAGTACAATGAAATGATGAAAAACCTATATATACCGATGTGGAAATGGTAGAATATCAATGTGTACAAATTCACTAGTCTCCTGAAGACATCCAATGGAAATAATGCGATATTGGTTGTAGTGGACTGACTCAGCAAGACTTCCCACTTTATTGTTATTTGGGAATATCTATCACTTGTACAATATGCCATGATATATGGGAAAGAAGTGGTGAGGTTGCATGGGGTTCCAATTTCGATCATCTACTATCATGATCCATGGTTCCCATCCAAATTATATAGGAGTCTTCAATGTAATTTGAGTACTTAATTAAATTTTAGCATGACCTATCACCCTAAAAAAATGGAAAATTTGAATGAACTATATATAGACTCAAAGATATTAGGAGATCCCGATCAATGATATTTATGGTGAGTGGGATCAACATATCCCATTGGTTGAGTTATGATCTAACAAAAACATCAACTCGAGTATTTAGATATATCTATAAGAAGCTCTATATGGATGGTAATGTAGAACTCCAACATGTTGGGATCATGTTGTGGAATGAAAGCTACATGGACCTGATCCTGTGTAAGAGAAGAAAAAGAAGGTTAAATCCATAGAGAAACATATTAAAGCTACTCAGAGTCGGTAAAATATCCATGTTGACAACATTCAAAGTACTTAGAGTTCAACGTTAGAGATAAAGTCTTCCTTCGAGTATCACCATAAGATAGTGTCATGTTGTTTGGAAAGAAAGGGATGCTAAACCCACAGAACATTGTCCCATTTGAGATACATGATGGAATACAAGTCATGGTGTATCATCTTGCACTACCACAAAATATGGCTAAAGTTTATTACTTTTCCACATATTACTCTTCAGGAAGTACATAGGTGACCACTCACATGTACGGAATCTGGAGGGGGCACAAATGGAGAACAACCTCTCATATGAGGAGCATCCAATAATTATTATAGACCAGAGAGATAAGGGTCTACACAACAAGACAACCCACATTGTCAAAGAATTGTTCATGAACCATAATTATGAAGAAATGACTTTGGAACTAGAGGAAGAAATGAAGGTGATGTACCCTCATATGTTTATGCAAAACAAAATTTTGTGGGAAATATTTTAAAAGAGGGGGAAGAATGTAACAACACAAAGTTTTATCAATATAATTTTCCCCCTTATAATCATGTTATATAGTATATAAAATATACATAGAAAATAATTCTCACTAAAATCATTACCCTCATAAATAACGAATGAAATTAGTAATATTTATAGAAATTAAAGAACATATACCAATAGAATAATAACCTGACCATAGGAATAATAATGTGACCATTAGGAATAGTAAATCATCTAATAGAATAGTATCCCCACCTATTAAATTAAAAAAGTATATTTTCTATCTTATAAGTGAAAATATGATATATTTATATCTAGGTAAAAAGAAATAAATATTTTAGAAATGATAAATTAATTTTCGATATTTTTCCATGTGATAAATATTTATTTACAATTTTATAATTAATATCATCACTCTAATGAAAATTAATTTTCATAAAATCTACATCCAAATAAGTATTTTGATGTATTATTATTATAATATAATTTTATGCATCTGTAATTAGTTTTTAAACATGTCATAAAATCAGTTATAATCTTAAAATTAGTATTTTTTTTGAATATTCTTGATTTTAATTAAAATTAAATTTATCATATTTATTAAATTATATTCATAATATGGATTTCATTTTTTTAGTTTCACATAATGTATAATAGTTACGGTAATTTTTTGGGATTTTTTTTAAATAGTTGAATTTTTAGTGAATAGTTAAATATGACAATTTACGGTATATATACATTATACATTAAAAACACAATTTCATGAGTCATTTATAATGTAATAACGATAATATTGAACAAAATTTCATTATTTTAAAATATATTTAGTGATAATTCCACAAATATTCATAGTCTTCATCTAATATAACAAACTAATGAATAAAATAATGGGAAACACCCCTCTCCTCCTCTATAAATACCACCCCCCCACCACTACTTCAACTAAAACCTTACGAGATTTGATAAATGTCCAAATTCTAACTAGATATCTTCTTAATACCCTTCCCCATGTCCAAGATTTTGTTTTCTCAATAGAATACCAAAACATGTCCCTTATTGAGGTTCTCAAAGAGGATAATTCATGTGGTAAAATCTTATTTCTTTTTCATTAATTTTCTACTTATTTATTTTTTATTTTATTAATCTATAATCACCTACTCTCTAAAAATATGCATGATAACTCTGATATAATTTATATTCTATTATTATATCATGAATTTGGATGATCCATCATCAAAATGATTTCTCTCTCTCTCTCTCATTCTAAAATTGAAATCATCACCCGTGATGTGTCAATTTACTGAAATCATGGATGATGCATTTTTTTCTATTAAAGCCTTCAAGTATGTTCATATAGTCATTATAATTGTTGGTAAATATTGTAACATGTATTTTAAAATATTTTTTATTTTCGGGAACTATGCACAATAATAAATAAAGGAACAAAACGCTTTTGTGATGTTAGAAAAATGACCAAAAATATAATTGATTAACACTAACATTTTATCTAATGATTCATTATCATACAATTTAACCAAATTATATATATATATATAATAACATAAAACATAATATGTTCATTAGTATCATATAATTTCAATTATGTAGAAATATACCCATTCTATATAAACTTCTATACTCGTATTCAAGTGAACGAGTCATGAAAACCTAGAAAATAAAAACTACAGAACGATGAAATTGAACTATAAAAATAATATAAAAGGATATAAATGAACAGAATATAATTATGAAAAACAAAATTCATGTAGAATAATTAATTTATTTGTTAGTTAGTGAATTTAATTAGATTATCTAGTATATTAAATTGAATAAATCATTCATACATAAAGTAAGGGGATTCTCAATCCCAAGTTCAATTCTCTAGGTTATTTATATTTTGTGAAAAATTTCAGCTTGGACATTCTTTTAACATCACTAAAATATAGTTTATTTCTTATTAGCTTTTATTTTCTAGAAAATAATTGGTTATAATCTGATTTTATAAAAAATTCAAGGATTCTCCTAAATAACTCTTCTTTCTCAAAACACATTTTTTACTTCTTTTGAGACGATTTTTCCTCAGTCAAGAATAATGATTAATATACAAATAATTTTATTACCTTTTATATTTGGAACCCATGAGTTTATTCATGAATTTAGGATTTACGAAATGAATCTCATTCTCTTACATGTGTTTTTTAATGCCCAATATTCATATATGTTCTTTGTGGCATGAGTGATTATATAAATGTTATGATATGACGGGTGAACCTGTAATTATATAGTATATTTAAATGTAATGATTTAATGGGTGTACATAGAAATATTTATCACTCTAATGCATTAGTTAATTAGATGAATATCATGAGATAAATTGAAATTTGTGTGATCATGATTCTATATTTGTTCACAACTATGTGTTGTACTTGACCACTAAGACATGATGTATCAGTTTTATGTGCTACCTCATTCCGTGAAATTATATATTTCTTCCTCTTATGGTTATGATTATGATCCATTCTTATGTTATGAGGATGATTATTGTGCTCTCCCATGTTTCATATCCCTTATTCATCCCCTTTGTAGGATTTTAGATCACCCTTTTATTTGATGTATATCCTCGGGTGATTACTTGTACTAATGATAACACATGGTCGAATATGAAGCTAGAGAAGTAGGAATTAAATGTTCCCCTGACGGGTGGATGGGATGGTAAGGTGGATTAGGTAATAGGGCACTGGTCACTGTGTTGAGTTCTCAAACCATATTTTCTTATAGAGTGCACTATAATTTAACCCAAATATTAAGAAGAAATGAAATAAATGTATATGTTTTTTATAACTGTTATGTATGGTCATAATTATTAGAAGACATTAAACCATTGGATCCTAGTTGGGTAACACATTATGTTGTTTATCGTTAAAATTATTTAATAGTCATGTAAGAAAAGTTGAATCAAAATGGGAATATTCTTATAAATGTTGGATTCTTTAATATTATCACCTTGAGTTTTCAACAAAAGTTTTATTTTACTATCATGTGATGATCCATTTTAATTGAAAATTTCTTGGATATGAGTAAATGTGAAGGTAGACAGAAAAATATGGTATTATCATATTTCTAATTAACATGTATAATACCTATCACCAACTCATTTGATGGTCCAAAATCAATTGTAGTAGTAGAAAATTACATTTTTAAACCATTTTCGTTATGACCATGTTGATTTGGATCTTATGTGACTAACATCATACACATGTAAGAACAATGACACAAATCATTGAAACTAAACCATATCACTATTGGATAGATATAGATATCATCATTATATTGTTGTTCAATAATATTTTCTTTACATTCATGAGCCTTGTGAAAAAAACATACATAAAAATATTTATATATCCTATCAAACATTCATTGAAATGTTATTCACCAAACTAGGATATTTTGGTATCTTACTTCTATACTTCTTAGATATTTTACTCTCTGTTTCCAATCACCATTACCTTTTTATACGATTTAAATATCGACTAACATAAGTGTAGGAAAACTACATATCAACTTTATTGGAACATCGAACAATATTATAAGAACTTTTAAATTCATATCTAGAAACATTATATCATAATCTTGTTTTCCACCATGACTAAAATCTATAAATTATACTATTAATGTCCCAAAAAAATCTGACACTTACCTAGTGAATCTTGTGATGTTTTCTTTATACACTTCCACATGATCATTTTTCTTTTACTGAATTTCAAAAAATACCAATCATTATCCAAAAAACCTTAAGGAAATATTTATAAATAAAAATATTCTTAAATATTCCCCTATTTTGTAGAATAAATACTATGTTTCCCTCTAGCATTCATAACAATTGAGAACATTAGATCAGCTATAACATGAAAATGTTAAATGGAAAGATTTTCCATTTGGAATTATTAATACTCCATGACATAAAACATAGTATATATTGAGTTTATCAACCCTTAAACTACCACTAGATCGAAGGATCCTTTGAATTTTTGTGGCTTTGTCTCATAAAGTAGTATACTATTTTTTGTGATCCTCTATGAAATAGATGGCTTCTATTATTCTTTGACACCAGCACTATTTATAAATTTTTTTAGTTGATCTATGACAAAAAAAATTGAATAGTTCCAATTATTACAATTTCAATATGCTTATATGGAAGGATATTATCCGCTTGTTGATTTCCAACTATAACTTCCATGTTTTCTAAATGAAAACCCATTCCAAGTGTATGTTGTTTTGATTAATCAATAATATAATATTAAAATTCTATATATTTTCATCTTCACCATAAGGTAAAATATATATTGGTCCTGTAATTAATATTATCCTAACCTCTAAAGTTGTCTAAACCATTCTATAATACAAAATACAACTACCCAACCTTATGCATTACATGTTATAGTGTCTTTAGATTACAAAGTGCATTAGATAATTTCAATATATATTTTAGGATTATAGATTTATATAATTAATTAAAAAAAGATATATAGAAACCCTAAATTAATAATTGGGCACTACCAATTAGTGTAACACCCCACAAATTCATAGTACGTTTTTCCTTCAAAGTAATTCAATAACTTCCACTGCACGCAACACCGAGTTCTAGCGCACCATGACTTACTAAACTAGTCGTTAAAAAGCGGTTATGAGTAGTATTAACTGAATTTTGAACTGTATATAATCCATAAAATTTTATAATCAAAATTATGAGTTTATTAGACATAATGACAGAACAAATTTATTTTTTTCAGATAAAATAAGTATTTTTCAAAAAATGTAATTTTACCTTCTTTTAATAGAGAACAATTTTTAAATACAATATTTGAAACTTATATATATTAAATTCGAAAAAATAAACATCTTACTTAGAATAAAGACATGAAAATTTAGTTTCAATAAATTTTTAGTGTTTTTCTAATAACTTCCATATTTGGGTGAATAGTGAAAAATGCTATGTTTTAACTGAAAAAAACATTTTTAATCAAAATAATTTATAGTGATAAATTATAAATTTTAATGGTTTTTAAGTAGAAATAAATTATATTTTTGACATTTAATCCAATTATAGTCATTGTACATAATTTCACTTTTAAACTAGACATAAGAAAGTCTCAATCTTTTGATAGTTATTATTTCATAAAAAGGGGCTTTTATTTTGACAACGGTAATTAATTTTAAATTAATTTCTACCAATTCTGTGTTTTTAATTTAAAAAAATGGATTCCTTATTTAGACTCAAGGGTTGTAAATTGTGTAAATAGGTTACTTTTTTTTAGACATTATAACTATTTACTTCAGTAAATATTTTATTTACCATGGTTAAAAGGTTAAATCCAGTAAATAAGGTTACAAAATAATATTATAATAATAATAAATTACCTTAACACTTGTCCTAACCTTATTGGATGAGTCATCGCCGACCATGGGAATCCTTGGATCTATTTTGGGACCCCATGGAGCCACATAGAAGTGATAATGACATTATATATGAAATAATTTAAAGTAGAGACAAAAATAAAAAAAAATCAAATATCTTTTAGTAAAAATAATTTTATATGAAGTTACATAATTGATTTATTCAACTATATATATTCATTAAAACTATAAAAAGACTTAATACCTAAGGATATTTTATTCATAATTTTTGTACATAAAATAAATATATTTATTTATGACACAATGATGATGCAGTATTTTCCTCATTAATGAATGAATCAAATAAATGGTATTATAGATGTTAAAATAAATATAATTTCAAATTTTTTATGCTATACCGTAATTTTATAGGTTAATGTGACATGTTATGATTCATTAGTTGAATTTTTTTGAAGTAATAATGCTTTTATGAATTTATAAAAAAACAAAATACCAAATAGTGTCGAAATTGACATAAAAGTGTTTTTAAAACAAATATTATATTATTAAATGATATTATATTCTTAAAATATAATTTTCTGCAAAAATACATATATAATGATAGGTTTATTATTATAGAAACACTTGGGGTTCTCTTAGAAGTATATAGTAAGTTTATTAACCATATAATATAAAAATACAAAGAGACATGGTAAATGTCAAACTATTTAACTAATAGTTAAATCTAAAAGATACAGTTAATATAGTCACCCAAACCTGTCTAAACCCTTTTGGTTGAGTTGTTTTCGACCCATAACCACCTTATACATTAAATAATCCATTTTTTATCCATTTGAATCCGAAAATGATTTTATTATAAAATACTATTTCTAGCTTTTCCAAAGGTGCCCCTCACCCCTCTTATAAAAGGGCACTCCCCATTCTCTCTAATTCACACCATCAATGCATTTTGGATTGGCCAAAACCTGCCAAAATATCTTATAAACTATCCTACCTTCATATTAAAGGCCTTCCATTAGTCATAAATCCAACCTATAGAGATATTTGGATCAAATCAAAAGGAATAACCCGAAGAAGAGGTAAATATCTCACCATCTCTTTCAAGTTCCTTTCTTCTTCCACTTCCTTTATCATTGTTGTTTCCAGTCTAAAAAAATAACTCCAGTATCATCTATATACTGTGATTTTATTATAAATATTTTACAACCAAATTCATTATTCTATCTATCCTTTGAATGACATGTCACGATATGTGTTTATGTACGGCTTATCGTCTCCACGTCATGATGTAATTTTTATTCAATATATTGTTATTTGAATGGGTATAATAATGATGTGTAATTGATGTAAATAATAAATATAACATGATAATTGTTTTTTATAAATATGATATACCATCCAATTATATATTATTTTAATAACAAAAGAATGATATTGTCACTCGTGCGTACGTACAGATTACCGTCTCCACGAATGTGGTGAGATTCATTCCTCATCATATCCATTTAAGATTAATATTCATTAGATGATTAAAAATAATATTTAAATACTTGATGTTTTATGGATATGAATTAGATACATCCAATCCCTAACAAATATGACTCACATAACAAAGAATATAAATGAAAACGAATCTATTAACACCAGAAACAACGATAATACTATGATATTATTAACAAAGCTATGTTAAAAGATCATATATGATATTATATTAATTTATACTATTATTGTATAATTTTATAACAATTATATCACCATTATTCAGGAGGTTAACCTACCATCGAAAATGGAAAAGTACAAGGTAAATGGTTTTCATCTCACTTCATATTCCCATGACATTCATGCCATATTTCCACTATTACCTTTTGTTTGGTGTATGTACATCCCATAATTGTATTTTTTGTGTAATAAACTTTAATTTATGTGTATTTATATATTAATTTTATGATAATTCTTTCATGAGGTTTATGTTTTGTAATTTACCAAATTGGAAAGTGTTAATTTAACAATCTCTTCATTATCTGAGGATGTTTATACATAATTCTATACTGGGACCCCCTTATCATCCACATCCATGTTTCTTAAAAATTTATTCCAAAACAGTTTTAATATTTACTAGACTATGGGTTGAATTCATTTATACCCTTGTTTCACTTTTTATAAAATGGTTTGAATGGAATCTTTTTGTCATTTTCCAAATAAGGTCCTTTTTATCCTTTTCAAAAAAATTAAGGTATGAATGTTTTTTTACTTATACAGTGGGTGCGGCTTTTTTCCACCGTTATAAAATCGTCGAACCTACCCTTACAAGAAAATAATAATATTTTCATAGTTTATGTTTTATATTATAATTATGTGACTTTTAAATGATTAAAAAAATAGATATTTCTCTCAAATAGTTTCTATTTCATCTATGTGAACATCCTTTGGAAGATTTTATGCTTATTTGATGTTGATTTATTATGATAAAAAACATTCAAATAGATTTTAAGGGTTTGTGATATGTGTGACTCTGGATGTGTTATTTTTATATGATTCATGTTTTATGGATAATGTATTGACATTTCGTATTCTATTTTTAATACGAATGTTTATGTTATGTTTAAAACTGTTCATATGAGGAATGCATTGGACTTAGTAAGTGACGGGTGGAGCCCGATATAGCTCCTTGTTGCATAGGTAGGTCTCATGAGACAAAACTAGTTTCTTGGCAGAAGTCCTTGAAAAAATCTTATTTGTATTTTTGGCACAAGGCCTTGACTATGTGGTTATGATAGTCTGGCATTATGCATTCCATAATTATGAAAGTGGTTATTGATATTGCATGTGATTATTCGACTAGTAGAATGTCCATGTGAATAATTAAATGACATTATTTCATTTTAATTTTTCTATATTATGATTAAGTTCATGTTTAAAAGGCTTTTGTTTTTGTTAAACATTGCTTTAAATGTTTATGCTTATTTGTGAATGTTTCCGCTATATTGTTATCCTTACTGAGTATATGAGCTCACCTCTTTCTATGTTTTATTTTTCCCAGGATGTGAAGAAGTATTTTATAAATGAACTATAGGGACAGTCTGAGGGGATATGAGATTGAAATATAGAGACTATGTTGTTTTATTTTTTCACTTTATCATGTAATGAAAGACTTATGAATGTATCTAGTGTTTCCAAGGCTACTACACTAATCAGTATTTTGAAACATGATATTTTGTGATCATTCCAATGTTATGTAATAATGCACTGACTCTGGGTAACTGGGGTTGGGGAATTACAGTTGATATTAGAAGAATAATAATACAAACCTAGGAAGCTATATTTAGATAAACTCTGAATATATCACAAAGGCCTAAGATTTACTTTGAGGATTAGTATAGAAGAACTTCCTAGAATTTTGGTTTTATAAAGATATTGTGAGTTTTCCTAGAAATACACCCCTGTCTGGATACGAGCAGGTAGAGGTAGCTCTGTCATATATGTACCTAAGGGTAAAACCTGAAAACACCACTTTGATCTAGACTCAAACTAGAACTAGTGCATGACAATGGGCCTTGCTACACTCTTGGTTACAACACTCCCAGGGGATATGCTTAGGATAATTCTCATTTTCTTTACAAACCATTATAAAGGGTTTATGAGTATATACATCCTCAAAGAAAACATTTTTATGATTATGGATTATATCCATAAACTACTCAATTTATCGTAAGTGTTTTACATGTTTGGATTAACGTATTGTGATTCGTAAAATAATCTAGTGTATGCCATTGTATAGAAATGGTTCCCTGTAGAAGGAATGTGGACTCCAGCAATACGTATGATCCAAAGAGTAAGATGGATCATATATTTCACGCTATTAAGCCATAATTTGAAAGGGAAATAGTCTCCCACGTATTCTCAACATAGGAAGAAACAGTATCATGTGATAATGAGATAAGTAAAGAATTCTATGTGTTCTATGGATTTGAAGGGAAGCAATAAAAGAAAAGGATGGAAGAGAGAAATATGGATAAAGGGAACCGGGAAAAACAGAATTGTCCCATATGTGATAAATGTGGGAAGAAACACCCAGGAACATGCATGAAGGGAATGTGAGTTTTTTATAAGTGTGGAGAAAAAGGACACCAAGTACCTGACTGCAAGGGTAAGAAAAAGGTTTCAAATGTACAATGCTTCAACTGCAAGGAGTTGGGACACCACACGATCCAATGTTCAAATCATCAAAGTATGCCTCAAATGATGATATTGGATAACAACAATGTTTTGATACTACCACAGATGACGATGAATGATTAGATTTCTTATGTTATTATTAAATAATAATGTCATTTGAGTGTTATACCAATGATGTACTAGTTGTACTAATTATGAAGTATATAAGGATTGTACTACAGTACTATTTCATTAAGAACTTGAGATTGTGTGGAACCATGAAAAGTGACTGAATTGTAGGTTACTTATTTTGAAAATATATGTTTTAGATGAAGATAAACCATAATATGGTAATGATACTGAGGTAGTGATTTTGGAATAATACATGTTTGATTTGGATAAATTATATTTGATATTCTTGACTACCTTAAAACTGATTAATGATTTGTATATTCCATCATTGTTAGAGTTTACAACATTTTTGGATGGAAGAAGTATATCCTGTCATCTATAAGGAATAAGGCATCATGAATGTAATCAATAAGGTTTTATGGTAATTCAAGGTGTTACCATGTTTTAAAATAATACATGATGAAGATGTTCACATGTTATTAAATGGAAAAGAGGAACTTCATTGTGTTTAACTTCCTTATAAATTATGGATAGTGAGTTTGGATAGATGTATTTTGGATGAGTCTAAAGGATAGAATGTATTATGTTTGAAATTGGATATTATTGTTAAGGTTATTTTTGGATTGATATAAGAAGGACAACATACAGAACGCGTGACAATCCATCGCGTCGGACAAGCTGCGAGAATCAAACCCACAACCATAGTGCATTTGGGATTTGTCGATTACCAGGGGACTACATGAAGTCCTTGGATTGTATAATCTAGTTTTTAAAGGGTCTCATAGGTGAATAAAAAAGTCATTACTTTTGGAACCCTACAAGATTAGGATAAATTGAATATATATTTTTTAAACCATTTGGAGTGAAAGATGAGCTTGTGGTAGGGATTATTTGAAGGATGAAACTCATATTTTCAAGTATATATATATATATATATATAATTTTTTCCCCTATTATTATATGGGTAAATTAATTCTTAAAATTTATGGTAGGGATATTAAAACAAAAAATGTGTTACCCTAATACCTTATGTTTTGTTGAACCAATGGTATTTCAAATCGTCATAGATTGATGAATTTGAGGCCAAAAGTTTTACAGTTGTTTGTGATTGATGACCTCAATCACTACCTATAAATATTTATGTTTTTACTCCAATTATATGTCTGTAATTTACACCAATTATCTCCTAATAGAGATCATAATTTGGTGGTGACCCTTTCATTTCCATTTCCCTCTTATTAAGACTAAATTTTATTAACCTAATTTCTGATGTTTGTTTTCCCAAAGACATATTCTATTATCAACCTATTATTTTTGAAAAACAATTTCAAATTGTAATGATTTATTTTATTGGAGGAGGGAAGAATCTAACACCCCATGATTTCATAGTACGTTATTCCATCAATGTAATTCAATAACATGCAATACACGCAACACTGAGTTCTAGCGCACCATGACTTACCAAACTAGTCGTTCAAAAGTGGTTTTGAATAGTATTAATTGATTTTTGAACTTAATATAATCCTAATTATTTTAGGATCAATATTATGATTTTCTTAGAGATAATTTAAGAAAAAATTCATTTTTCTCTAGATAAAAGAAGTGTTTTTCAAACAATGCAATTTTACCGCCTTTTAATGGAGAACATTTTTTGAATACAATATTTGATACTTTTATGTATTAAATTTGAAAAAATAAACATCTTATTTAGAATCGGGACATAAGAATTAATTTCTAATAAATATTTGGTGTTTTTCTGATAACATTCATATTTGGGTGAATAGTGAAAACTACTATATTTTAACATAAAACCACTTTTTTATAAAAATAATTTCTACTAATAAATTATAAATTTTAATTGTTTGGAAGTATAAATAGATTATATTTTTAAAATTTACTCCAATTCTAGTCATTGTACATAATTTCACATTTAAACTAGACATAAGCAAGGGTCAATCTTTTGATAGTTATTATTTCTTTAAAACACGCTTTTTGTTTGGACAACTGGAATTAATTTTAAATTAATTTCTGCTACTTATGTGATTTGAATTTAGATAAATGGATTCCATATTTGTAATAATGAGTTCCATATTTTTTAAATAGGTAACTTTTATTTTTTGACATTTGGAATATTTACTTCAGTGAGTATTTAATTTACCTGGGTTTAAAGGGTAAATCTAGTAAACAAGGTAAAAAAATATTCTAATAATACAAATTTATGACAAAACTTATCTGAACCTTATTGGATGAGACATGGGAGACCATGGGAATCCTTGGGCCTATCTTGGGACTCCATGGATCATCTTGGAAGTGATAATGACATTATATATTAAATATTGAAATTAGAGACAAAAATAACAAAAGAAAATATCTTTTAGTAAAACCATTTTTATAGGAGGTTATATAATTGATCAATTAAAATATAAATAGGAATTAGGAAGATAGAAATGCTTCATACATCATTATATTTTATTTATAATTTTTATACATAAAATAAATATACTTATTTATGACACAATGATGATAAAAACATTTTCCTCATTAATGAAATAATCAAATAAATGGTAATACAGGATTTAAAATAAATATAATTTGAAAGTTTTGATGATATCCACGAATTCTATAGGTTAATGTGGAATGTTAGTATTGATTGTATGAATTTTTTTCGAAGTAATAATGCTGTTATGAATTTATAAAAAAACAAAATACCAAATATTGTCAAAATTGACATAAACGAGTTTTTTAAACAATTATTATATTATTAATGGATATTATATTCTGAAAAATATACGTATTGTCCAAAAGACTTATATAATGATAGGTGTATCATTAATGAACCAATTTGGGTTCAATTGGAAGTATATAGTATGTTTATTAACTATATAATATAAAAATAATAAGAGACATGGTAAATGTCAAAATATTTAACTAAGAGTGAAATCTAAAAGATAAAGTCAATAAAGTCTCCCAAAACTTTCTAAAACCTATAGGTTGAGTGGTTTCTGACCCATCCCAAAATTATCCTTTAAATAATAAATTTTTTATCCTTTAGGAACTGAAAATTATTTTATTATAAAATAATATTATTATCTTTTCCTAAGGTGTCCATCACCCCTCTTATAAAAGGGAACTCTACCTTCTATATAATTCACTCCTTAAAAGCCTTTTGGATCTGCCAAACTCTACATAAATATCCTCTAAACTATACTCCCTTAATTTTATAGGCTTTAATTTAGTCATAAAGACATCTTTTGGATCCCTTTTGATCAAATGAAAAGGTAGAACCCTATGAAGAGGTAAATATCTTACCACCTCTTTCAAGTTGCTTTCTTCTTCCACTTCCATTCTCTTTGTTGTTTCTATTATACAAAAATAACTCCATTATATTCTATATAATATGATTTTATTATAAATATGGTACAACCAAATTCATTATTCTATCCATCCTTTGAAATAAGTGTCACGATACATGCATACGTACGACTTACTGTATCCACGTCGTGGGGTAATTGTTATTCAATACATTATTATTTGAATGGGTATAATAATGATGTGTAATTGATGTAAATAATAAATATAACATGATAAATATTCTATATAAATATGATATATCATCCAATTATATTTTATTTTAATAACAAAAGAATTATATTGTCGCTCGTGCATACGTACGGATTACCGTCTCCATGAAGGTGATGAGATTCATTCCCCATCGTATCCATTTAAGACTAATTTTCATTAGATGATTACAAATATTATTTAAATACATGATATCATTCTGGATATGAATAAGATACATCCCATCCATAACAAATTCAACTCACATAACAAAGAATATGAAGGAAAAAAGAATCCATTAACACATGAAACAATGATAATACTAAGATATTATTAACAATGCAATGTTAAAAAATAAAATATAATATCATATTATTGTATATGATTCTTGTATATTTAATAAAAATTATTTCGCCATTATATACGTGGTTATCCTTCCATTGACTAAGGAAAAGTACAAGGTAAGGGGATTTCATCTCACTCCTTATTCCTGTGAGATTTATTCCATATTGGCACTATTACCTTTTGTGTGGTTTATGTACTACCTATAATTGTATTCTTTGTATAATACACATTAATTTATGTTTATTTACATATTCTTTGTATGATTCTTCTTTCATGGAGTTTATGTTCCGTATGTTACAAAATTGGTAAGGGTTAATTTCATAATTTCTTCATTATTTGAGGTTTTTTATACGTAATTATATACGATGACCAATTTATCATCCACATCCATGTTTCTTAAAAATGTATTCCAAAACATTTTTACTATTTAATAGACTTTGTGTTAAAGTCATTTAGACCCTTGTTTTAATTTTTATAAAATGGTTTGAAAGGAATATTTTCATCATTTTCCAAACAAGGTCATTTTTAACCTTTTCGACAAAATTAAGGTAAAAATGTTTTTTTAACTTATATGGCGGGTGTGGCTATTTTCCAGCATTATAAAATCGTCGAAGATTCCCTTAAAATATTATAAGAATATTTTAAAAGTAAATTTTTCATTTTATAGTTATTTTACTTTTAAATGATTAAAAAAAGAGATATTTCTCCCAAATAGATTTGATTTCATCTATGTCAACATCCTTTGGGAGATTTTAAGCTTATTGGATGTTGATTTATTATGATACAGAACTTCCATATAGATTTAAAGTTTTTATGATATGTTTTACTAGGGATGTGTTATTTTTATACCATTCATTGTTTATGGATAATGTATTGAAATTTTGTATGCTGGTTTTAATAAGAATGTTTATGTTATGTTTAAAACTATTCAAATGAGGAATGAACTGGACTAAGTAAGTGACGGGTGGAGTCCACTATAGCTCCTCGATGCATCGATAGGTCTCATGAGACAAACTAGTGTCTTGGAACAAGGCCTTGACAAAATATTATTTGTAGTCTTAGTAGAAGGCCTTGACTCTGTGGTTATGATAGTCTGGAATTATGCATTCCATCATTATGAAAGTGGTTATTAATATTTAAAGTGATTATTCGACTAGTATAATGTCCATGTGAATAAGTAAATGGAATTATTTCATTTCATTTTTGCCACATTATGCTTAAGTTCATGTTTAAAAGGATTTTTTTAGTTATACATTTCCTTAAATGTTTATGGTTATTTATGAAATTTTCCCTTATATTGTTATCCTTACTGAGCATCTGATCTCACCTCTTTCTTTGTTTTATTTTTCCCAGGATGCGAAAAGTATTTTATGACTGACCTGCGAGGATAGTATGAGGGGATATGTGTGTGAACTATGGAGACTATGTTGTTGTAGTTTTTCACTTTATCATGTAATGAAAGACTTATGAATATATATATATATATATATATTGATTCCAAGGATACTAAACAAATATGTCTTTAGAGACTAGATGTTTTGTGATCATGCCAATGTTATGTAATAATTCACTGACTCTGGGTAACTAGGGCTGTGGAGTTACAATTAATATCCATTTTTTCCATAATATTAAACATTTTAAATAAAGACTAATTTCCTTTCAAGTAAAATCTTTAAGAATTGTGAAATGACTTTTTTCCATTCCTTTACCCATCCTTAATCCCTATGATTAACATTTTCATATCTATGGTTGTGCACAAAAATCTTAATAAATGGCATAAAAAAGAATATGTATGTTAGTCCAGTGAAAAATATAAGGTCCCACGCAATTTTTACCATTATCTTTATTGTTCTTTGAGATAAATACAACAATTCCACTTGACAAATAAATAGATTTATGTTTCTAAAATTAACCCTTTAAAACTATTGTATGAAAAACAAAACTCATTTTAGAAACATAGAGCATCGTATTCAAATCCTATCATAAACCCTTTTCCAAAATAACTAGATCCTAATTAAATACTTAAGAGAACCCCTCAAGGAAGTCCCACTTTCTTTACTTAATAGACAAGGAACATTACCCAATTCAATGGATCACTATTAGGGTGCACTCGTTTTATAATCTATATCTTGCTCACTTAACCCTATCTAGGCTCACCCATTATATAAGTTACATTGGGATCCTCAGGAGCTATAATGTGTACCAACCCTCCGTGTAATATATTTCATCGAAACCCTTTTCTCATATAAATTTAAAGATCCATACCATTAAAAAAATATTTCATGCTTTCTCTTTTAATCAAAAAACTTTTGAAAAACTCATATAAATATGAATAAAAACTCTTATGAATAACAAAATACCAATTTTCATAAACCGATTTTCAAAAAAAAATACCAAAAAAGGGAAATATTTTTTTTATTTGAATAAAAATTCAATGTTTTTAAACTAATTTAAACATAAAATAATGGTTACAATGTTGGAAAAAATCATTGTCACCATATGCATTAAAATTGAACATTCCATTAATCATTGGTAATAAAATTCAAACATTAAGTATTGAGATTAATTTTAAAAAATATTGAATGAAATTAAAAATTATCATTTCTAATAATCTTACTACCATAATAAAATCAATTCAAAACATTAATTCAATGGAAAAGGGGAGTCTGAAAGAAAAGATTAGAAGTGGTTTTTTATAAAGAAAATTCACTTACCAATTTAGACACATCTAAATTGTAAGCCCTGTGAATGAATAAAATTAATAAAGACAATAAATGTCATTAAAATATTTTATGTGTTCTTTATATACACCTCATTATAGAATATAGGTGCATAACATCAAATAATTTATCAATAAAATATAATTGAGATAAAGTCCCTCATAATGAGTCAAAATCATAATGCATATTCTATATCATCCTGAATGACAATATTATTTCAATTTCCAACCATATTAAGACCATTTAAGAAGTTTATAATTCCAATTATTTTAACTCTTACCATTTAATATAAAATTAGTTAATCATTTAAGTTTACATTATAATATTTGATGGTATTTGTTTCATTGTTCAAAAATAAAATTGGTAGGTTGACTATGGACAAAGTGGTCACTATTTTAACATAACCAGAATAAGAATCATGAAATATCTATCAATTTTAGGAATTAATTTTTATTTTATAACCAATCATGAATTATTGTTTTGAAAAATGAAATATGTTATGATCATGGAGACGATAGGTCGTACATATGCATGAGTAAAATTTTCATTTTCAAAAATCAATAGGTAAGACAATAATGTATCATTTAATAATTAAATAATAACAATAATATTTAAAATAAAATAATATTTCATTAATTATATATTTATATAACATAAAATTGAGTTGGTTTTGAGTGAAATAATCACATCGTGTCACTGACATGGTAGTCTATAGGTACACAAAAACTATGTTATCAATTTTCTCTAAGTGAAAAGGTAAGAAATAAAATGATATATTATATTTCAAAAATAAAAAATATTTAATTAATATCATATTAATTTCATATATATCACTAAAATTCTTTATATTTAACAGTATTACCTTCCATTAAAAGAGTTGGTTAAAAACGAGTCACATCACTTCGTGAGGCGGTATTTTGTCGAACACAAAAGCAATATTTTTATATCCCCCGTTAAGTGGAATGTACTAATTTATATGTGATATAATAATTAAGAAAGTATAATTAAATTATAAATATCATATATATAATTTAAATTCTTCATTATATCGATCCATGATAGGAGATAACAAAAGATGAATTGCATCAGTTCACCAGGTGGTAGTCAGCTGTACCCATGAATGATGATTTCAGTTCCCATTTAATAGAAGAGTAGATATATATAGGTTATTAAATTGAAATAATAAATCCTTAGTATATTTTTATATTTTTTATATCGTCATAATTGTATAATAATATAATGTGGTTTTAGAAGAAAGAAATTGAAAACTATCAGTTTGGAACAATACAAATTCTTCGGGAAACCTCCTTAGGTTCACACCAAAATCCATCAGAGAATGTATTTACGATCAAAGGAATGGATCAAAATAATGGTTATGTAAGTAAGGAAATTATATTTTCATTAATATTCCATTGCAAAGTGTATTATTGTGTGAATAGAAGAGGTTAAAGGGGGCCTTTCGTAAGTAATGTGAGTGGCACAGTTGAATTTTTTTAAAATTCAATTATGTTCTATTATTTTTCACCTGAAAAAATAATCCAAAATAGACCATTATATAGATAAATAAATTAAAATTTATATATATATCTAGTAAGTTTATTTTAAACAAGTTATATATTTTTTTAACCCTTATAAATTTTGTTTAACACCCAGTAAATCAGTTTTTACCATAAGTATAGTAAAAGATTTTTAATGTTTTCAATATTCATTATGATCACAAATTAATTTGAAATTATAATAAAAATTAAATCATGATTATTAAAAATATTTCATAAATTTTATAAAATTCATTTCATACATGTGAATTATCTAATTTAAAATTAACCTCATAGATGCAATGAAAAAAAGAATTTTTAAGCAGACTTTTTTCATGAAAAAGAATATTTTATGTAAACTATATGGATAGTATTAATAATTTTATGATTTTAAATTAATATTTGTTTATATATAATATATAAATTTCATTTAAACCATTTATAATATGGGTTATTAATTAATTAAAATGGATAACCAATAACCACTTTGAAACTATTTTTAGAAAAATCTTATTTTAAACCCAAAATTATATTTGTACCAAAATAAAATATAAAAATCTTTAAAAATTATTAATGTGGATTAATTATAAGTAAATAATAGTTATTTTACTTGAAATAATTTTTAAAACATGATAATAATTTCAAATTTCTTAATTTAAATAATATTAATGGAATATTTACAAAATTCGATATTTTTTACAATTTAACCACATAAATAAATATTTTCTGAAATATCACAAAATATCACCAAGATTTTATATCTATATACTAATTTAAATAATGATAATAATTTTTAAAAATTCAATTTATACAATTTTTGAATTAATATTTTAAATAAAAACTTTTAATAAAAGTGTTTTATTAAAACTATATCCTTTTTAATTTTCAATTTACAAAAAAAAATTATTGTTAATATATCTATATAATTAATATTAATTAACATGAAAATGATTTATTATATCATTACCTATGTTGTTACACTATACATTTATATGCTAATATATGATAACATGGTCCTTTAGGGGGAATATCTCAAGTGAGAAGGTCTAATAAATATTATCTTAATAACATCAATTTTAATGGGGTAGTCTTGTAGGAAAATGCTTGATAGGTATTAATTTTCCTATAAAAAGATTACTTGTCCTGTGATGCATGATATTTATTCATTTATGTGACAACCATTCAGTTTGTGGATAGATATGTTAGTTTCCCTAACATATGTGTGATAGAAATAGAGAGGTATTTCTCATCTGGTTTTTATATTATAGGTTATACCAGTTGAATGATCTATTCTGAATTTTTTACCTAGAATCAAATTTTTTGTGCTTTATGAATTCTTATATTAATGTATTTTTATTATAAACAACGTTTTATCTCGCCATTATTATACTTATTCATGTCATATTTTGTTATAAGGACATATGTTTTGTTGGATATTCCTATTTGTGGGTGTGTGTAATGGGAATTATAATTTTAGATTTATATTAATGTGTCTCATTAGTGATATAATTTTAAATATTTCCAAAAACAATGATAAAATATGCTTGTGGAGAATTTCGGTGCATAGGGTGAATCTTGGAAGACAAGACATTAATGAATAATGAGATGAATGATTTGTCCCTCATGTTTTTTAAGGGTAGTTGATAAAAATACCTTTTATCGGAATGGAAATTCCTATATATTTTTTTTGGACTTGCCATTTTATATGGAATTTCATTTCTAGAAGGTAAAATAAATATCCATTAATAAATTTGGTTGATTACACGTATATACAAAAAACCAGATTATGGATATCATGATAAATGGATTATATTACGTAGTGTATATTTTTTAGAGTTTCCATTACGTTATGACATTAACATAATTTTCTATAGGATACTTGGAATATTTCATGATTATAACCGTTAAATTAAAGTGGTTTAGCCTAAATCCCAAGAGAAACAGGACTACAGGGTTTCGAACTATGTGTAATCCGATCCTCAGTTAAATTTTATATTACATTAACATGTTAGACTAATATTATTCTTTTTCATTGATTAATAAATATTCATGATATTTTTATAACAAATATATAGTTTCCAATTATTCAAAGAAAATATAAGGGAGTTGAGTTTTCAAACAATACCTATTTTCCAAGTAATTATTTATTAAATTACATTAATATAAAATATTTATTTATACTTTTTAATTTGAAGGTTGGAATTATATTTAATCACATATATAAATATTAAATCATTATTTTTGTGAATATAATGATTATTTTTCTATGGTAAAAAAATGGACTGATATATATTAAATTAGTTAAAATATTATTTTTCAAATTCATATTAATATTAAAGGGGATTTTGATATTGATTTTAATGGCCTAGTGAGAAATGTAATATTAAATATTTTTAAAATGAATTTGAAATTACACATTCAGTAAAATAATATTTATTTTATTTGTGTGTTTAAAAAATTAAATGTAAATAAATAATTATTATTTTACTATATATGAGGGTTTTTCTTGGTATTTAGAAAATATGAAATCCTTGTGCAATTATATTGTGTCAAACTATTGAACTATTTTAACCCTATTATGATTTTTTTGAAACCATATCCATTTTTTATCATTTTGTACAATGTGTTTAGGAGAGGCATCTCTCAGGCCCTATATAGGACTTATTCTAGAGTAATATCTTGAATGTAGATTAATTATTCTATATTAACAAATTTATTCCCTCACACTTGAAGGATATTACTTATCAACCATGATAACCACAATCCTTAGAGCCATTCATGTTAAAACATGGAGGATTATAGAGTGGTGATTGGGGGTCTGTGGAACATTTGTTGATCACCACTAAGGGGAATATAAATGTTATTCTAATGATTTGACAATGGTATAAAAATAAGTATCCATATTATTGTTGATAATAAGGAAAATAATTCTATGGAGTTTATTTCTATTTAAAAAAATTAAAATTTATATATGAAAATATCCTCTCATATTTCCTTCAATATTTCATCCAATTAAGTATTTATTTAATTCTATTATTCATTAAGACCTTCCTCATTAATATATCATATTATTTGTAGATTATAAAAAACCTAGGTGGAAACTACACAATAGGAACTTCCACTTTAGCCGAAACTATCAATTGTTATTATAGTGGATACATTATAGTTTATAATTATTTACTATTCGTTGATGGATTATGTGAAAAAATTAGTTTTTAAAATCCTAATAAATAATTGTAAAATTTATAGTTTAATTTTCAAATTTTAGATATATTTTTAAGATTTGTTCAACTTTAATTAGGTATTAAATGGATTAATAATAGAAGAATAATAATCGAAGATTCCATTGGTAGGTGCTAATGATTCTGGCCATTAGACATGGATACAAAGTGGGTGACTGAATGTACATATCATTTACAATATTTCACCACATGCACCAAGTAGTAAATATCATGTGGTGCATGTAGTACACACCTCTTTATAATTAGGATATCTAAGAATATGGTCTATTTGACCATATATCATATACCAGAGTATACTCTCTATAGTCTACACAATTTTCTGGTGAAATACACTATAACATTGTTGTCAAATACACATCACATGATGCATGAGACTGATAGGAAATAACACTAATTAAATAATTTTTTGGTTAAGAATTGAATCTATATAACACATTAATATATGAATAAATGAAACATATTGAGTCATTAGGTGGGTTTTTTCATACACATGGTAGGAGGAATGCACATTCTGTAGCTCGTTAGTACAGACCATTAATCTTAATTAATATACATTTCAAATCCACATTTATATATCATGAATACATGGTAAGTGAAATACATGGAATCTACCTCATTAGTACACACTATTTAGCAAACGAATAATCGATAGAATTAAATTAGATAAAAATGATTTATTGTATAATTAAATTCTAATTACACTATTATAAGCTAGTCTATTGAATATGTAACAATGTTTTTAGTATCTGTAAATACTAAATTAAATCTGTTTATTTATCTTTAAATTTTGTCGTATCCATTTATTTTCCACCATAATTTATTTGAACTGTATATTCATTTTTTGGATGGATATTATGATTAAAATAATTAATTATTTTATTTAGACATCGAAATAAATCAATGAAAATTATCTTAATAATAAATCATGAATTTAATTAAATGCTAGAAATATTACTTTTACATATTTGGTTCATGTATGGGGATAAACATGATTATAGTCCAGTATGTGAATGTGATTAGTTTTGTATAATTTATTATTATTTAATAATATTTGAATAATTTTCTTAATTAAATTATTTCTTTTTTAACATTCCCATCCACTCATTATGTTTGAGCATGTATTCTTGTGGTTTGTTTTATATAAACCCACTTTTACTAATCCTTTTGTTCCTATTACTGGTGTGTTAGTAAGATTTTATATACTAGGTGGACCTTCCAAGGGAGTGGTGGTAGGTCAACTTCGAAGATGTGTTATAACCAATCCATGATGTACATATGAGAATATGGGGAACTCTACCATCTGAACTATGGATGCTTTCAATAGTCTATTCCCTATGATTATGGGTGTTTTTCCATATTATAAATAAAAACCATTAAAAATATCAAGGTCAATCTAGTTTATTTAATTAATTTTTTTTAGTATAGAAAATTATTTTTTGGTTTTCAATACTTAAATAAATTAATTGAAAAGCATACAATATATAATAAAATTAAAATTCAAATATGCAAGAAAAAATATTTTAACATGGGTAATCACTCAAGTGAGATAATTTTAATATAAACAATTTCATAAATATTCTAAATTTTACTATGATGTTTTGTAAGATAGATTAGTAATCGGAGGTAGGTAAGGGGGCTCCAAATAAAGGGACAACATCAGATCTTATCTACATTTTTGTGGAATACATTTTGGAGGAGGACTTCTGATTAAGCCCCCATAGAGTTTTCCCACTATTTGACAAATAGAATGATTCTAGTGGACACCAATAAAGAGAAGTGTGATTGTATCAACAATAAAATCCTTATCTTTATAAGAGGGATCAACAAAATAAAGGCAAATGTATGGGAGTTCTTTCAAACATAGGACACGATGGATTATTGGTTCAAAGACTGGATCCTGGGAAACATGGATACAAAGGTATCTAGTCATCAATGGAAATTATAGTGGGTCAATTCTTCTAAGAAGCTCAAAATTTATATTAATAATTTGTTTATCTCATAAGATGCTTGATATTTTTGTGGTTTTTCATTTTTATTTTTCCCAATTCTTCTGCATTGTGTGTGGAAAATTATTAAAAGGAAATTTTCAGTTTGGGAATTTTTATATGATTTTGGGGATAAACTATTTAAATTTGGATCTAATATAATGAATGATGTCTATACAGTACCATTTTTAGAGGCATTTTTTATGTAAATCCATGTCAAACATTTCAAGAATGAGGATTTAAATTAATAGATCATAAATAAAAAATTTATCATGGATAAGAAGTTACACCACCCAAAATTTCACCAAGTATTTTTATATCTGGAGACATGTTTATGAGATGGAATTGTTAAATCTTATACACTAGAATATATATACGATAGGGAATTTTGAATCCAATTGTAAGGAATATTTTATTCTGAAAAAAGAATGATATATTAATATATAAAATTAAATTTATTATCAATTTTACAGTAAAAATAATGTTATAAAAATATTGTCTTATTTCTTTTAGAAATGGTATCCCATATTAATTTAGCAGTATCTATGTGATCAGTATTAGAAAAGAATAAAATTCTCTCAATATTTTATTTCTAAGAATTGAATAGACTATTTTAGATTATATTACAACAATAAATTAAATTCATTGTTCTATAAACCCCTATTCCTCACCAATGACATTAGTGAGCATGAACTCTCTCTATTACTACATGAAACGTTTAGTTGATTCCATAACTTTTCAATTTCATTCTTTAATCAATTAATAATTAGAATTTAAATAAACATGAGGATATAGATTCATATAAAATCAGTTTAAATACCAGTGCAATTTTAAAATTAAACCAATTTCTTACCTAATTAATTTTTATTACTTAGATTTTATGGAGTTATATTCATTATAAATATTTTATGTTATTTTTCAATAAAAAGTGTATAGTTTTATTTTTAATACATTCATTCTTATGTAATTAATTATTTTATTTAAAATATTATTAAAAAATAATAATTTAATTTTGAAAAAATTATATTCATTGTTCAAATAGATGTATCAAAATTAGATTTGTGTGAATGTTTTTTTTTTCTGAAAATAATAATTATCATTAAATTGTAAAAATACCAATTTTGAATAATATCATTTATTTTAACTAAGAAATTCTATTATACATTCAATTTTATCATAAATTGACAAAAACATTGATTACATTGATATAACGTAATTTATTTCAATGAAATGAATAAAATACCAGATTTTGGTATAAAAACATTTTAGAACATAAAAAATAAATTTTCTATAAAACCATATTTTGTTAATTTTTTTGTTTTCATATCATATTATTTTCATAAAATTTTAGAAAATTAATCTTGAAAAAATGGATTTCATATTTTTCAAAAAGCAACTCGAATCAACCCTAAGTTGTTCACCTGATCCAATCCACATCACAACCTGAAGGGTGTTCCCTATCGCCAAGGGATATCAACAAGTGTCAGGATAAAATAAGTATCCAAAGGGAATGATTTTTACCAAAATAAATAAATAAACTAAACAATGCAAAATATAACATAAATATCCAAAATAAACATCATTTTACAATAGAAACTGATCATACATCAACTAAATCAACAATACCCAAACCAAACTATATGATAAAAAAATCTATATGTGACCCTAAGGGAAACCATCTGATACCATGAAAACCCATCACCAATGGTGATTAATACCAAACTAAAACCTATAGAAAAATATAAAGAAGAACAATAGGTGTGGGTATTAAGACACAGAAGGTGTTCCCGAAAAAATCAATTCCCAATGCAATTCCTTTGATATAAATTAATAATCACCTTTAGGATTGAAATTCAAAACAACTAAAATTAATCATTTCTACAAATTTACCAACAAACAACCAAACAGAGACCATTAACCTTTTTTCTATTTAAATCCACATTCCTTTTTCTAATAATTCAATATTTACATTTTTCAAATGGAATGTTATGCTTTCATTTAAAATAGGTATAAGATTGTATAAGCATTTTCCACATAATTATTTTTTTCTATATTCCTTTATGATCCAACCCATCCATTTCCAGAATAAAATCTTCATACTTGAGATCACTATAATAATCACATAACATAGGGAACTGAAATAATCATGGAAGTATAGCCAACTTATAAAGCATCTAAATTATCACTATAAGAATCTAAGTTCTAATATACTTGGGAGAAACTAGGAACTCATGAATAATCTAAGACATGTTAATATATGTTATCTAATCCTAGAATACATGCTTGAGTTGATGAAATAAATTATTCTCACATGCTCGGCCACACTGTACATGGTACAGACTGAGGGGCACTATCCTATAGCAATAATAATAAAATATACCCCCTGCTATGGGCCACTAGCCAGTGAAAAAAAATCATTCTCTGAAGATTCAATAACTATGCAAGGTTCCATGTTAATA
The DNA here is from genome assembly GCA_963277665.1 of Viscum album. NCBI lineage: Eukaryota > Viridiplantae > Streptophyta > Magnoliopsida > Santalales > Viscaceae > Viscum > Viscum album. The sequence continues at coordinate 675,738,786 of OY728159.1, read as the reverse complement.
GTATAATGGGGTGAACTAACTGGTTCTGACCGATCATCAAATCACATGCACACATATCATATATAATTACTTTACATAATAGAAATCAACCCATGTCACTCCAATTGTTAATCTCATTCCATAAACAATAGATCTCAAAGGATTCCACACTGAGGATCTCTCATTTCACACAAAGTAAATGACTCAAGAGGAGTACAAAACCATGATGTACCAACCATTCACATAAATTGATCACAAGGGTTCCACAGCAAGGACATCCCATCTATAAAATATAAATAAGGTATGAAAATTATCTATAGAGGGTTTTCATGATAACCAATTCCATCACATTTAAAAACATGCCAAATGGGCCTCAAGAACTTTTCACAAAACCATAATTTATTAAATTAACAAATCAACATTCATAAAAGGTGAAACCACACTGATTTCCATTTCACAGTCATTTATAAAACAATTCCTTTAAGGAACACACACAACAATTACAAGCCAAAACCATTTTTATCAAAATTATATATGGGCCATAATCCACCGTCACATGCCAAATATTTATTAACAAATCCAAACCATTTTTATACATCACAAATTACATGAAAAATTGAACCAGTTATTTCATCAAACTTTGGGTATGCAACATTTAACAAAAAATTCCATATATATCGTACCAAGAAACAAACCACCATTTTTTACATCAAATTTGTTTTTCCAAAGATCACATATCAGTATTTATCATGTAATGAAGATGATAAAAAATGAATCATATAAGTAATAAATTATAATGGAATTTGAAAAGGGAACCTGACCTCAAAGTCATGGTGTTTCAACCACACACAACTGAAACGAACTTTTAATGGTTATAAAAACCCATATTAACCAGGAGAAACCTTAAACACAAAAAACACCCAACATAAATCAACAGATACATTAACCATAGATCCCATTGAACATGGAATAATGATATCTAAAGTGAAAATTGGAATAAGATATATAGGGAGAATAAGAGAGAAGAATACCTAAAAGCTCTAGCCCTAAATCATGAAGAATAAGAATATATATAACTTGAGGGAGGAAAGAGAGGCTTGAAAAACCATGGAGGACCTACCCTTCAACTATAAGAACTAGCAGGATAATGAAATGAGTGGATTGGTGCTAATACTCCTAAGAGGTAAAATTATAAAAAAAAATTAATGACCAGGAAAACTTTCACACCTAGTCCGCCCGATTTCTCATAATATGCACCAACCATGCACCCTTTATTGGAAAAACAACGAACACTGCATGATTTGGCCACATGATTTGGCAAACCATGTTCCATCCATTCCAATTGGTTTTCCAAGAGAAAGTGGTTTCCTATATTCTCTCTGTATGGTTTGACTAAACATGTGTGGGATATGTTTCCTCAACCAAAAGAACCGAAGGACCACATGATTTCCTAGAGCATGCCACATGGTTTTTTCTAACCATCTCAAAATAATTCAAGGGCTACCTTCAAGATAAAAAACTCAAATTTTCTCACAAAAATAATGGGAAAACTCAATAATAAACATATATTCAAAACTAAACCAAATAAAACCTAAATATTTAATCCTCATCAAACCCGGAACTATAAATAAAACCCGATATCCAAAATTGAACTTGATCAATGGGTGATATTTTTTTATGATGTGAAAATTATTTGCATCAATAATTCATTCATCGCCCATAAAGAAACAACAATTTCTATTAGATCAATTAGAGCCTATGGATTACAAAAACTACAACATCCCACCTCTCAAACTAATATTTCCATAACACAACCAAAAAGTACACAAACATATTATCTGAAACAATTAAATGAATTCAAAATACTTATTGAAAAATAACATAATTCTTCAGTTACATAAAATGGCCATTATTTTTCCAAAATGGGAAGAAACTCAAAATTTTATATCTTTAGAAACAAACCACCTCATACTAGACCAATTATAGAATCTAAATTGGATTATCAACACCGAGAGACCCAAACAAACTCCCCTCATTAAGAAATGTTTAATGCCAATAAAAAATATATGAAATAGAAAATGAAACCCATAATGGGACTCCCAAACATTTTGGAACTAACAAGCATTGACAAAAATAAAAAACCCAACATGTGCCAAAAAAAACCCCCACCACCAGAGGGAAGAAGTCAACTGAAAAACATCAAACTAAACAATGAACTAGACTATGATTCAAAATTTACAAAAAAGTACAACCCAAAACTACAACCGACCTATAAGGGATAACCTGAAAAGAGTAAAAGAAAAGTGGAAAACTTAAATTTTTTATATTTCTCACACTAAAGACATAAAATTAAAAATGGTCCCCAACACATACGGAATGCATGACTACACACAATCTTCACTCTGAGACATATGATAGGTTTCCTCATGTTTGATGCTTATTCTAACTCACTGTCTGAAGATAGTAATATTCAATTAGAAATTTCTATCTAAGGTGACATTAGCTATCACACCACATCCCAAGAAAAACCAACAGAACATAGGGAACCCATAGACTCACATCACTTGTTAGATAATGATTCATAATTTCATAAAGAGTAAGACACTCCCATTGAAACAAAAAAGTTATTATGAGATCCATAACATCCCCTTACATTATAAACAAAAGAAAACCCCAACATGCTCAACCGTCTCAACAGAAGGAAACACTATAATAGAAAGTGACCCTAATCCATTCCCAAACAACACTATAATATTATGAACTTTCTCCACATCAATTCATGGAATGACCTTAATAAAAATTTTGTAAGTGGCATATGTGACCACTAGCATGAAAGGTCTTTAGTGAACTTGGAATTAGAGACTTATTATGTTCTAAATTTCCCCACCGATGACACACCATGATTAAATGCCTAGATTAAGCTGATGAATCATCTCAAGACCTTTTAATTCCACGACCTGCTCCAATAGATTTTGGATTCTTCCCCACTTCCTTACTATAATTCCCCTCAATACTTCCAGGGACTAATAGAGGGTTGAATTTTAAGATTTGGTGTCCTAGAGCTAATGTTTTGTACATTTATTACATGGATATTTAATTTTTTTTTAATATTAAACATCTTAGTACATATTTTTCATCGTTCTGCCTGATTATGATGTAATAATTATCTAGAGTTTTTGTTTCATTGATAAGGTCATTGATGTTTTCCCGCTATGATGATAACCATAAATTTCTATAAAAATATTCTTAAACATAATTCTGTGATTAGATGACATACTATGATGGGACACAAAGTATACATACCATCAGGTGTGAGTACTCATTAGCAGAAAAGACATCCTCTCATAAATTTTACAATTGGTAACAGACCCGCCAGTGAAAATTCTGCATGTTTGGTGACATCAGATATTCATATCTGTGATTGTGTGTAATGGTACTTTGACTTTAGGATTATCATTAATATGTGTCACAACATTTTTATTGTGATTTACTGAAGAAAATTGTCCCACCATTTTATGGTAGGATGTAGGGTACATTGGGTGTGTCACGAGAGACTTTTCATTAAAGGATATGTTGAGGAGTTATTTTTCCCATCCATTTTTGGAAGCTGATATCTCGGCACATTGATTGAAATAGAACTATCATGTGAAATACCATGGTAATGGTGTAACGATGAGTTTATTTCAGATAGTCAATGAATTACGTATCAAGAAAAACTGTTGATGATGCTATAATGAAAACTTATTGATGAGATATTGAGATAAAATAATTATATTACACAGTAAGCATTCGTATGCGGATTTCGTTATTGTGACATTACGTTCTTTCTCATAGGTGACTTGACCCTTTCATATATAGTACTCTTATAATTTAGGAATGCCTACCTAATTCCAACAAGAACAAATCTTATAGGGTCAGATAATAAGGGTTTTTTGGGGTCTCGGTTAAATTCTCTTTGAATTTAATTAATGAAATAAATAGTCTTATGAAGATCATGGAATAATTTTATTTAATTTTAAATGATCTCAAAAGTTAACTATTATTTATTTATTTATTTTATTGAAAATTTAATAAATATTTATTTACTGGTTTTTAAATAAAATATTTATTTCTGAGAATATATAATTTATTTATTTATTTGGGTGTTCAATGAATGGATGTGGAGTTCGTGCAGACCAAGGCCGGTTCGGTAGTAAAACAATTATTTTCAAGACGGTAAATTATTATTTAAATAGTTGAAAGATGTGAAAATAATTATGATGTATCTATTAATTTTTTACAAGGAATTTTATTTATAATTCCATTTTGCACATGTTGGCGGAATATAAATAATTATGCGGTATTATTATTATGATAATGGGTTTTCTATTTGTTCGTGAATGTATTTAACTACTGTTATCGAATTATATATTGTAACTGATGTTCCATGCATATAAATAGCCATGTACGTCCATTGTGCCATTGATAACACATCTCACTCTTGGTGAATTGGGAATTTTTGATCCAAAAAATTTATCTCTTAAATCCTCTTCTTCCCCCTCTCAAGAATGGGAAACGTTCTTCAAGACCGAAGAACAAATGATCAAGAACGACCGACGGAAGACACTCACTTCACCACACTAGCATATGGAGAACGATTGGTTTTCATCGGAGCCCATCAAAGAACATTTGGATCACCTCTATATCTATTCTAGTTTGGATCCTTGTAAGTGCAACAAGACAATTCGGAAGGTTCAATCAGAATGATCAACATTGTCAGTGAAGAATGCACCGAAGAACCATGTATCCTTTTCATTATGAAATAAATAAAATTAATTGTAAACTTGATGTGAATGATCCCTTATTCTTATGGATATAATGACTTTATTTTTGTGTATATCTTTGATCTTAATCTATGGAGACTGGTGTTTATCGTCATATTTACCTCGAATTGGTCATCAATTTCTGTAAAAATTAATGTTGGGCCCCACCCAATGATGCGCCTCCACTGCGCCCAGAACCTTCAAGTGGTATTAGAGAATGGTTCATCCTCACTTATGATTATTTAATTATCATTGATTCTTTACAATTTAATAATTTAGTTAGTCAATTCAATGTTTAATCATTCTTGTAATATGATATTTTGAGATATGTTCTTAGTTTTTTTTATTTCCTGAAAATTTCATAGAAATGAATATTTTTTGGATTAAAATTAAAATGAGGAACTCATCAAGGGCCCCCAACTATTCTTCCTAGGTTACATGAAAGTAACATCCTTTTGTTCAGACTTAAACGCCATGTTATCTTCCAGAAATGTCATGTAATCCGAAATATACGTCGTGTTGTCGTGTGAAACACATCGTGAGTAATTCGAAAATTACTCAAGTAATGTGAATTTATTACATGTGGTGTAATAATTTTAAACTATGTGTTGATTTTGTCAAATAGGAACACACTTACTGGATTACACGCCATGTGGCCCACTGGACATGGCGTGTAGTCCCTTCAGGTCAGAGGAAAATCCGTGTATCCCATACACGGATTGAGCTGACTGGTAACTATGTAAGATGGAGAAAACCGAACGTGTATCCCTCTATACACGTCGTGTACTCCTATGTTTCCGAAGTATGCCTCACACATTGAGTCCCTAGTCATGTACATCAGGAAAGATGGTGAATTTAGTACACACATTTTAGTTGGAATTACATGTTATGTACTTTATCAAATTATGCAGAATTAAATATTTAATATAAGAATAATGTTTGATCTGCATAACTTGTATAAATATTTATTCATGTTGTTACTTTATGAATTGAAGAATCATGTATCCCATGTGTCATAAGATTAAAATAGTATTCCAATATAAAACTTTTTGGGTAGATTTGAATGGTAATTCCCCAGGTTACCTCCAAGGTGCATTTATGTACAGGGATGGGAATCTCAAGGAAATTCCAAAAATGATTAAGATAAAATGGTCGATTAATTATAGATAATAATTAATCAATTCAATAAAAATTTATCTTATTAAGAATTATTACATAATTGATTTCTAGTTTAATTAAATGCGTTACATGTTTTATGTATGTCGATGATGATGAGCTTGACCAAACCATGTATGTGATTGGTTTCCCTTTTAATTTATTAGTTAAATTAATTATTGGTATGTGCACCATCTCTCCTCACGAATATTTAGGTCATGCGTGCCCATGGTTTTTTTATGTAAACCCCTTTTACCCCTCACTAGTGTGTGAATTAAAATCATATGTAATGAATGGAGCACCAAAACTAGTGGAGGCGGTTCAAGAAAGAACCATGAAAAGAAAAATCATATGATTTATAAAGGTGGACATGTGGAATGCTGTAAATGTAGTTCCCCGACCCCAGTTACCCAGTGTATGTGCATTATTACATAACATTGGCAAGATCAAAAAATAGCAAGTCTCAAACGACCGATTAGTTTAGTAGCCTTGGAAACACTAGATAAATTCATAAGTCTTTCATTACATGATAATGTGAAAATCTACAACAACATAGACTCCATAGTTCAAACTCAGATCCCCACAGACTATCCCTGCATTTTATTTATAAAATACTTCTTCGCATCCTGGGAAAAATAAATCATAGAATGGGGTGAGATCAGATGCTCAGTAAGGATAACAATATTGTAGAAACATTCATAAATAAGCATAAACTTTTAAGGCAATTTATAACAAAAACAAAAGCATTTTAAACATTAACTTTAGCATAATATGGAAAAAATAAAATGAAATAATTCCATTTACTTATTTACATGGACATTATACTTGTAGAATAATCACATACAATATCAATAACCACTTTCATAATGAAGGAATGCATAATTCCAGACTATCATTACCACATAGTCAAGGCCTTGTTCCAGGACTACATATAATATTTTTTCATGGCCTTATGCTAATACACTAGTTTGTCTCATGATACCTACCAATGTATTGAGGAGTTCTAGCGGGCTCCACCTATCACTTACTATGTCCAATGCATTCCTCATATGAATAGTTTTAAACATAACATGAACATTCGTATTAAAACTAGCATATGAAATGTCAATACTTTATCCATAAACAATGAATGGTATAAAAATAACACATCCACAGTCAAAAAAAATCACAAAACCTTCAAATCAATATTCATGTTTTGTATCATAATAAATCAACTTCAAATAAGCTTTAAATCTTCCAAAGGATGTATACATAGATGATATCAAAACTACTTGAAAAAATATCTCTCTTTTTCTAAAATCATTTAAAAGTTACATAATTATAAACTAAAACATTTAATTTGAATATATTCTTATAATCTTTTAGGGGAATCTTCGACGATTTTATAACTACAGAAAATAGTCTCACCAGCCGTATATGTTAAAAAAGACATTCTTACCTTAATTTTGTCGAAAATGTTAAAAGGACCTTGTTTGGAAAACAACGGAAAGAATTATTTAAAACAATTTTATAAAAAGTCAAAAAAGGGTATCAATGAATTTATCCCATATTCAAGTAAATAGTAAAAATGTTTTGTAAAACACTTTTAGGGCACATGGATTTGGATGATAATGAGGACCTAGTAGATTATTACGTATAAACAATCTCAGATAATGAAGAGATTGTAAAATTAACCCTTACCTTGTACTTTTCCTTTGTAGAGGGTAGGATATTTTCCTATATAATGGTGAAATAATAATTATTAAATAATACATGAATCATATACATTAATAAGATATCATATATGATCTTTTAACATTGCTTTGTTAATAATATCTTAGTATTATCATTGTTTTTTGTGTTAATAGATTCATTTTCCTTTATATGATTTGTTATGTGAGTCAATTTGTTATGGATGGGATGTATCGTATTCATATGCAGAATGATATCAAGTCTTTAAATATTATTTATAATCATCTAACGAAAATTAGTCTTAAATGGATACGATGGGGAATGGATCTCATCGCGTTCGTGGAGATGGTAATCCATACGTACGCACAAGCGAAAATATCATTCGTTATTAAAATAATATATAATTGGATGGTATATCAAATATAAATAATCATTATCATGTTATATTTATTATTTACATTAATTACACATCATTATTATACCCATCCAAATAATAATGTATTGAATAACAATTACACCATGACGTGGAGATGGTAAGCCGTACGTATGCACCTATGGTGACATGTCATTCAAAGGATGGATAGAATAATGAATTTGGTTGAACCATATTTATAATAACATCACAGTATATATAAGATATTGGAGTTATTTTTTTATAATGGAAACAACAATGAAAAAGGAAGTGGAAGAATAAAGGAACTTGAAAGTGGTGGTGAGATATTTACCTCTTCTTCGGGTTCTTCCTTTTAATTTGATCAAAAGGGCTCCTTGGGTTGGATTTAAGACTAAAGGAAGGTATGTAGGATGAATGTAGGACATTTGAGAGGGTATTTGGGAATATTTTGGCTGAGCCAAATAGCTTTGATGGTGTGAATTATAGAGAAGGTGGAGTGCCCTTTTATAAGAGGGGTGAGGGGAACCCTAGGAAAAGATAGAAATATTATTTTATAATAAAATCATTTTCGGTTTATAATGGCTCAAAAATAGAATATCTAATGGATAAGGTGGGTATGGGTTGAAACCCACCCAACCAATAGGTTTTAGACTGGTTTAGGTCACTATATTAACTTTAACCTTTAGATTTAACTCTTAGTTAAATAGTCTGACATTTACCATGTCTCGTTGTATTTTTATATTATATGGTTATTAAACACACTATATACTTCCAAGAGAACCCAAAGTGGTTCATTAATTATAAACCTATCATTATATATGTCATTTGGCCGAAAATTATATTTTTATGAGTAGAATATCAATTAATAATATAATATTAGTTTTAAAAACTCTTTTATTTCAATTTTGACACTATTTGGTATTTTGTTTTTTTCTAAATTCATAACAGCATTATTACTTCAAAAATAATTCATCTATTCAATTATAACATGTCACATTAACCTATAAAATTCTTGGATGGCATCAAAACTGTAAAATTATTTTTATTTTAAAATCTATAATACTATTTATTTGATTCTTTCATTAATGAGTAAATATTACATCATCATTGTGTCATAAATAAATATATTAATATTATGTATAAAAATTATAAATAAAATATCCTGAGGTAGAAAATATGTTTTTATTTATAATGAATATTTATAGTTGAATAGATCAATTATATTACCTCATATGAAAATTGTTTTACTAAAAGATATTTTATTTTGTTATTTTTGTCTCTATATTAAATTATTTAATATATACCGTCATTATCACTTCCATGTGGCTCCATGGGGTCCCACAATCGACCCAAGGATTCCCACGGTCGGCCATTACTCAACCAATAAAGTTATAAAATGTGTTAAGTTAATTTTTTATTATTATAATATTATTTTTTAACCTTATTTACTAGATTTACCCTTTTAACCACAATAAATAAAATATTTACTAAAGTAAATATTCCTAATGTCTAAAAATAAAAGTTACCTATTTTCAAAATTTGGACCTCCTGATTCCAAATATTTAATCCAATTTTCTAAATTAAAAACACATAACTGGCAGAAATTAATTTAAAATTAATTCCCGTTGTCAAAACAAAAAGCATATTTTTAAGAAATAATAACAATCAAAAGATTGAATATTTCTTATGTCTATTTTAAATTTGAAATTATGTACAATGACTAGAATTGGATTAAATGGTAAAAATATAATCTATTTATACTTATAAACCATTAAAATTTATAATTTATCACTATAAATTATTTTTATTTAAAAAGTTGTTTTGATTTAAAATATAGTATTTTTCACTATTCACCGAAATATGAAAGTTATCATAAAAACACCAAAAATCTGTTGAGACTAAATTATTATGGCAAGATTATAAAGAAGAAGTTTATTTTTGTCAAATTGAATATATAAATATTCAAAATATTGTATTTAAAAAAGGTTCGCCATTAAAAGGCTGTAAAATTGCATTTTTTGAAAAATACTTCTTTTATCTGAAAAAATGAATTTGTTCTCACATTATGTCCAAGAAACTCATAATATTGATTCTAAAATTATGATGATTCTAAAAAGTTCAAAATTCAGATAATACTATTCATAACTACTTTTGAACGGCTATTTTGGTAAGTCATGGTGCGCTAGAGCTCAGTGTTGCATGTAGTGCATGTTATAGAATTACTTTGAAGGAATAACGTACTATGAAATCTCGGGGTGTTACATTATTCCCTTATCCAATAAATTGTTTTCTCGAAATTTGAAATTGTTTTTCAAAAATAAAAGGTTGAAAATAGAAAATACCTTTGGGAAAACCAACATAGAAAATTAGGTTAATAAAATTTATTCTTAATAAGTGGGAAAGGGAAATGAAAGGGTCAGCACAAAATTATGATCTCAATTTGGAGAACACGGGAGGAAATTAGAGACATATAATTGGAGGAAAAACGTAAATATTTATTGGTAGTGATTGAGGTCATCAATCACAAACAAGTGTAAAATTGAATCCTTTAAATTCATCAATCTATGATGATTTGAAATACCATCGGTTCAACAAAACATAAGGTATTAGGATAATACATTTTTGGTTTTATGATCTCTTCCCTAAAGTTTAAGAAATAGTTTACCCATAGAATAAGAGGGAAAAAATTTATATATATATATATATACATGACACGTTGAGTTTTATCCTTCAACTAATTCCTACCACAAACTCATCTTTCATTCCAAAAGATTCCAAAAAAATATTCACTTTATCCTAATCATTTAGGGTAAAAAAATAATGAATTTATAATTCACCTATTCGACCCTTTAAAAAACTAGATTATACAATCCAATGACTTCATGTATTCCAGTGTTAGGCAATATATCCCAATCGCACTATGGTTGTGGGTTCGATTCTTGCAGATTATCTGACTCGACGTTTTGTCACACGATCTACCTCTTGTACTTTTTATTACAATCCAAAAATTTCCTTAACAATAATATCCAATTTAAAACTTAATCCATTCTAACTGTTAAACAAACCCAAACTACTTCTATCCAAACTCACATTCCAAAATTTATAAGGATGTTAAACACAATGAAGATCCTTTTTTCCATGTAATAACATGTGAACACCTTCATCATGTATTATTTTAAAATATGGTAACACCCTAAATTACCATAAAACCGTATTTATTACATTCATTATCCCTTATTTCTTATATAATAATGGTTATACTTCTTACATGAAAAAATGTTGTAAACTCCAACAATGAAGGAATATACAAATCATCAATAAGTTTCAAGGTAGTCATGAATATCCAATATAATGTATCCAAATCAAACATGTATTATTCCAAAATCACTACCTCAATATCAAAACAATATTATGGTTTATCTTTCTCTCAACTATATATTTTCCAAAAATTTGTCCTACTATTGATTCACTTTTCATGGTTCCACACAATCTCAAATCTTTAATGAAATAGTACTACAGTACAATGCTTATATACTTCATAATTATTATAACCAGTACATCATTGATACAACACTCAAATGACATAATTCTTTACTAAAAAAATAAGATATCTAATCATTCCTCCTCATCTGTGGTAGTATCATAACTTGATTATTATCCAATAGAATCATTTGGGGCATACTCTCATGATTTTTACTTTGGTTCGTGTAGTGTCCCAACTCCTTACAGATGAAGCATTGAACATTTGAAACATTTTTCATACCCTTTCAGTCACGTACCTGGTGTCCTTTTTCTCCATACTTATAAAAAACTCTCATTCCCTTCAGGAAAATTCTAGTGTATGTCTTCCCACAGTTATCAGATATGGGAAAATTCTAATTTTCACTCTTCCCTTTATGTATCTTTCTCTCTTCCATCCTTTTCTTCTATTGATTCCCTTAAAATCCATAGGACCCAGAGAATTATTTACTTATCTTATTAACACATGATATTATTTCATCATATGTTAAGAATACATGGGAGACTATTTCCCTTCTAAATATTGGCTTAATATCATGAAATATATGATCCTTCTTACTCTTTGGATCATACGTATTGTTGGAGTTCACATTCCTTTTACTAGGCACCATTTCTATATAATGTCATACACTAGATTAGTTTTTGAATAAAAATACATAAATCCATACTTGTAAAACACTTAACATAAATTTAATAGTTTATGAATATAATCCATAATCATACAAATGTTTTCTTTGAGGATTTATATACTCATAAACCCTTCATAATGTGTTATAATGAAAATGAGAATTATCCTAAGCATATCCCCTCGGAGTGTCATAACCAAGAGTGCGGAAAGGCCCATTTTCGTGCACCAGTTCCCATTTGAGTCTAGCTTAAAGCGGTGTTTTTGGGTTTTACACCTAGGTACATCTATTCCAGAGATGACTCTACTATCTCGTATCCAGACAGGGATGTATTGCTTGAAAAATCACAAAATCACTATAATACCAATATTCTAGGAAGTTCTTTTAGACTAATCCTCCATGTCTGTCTTAGGGATATATGCTCTAATCAGAGTTTATCTAAATCTACCTTCCAAGGATTGAACTAAACTTCTTCTGATACCAACTATAATTCCCCGACCCTAGTTACCCAGAGTCGGTACATCTTATATAACATTGGAATTATCACAAAAGATCAAGTCTCAAAAGTCTGATTAGTTTAGTAGCCTTGGAAACACTAGATACATTCATATGTCTTTCATTACATGATAAAGTGAAAAAATATGACAACATAGTCTCTAAAGTTCACAATCATATCCCCTCAGAATATCCCTGCAGGTTAGTCATAAAATACTTCATCGCATCCTGGGAAAAATAAAACATAGATAGGGTTGAGCTCAGATGCTCAGTAAGGATAATAATATAGCAGAAACATTCATAAATAAGCTTAAACATATAACGCAATTTATAAGTAATGAAAAATACTTTTAAACATGAACTACAGAATAATATGGAAAAAATATAATGAAATAATTTCATTTACTTATTCACATGGACATTCTACTAGCCGAATAATAACATGCAATATCAATAACCACTTTCATATTGATGGAATGCATAATTCCATATAATCATAACCACATAGTCAAGGCCTTGTGCCAAGACTACAAATAAGATTTTGTCAAGACCTTGTTCCAAGACACTAGTTTTTCTGATGATACCTACTGATGCATCGAGGAGCTATAGTGGGATCCACTAGTCACTTACTAAGTCCAATTCATTCCTCATTTAAACAAGTTTAAACATAAAATAAATATTTGTATTAAAACAAGCATACAAAATGTCAATACTTTATCCATAAACCATGAATGTTATAAAAATAACATATCCATTGTCAAACATATGGAAAACCTTCAAATCAAATTGGATGATTTTATCATAAAAAATCAACTTCAAATAAGCATAAAATCTTATAAAGGATGCTGACATAGATGAAATCAAAACTATTTGAGAGAAATTTCTCTTTATATTGAAATCATTTTATGGTCACATAATTATGTAATAAATCATTTACTTTGAAAATATTCTTATAGTCTTGTAAGGGAATCTATGATGATTTTATAATGGCGGAAAATAGCCACACATGCCGTATAAGTTATAAAAGAAATTCTTACCTTATTTTTGTCAAAAAGGGTAAAAATGACATTGTTTGGAAAATGACGGAAATATTCCAATAAAAACATTTTATAAAAATTAAAACAATGGTATAAATGAATTCAACCCATAGTCTAGTAAATAGTAAAAATGTTTTGGAATACATTTTTAAGAAACATGGATGTTGATGATAAAAAGGTCCCTCTAGATTATTACGTATAAACAACCTCAGATAATGAAGAGATTGTAAAATTAACCCTTAAATTGTACATTTCCTTGGTCGAGGGTTGGTTGACCTCCTGTATAATGGTGAAATAATTGATATTAAATTATACAAGAATAATATACATTAATATGATATCATATATGATCTTTTAATATTGCATTGTTAATAATATCTTATTATTATCGTTGTATCAGGTGTTAATGGATTCGTTTTCCTTTATATTCTTTGTTATGTGAGACATATTTGTTGTGGATGCGATGTATCTTATTTATATCAAGAATGAAATAAAGTATTTAAATATTATTTTTAATCATCTAATGAATATTAGTCTTAAATGGATACGATGGGGAATGAATCTCATCACGTTTGTGGAGACGGTAATCCATACGTAAGCACGACCGACAACATCATTAATTAGTTATTAAAATAATATATAATTGGATGCTATATCCTATATATAGAATAAATGCCATGTTATATCTATTATTTAAATCCATTAAACATCATTATTATACCCATCCAAATAATAATGTATTGAATAACAATTACACCATGACGTGGAGACGGTAAGTCATACGTACGCACGTGTGTTGTCATGTCAATCAATGGAAGGATAGAATAATGAATTTGTTTGTATCATATTTATAATAACATCATAGCTTTTAGATGATACTGTAGTTATTATTTTATAATGGAAATGACAAAGATAAAGGAAGTGGAAGAAAAAAGGAACTTGAAATAGGTGGTGAGATATTTACATCTTTTTTGGGTTCTTCCTTTTAATTTGATCAATATAGATCCTTATGTTGGCTTTTTGACTAAAGGAAGGCCTCTAGGATCAAGGGAGTACAATTGAGAGGGAATTTTGGCATAGGTTATCCGAGCCAAATGGAATTGAAGGTGTGAATTAGATAGAAGGGGGGTGCCCTTTTATATAAGGGGTGAGGGGAACCTTAGGAAAATCTAGAAATATTATTTTATAATAAAATAATTTTAGGTTTATAATGGGTCAAAAATGGATTATTTAAATCCTAAGTTGGGGGTGGTTAGAAACCACTCATTCAATAGGTTTTAGACTTGTTTGGGTTACTATGTTAACTTTATTTTTTAGATTTAACTCTTAGTTAAAAGGTTTGACATTTACCATGTCTCTTTGTATTTTTATATTATATGTTTAAAAAACATACTATAATCTTACAAGAGAACCCCAAGTGTTTTATTAATGATACAACTATCATTATATAAGTCCTTATCCTGAACCTTATATTTTTAGGAATATAATATCAATTAATAATATAATATTTATTTTAAAAACTCTTTTATGTCAATTTTGACACTATTTGGTATTTTGTTTTTTTTTTCTAAATTCATAACAGCATAATTACTTTGAAAAAAATTCATATAATAAATCCTAAATTGTCACATTAACCTATAATATTCATGGATGGAATCAACACAATCAAATTGTATTTATTTTAACATCTATAATACCATTTATTTGATTCTTTCATTAATGAAGAAAATACTGCAACATCATTGTGTCGTAAATAAATATATTTATTTTATGTATAATAATTATAAATAAACTATTGTGAGGTAGGAAATCTGTTTAGCTTTAAAATTACTATTTATAGTCTTATAGATCAATTATATAACCTCAAATATAAATTATTTTACTAAAAGATATTTGCTTTTGCTAGTTTTGTCTCTACTTTAAATTATTTAATATAATATGTCATTATCACTTCCATGTGGCTCCATGGGGTGCCAAAATCGACCCAAGGATTCCCATGGTCAGCCACGACTCATACAATAAGGTTAGGACAAGTTTTATGGTAATTTGTTATTATTATAATATTATTTTTTAACCTTAGTTACAAGATTTACACTTTTAACCACGGTAAATAAAATATTTACTTAAGTAAATATTCCTAATGTCGAAATATAAAAGTTAAATATTTACACAATTTGGACCACCTAATTTCAAATATGGAATCCATTTTCATAAATTTAAAACACATAACTTGGAGAAATTAATTTAAAATTAATTCCCATTGTCAAAACAAAAAGCGTGTTTTTAAGAAAAAATAACTATCAAAAGATTGACACTTGCTTATGTCTAGTTTAAATGTGAAATTTTGTACAATGACTAGAATTATATTAAATGGTAAAATTCTAAACTATTTATACATAAAAAATATTAAAATTTATAATTTATCACTATAAATTATTTTGATTAAAATAGTTGTTTTCACTTAAAATATTGTATTTTTCACTATTCACACAAATATGAAAGTTCTCAGAAAAACTCCAAAAATTTATTGAAACTAAATTCTTATGACTTTATTCTAAAGAAGAAGTTTATTTTGTCAAATTGAATATATAAAAGTTTCAAATATTTTATTTAAAAATGGTTCACCATTAAAAGGCGGTAAAATTTCATTTTTTGAAAAATACTTCTTTTATCTGAAAAAACAGAATTTGTTCTTACATTATGTCTAAGAAACTCATAGTATTGATTCTAAAATTATGAGGATTATATAATGTTAAAAATTTAGTTAATACTATTCATAACTTCTTTTGAACGGCTAGATTACTAAGTCATGGTGCACTAGAACTCGATGTTGCGTGTAGTGAAAGTTATTTATTTACATTGAAAGAATAACGTACTATGAAATCTTGGGGTGTTATAGTAAAAATGAACCGATAAGGTTCAAGGTGCTTCTCCTCTAGGACAGGGTTAGTTTATCAACCACTAGATAAACTAAACATTAGAAAATCTCAGGATCATTCCCTTTACTATATTTTATTTCTATCAATTTCATGGTTTGTCATTAGGGTTGTGTTGTTGTGATCTCATAATTAATGAATAAAACAAGAATACAAGATATAACTAAAATAAGAAAGCCTTATGTTTAAATATTATCAAGACATTATTGATCACTTAAGTATGTTCCAGTTAATATCTACAAGAATTTGATATAGATAATAAGAAATTTACTAATAACAGATAAAAATCCCTCAAATAAAATATTAAGTCAGACCAAGTCTTTTGTTAAATGATTAAGGTAAATACTCAATAAAACTATGTGTTTGACCAACCCTTGATAGGACACATACTTTTATACAAGAATCCTTTATTAAATGTTTTAGGTTGGATTAACCATATTGTATCAAGAGGAGTTTCCCTTTCAAGACTTGGTGTAATACTGGAGGAAAGAGTTGAGAAAATCCAAGTCAGGATTAATGGATTTGGGAGTCCACTCAATAGATGTAGAAGCTACAAGTCTTCAGTTGGAAAAGACCTTCCTACCTAAATACATTTAAATAGCCTGACCAACCATTGTTGGGGTTATGCGAAGGGGAATATGGATCCTTAACAATAGAATATCATGGAAACTGAACATTACGAGTTCCACGTGAGGGCCATTGGGACTTGATAAAATATTGGAAGACATAATAAAATTAATTTATTATTTTTCATAAAATTTAATCAAGAATTTACTAATGATATGATCTTTAAATTGTAGAATAAAAATGAAAAGCTCATCAACCAAAATATCTCTTTGATCAATTTTGGATAATGAAAACATCCTCACCGGCAGTAACTTCTAGGAATGGTTTAAATGCCTACAGGTTATTCCATGCCAGGAATAGAAGTCTTACATTCTGGAGTTAGCATTACCCGATCTTCTGTCCAAAGAGGAGAGTGATCAAGATTTTCTTGTCTATGATCAACATATGAATGAATTGGTCTATGTTCAATGGTTGATGCTATCATCTTTCTCTAGTGATCTCATGAAGTCTCATTACAATATGGATGCCTATAGCATGCTTGAGAACCTTTGTGGTCTTTATCAAAAGAGAGAATGGAAATAATGGTTTGAGATCTCTAAGGAACTATTTCACAGTAATCTAGGAAAGGGTACCCCATCTCGGTCTTTTTTAGTCAAGATCATTAGCTACGTTGAGCTCTATGAGGTTCTAGGGTTTAAACTCACTGATAAACTGGGAACTGATCTCATTCTTGTGTCACTCCCTCAATTCTTCACTAACTTTGATATTAATTTCAATATGAATAAAATTCAGAAATCTACATCTGATCTTTTTATCCTCATTCACCTAGTAGAATAATATATGAAGCTCGACACTCCTTCTATCCTTATAGTTCATAAGAGGAAAGGGACGGAAAATATATTTAAGCCCAATGCTTCTTCATGACCTTCTAGGAAAATGAAGATTAAAGGAGAGGCAATGCAACATGAGGTTTTTTGTTTCTCATGTTTAAAGAAGGGAAACTGGAAGAAAAACATCACCCATCCTAAGAAGCATGGGAAACCTTCAAGTTCAGTTTTTATCGAATTTAGTCTATGGGTTTCAACAAATTGGTTATTAAATACAAATTTTTATGGTCACACATGTATCCAAATATAGGAAACAAGTAGATTTAGGAATATTGACTGAGGGGAGGTAGATCTACGAGAAGACAACAAAGTAAGAAATACTGTTTTAGCTATTTGGGACTACCACCTCACGTTGCCGACTGAAATGATCTTGGTGTTAAAGGGTTGTTATTATGTTATTTCTATTACTAAAAACATTATTTCTATACCTGGATTAGATAAAATTTATTTTTTTCAAGTTTATAAATGAATTTTCCTTCGTTTAAATCATATTATTTTTTTGGTAGGGCACATTTATACAATGATCATTACGTGTTGGATTTCAAAAACCATGTAATGGATATCGATAACAATGATTCTTCACATGAATCATTTCACACCCAACTTTGGAATTATCGTCTAGGTGAAGTAAATGATAAACACTTGGAAAAGTTACAATAATATTGATATTCAGATTCAATTGAGCTAAAACAACATGGCGTGTGTCATGCTTGATTATAAGGAAAATTGACAAAAGCCCCCATTTAGTTAGAAAGTTGAAATGACTAATGATATTCTGGGTTTGGTTCATACTGATGTGTGTGAACTATTTCCAGTTGAAGAAAGGGGAGGTTACTTGTACTTCCTAAAATTTACTAAAAAATTTAGTAGATATGGATATATCTACTTAATGAGGTGTAATTAAGATTCTTTTGATATGTTCAAAGAATAAAAGAATGAAGTTTATAACCAGAATGGTCAAAAGATTATGAAATTCCACTCAGGACAATGTGGAGAATATCTTAATCAAGAATTTATTTATTACTTACTGGATTTTGGGATCTTATCCCAACTCACTTCTTCTTACACGTCCTAGTGGAATGGTGGGAGAGAAATGAGGAACAACACCTTGTTGGACATGGTGATATCGATGATCAGGTATGTGAGTCTTCCATTATTATTTAAATGATATGTGTTACAAATACCAGTACACATACTAAATTAAGATCCAACTAAATCGACAAATGGTATTCCATACGAGTTCTGGAGTGGAATAAATCCAAGCCATAAAATTTATATGTGTGGGGAAGTGATGAATTTCTTAAGCCTCTTTAGGTAAAAAAACATGCATCTTGAGGCACAAAGTGTACCTTTATAGGATACCCCAATGAAATAAGGGGATATTACCTATAAAACCCCTCTGACAAAAAGGTTATAGGGGAAAGACATTCCATATTCCATGAGAGGGAGAACATCTCCAAAAGTTATAGTGGGCGAGAGATAGAATTTGATGAAGTCGTGGCTCAAAGGTACCCATGTGTCAGTACAGAAATAGATTCCACAAAGCCTCATGAAGAAAGAACTGTTCGAGTGACCCAAGAACTATGTAAGAGTAAAAGAGAGTGTAGCGAACTTGAATGGTATGGTTTTCTAGGTACCAATGAAGGTGACTAATTATTAGTTGATTGTAATCATCCTCTATCCTACAAGGAAGCTGTAAGTGGAACATAGGATGCCAAGGGCTCAACAGCTATGAATTATTAAATGGATTCCATGTTCCCAAACCATGTCTGGATTATGGTAGATCCTCCAATTCATGTAAATCCTATTGGTTGGAAATGGGTATTCAAGAAGTAGCTGGACATGGAAGGAAAATTCAATACCTATATTACATGACTTATTGCAAAAGGGTTCAACCAGCATCAAGGTATTGACTAGAATGAATCCTTTTCAATAGTTGAAGTTCTGAAATCAATCAAAGTTCTATTGGACATTGCCTCTTACCAAGATATTGAGATTTCACAAATGGATTTCAAAACATCCTTCCTTAATGGGAACCTTCAAGAATATGTCTACAGGACACAACCTGAAGGGTTTATGACTCCATAGGATGCCTATACGTTATGGTTGATTAAATGAGTCTCCATTAAGGACTTGGGAGACGCAAAATAGATTCTTTGGATCAAGATCCATTGTGATAGATCCTAGAGATTGTTGGTACAGAGTCAAGGTACATACATTGAAATGATACTGATGTGATTTATTATGGAACAAACCAAGAGGGGATTGTTTCCAACATCAAATGGAATTAATATTTCAATGAAAATGTTTCCGTAAACACATGAATAAAGTGAGAGAATGGAATGGACTCTATACACTTCAGTGATTGGGTCAGTCATGTATTTCATGCTATGTACTAGGCTAGATGTTGCCTATGCATTGAGTGTGGTAGGTTGATATCAAGCTGACCCATGCGACCTCTATTGGATTCTAGTCAAGATAATATTTAAGTATCAGAGGAGTGATAAATATATTTTCCCGGTTTATGGAGGAGATGATGAACTAGTCATTAGAGGATATGAAAACTATAGTTTCTAGAGTGATCAGGATGACGTGAAGTCATAGATGAGTTAAATATTCACATTGAATTGAGGTGTTGTGAGCTGGAAGAGCTCAAAGCAGAGTGTGTTCACAAATTCTAATGTAGAGTCTTAGTATATCATACCTTCTGAGGCAGCTAAAGAAGCATTTTCAATGTGAATCTTCATCTAAGAGCAAGATTTGGTACCAAGCCTTAAAGATCCCATCACACTCTATTGTGATAATACTGTAGTGGTGGGTCTCACAAAAGAGATAAGGTCACATCAGAAGAAAAAGAACATACATAGGAAGAATCATATCTTGAGGGATTTTTCTCATAGGGGTGAAGTTGTAGTGAGCAGTATTTTGATAGAAGACAATGTCGAAGACCCCATTACTAAATCCATAACCCAGCAGAAAGATGATCATCATGTGAGGTCCAGTGAACTGAAAGTCGTAAGTAGTTGGCTCTAGTACAAGTGGGATTTGGTAAGAGTTGGAGTCCTAGACCAACAGTTTGTAATTTTATTACATGGATATTTGGTGTATTTAAATATTAAACATATTATTACATATTATTCATTTTTCTTCATGATTATGATGTAATAATGTCTTAGAGTATTTGTTACATTGATAAGGTTATGGAATTTCCCCACTATGATGAGAAACATAAACTACTATAACAATATTCTTAAACATATTTTTATGGTTTGATGACATACTATTATGGGACATATAGTATACAGAGAGTTAGGTGTCAGTACGCGTATGAAAACGAGACTTCCTCTCAAGAAGTTCTCACTTGGTAATCTCAAAGAAGGGAGATTATGAGAAGATACCTACAAGTTGGAGTTTCACATGTTTGGTTTCATCCGATATTCGTATTTGTGAGCATGTGTAATGGTCCATAGACTTTAATATTACCATTATTTCATGTCATGACTTGCGCACTTTTATTTTTTGAGGAAAATCTTTACACTATATAATGGCAGGAAGTAGGGTACATTGGGTGCATCATGAGTGACATGTTATTGATGGATATGTCGAGGAAGGATTTAACCATTCCATTTATTGAAGTTTATATCTTGGCACTTTTATGTATATAGAATCGTCACACAAAATTCCATGTCCATGGTGTAATGATGAGTTTATTTTTGATAGTCAATGAATGATGTATCAAGCATAAAGGTAGATGACACTATCATGAAACTGTCATGATGAGATATTCAGACAAAGGGGTTATATTACACAATGAGCGTTCTTATGTAGAAGTCGTTATTGCAACATTAATTTCTTTCTCTTGACTGTCATGACCCATTGATAGATAGTACTCTTGGACTTTAGGCTAGCCTACCTAATGCTAATGAGTAATAATCCTAGAGGGTCACACACAAAGTGATTTCAGTTGTCTCAGTTAAATTCTATTTTAATTTAATTAATGAAATAAATATTATTCTGATGACCGGGGAATAATTTTATTCAAGATAAAATGATCACATAAAATAAATTATTTATATATATTATTATTTTATTGGACATTTAACAAATATTTATTTACTAGTTTGTAAATATATTATTTATTTAAGATAATAAATCATTTATTTATTTATTCGGGTGTTCAATAAATAGAATTGGAGTTCAAGCTAACCAAGGCCGATCCAGTAGTAAAATTCTTATTTTTAAGATGGTAAATAATTATTTAACTAGTTATAATGAGTTAAAATAATAACGACACTATTATTATTTATTGACGTGAAATTTTATTTCTAATTCAATTTTGCGCAAGTTGGAGAAGAATAAATAATAACACAGTATTATTATTTTGAGCATGGGTTTATTCTTAGTTCATGAATGTACTTAATTACGTTTATGCAATTATATATTGTAACTGATGTACCATTCATATAAATAGACAAGTACATACATTGTGCCATTAAGAACACACCAAATGCTTGGTTAATTGAGAATTGTTGAGCCAAATAATTCCTCTCTTGGATCCTCTTCTTCCCCCTCTCAAGAACGAGAGACGTTCTTTAAGACTGAAGAACAAAATATCAAGAACAACTGGTGCAAGAGAATCACTTCACTGTGATATCACATGGTTAATGAGTGGTGTCGATTGGATGCCATTGAAGCAGGTGTTTATCACCACAGGAGGGATTCTGGTTTGGATCCTCGCATGTGAAACAAGACAATCTGGAATAGTCATTCCGAACGATCAACATCATCAACAACAAAACTACCGAATAAACAAGTAACCTTTTCTTTATAAAATTAAAAAATTAATTGAAAACATGATGTGAAAGATCCCTTTCCCTCTTGGATCTGGTGCCTTTAATTTTGTATACATTTTTTATCTTAATATGTGGAGACTGGTGTTTATCATCGTATTGATCACAGATTGGTCATCTATTATGAAAAAAATTAAATTTTCTCCCCACCCAATGATGCACTTCCTTTGTGCCCAAAACCATCATGACTAACTCATGCTCCCATTACATCACTTATTAAACACGAATAGATTCATTCTCCACATTGGAAAATGAATTTAGATTTAACTCTAACACCTTCGATTACAGAAAAAGATGAAGCCCAAACTCAAAATGTCATGCCTTGGAGGGATCGTTTGTTCCCCACTATGTAGTATAAGGAATAATATCCACAAAATGAAAAAGCATTAAAACATTGATCCAATACATTCCTTAAAATATCACACCGCTGTCCCCATTCTCACCTTCAGTATTTTGTAAAAATACTGCTGAAGGAACGATGACTTGAAGAACTCTTAGTAAGATCTCCTCAAGGCTTGTTCTAAGGGACTAACTTCCAGCACATCTAGGTTAGAATATCAAACATTAAGGGTGAAATATTATTCACTAATGACTTAGAATAATCGAGGAGACTAAAAATGTTTCTCTTTTTTCATGTCTACTCTTCCACATCAAGTGTATCCACTTGATCATAAAAGAGAGGTAGATTTAACTTTTGAAACTCAAGAAAGAAATTTTTAGGTTGATCAACTAGAATGTTTGAAAAAGGGGAACCACACATAGTTGTACCAGGAATATCCATTGAATCTCTATGGGGGTGAACACTACAAAACAATATATACAAGAGCTCAATAAAAACCAACTCAACAACATGAGTTATAAAACTCAAAACAAAACATAAGAGAAATTCCAAAAACATATGGAAAACGTTCCACATAACCATCAACTATCAAAAAAACCCAATTTCCACTTTTTTATATGATAAAACATTTTGGGTTGCGCACTCACTTGTGGTATTTCATTGGGCTCTCACTTGCATATTCATGTGCCACACTGGGAACTTATTTACTCATACCAATTCAGGCACTCATCTACACATATCACCATCCATCCATTTTCCCACACATATCCATGAACATGAGAACCTGTGAAAATAATAAAAGTCAAAACTAACTACTTCTACTTTCCAAAACAAAACACTCATACCACATTATCACATTCTCAATTTACATCCCATTTCAATTTTCATAAAGAATTTCCAAAAACCCTATTTCAGAAGACAACAAATCACAAATAAAAACCACTTTCAAACACCACACATCATCCATTTTTATCTTGATTAAAAAAAATTCAATGGATCCCATCCAAAATCACATTAATCCACTTAAAAAGATTTTTAGTAGCTTAAAAATCCCCATTCAATCCAAAATATCATTATTAAAAACCACTAATTCTCATTTAAATCATGTTTCCAAATATTCCTAAAAATTAAATTTCTAATTCTTAAGAAAATTTTTTTATAAAATCTATATTTTGATTAAAAAACCCTATCCCATTAAACCATTTTTTCTTCACACCAAAGGGCCATTTTACAAAAATCAATTCTTATATATCCTTCTTCAAAGTTGATTCTGAAAATTAATTTTCCACTTTCCAAAAACCCGACCATCGCTACTAAAAATTTAATTTTTATAATTAAAAAAAGAGTTTTCAAACCAATTTTTAGAATCAAGTAAGATCCAAAAAAACACAAGGGGAAACATGGTAGATGGATGAATTGGACATATGGTCGGTGGCCATATTCTAATGACACCACTACCAAAGAGTGTATTCTTAGGCCTTGTCTCTGGCTCCACCTGGATTTTCAGGCTCTACGAGCTCACTGATATCATTAGTTGAACTCCCATTTTTATACCAATCTGAAAAAATCCCACAAAAAAAATAAGAAACCAAAAGAAACTCGACCTACCATGGAAAGTCAAGGTTCTGTCTAAAATGTGTTGGGTAGAAACTCCCCCAAACCTACTACCCATGTACTAACAGTACTACTTCATCTACCTTGACATCACAAATAACAAAGGGTGCTCTAAATTCTAGTTCTTCTAAAGAACCAACCTACTCAAATAAAAAATTTTCATTCCCAACCATTTAGAATAATTTTCATTTAAACACTTGCATCACATTTGGATACTAAATCCACTTTTGACAAAATTAAAAATCTTCCACAATCCACTGTTATATTTTAAATAACCTCCAAAAGATAAACACAGACTTCCTTTACACTCAAAACCACTTATAACCTCTTTAGAGGAACCCAAGTAATAATATCATATGTCGAGATTTTAGTAAAAAAAGACAAACCATGCATTATACATCACCAATTTCATCCTATATCCAATCGGAAAATTTATCAAACACTTTGGGGGAAACATACAACAAAAAAATTCTATGTACTTCATAAAAAGAAGGAAACCAAAAAAATTTCATTTCAATCAAATATTCAAATAATCACATAACATTATTTAAGATATAAGGTAGATGAAAAAAAATGAAACCAATGAATCATAAAGTATAAAGGATGTGCAAAGGGAAACCTACTACCTACTCATGTTCTTTCAACAACGAACATGCGAAACAACGTCACGAAGGATCCATGATCCAAGATCATCCAAGATAAACCTAATGGACACAACCCCCCTCCCCCCAAAAAAAAGATAGAGAAACATGAACCCTATATCTATTGAACCAGAATGATGGAGACATCTAGATAAAATTGGAGGAACGGAAAGTGGGATATGGAGGGAAGAGAATACATTGATGACCTAGCCCATAGTGTACCATCCCAGGTAAATAAATAAATATGAAATATTCATATTTATTAATATTTGTGAGTTAAATATTAATTTTACTTTAAAGGGGATTTCTATTTATGATGGTGTACCCGATATGCAACGACTGGTTTCTTTGAAATCTTATGTTGCACACTAAATATATAATATTATTATTTAAAATGGAAGTTAACGCCTAATCATTGTATTGATGTGAATGAACATAACTAAATAAATTTTTATTATACTTGTTTTTTAATTTTTTTACCTTTATCCAATAAATATTAGAGGCTTTAAATAAGAAAGAATTTGATTTTAAGCATTAATAATCAAATATTCATTTAAAGGTTGATTTACCACCTTTTGATGGAGAACCCTCTTTATATGTAGTTTTGGTCACTTTTATATGTTCTATTTGACCAAATAAAAATTTTATTTAAAATAGGGATATCAAAATTTACTTTGGGTAAATATTTGGTATTTTTCTGATAAAATTCATTTTTTTAATGAATAGTGGAAAATATTGTATTTAAATTCAAAGTTTCCTTTTAATATAATTTATTTATATGGTTAGATTATATTTTTAATATGTTTTAAAGTATCATTAGGTTATATTTTTAACATTTAATCCATTTTTGGTCATTTGAATTCGTTTCACCTAGAAATATGATATAAATAAGTGACAATCTTTTGATAGTTAATATTTCTAAAAACACGCTTTTCGTTTTGGGAGTAGGAATTAATTTTATATTAATTTCACCCTCTTATGTTTTTTGAATTTAGAAAAATGTATTCCAAATCAGGAACCATGAGGTCCAAATTTTGTAAATAGGTAACATTTATTTTTAGATAGTATCAATATTTAATTCAGAAAATATATTATTTACCATGGTTAAAAGGTGAATCTTGTAAATAAGGGTAAAAAATATTACCATAATAAAATAAAATTACCCTTAAATGAGTCATAATACTATTTGCTGATACATATCAGACCATGGGCATTGTTAGGTAAATTTTGGGACCTCGTGGGGCCACATCAGGGTGATAATGACACTTTATATTAATTTATTTAAAATAAAGAAAAAAATTACATAAACAAATATCTGTTACTAAATATATTTTTACATGGGGTTATATAAGTTATATCATAGACTATAAATATTAATTAGAAATATAAAATTCTTTTATACATCATGGTATTTTTTTTATAATTTTTATACATCATATAAATAAAATTATTTATGTTGCAATAATGATGCAGTGTTTACCTCATTAATAAATGATCTAAATAAATAAGATTATAAAGATTAGAATAATATCCAAAACCTGTAAAATTATTAATGGGTGATTTTACATAGACCATGATTCATTTTATCTTTTTTATTAATGATTTTGGGACCTTTATAAACTAAAACGCATTATATAATAAAATAAAATTTCCACAGTTTCATAAATAGCCTCTCCTTCCCCTTGTAAAAGGACACCACTTCTAACCCATTCCTCACACCTCTAAAGCCCCTTTTCTAGTACAACTCCTCAAAATATAATCTCTAGAGATCCCTCTAGTAAACCTAGAACCCTTACCTTAGGAAGAAGTCACTTCAATAAACCATTTTGGTTCAAACCAAAGGGAGTTACCCGAATTAAAGGTATGGTCTTCTCTAAATTTCATTTTTCATTTTACTTCTCCAACCCCTAAACTATTTTTATACCATTAATTTATAACAAAACTGTTATCATAAATATACTATAATGTTTTTATGAGATGGATTAGAACTTCACTTACACACACCACCTTCTAATGGGTAAAGAACATACTATTTTTGTGGATGGAAAACTACTGCCTCACGAAACGATAATTGTTCAAATATCTCAAACTTCCTCTCATGGTGGAAATTATGATGAACTTATATTTATATATTATATATATTATATTTATATTTTTTCTATACTTTTTTATATTTCATTTTTAAAATACCTTTATGGTTTCCATAGTTGGTAAATAAAATAATCTCATTTGAGGTAGTGCGGACTACCGCCCCCTCTAAGTGATATGACTCATTCATGCCTTATGTGGAACGTTTAAATGATGGAGATAATGATATAATATTTGATATTATACTAGAATTATAATATAATTATGTTTCATTATGTTTTAATTCAATTACAATACAAAATAAAAATTGAAGTAGCGTTCATGCATTCATACAGATTACCGTCTCCATGAATGGGGCATTACATTTTTTATCTCCAAATGTTCTGTAATATTATAAATACATGTATATACTTGATATATATGATATATATTACATATAAATCATTAATATCATTATGGATATAATGAAATTTTTACCACATGAACAGCTTGTAATTATAAGAAGTCCATTTTTGACTGAAGTACCAAATATCGACAGACCATCCATTATTAACATTAATGATTACATAATGTTTGTAACATGGTAATAAGTGATATAAAAGGAATAATAAACTTGAAAAAGGTTCTTAATCAAGTATAAATTAACTTTGGTTTCCTATTCGGGAGATTAAATAATGAACAAGTCAAGTCGGAAATGAGGTAAGGACTTAGTCTAAATCTCATTTCATTAAGGCATTTTTTGTTTTAATACATGAATTTCATCTATAAAATGTTTAAAAACGTTTGAATTTTCATTTCATTCAAAGGGATTTTTTTTTTCTACGAAGAGTTTTAATACACGAAAAAAATAATGTTAATTTTTAACTTAACCGGTGATAATGACCTTTCCACCGCCGCGAGTATTAATTGATCTTTGGATTCCATAACAACCCATAATGTTTTTAAATGGAAAATAAATACAATATACTCTTTTATGTATTTTGTTTTTTATATTGGTTTTTATACTAGATTTGTTATGTCAATATATTTAAGTGATATATTGTGATTGGAATGTGGAAATGTTTTCATTCCTTTATTTTTGTTGTATGTGTTAGGATTTTATAAATGTACTTGGACATTTGACGGGTGGTTATGTGATAAACCAAATGATGGGTGGTGCCCTGATAAACCAGGATGTCTGGTTATGTTATAACCTCCAACGCATCGGGTATGACAGTCGGCCATAAGGCTATTCCATTTAGTGATATGTGTGTGGAAGACGACCGCATGGTTATTCCATTTAAGTTTGTTTATGTCACAAATTCCCCTTATATATTATGTGTTCTTTATATGGAGTTTTTGTAATATTTTGGTTAAAAAGGGTAATAAATGATCTTTTATTCAGTGAAGAGTATTTACTAATTCATAAATGTGAAAACTATTACTTATGATAAAGTATTCGTGGGTTACTTGTTGTTTTGAAAAACTAATAGTTTTCCTTCTTTGTGTATCCCGTAATTAGATTTTTATGCTCATCCCATGTTATTGAAATGTTTTTCACAAGAAAAAAGTCGAATAATGTCAAGGATGGGATCAAGTAAAAGTCATGTTGTCTAAAAATGGATATGACATGAATCCATTTTAAGAATTTATATTTTGTGAAAAATAATGGGAACTGAGTAGAAGTGTCAAATAAGTAAATTTTGGGATGTAATATAATAGTTAGGACCTAATTGTATAAAACTACAAACATGAAATTTTCGTAAATGTGAATTATTTATTTAAATAAAAATTATGTAATATTTAAGGCTGGGACATTATAGTTTGTATCAGAGGCCGGTTTAGGAAACTTTAGGAGTTAGGGTATTGTTAAATTAATATCCATAAATTAATTTACGTTATTCTTGAAATGATATAGCATTTACAGATTACCATGAGGCATTGCTCAAGATATTTCTGTGTTCAGAATGGGTTTTCATAGAGGAAATAGGGTAGATATGTTTGGAAAAATTAGGAGGATGACAACCTTCCAAATCAGCAACCTGAGATGGTCAGAATTGGAACTGAATAGTTTTTTGTAGTAATGGATTAGTTGGCTCAGGTGATAAATGGTGGTTGTGTTTATTTATGATACTTTGGTTTATTCTAAAAGTAAATAGGAGCATGAATGTCATTTAAGGGTTGTCTTGAAAACCTTTAAAGAAAAGAAACTATTTTTTGAAATTCAACATGTGTGAGTATTGGTTAGAAAAAATTTCTTTCATTGGCCACATTGATTCAAAAAATGGCATAACTGTTGATCCTTCTAAAACCAAAGTTGGTGAAGAATGGACAATAACAAAAAATATAACCAAGATCTGTAGTTTTCTTGGCATGGAAGGTTATTACGAGAGGATTTTTGAAAAATTTTCATGATTATCTAGCTCATTGACGAAGTTATCCCATTAAGGTGTTACATTTATCTGGAAAAAAGAATGTGATGATTGTTTTAGAAAATTGAAAATAAGATTGGTGAATGCTATCGTTTGGGCACTACCTTCCAGAAATAGTGTGTTTCTTATATACAGTGATGTTCATTGAAAGGACATGGTTGTTTCCTTATGCAGAATGATCATGTAATTTCTTATGCTTCACGTTAGTTGAAACCTCATAAGTTAAATTACCCTATACATTATTTGGAATTAGCAGTTATTGTTATTGCTTTAAAAACGTGGAGGCATTATTTTTATAGATTAAAATGTGAATTATATACTGACCACAAAATATTAAAGTATATATTCACCCATAAAGAATTGAACATGAAAAAGAGGAGATGGTTGGAATTAAGAAAGGATTATGATTTCATGATTCTTTATCATCTGGAAAAATCAAATAAAGTGGGTAATGCTTTGAGTCGAAACCGTGTCAGTGGGATAATCTCTATCAGACAAAATTAAACAAGCATAGAAGGAAGACAATGAGTGGAAAAAAACGGTAGAGTTGTTTCAGAATGGTAAATTTATAAATTTTATCCTTGATAGTGATTGTGTTTTGAGATGTGGAAGGATATTGTGTGTGCCTTGTGATTCAAATTTAAAGAATGAGTTGTTATGTGAAGCTCATAGTTCCTCATTCTCAGTTCATCCTGGCAATACTAGGATGTACAGAGATCTTCGAGTGTACTACTAGTGGGATGGAATGAAAAGAGATATTGTTGAATTTACATTGAAGTGTTTGAATTGTCAGCATGTTTATAAAGAGTGGTAGTTACTAAAAGGTATGCTTCATTATTTACCAGTTCCATATTAGAAAAGGAAAAATATATCCATGTACTTCTTTGTGGGATTTACAAAGAAATCTTGATGTAAGAATGAAATCTGGTTTATTGTTGATTGATTGAAAAAATCTTTTCATTCTCATACTAATTGAGATACTTTTTCTCTATATCAACTTTATAAGTTTTATGTTAAAGAGATTTTTAGGTTTCATTGTGTTCCCCTCTCCAGTGTATCTGATCATGATCCCAGGTTTACTTGAATTTTTTGCAAAAGCTTTCAGAAGTTTTTGGTTGATGAATTATATTTTAGTACAACTTTTCATCCACAATCAGATGGGTAGTTAGAATTAACAATCCAGAACATGGAAGATATGTTACGTTCTTGTTCATTGGATTACCATGGAAGTTGGTAATAACATATTTCTTTGGTTGAATTCTCTTTTTCATTCCAGTATATTGATTGCTCTATTTGAAGAAGTATATAAGAAGTGGTGTCGAACTCCATCTTTTTGGGACGATGTATGTGAAAGTAAGCTGATGAGACCAGAATTGGTACAAGAGATGGAAGAAAAAGATCAGTTGATTCAGAATCACATGAGAACAGATCAGAGTAGGTAGAAATGTTATTCGGATAATCATAAGTAGGATCTTTCTTTTGAGGTAGGTGATAATTGTTTTTTCAATGATTCTCTAGGGAAAAGTGTGATGTGTTTTGGTAAGAAGGGTAAGTTGAGTATGAGGTTCATTGGACATTATGAAATCCTAGGCAAGGTTGGATCAGTTGCATACAGATTGTCTTTACGTCAATGTTCATCCAAGCTATACAATGTTTTTCATGTTTCAATGTTGAGAAAGTATATTTCAGATCCCTCCCATGTTTTGAGCCCGGAGGTAGTTTATATGGAAGCAAATCTCTCTTATGAGGAACTACCTGTCCAGATTCTTGATCAAAAAGAGAAAGTATGGCGGAGTAAGGTAATTTACCAGGTAATGGATTTGTTGAAAACCCATATGGTTGAAGAGGCAACGTGGGAATCTGACATTACTATGAGGGATAAATACCTCAATTTATTTGATAAGTGAATAAAATTGCGATGATGTAATTTACAAAATGGGAAAGGATGTAACATCCTAGGTAAATAAAGAAATATGAAATTTTCATATTTTTAATATTTTTGAAATAAACATTAATTTTACTGAAAAGTTTATTTCTATGTTTGATGGTGTACCAAAAACGCAACAACGGGTTTCATTGAAATCTTACGTTGCACACTAACGATTTATTATTATTATTTTAAATAGTTGTTAACGCCTAGATGTTGTATTAACGGGAATGATCAAAACTAACTAAAATATTATTATACATGTTTATTAATTATTTTTACACTTATACAATAAATATTAGAGGCTTAAAATAAGAAAGAATCTAATTTTAATTATAAATACTCAAATATTCATTAAAAGGTTGAATTACCGCATTTTGATGGAGAACCCTCTTAATATCTAGGTTTGCTCACTATTATATGTTATATTTTCCAAATAAAATTCTTCTTTATAATTGGGATATCAAATTTTAATTAGGGTAAATTTTTGGTAATTTTCCCGTAAAATTCATTTTTTAATTAATAGTGGAAAATACTGTGTTTTAATTCAAAATTGAATTTTAATCTAATTTATTTATATGGATAGATTATTTTTTTAATTGGTTTTAAAGTTTAATTATATTTTATTTTTACCTTTTAATCTAATTTTTTTCATTAGAATTAATTTCTCTTTAAAATTGGACATAAACAAGTGTTAATCTTTTGATAGTTAATATTTCTAAAAAACACGCTTTTTGTTTTGACAGTAGGAATTAATTTTAAATTAATTTATTCTACATCAATTTTATGAATTCGGGAAAATGTATTCCATATATGTAATCAGGAGGTCAAAAATGTGTAAATATTTATCCTTTATTTTTAGACAATATGAATATTTACTTCGGTAAATAATTTATTTACCATGGTTTAAGGGTAAATTAAGTAAATAAGGGTAAACAAATATTACTATAATAATATTAAATTACCTTAACATGTGTCCTAATCCTGTTGATTGATAAATATCATACCATGTTCATATTTAGGTCTATTGGGGGACCTCATGGGGCCACATGAGGGTGATAATGAGATTTTATATTAATTTATTTCAAGTAAAGACAAAAATGACATATAAAAATACCTTTTAGTAAATTAATTTTTACTTGGGTTATATAATTTATATCTTAGACTATAAATATTAATTATAAATCTAAAAAGATTTATTACATCATGGTATTTTTTTATAATTTTTGGACATCAAATAAAGAATATTATTTATGACACAATAATGAGGCAGTGTTTACTTCATTAATAAATGATTAAAATTAAAAAGATTATAAAGATTAATATAACATCCAAAACCAATCCAATTCTTATTGGATGATTTTATTTATACCATGATTCATCTTATATTTAACTGTACTGAGATTTATACCTTTAGAAACGGAAAATCATTATATAATAATATAATATTTTCACACATTCATAAAGAGCCCCTCCTCCCCTGTATAAAAGGACACCACTTATAACCCATTAATCACACCTCTCAAGCCCCTTTTCTCGTCCAAACCCTGCTAAACTAAGCTCTCCAGATCCTTATATTCCACCTAGAATCCTTACCTTAGTTATAATTCACTTCAACAAACCATTTTTATTAAAACCGAAGGGAGTTACCCGAATTAATGGTACCGTCTTCTCTTAAATTCTGTTGTTTTATTCTACTTCTCCTACCCCCTAAACTATTTTTATTCCTTTATTTTATAAAAAAATAGTTTCCTCAATATATAAGGATGTTTTTATGAGAATTATTCTAACTACACTTACACACACTTCCGTCTAATCGGTAAAGGACATATTGTTTCTGTGGACGGCGAACTACTGCCCCCCGAAACGATGATTGTTCAAATATCCCCAACCACCTATCATGGTGGCCATTATGATGGAACTATATTTATATATGATATATATTATATTTATATTGATCCTATTCATCTTTATATTTCATTTATTTAATACCTTTATGGTTTCCATAGTGGGTAAATACGAAAATCTCATTTGACGAAGTGAGGACTACTGCCCCCTCAAGGTGATATGACTCATTCATGCATTATGTGGAAAGTATAAAGGATGGAATTAATGATATTTTATATGATATTATAATGTAAATATAATATACTTATGTATAATTATGTTTTCATTCCATTACAATATGATATAGAAATGGAAGTAGCGTTTATGTGTACGTACGGCTTACCGTCTCCATGAACGACGCATTTTATTTCTAATCTCCAAATATTATGTACTATTATAAATACATGTATATACTGGATAAATATGATATATATTTTATCTAAATAATTAATATAATTATGGATATAATGAAATTTTGACCACATGAACAACTTGTAATTAGAGAAGTCTATTTTTGACTCAAGTACCAAATATCGACAAAACAACCCGTATTATCTTAAATGATTACGTAATGTTTATAACATGGTAATAAGTTATATAAAATGAATAATAAAATTTAATTTTTTTTAATCAAGTAGAAATTTACTTTAGTTTATTATTCCTGAGATTAAAGAACGAATGGGTTATGTCAGATATGAGGTTAGGGACTTCGTCTCAAAATCCTTTCATTGAGGAATATTTTGTTTTAATACACTACTTTCTTTTATACATTGTATTAACACATTTTAGTTTTAATTTCATTCAAAGTAATCCTTTTTTAGTGAATCAATTTACAAAATTAAAAAAATAATGTTAATTTTTAACATAAGCAGTGACAACGACTTTTCTGCCACCGCGAGTATTATTTGATCTTTGGCTTCCTTAACAAGTTGCAATGTTTTTAAAATAAAATAAATATCATATACTATTTGATGTATTTTTTGTATTGAAAATGGTTTTTATTATTTATTTTTTAAGTAAATATATTTAATTTATATATTTTTATTGAAATGGGGAAATGTTTCCTTTCCTTTATTTTTGTTGTGTGTGTTGGGATTTTATAATGGTACTTGGACATTTGACCGGTGGTTACGTGATAAACCAATTGATGGGTAGTGTCATGATAAACCAGGATGGGTGGTTACATTATAACCATCAATGCATTGGGTATGGAAGTTAGTCGTATGACTATTCCATTTAGTGATATGTGTGGAAATCGACCATATTGTTTTTACATTTATGTATGTTTATGTCCCAAGTTACCATTATATGTTATGTGTTCTTTATATGTGTTTTATGGTAAAATTTTGGTTACAAAAGGGTAAAAATTATCTTTTATTCAGTTAAGATTATTTACAACTTCAAAAAGGTGAAAGTATTACTTATGATAAAGTATTCATGGTTTACTTGTTATTTTGAAAAAAGAACAAGTTTCCTTCTTTGTGTATACCATACTAAGATTTTTATGCTCATCCCATGTTTTTGAAATGTTTTTCACAAGAAATAAAGATGAATAGGGTCAAGGAT
The DNA here is from genome assembly GCA_963277665.1 of Viscum album. Lineage (NCBI taxonomy): Eukaryota > Viridiplantae > Streptophyta > Magnoliopsida > Santalales > Viscaceae > Viscum > Viscum album. Next base: position 675,703,394 of record OY728159.1, on the reverse strand, counting down.
GGGATCAAGAAAAATTCATGCTATCCAAAACATGGAACTATACATGACTCTTTTTTTAAGAATTTTTATTTTGCGAAAAATAGTGGGAACTAAGTATAAGAGTCTACATTGTAACTTTTGGGATGTTGTATAATAATTATGACCTAATTCTCTAAAACTCTAAACCTGAAAAGATCCTCAAAGTGAATTATTCATTTAATTCAAGATTATGTAATGTTTAAGGCCAGGTCCTTATACTAAATCTTGAATAATAAACTTATATCTTCCACAATGGAGTAATTATATACATAAAGAACCATGGAGGAGCTCTTCTAGGGATGTACAAACCAGAAGGAGGAAGAAATTAGAAAATTGGGTCTAAAAACTAGAGAGGGAAAAGGGTAATTTAACATTTTAAATGACCTAGGAAACTTTCTTTCTTAGGCCTCACGGTTTCCCAACCTGTGTTCCAAACATGCACCCCTCACTGGACACACAAGGCTACCTGTAGGGTTTGATCACATAGATTAAAGAATAGTGAACCAATCGTGTGGAAGGTTTCTACTAAGATACATAGTCTTCTCACACACACTCACCATAGTTTGACTAACCATGATATAGGTCATGTCCAATCAACCTGAAGAACCCCATGGATGAAACAATTTTGGGGAGAATTCCTCACAATTTCTTCTAACCATTCTAAAACTATAAATAGTCTATTTCCATGTTAAAAAACTTATATTTTCTCAAAAAACAAATGATAAAATGGAATAATAATCATGGGGTAAAAAATAAACAAAGGAAACCCTCCAGATTTAAACCCCATCACACCCGGAGCTCAAGATAAAAACCTAGATCCAAAAATGAACCCGAACACAAGGATTAAATATAAATTTATTTGGATATTATTTTGAATCAAAAGGTTTAAATTTTTTCTATAGATCCATTTTTTTGGAAATTTTGAAAAATAAAAATAGTAAATATTTTTTACCATAGTAAGTTTAAAATGGTGAAACATTGTTACAACTATTGGGTAAATATTTAAAATCATCCTTACACATAAATATATCCAATTGTATGAGGGTTTTTCAGAAAAATATATTTTTATATAGTTAAATAATGTATTTTAAAATATAATTTAAATTTTGGAACCTAATCATTCATTTTGTGAAGATATATAATATTTTATTCAAATTTAAAATTGTTTTTGGATCATCACAATTAATTGTATTTTTATAATGATAAATTTGGTTTTTTATTGCTCCAATAGTTTGTAAAACTATTTTTTTACTAAATATCCATTCTAATTTTTTTAAATAAATATAATACGTGATTTCGATGTAGAATTATTTGTGCATTTAAATTAGGTATTTTCTTAAATTCTATATTTAATGAATTTTATATTCTCATATAAATATTAATATATGAAACCTACATAAATTGTTTTGGATAATTTGGATTAGTATTTGGATTCATAATTTCAAAATTTGGCTTTAATATCTCCTTAAATGGGGTTCAAGTAATTTATTTTTGATGGTATGAATGTTACATTGTCATTATTAATGTTAGAAGGGGTTCAAAGTGGTTTAACTAAGAGATAAACCATAAGATATAACAGAAACATGTATAAATGTGATTAAAGATGTTTTTATACCCTATCAAATATTATCCTCTAATTATTCATTACTTATATCCACTTGATAAGATTATGATATATACATTATCTAATATTTTATGTAATTCTACACGTGTATTTCCCTCCCTTATAAATGTAAATGTCCTCTCCACTATTATTTACATATTTAGAGAACAATAGTTTGGAAAATCCCTACCCAAGTCTCTCACAAACATCCCTACTCCCATCCAAGAGGTCATTGTCTCACAAAATGACCAAACATATATGTTTTTGGTTTTAAGATAAAGAGTTTGTCCTAGGACAAGGTATAAGTCTTTAACAAAAAAAATTCATGATAATTTTGTCTAAATACATCAAGAAATATTAATTATCCATGATTAAATTGAAACATAATTATCTTCCACATACATAAATTCTGTAATCATTATGGTAAAATGAATTTTCATATCCTTTTCCGACCTATTGGATGTCAAATAATCGCTCATGATTACATGTGGATTGAGTCCTCTATGAATTATTGTGATTAAATTTTCATAACAATCCAAAAATAATGATTATTATGATGGAATAATTTTTTATATGTATTATTAATGACATAAGTATCATTCGATAAATATACTATATAATTTATTTCCTTAGATTCCATAAACTCAAAAATGAAAACACCTTTCATGCGTACATGTGCATTACTAGATCCATGAAGTGATGTGATTCTATTTTATACTATGTATTTAATTTTTGTTTATAATATTTTATTTAATGTATAATAATTATAATCATATCATGATTATGATTTCCATAGATGATGTAACAATATCGCTTTGAAAATAGTCAACATACCAAAGTTGTTTTAGAATTTTTAATTGAACATCCTCAAAATGTCCAACATAAAACGTCTCTGATATAGTAACTAGATAAAACATTATCAAAAATAAAATAAACGAAATAATAATAACTCAAAGACCCCAAAAATTGATATTATTCATTTAAATATCTAATATAACATTATTATTGAGGTCGATAAACAATGTATGTGATATGTCTGTCTTGAGGTAAGGAAAACTTTACCATAAAAACCCCATTTAAAATGTTTTAAACATTTATTTTATTAATATTGTTTTTCCATGTACATAGACATAAAATTATTTTATGGATTTATTTATATGGGAATAATTTAATTATAAATAACATTCTATATATCCTATTTAATTTATTTGATTGGACTTTCAATGGAATATTTGTACATAAAATTTTGAATTTATTTACCAAATGAAAAAGGAATATTCTATTTTATAATATACAAAATTAATAGACTTCCCACTGTAACAATTATTTGATCTTCAAATCCCATTATAATAATAGTTGATATCGTTATGGAAACTGTCTCTTTAAATTTTTTTAGTATTTTATTTTTGAAAATTATATATTAAATGAAAGAGATATATCATTATATGAAAATATTCTTCCTATGGTTTCACTATTTTTGAGTGAAATATTGATAATGAAAAACGTTTTTGTAAGGGTGGTCAAATAATTCTAAAAACATATAATCATAAAAGTTCATTAGAAATTATCAAAACAAATTCATTTTGAAAAAATTAAATTTTTGTATTGATTAAATTTTGGTCTTCAAAATCATATATCAACATCAAGAACTGTTTCAAGAGAATTAGTGATAAAGAAACCCTATATCAAATAACCTAGAGTTGGGTTGACATTATTATAATGTTTCAATATAAAAATAATATCATCCTTAAAGACCAATATATTTAGTAGCCTCGAAAAACATTAGAAAATCATGATTCACATATTACATTGGAAATATAAAATACATATCAAAATAAAGTAACATTCATCCTCAATATTATTCATAATATTCTTCTTGATATCTCGGGGAAAGAAAAGATAATAAATAGTCAGCTCATATTATTAGTAAGAGTTATGTAAAGATGAATCTATCATGAGAATAGAAGTAATAATCAACAATTAAAGGTAAATAATAGAAAACATGCGTCATTTAATATATAAATTAATAATTAAATTCATCCATGGATAATATCAATGTAGTAATTTCAGGGATTGTAATAAATGAATTCTAAATGGTGAAAATTTTTAATATTCAACATCATGATCTCAGACATTATGTAATCTATATTTTAAATCTTTGTTCAAATATAGATTAATAGATTTTTAGTTACCAATCAAAAACCAATTTAATTTGGATAACTAATTTGTCTCATGAGTCCTATAATGGCATCAAGGGGTGGTATAATTGTCGGCCCCACCCATAACTAAATCTCCAAGGAATTATTCATATATTGAATGGTCAAATCAATTCATAAATGATATTAATTTTGAGAAAATATTTATATTTAGTAAAGGATTAAAATATAAAGAGTTCCCCCTCAATTACAATATCATTCAGAATAAAACAACATATCTAAAAATTATACACAATTTTAGAAATAAGCATATCCATGATGGAAATAATATGGGTATTCAAGATAAAATTAATTTCAAATGAAATATTAACAAAATATAGTGAATGTTTAAATATAAAGTTAATGACCAACACATTAATCTAGAGATGTTAGATGACCATCAATTCATATGAAAAGTGGATTCTATAACAAAATATATTTTTTTAATAATATAAGATACTAGAAGTGAAAATTTTAAAAAAAAAATTCATATAATTTTTTTCTCTTTAAAATCCTTAAAAACGTTTTTAATTCAATAAATATCATAAAATAATTTGTTTGGTGGGAAAATCCATCAACGTTGTATACGTTGAAAAGAACATTCATATTAACTATTTGAAAAAGATATTAAATAAATACCATTTTGGAAAAAATTAAAGATATTCATCTTAAAACATTATAAAAACTACAAGATCACATAAAATTTCCCTAATAAATCTTTTGATTGAATAAAAAATAGTTTTTGAAAAAATATTTAAATCCATAGACATATAATAGAAATATACCAAATCAAAAGGAAAAAAATCATATTTTCAAACAAAAATTAATTAATTAATTATTGTTTAGATGATAAATTTTATTTTACTAAAATATAAAAAATAATTAAATATTTATAGTATAATAAAATTGATCGGTTTTGTGAATATTTCTTCAATGAAAATAATTTAAACCCGAAAATTGAGATGGTAAATGAATTCTTACAACTTCGGTAACTTTTTAATTATAACCATTTGAAAGAATAAACAAGAATTGAAATTTTAATAATCATGAATAAATATTTATTAATTTTAAATATATTAAATCTGATTTATAAATTCCATATAAAAATAAATAGGTACATAATAACAAATATATCTCAATAGAGGTTAAATTGAGACGTAATCCCTTACCTCAAATTGGAATTGTCACATAAGTTATTTTATGATCATATAGATTAAATTTTAATTTATTATAATAACATACTAGAACCATATGCATATATTTAATATCATATATTAGCCATTTATGACATGTTTTCACCAGTTTGTTAACATTATTTTATTATTATTATTATGGATGCCAACTTCTTCATTTTTCAATTCTTTTCCATTCAATTATTTTATTCCTTGTATGTTGATTATGGTTCCATAATCTCCAAAATATTAATCATTATAAAAATATATTATATATTAATTACTTACATATTTATATACATTCATAAAAAATTACATTTAGTAAAATGAATTGCATCATTCATGGAGACGATAGGTCATATGTACACATGAACATTGTTTTATCTTTTCCAACGGATGGAATAAAAGAATGTTAAATAAAATTACATCTTTAAAAAACAATTCCATTATCATATATATCACATATAATTGTTATATCTAAACATATAACCATTCATGTAAATTATAAATGGAAAACGAATCGCATCGCTTTGTGTAGGTTGTAGTCCACACGTACACACGACCAACATTTTTGTTGTCCAATAGATTGGAAGGTACTAAGGTAGATATTATATTATATTTACATAATAATAATTATGTTATAAATATAATATATATCCATTATTTATATATTTCTCACAATCAATTTGAGGAGGTAATGGAAAACAAATTTCAACAATTCGAAAAGAGTTAATTCTCAACACACACGAGTGATGGTTTAATTTCCAATTTAGTAGAGAAGAAGATGGATAATTATTATTCCATGAACATAATAATTCATTTGTATATATTATATACATGTTTTATTATACTATAATTCTTAGGAATTAATTGATGACTTTAATAGAATTATATCATTGAAAATTCTTAGGGAAGAAGATTACAAATTCATTGAAAGATATCCTATAGATATCCTTTTAAGAGACCTAGGGTTTGTCTATTTAGAATCCTAATAAATCCATAAAATTATTCATGATTCATAAAATAGTATTTATTAGGGAATAGTTGATATATATGGCTGAATATTTTTTAAGGATATAGATCAGGGGTGTCATTTTATAAGTGAGAGGAGGGGAACTTTTAGAAATTTATGAAATATTATATTATAATATGTGTCTAACTAATATAAAATTATTTCAAAATGATATATATTTGAAAAGGAGAAGGATATTTTTTTTATAGAATCCTATAATAATATTTTGATATGTTTATATATTATTTTAAACATTATCATTTTTATTAACAAATTCGTTAATAAATTTTAACCATAAGCATGTTAATGGATTTTTAATTAATGTAGAGGTATAATTTAAATCCTATAGAGGAAATTGGATCTTCAATGGGAAAGGTATTAAATTTTAGACCATATATTATCCCCATTTCCTTATTTAAGGATTTTCTGAATTTCAAATAATTGATTAAAATATTATTTTCATAAAGCAACATTAATGTTATTTTGACAATATTCATTTTATGTTACTTTTATTACATAAAAAATGATGAAATTATAAAATAATCAATTAAAAATACCTTATATGTAATATGTTTCTATAAAAATATTAGAACAAAATAATCCATCAATTTTGGATTAATTTTATTACTTTTAAATTAATTTATTTTATTGTTATTTTAATTCAATAAATAGTTTCACAACATTGTTTATGGTTTTCAGTTAATTATTCAATCAATAAAAATTAAAAATAAATTATCAGGATAAAAAAATAAAATAAAATTTCAAATGATTATTTAAAACATAATATGATATTAATTTGTCAAGGTGATAAAATTTTATTGATATTATTTCCAAGAGAGTCACATTTTGTTTTTTTTCATTTTATAAAATAATCTAACGTCAATATCAATGAAAAATGGCACTATGATGCCATATTTTGTAGACTTGGATTTGAATGGTAAAAATAAACTCAGAAAATAATCTCATTTTAGGTGTTATAGGAATTTTAATACTTATCTCATTGGTTTTGAAACCAAATTACCTAATTTACCCATTTACAAGGTGAAAAGTTTTACCAATGTTACTATTAATAATAAAAAACCAAAAGGGTCATATTACCCAAATTTCAAAATTTGGATTCCAAATATGGAATAAATTTTTTAATATTCAAATAATATAAGTCTAGTAATGTAATTTATTTAAAACAAATTATAAATAATGAAAAACAATTTTATAGAAAAAAATATAGTTTTTACTATTCAATAAAAATCAATCTATTCAAAAAGAATCCCAATCTTACAATCTATGAAAAAAATGTTATAAGAAATTGGAAAATGATATAATGTTTAAATAATTATAATTTAATTACTATTTTGTTCATTTAAACGCAGAGTTGTGTACAAATCAATCTTTCAAATAAATTTAATTAAATTGAAATATATCATAAAATTGTAGGTTGTTAAATTCTATCCCTCTAATAAGATTATCACCCTCAAAATTCTATCAGTGTAATTCAAAAAAATGAGGATACTTATTCTTCATCACATCATCATGTTCCCACATATCTTCCTCTATTTGATAATTTCATCACAAAACATTTACTAACCAAGTTGTGTCATTTCGTAGTACATTCTCTCTGCAATCTAGAATATCCACTAATTATTAAAAATAAAACATGTCATACTCTATTTTAAGATTAATGTATTTTGTACATGTACATTATTTGGTATGTAATTATATTGTGTAGATACATGGAACACTTGATGAAATTGATAGAGATTTTGTTTGATGTATCAAGAAATAATCTACTCTCCAAATATGATCAATATCTTCAAAGAGGATGATATATACAGGTCCCTTATTTCCCTTTATCCTAATTATCATAACCTTATTCCATATAGATATTCATAATAATATATTGTCACGACCATTGAATTGTATATCTCACTTAACAATTCCAACATATTTTATTTCAACATTGAGATTACCTTATGTGTTGTTGAATAGACATAACCATCTCATCCATTTCATTAGAGATAAATCTAGTCCTCATAAATTCATTTCTACAAATTCATCCTAACATGTTGGAGTCATACAATTCCTTCCATGGAGGGATTCATAAGGATCCCATTAAATGATGTTGTGAATGCAATTATTGTAATGAAATTATACTGAGTTATGGTGTATTTCCCAACCACCTTTTAAACCTATCAGGTAACCACTGAATATGTATTATAGAGTCTTAATTATCCTATTATACTAATAATATGTATGAGTATTATAAAAAACACTTTAAAAACCCTATATCCAGAAAATGCTGATGGATTTCGTAAAACATCAAGGTAAACCATGGATCCTGGTCAGATACAATTTTGAGTTGCATTCCATGAAACCTCAAAAAATGAATAATGAAATACAAGGATTGTTAATCAAGGGAGAAATCTTATATAATAGTGATAAAATGAGTTGGATCTATAATGATGTTGACTAAAGTCCAAATACATTTTTCACTTATATGGTTTGGGGAGCTTGATAATAAAATCTAGGTTAATGTTTTCCTATTTACATTGTGGTATGGAAATTGTTATAACAAACCCTTAGAAATATGTTAATAATCCTTAACATCTTTACATAAAAGGAACTATGATACATTCTAAAAAATATCCATTTTCTTTAATCCAACCCAAAATATTGTTTTAGATATTTATACATCATTTAACATCTATGATTAAAAGTGAATTATGGACTATGATCTTTATACAATATCTCTTTTAAATCTATTATTGACGTGACACATGATCAGTTCTATTAACTTATCATTCATGTATGATCATGTTTGATCTCTGTATCATTTCTCACCTTTTTCATTAATTCCACATTTTCCCTCTTTAAACCTCCCTTAGATGGATGGTTGAATACTTATCTAAGAATGATAAATTTTCCATTTCCTCAAAATTTCATTTTGTAAATTCTATATATCCATAAATATTGGATCTCTTTTAATCATTATCATAGATAAACTATCAGGATCTTTCTAACTAGGAGCATCATACACCTTTTTTCCATCCGATGGTGGTAATTTATTGAGAATTCATAATCATTGATAAAATAAAACCATATTCTCTAGTACATATTCAATTATTTAAATGTAAATATATAATTCAAGTTATTATTATACCTGTATATATAACCCCTTTCACCATATTGATAATTTATTCATATCATTGATAAAAATAATTACCAATTCCAAATCCAAATCATGAGTCATGTATTTCAACACATGAATTATTTAGTGGTATGGGAATATGATTCCCCCATATCATTATTATGTGGAAAAGTATTAGTTACGTATTTATAGAACTATTAATGATCAAAAGCCATTTTATATTGCAGGGTACTATAATCACGTTCACTCTAGCCAACCATCTCTTTGATTCCTTTAAACTCTCTTCACATTCATCTGTCCATAATAATTTATCCCCTTCCATGTAAACATTTTGAGTAAATTCTATAATGGTGAGAAATATACCACAATGTTTTGGTAGAATTTAGGGAAATGAAGAAGACTATAGATCATAGTTACTAAGGATGGTAATGGATGTTTCCTAATAACTCCCTTCTTTTAAGGCTTCATAAATATACCCTCAATAGAAATTATATAAAAAAGGACTGAGTCTTTGTGTCTCCAAAATTCACACTTGGTAAACATGGATTATAACTTCTCTTTCCTTAGGGTCTTTAGCATAATTTATAAATTTTCATCTTTTTTCTTCCCTAATCATTGAATATTTAGGAATACCATCTATAAGAACTACCACAAATAAATCAAGGTAGAATCTTAAGACTCAATTAATTAAATCCATAAATATAAAAGGAGAATTAGTAGGTATGAATAAAATTACTATATGTTCATAATTACTAGACATCTTATGAAAGGTTTTATGGGTTAACACCACATTTTTAACCACTAGGTAATGATATCTAGATGAATGATTAATATTGAAAACTTTTTAAAATCCTCACAATTGATCACATATATTTTTAATACAGGGAAGATGATAATTTCTCTAAAGAGCTATTTCCCTAATTTCTCGATAATAAATGAATTATGCATTGGAAAATATTTTTCATAACAAAAATAAAAGGTGCACCTTATTGAGATTCACTTTGCTGAATTAATCCCTTATAAAGATTCTCCTATATATGTTTAATCAATTCTAGTAACTCGATTAGGTCTATTCAATATGGATTCTTAGAAATAGGTTTATCACCATGAATGATTTTTATTGTAAACTGAACATCGTGATTTTGTGAAATACTAGAAAAATCATCAAAAAAGATATCAAAAAACTCTTATAAAGTAGTCATATCATAAATGTTGAGTTTCCCCCAAATAGTCTCAGACAACTATATATCATAAATAGAATGTAATCCCATATTAAGGAAGTAATTTCCATTGAGATTTTTGGATTATCCTCTCACTAGTATAATATCATAGGTAGATTTTAAATATCAAATATACCAACCCAAACCCAATAAAATAATTTTTGTGACTGAATTCATTGTTTAGATACCATTAGAATAGAAGTTATTTTAAATGATAGAGGTTAATGTCAAATGAAATGATCCAAAATAGGTTAATCATGTTGTGGAAAAACATTTTCCTCAAATTTGGAAATGTTATTCATTATAACCCAAGTAAACTTCCATAATATAGCCATAATATGCTCAGTTTCAATACCAATTATAATGGTTTACAAAGAATGGAACCTCCTAAAATTATCATTCTGTATTGATACCCTTTAATACATTCGGATCCATCACTGAATAAGGGAACATACATATGTAGATTATAATCATCATGAATATTGATACATAAAATAAAAATCCGTATAATGATAATATTTATTAGATACTATAAGGTATTATCTTATTTATAACGTTATATATGTTGCTTTAAAATATATTTCTCAAGGTTTATACTAATATTGCTATTTTAACATCTACAAAAATCACATATCTAGTATCCTTTAACCAGTGTCTACATTATAATAACTTTATAAGATATAATGGGTCTCATCGTGAAGGATTGATTATTTTATTACTATTGGAGAACTAGATATGAACATGATTCCCATATTAAATTTTTAATATAAAATACTTTTTATATGAAATAACATTTTATCCTTTGTATTATTCATAATATAATTTTTTAAACCATGGAGAAATGGGTAAAAATAAATGATAACCTCATATACTCAATAATAGTTCTGTATAGGATAATATTTCACGAATAAATAATGAATAATTAGTTTTAAATGTTAAATAACTGAAAGCACATGATATTTAATCAATAACTTGGGAACTAAATGAATCCATTGATAATGTTAATGAAGTAATCAAATGGATGATAACAAGAAAATTCACAATGAAGGAAATGAAAAATATTGGATTATATGATCTCATAAATCATGACATCTATAGCACCAAATACATGTAACAAGACAATTTAATTAACATGTATGTACACACGAGAAACCTATTTTATCTGGCCAACTGATTTGTCTCCTGAGACCTGTCAATGCATTAAGGTTCTATATTATTCATGTCCCAAACCATTACATCATGTCAAATTCATTTCTTATATATTAGATTATATATTTTACTCATAAAAAATATGACTTCTAAACAAATATCTAGATTGTGTAAAGGATATATAATATCTATATTTCTACATTTAGTAAAAAAATATTCATATTAAAACACCATATATAGAAATGGAATACAGTTTATGAGATAAGAATATCAATGATATAAAGAATATGTGTATTTAAGATAAATTTAACACCTAATGAAATGTAATCACAAAATTTTGAATGTTTGAAGAGAAATTTAATGAATAGATCATTAATCAACTGGTGATAGATGACCATTAATTTTTCATAAATGTTAATTTTTTATTAAAACCATGTATTTTAATTCATACAAGATGATTGAAGTGAAAATTTCAAATAATTTTTCAAAAGATATTAAATAATTAAAAATCACTGAATACTTATAAAAGAATCTTGATATCATAAAATTTTTATGGCATTAGGAAAATCTATTAACGTTTTGATGTATAAAAGAAACATTCATTTTTTATTTTTATAAATAAAAACCATAAAATGAAACTTTTTAAATACATTATAATGGTTATTTTTAAACCATATTAAAATGTTATGGATGATTTAAAATTCCTCAAAAAAATTCAAATATGTAAAAGAAAATTTTATAAAAAAAATAAATATTATGACCATGGATGAAAATATACCCCATTAGAAACGTTAAATAGGATCATATTTTCAATTAAAAAATATTTTCACGAATAAATTTTCAAAATAGTTGAAACATTGGAAAAAAATATATAACCTCATAATTATTAAAAAGATAAGATAAACTATGGGGTTTCAATGAATCCTTGAATGAATCTCATTGTAATCAAGGAAAATGATATATTAAAATAAATTCCAACATATTTGGAATCTTATAAATTGTAACCCCTAGAAATAATAACATTAAATTTAAACATTAATCATCATTAATAAATATATATTTAAATAAAACACATCAATGGAGTATTATATACTCCATATAAAAAAATAGGTGCACAATACCAAATATGTATTAATGGGGGGGAAATTGAGACGAAATTCCTTTCCTCAAGTTCAACTTTCCTCATAAATTCATTTAAAAACATATATAATAAATTTATAAATTTTATAATTAAATAATACGATGAAATACATATCTAATGTAACACATATTATCCATTAATAACATATGATCATATATTTGTTAAGAATATTTTTATTACTATCATTGTTTCGGTTGTTAACTGCTTCATTTTTCATGAATTTTTTGAATTGGTAGTTATGGTACATGAACTTTTATTGTAGTTCAATAATCTAGAAATTATTTATCATGATACAAATATAATATTATATATATATATATTAATCAATAAAAATTATACATTAAAAAATGAATTACATTGTTCATTGAGACGGTAGGTCGTATATAAGGCCCCAGCCTTAAACCTTACTTAATCTTGAGTTATTACAAGATTACACATTGAGGATCTTTTTGGGTTTAGAGTTTTAGAGACTTAGATCATAAAACTTTCATTACATTCCACATATAAACAAAGTGGTTACATAAAGATAGTATTCATCATTCCCATCAATGGAAACACATTTAAAATAAAACATGGATTATTTCTTGACACTTCCTTGACACTATCATCATATCATGTACCTTTCCCTTGACCTGTGAAAAACATTTCAAAAAAACATGGGATGAGCATAAAAAGCTCAGTATGGGTTATAAAAACATGGAAAGGAAACATGAGTTCATATATACATAAGAATGAAGTCATACTATACCCATAAAACATAGGCACTTTAACATACCTCATAAAATCATGAATAAATAATAGAAATCATAAGACATAAAGGTAACTTGAGGCATTCATAACATTCTTACGATGGGAGTAACCCTCTTGGTTACGTTTGGAATACCCATCACAGTATATTCCCTAAATCGCTTCAGAGAAACCTTAAAGTTTCACTCCTTCGCGTTACCCAATGCATTGGAGAGCTATATCGGGCTCACCCGCCCTTAGTTTATCACGGAACCACCCGTTTTCATAATAATGCCCAAGAACCTCAACATAATCATATCACATAAAACATGCATAAAGGAAACATAACATTCCCACCTTTCAATCACAAGATATAAATACATCACATTGATATATAAAACATTATGAAAACCATTTTCGATACCAAAATAAAATAAAAGTAAAACATGGTATTTATTTTTATTTTTAAAAAAAAGGTATGGCTTGTAGAGGAAGCCGAAACTCAAATAATGGTTATGACGGTGGAGAAGTCGTTTTCGCCGCATACATATGACAAAAACATTCCCTTTTGTCGTTTAGTAAACTCTTCGTATTAAAAATATTCCTTTTGAATAAACATAAAAGTCAAAGGGGTTTATACACTGTATAAAATAAAGTTGTCTATAAAATAAAATATGCCTCAATGAAAGGAGATTGAGACGAAGTCCCATACCTCGTATCCGACATGACCCGACCGTTCTTTAATCTCCTGAATAATAAACTTGAGTTAATCTCTACTTTCTTATGAACCTTTTTCAAGTTCATTATTCCTTTTATACCATGTTATGAACATCATGTAATCATTTAAGTTAATAATGTTCATTTTGTCGGTATTTGGTTCTTAAGTCAAAAATAGACTTCTTACACTTACATGTTGTTAATTTGGTCAATGGTTCATTATATCCAGAATGATATTAATTATTTGGATAACATATATAACACATATATTCATCATATACATGTATTTATAATATTACATCACATTCAGAGGTAAGAAATGAAATGCACCGTTCATGGAGATGGTAAGCCGTACGTACGCATGAACGCTACATCCATTTCTATTTCGTATTTTCTGGAATGGAATCATAATGATATAAGAGTATATTATAATTCCAGTATAATAACATATATAATATAATTATCTTTATCCTTTACAGATCTTACATATGGTATTAACGAATCGAATCACTTTTAGGGGGCGGTAGTCCGCACTTCCTAAAATGAAGATATCGCGTTTAACCATAATGGGAACCATAAAGGTATGACCAAAATTAAAAAAAACAGAATCTTAAGGAAAACATAAACATATTATATATCATATATAAAAATTGTGACACCATAATGTCCACCTTTGAAGGTGTTAAATGAGTATTGAACAATCATCGTTTCGGGAGGCAGAATTTCGCCATCCACGGAAACCGTATGTTATTTAACCATTTGATGTAGTTGTGTGAGAGTGTAGCTCAAATAAATCTTATAACAACATCCTAGTATATTTAAGATACTGGTTTTGTTACAAAATAAGTAAATAAATAGAGTTTAGGGGGTTGGAGATGCAAAATAAAACAAATGAACATGAGAGAATGAATTACCTTTAAAAGTGTAACTCCTTTTGATTTGAGCCTAAAGGCTTTCTTTGAAAGGATTATGCCCAAAGGGAATCCTCTAGGATGAGTAGAGGGATATGGAGTGAGTAAATGGGCAGGGGTTGGCCGAGCCAAAGGCTTGAGGAGTGTGTGAAATGAGGTAGAGGTGGGGGCCTTTTATAAGAGGAGAGGAGGGGCACTTTTGGAAAGTAAAGCAATATTACTTTATTTTAAAAAGAGTTTCAGATTAAAAAGGTCCCACATTGATATAATTATAGGATACGGTGATAAGGCTTCGAAATCCACTCATACAATTGGTTTTGGCCATGTGTAGGTTTTAGATTTTTCATTATCTTTCCATTTTATTTAAATCATTAAATAATGAGGTCATCGCTGCATCATCATGATGTCATAAATAATTTAATTTATTTAAAGTCTAAAAATTATAAAAAAATTACTATGATGTAGGAAAGCTTTTTAGCTTCCCAATGACTATTTATAATCAAAAATATGATCTTTATAACCCCATGTAAAAAAATTTTTCGTAAAACATATTATGTTTGTGTCATTTTTACTTTTACATTAAATAAAAAGTTGTTTATGTCATTTCCCAACCAAAGTGGATCCATGGGGTCCCCAAGTTAAACCATGGCTTTTCTTGGTCGGCCATGACACAACCAATGAGGGTAGGAAATGTGTCAAGCTCATCTTAATTTATTAAAGCATTATTTTTACCTTAAACTACACTAATTACCACTAATCGCGATTAAAAACTTAATAAGTTACTATTCACCAAAAAATTATTTTAATCTCATTGAACCACATTTTACTTCTTGATGACAACCATGTATGTCGGATTTTTGAAATTCAAAACACAATGATGGAAAAATTTCATTTAAACGGAAAATCAGTCTTTATAAGTACCACTTAGTGGTTTCACTATTCATCAAAAATTGAAGTTTTTCAGAAAATTACCAAAAATTCACCCAAAGAAATATTTGATATTACGAATTCAAAAATGAAGTCTATTTTAAAAAATTCAAAAAATATAAGTCACATTAATTAATTTAATAATTAATTCTCGCTGTCAGAGCAAATAGCGTGTTTTTATGAAATAATAAGTATCAAAAGATTGACACTAGTTTAAGTCCAATTTCAAAGTGAAATTGATTCCAATGACCACCATTGGATTAAATGGTAAAAATATATTCATATTACACATTAAGAACATTTCAAAAGATAATCTAATCATATAAATAAATTAGATTAAAAAGTAGTTTTGATGTAAAATGCAGTATTTTTCACTATTCATTAAAAAAAGAACATTGTCAGAAAAATACCAAAAATTCACACAAAGTAAATTTTGATGTCCCAATCATAAAGAATAAGTTTATTCTGACAAATATAGTTTATAAAATTGTCAAAAGATAGATTTAAAAAGGGTTTTCCATCATAAGGTAGTAAAACAATCTTTTAAGAATATTAGTGTATTCCATGCTTAAGATTGGATTTATTTTCATTTTAAGACTCTAAAACACTATATTAATCATTAATAGACATAGATAAAAATATCTATTATTCATTACTTACTTGGGATGTTACATCCTTCTCCCTTTTAGAAAATTGTGTCCCCGCAATTTATTTACTTATCGAATAAATGGGGTTACTTATCCCTCATTGCATTTTCAGATTCCCGTGTTGCCTCTTCCATCATGTGGTTTTTTCACAAAACCTTTACCTGGTGAATCACCTTATTCCGTAACACTTGCTCCATGTGGTCAAGAATCTGGACCGGTTGTTCCTCATAAGATAGGTTCTCTTCCAGCTGAACTACCTCTGGGCTCAAAACATGAGATGGATCTGGCATATACTTTCTCAACATAAAAACGTGAAAAACATTGTGTACCTGAGATAAACTCGGAGGTAAAGCCACTCGGTAAGAAACTAATCCAATTTTCTCCAGAATTTCGTATGGTCCAACGAACCTTGGACTCAACTTTCCTTTCTTACCAAATCTCATCACACTTTCCCAAGGAGAAACCTTGAGAAAAACAAGATCACCTACCTCGAAAGATAGATCCTTCCTCTGGTTATCCGCATAACTCTTCTGCCTGCTCTGTGCTGTTCTCATGTGTTTCTGAATCAGCTGAACTTTTTCTGCCATCTCTTCTACCAATTCTGGTTCCATCAACTTCCTTTCACCCACTTCATCCCAGAAAGCTGGAGTTCGACACCGCTTCCCATATAATGCCTGAAATGGTTCCATCTGTATACTGGAATGAAAACTGTTATTATATGAAAATTCAACCAAAGAAAGATGTTGGTCCCAACTTCCCTGATAATCCATAGAACAAGCTCGTAGCATATCCTCCAATGTCTGGATTGTTCGTTCTGACTGCCCATCTGATTGAGGATGAAAAGATGTACAAAAATTTAATTCAGTACCCAACGACTTTTGAAGGCCTTTCCAAAAGTTAGAAGTAAACATGGGATCACGATCTGATACAATGGAGAGAGGAACTCCATGTAACCTGACTATCTCCTTAATATACAAACGGGAAAGTTGATCAAGAGAGAAAGTATCTCGTATAGCAAGGAAATGAGCAGATTTGGTCAAGCGATCAACAATAACCCAGATTGAATTATTACCTCGAGATGTCTTCGGTAATCCAATAACAAAGTCAATGGATGTATTCTCCCATTTCCACTCTGGCACAGGTAAAGGCTGAAGCATCCCTTTCGGTAACTGCCGCTCTGCTTTAACCTGTTGACATGCCAAACACTTCACAGTAAAATCAGCAATGTCTCTTTTCATTCCATCCCACCAGTAATACTCACGCAGATCTCTATACATCTTAGTACTGCCCGGAATAACTGAAAACGGAGAACTATGAGCTTCACATAACAACTCTCTCTTCAACTGTGAATCACAAGGCACACACAATCTCTTCCCAAATCTCAAAACACAATCATTATCAATGTTGAATTCAGGCAACTTACCTTTCTGAACCAACTCTACCTTTTTCTGCAACCCACTGTCTTGCTTCTGTGCTTGCTTGATTCTATCTGATAGAGAAGATCTCACTGATACCTGAAACAAAACAGAAGGACTTCCTGCACCAACAACTTCTATGCCAATGTTCATCAAATCCTTAACCAAAGGATCATGTTCCAAACGCAACATTATTAATGAAGCATTATTTTTCGACTCAAAGCATCAGCCACTATATTTGCTTTTCCCGGATGGTAATGAATTGTACAATCATAATCCTTGATTAATTCTAACCATCTCATCTGTCTCATGTTTAACTCTTTCTGAGTGAATATATACTTTAATCTTTTGTGATCGGTATATATTTCACACTTTACTTCATACAAATGATGCCTCCAAATTTTTAAAGAAAAAACAACAGCAGCTAATTCCAAATCATGTGTAGGGTAATTTACCTCATGAGTTTTCAACTGTCGTGAAGCATAAGAAATTACCTGATCATTCTGCATTAGGACGCAACCAAGTCCTTTCAATGAAGCATCACTGTATATAATGAACTCACCATTCCTGGAAGGTAGTTCCAAAATTGGAGCATTCACCAATCTTCTTTTCAATTCCTGAAAATAATCATCACGTTGTTTTGTCCAGATAAACATAACACCCTTCCGAGTTAGCTTAGTCATTAGACTAGGTAACCGTGAAAAATTTCTTACAAACCTTCGGTAATAGCCCGCCAAACCAAGGAAGCTACGAATCTCGGTTACATTTGTGGGTCTTGTCCATTCTTCAAAAACTTTTGTTTTTGCAGGATCAACAGTTATTCCATCTTTAGAAACAATGTGACTAAGGAAAGAAATTTGTTGTAACCAAAACTCACACTTGTTGAATTTCCCATACAGTTTCTTTTCTTTTAAGGTTTGCAAGATAACCCTTAAATGTATTTCATGCTTCTCTTTACTTTTAGAAAACACCAAAATATCATCAATGAAAAGCACCACAAACTTATCCATGAAATCATGGAAAATTCTATTCATTAAGTCCATGAATACAGCAGGTGCATTGGTTAGCCCAAAAGGAATTACTACAAATTCATAATGGCCATATCTCGTACGGAACGCGGTCTTCAGAATATCTGCCTCCTTTACCTTCAGCTGATGGTACCCCGATCTCAGGTCAATCTTTGAAAAAAACTGAGCTCCCTGGAGATGATCAAACAAATCATCGATATGAGGCAAAGGATATTTGTTCTTAACAGTGATATTATTCAAGGCTCTATAATCAATGCAAAGTCTCATAGAACCATCTTTCTTTTTAACAAATAAAACAGAAGCACCCCATGGTGATGTGCTTGGTCTAATGAAACCTTTCTCTAATAAATCTTGCAATTGCTCCTTCAACTCTAAAAGTTCAATTTGTTCCATTCGATAAGGGGGTTTTGAAATTGGCTTAGCATCAGGAACTAAGTCAACAGTAAACTCAACTTCCCGATCTGGTATTATTCCCGGAAACTCATCAGGAAAAACATCAGGATACTCATTTACCACTGGCACATCATTAATCTGAACAGTTCCTTTATTTTCAACGACGTGTGCAAGGTAACATTCATTTCCATCTTTTACAAGTTTCTCGTCCTCTTGATATGTTATCAAAAGTAAGTGTTCATTCCTGTAAACAAACTGAAAGTCTTTCTGAAAAGAAACTTCTTTAGCTCTACAGTCAATCTTAGCATGGTAAATAGAGAGCCAATCCATACCCAGGATAACATCAAACTCTACTAGAGGTAGAACAATAAGGTTTGCAAGTAGGTTCTTTCCACAGATAAGGATAGGAAGATTCTTATAAATTCTTTTTGCCTCAACATTTCCCCCAGGTGTTTTTACCAAAAGTTCAGGAGTCATTTCTTGAGATGGTATTCCCATTTTTCTAGAAAAGGTTTCAGAGATGAAAGAATGTGTAGACCCCGAATGAAACAACACACTGGCATAATCTGAAGAAACAAACAAAGTACCTGATACAACTTCATTTGATGTCCCAACATCTGCTGAAGTAGTTGCAAAGGATTTCACCACCCCTTTCTGCTTGTAGTCTAACTGCTTCCCATCACTCAAGCTCTTTGTCGGACACTCGTTTGCATAGTGACCCATCTCATTGCACTTATAACATTTCACTAACTGTAAATCAAATTTGTTCTTACCTTCACCTTGATCCTTTTCAGTGCAACCACGAGCCTTATGTCCCATATTACCACATCGGTAGCACTTTCCAGAATTCAGAAGACATTCCCCAACATGCCTTTTGCCACATTTATCACAAACTGGAAACTTAGTTTTCTTACCATCAGACTTTTTTAAATAATTCTTACCTTTCTCCAGCCACCTCGGTCTCTTCTTCTGCTGGTTGTTATAGAACACTTGGTCATCGGAAAACTCCATTTCCACCTTCTCAGCACATCAAACAAGCTTTTTATAACTTTTAAACTCATGAGAAGCTAATTCCCTTTGATATTTTGGCTTTAATCCTAAGTAAAAACGATTGATTTTACTATCAAGGTCTCGGATAAAATTTGGAGCATACCTTGCCAATCGAGTGATCCTTTCTTCATAATCATCCACTGAATCATCCTCCTGCCTCAATTCTAGGAACTGTTTTTCCATCCTAAGATGAACCACCTTAGGAAAATATTTCTCAAGAAACATACCTTTGAATTCATCCCAGTCAAGAGCATTAATCTCATCGGCGTCCCTGATATTTTTAACCATAGACCACCACTGATCGGCTTCACCCTCCAAACGGTAAATAGAAAGACTAACCTTTTGATGTTCTGAACACCCCATGACATAAAAAATCTTCTCCAGTGCTTTAATCCACCCTTCAGCTTGAATAGGGTCAGATGATCTTCTGAATGATGGTGGATGTTGCCTCATGAAATGTTCCACCATTGACATGTTCCTCTGCAGTTGATCTGGCTGATCTCGTGCATGGATACCACCACCATTTATAACTTGAGTCAACTGCGCCATTACAGCAACAAACTGTTCAGTTCCAATTCCGACCATCTCAGGATGCTGATTCGGAAGGTTATTTCCTTCTGTATGCCTTCCTAGCACTGCTTCCCTGTTTCCTCTGCGGAAAACCATTCTGAACAAACATGTCTTAGATGAAGGAACATAGTAATATTCAAATGCTATATCATTTCAAAAAAATATTTTTGGATAATGATTTAATAGAATTTTTACTCCTAAAGTTATCTAAACCAACCTCTGATACCAACTATAAGGCCCCAGCCTTAAACCTTACTTAATCTTGAGTTATTACAAGATTACACATTGAGGATCTTTTCGGGTTTAGAGTTTTAGAGAATTAGATCATAAAACTTGCATTACATTCCACATATAAACAAAGTGGTTACATAAAGATAGTATTCTTCATTCTCATCAATAGAAACACATTTAAAATAAAACATGGATAATTTAATGACACTTCCTTGACACTATCATCATATCATGTACCTTTCCCTTGACCTGTGAAAAACATTTCAAAAAAACTTGGGATGAGCATAAAAAGCTCAGTATGGGTTATAAAAACATGGAAAGGAAACATGAGTTCATATATACATAAGAATGAAGTCATTCTTTACCCATAAAACATAGGCACTTTAACATACCTCATAAAATCATGAATAAATCATAGAAATCATAAGACATAAAGGTAACTTGATGCATTCATAACATTCTTACGTAGGGAGTAACCCTCTTGGTTACGTTTGGAATACCCATCACAGTATATTCCCTAAATCTCTTCGGAGAAACCTTAATGTTTCACTCCTTCGCGTTACCCAATGCATTGGAGAGCTATATCGGGCGCACCCACCATTAGTTTATCACAGAACCACCTGTTTTCATAATAATGCCCAAGAACCTCAACATAATCATATCACATAAAACATGCATAAAGGAAACATAACATTCCCACCTTTCAATCACAAGATATCAATACAGCACATTGATATATAAAACATTATGAAAACCATTTTCGATGCCAAAATAAAAGAAAATTAAAAAATGGTATTTATTTTTCTTTAAAAAAAAAGGTATGGCTTGTAGAGGAAGTCGAAACTCAAATAACAGTTATGACGGCGGAGAAGTCGTTGTCGCTGCATACGTACGACAAAAACATTCCCTTTTGTCGTTTAGTAAACGCTTCGTATTAAAAATAATTCTTTTGAATAAACATAAAAGTCAAAGGGGTTTATACACTGTATAAAATAAAGTTGTGTATAAAATAAAATATGCCTCAATGAAAGGAGATTGAGACGAAGTCCCATACCTCGTATCCGACTTGACCCGACCGTTCTATAATCTCCTGAATAATAAACTTGAGTTAATCTCTACTTTCTTATGAACCTTTTTCAAGATCATTATTCCTTTTATACCATGTTATGAAGATCATGTAATCATTTAAGTTAATAATGTTCATTTTGTCGGTATTTGGTTCTTAAGTCAAAAATAGACTTCTTATAATTACATGTTGTTAATTTGGTCAAAGGTTCGTTATATCCATAATGATATTAATTATTTTGATAACATATATATCACATATATTCATCATATACATGTATTTATAATATTACATCACATTCAGAGGTAAGAAATGAAATGCACCGTTCATGGAGACGGTAAGCCGTACGTACGCATGAACGCTACTTCCATTTCTATTTCGTATTTTCTGGAATGGAATCATAATGATATAAGAGTATATTATAATTCCAGTATAATAACATATATAATATCATTAACATTATCCTTTACACATCCCACATATGGTATTAACGAATCAAATCACTTTCAGGGGGCGGTAGTCCGCACTTCCTGAAATGAAGATATCGTGTTTACCCATAATGGGAACCATAAAGGTATGCCCAAAATGAAAAAAACAGAATCTTAAGGAAAAAATAAACATATTATATTTCATATATAAAAATAGTGACATCATAATGGCCACATTTAAAGGTGTTAAATGAGTATTGAACAATCATCGTTTCGGGAGGCAGAATTTTGCCATCCACGGAAACCGTATGTTCTTTAACCATTTGATGTAGTTGTGTGATGGTTTAGCTCAAATAAATCTTATAACAACATCCTAGTATATTTAAGATACTGGTGTTGTTACAAAAGAAGTAAATAAAAAGTGTTTAGGGGGTTGGAGAAGCAAAATAAAACAAATGAACATGAGAGAATGAATTACCTTTAAAAGTGTAACTCCTTTTGATTTGAGCCTAAAGGATTCCTTTGAAAGGATTCTGCCCAAAGGGGATCTTCTAGGATGATTAGAGGGATATGGAGAGAGTAAATGGGAATGGTTTGGCCGAGCCAAAGGCTTGAGGAGTGTGAAATGAGGTAGAGGTGGGGCCTTTTATAAGAGGATAGGGGGGCACTTTTGGAAAGTAAAGAAATATTACTTTATTTTAAAAAGAGTTTCGGATTCAAAAGGTCCCACATTGCTATAATTCGAGGATAAGGTGATAATGCTTCTAAATCCACTCATCCAATTGGTTTTTTACAGGTGTAGGTTTTAGATTTTTCATTATCTTTCCATTTTATTTAAATCGTTAAATAATGAGGTCATCGCTGCATCATCATGATGTCATAAATAATTTAATTAACTTAATGTCTAAAAATTATAAAAAAATTACTATGATTTAGGAAATCCTTTTAGATTTCTAATGACTATTTATAATAAAAAATATGATCTTTATAACCCCATTTAAAAATTGTTTTTGTAAAACATATTATGTTTGTGTCATTTTTACTTTTACATTAAATAAAAAGTTGTTTATGTCATTTCCCAACCAAAGTGGATCCATGAGGTCCCCAAGTTGAAAAATGGCTTGTCTTGGTCGCCCATGACACAACCAATGAGGGTAGGACATGTGTCAAGATCATCTTAATTTATTAAAGCATTATTTTTACCTTAAACTACACTAATTACCACTAATCGCGATTAAAAACTTAATAAGTTACTATTCACCAAAAATTTATTTTAATCTCATTGAACCAAATTTTACTTCTTAATGACAACCATGTATGTCGTATTTTTGAAATTTAAAACCCAATGATGGCAAAATTTCATTTAAACGGAAAATCAGTCTTTATAAGTACCACTTAGTGGTTTCACTATTCATCAAAAATTGAAGTTTTTCAGAAAATTACCAAAAATTCACCCTAAGCTATATTTGATATTACGAATTAAAAAATGAAGTCTATTTTACAAAATTCAAAACATATAAGTCACATTAATTAATTTAATAATTAATTCCCACTGTCAGAGCAAATAGCGTGTTTTTATGAAATAATAAGTATCAAAAGATTGACACTAGTTTAAGTCCAATTTCAAAGTGAAATTGATTCCAATGACCACCATTGGATTAAATGGTAAAAATATATTCATATTACACATTAATACCAATTCAAAAGATAATCTAATCATATAAATAAATTAGATTAAAAATCAGTTTTGATGTAAAATGCAGTATTTTTCACTATTCATTAAAAAATGAACATTGTCAGAAAAATACCAAAAATTCACAAAAAGTAAATTTTGATGTCCCAATAATAAATAATAAGTTTATTTTGACAAAAATAGTTTATAAAATTGTCAAAAGATAGATTTAAAAAGGGTTTTCCATCATAAGGCAGTAAAACAATCTTTTAAGAATATTAGTGTATTCCATGCTTAAGATTGGATTTATTTTCATTTTAAGCCTCTAAAACACTATCTTAATCATTAATAGACATAGATAAAAATATCTATTATTCATTACTTACTTGGGATTTTACATCATACATATGCATGAATGATATTTTCTATTTTCGAAGGGTGGAATTAAAGAAAGGAAAATTATATTTAAGTTATATAGTAATTAATATAACATATATATATAATATGTAACACCCCAGGATTTCAGAGTGTGTTATTTCTTAAAAAATAATTCAATAACTTGCACTACACGCAACACCGAGTTCAATCACACCATTAAAAGAGGTCATGAATAGTATTAACTACATTTTGAACTTTATATAATCCTTATAATTTTAGAATCCCTATTATGAGTTTCTTAGTCATAATGCAAGAACAAATTCATTTTCAGTATTTCACTTTTATCAACTTCTAATAGTGAAACCTTTTTAAATAAAATATTTTAAACTTTTTGACTAAATGGAGACATCAAAAAATTTAAAATGAAACATCCCAAGCGTCCACGGTACGCTTTCCTTTGGATAAAACAGTAGCGTGTGTTGTACGCAACTTCGAGTTCTAACACACCGTAACCAATCAAACTAGTTGTTATGAATAGTAATACCTACTTTTTGAAGTTATATATATTTTATATTTTAAAATGGACTTCATTTTTGGATTCGGAATATCAAATTTAGCCTAAGGTGAAATTTTGGTACTTTTCGGATAACTTTCATATTTTGATGAATAGTGAAAATTACTAAATTTTAATTAAAAACAACTTTTTTAATCAAAATAATTAATAGTGATAAATTATGAATTTGAGTCGTTTTAAAGTATATTTAGAATATATTTTTACTATTTAATATAATGTTGGTCATTGGACATAATTTTACAATTAAACCGAACATAAACAAGTGTCAATCTTTTGATAGTTATTATCTCTTAAAAACACGCTTTTTGTTTTGACAGCGGGAATTAATTTTAAATTAATTTCTGCCACTTCTGTGTTTTGAATTTAGGAAAATGGATTCCATATTTGGAATTAGGATGTTCAAATTGTGTAAATAGGTAACTTTTATTTTTAGACATTTTGAATAATTACTGCGGTAAATATTTTATTTACCATGGTTTAGGGTAAATCCGGTAAATAAGGGTTAAAAAATAATATTATAATAATACTAAATTACCCGAAAACGTGTCTTAACCCTATTGGTTGATACATGGTCGACCATGGGCATCTTTGTGTCAATTTTGGGACCCCATGGATCCACTTGTAAGTGATAATGACACTTTATTTTAATTAAGTCAAAATGAATACAAAAATGACACAAGCATATATCTTTAGAAAAACAATTGTTACATAGGGTTATATAAGTTGGATTTTAGATTATAAATATTTATTAGAAAGCTAAAAAGATTTCCTACATAATTATATTTTATTTATAATTTTTAGACATTAAATAATTTATTTTATTTATGACACAATGATGATGCAGTAATTACTATAATAGTGAAAAATTAAAATAATTGATATTATAAATACCCAAATAAATATAATATGAAACTTTTAATGAATTAAAATAATTTTATAGGATAATATGATATATTAGGATTGATTTAATTGACTTTGTTAGAAGTAATAAATCTGTTATGAGTTTCACAAAAATCAACTATTGAATAGTGTCAAAATTGACATAAAAGAGTTCTTAAAACAAATATTATATTATTAATAGATATTAAATTCCTAAAAATCTAAGGTTCGGCCAAGAGACTTATATCATGATAGTTTCATCATTAATGTACCACTTGGGGGGTCTCTTGGATGTATATAGTAAGTTTATTAACCATATTATATAAAAATACAAAGAGACATTGTAAAAGTGAAACTAATTAACTTAGAGTTAATACTTAAAGATAAGGTTAATATAAGTACCCAAACCTGTCTAAATTCTATTGGTTGAGTGTTTTTCGACCTATACCCACCTTAGCCTTTGAATAGTCAACTTTGGAGCCATTGGAAACCGAATATGAATTTATTATAAATTAATATTTCTAGCTTTTCCAAAGGTGCCCCTCACCCCTCTTATAAAAGGGAACTCCTCCTTCTCATTTCTTCACACCTTAAAAGCCTTTTGGTTCGGCCAAACTCTGCCCAAATACTCTCCCAACATCCTTCAATACAACCTAGAGGCCTTAGTTTGATCAGAAAGCCAACCTAAGGATCCCTTTTGATCAAATCAAAAGGAAGAACCCGAAGAAGAGGTAATGATTTCACCACCCTTTTCTAAGTTCATTTCTTCTTCCACTTCTTCTTCCTTTGTTATTACCATTATAAAATAATAACTCCAGTATCTCACATATACTGTGATGTTATTATAAGTATGGTATGACCATATTCAGTATTCTATCCACCCTTTGAATAACATGTCACCATACGTGCGTACGTACGGCTTACCGTCTCCACGTCGTGGTGTAATTGTTATTCAATATAATATTATTTGGATGGGTATAATAATGATGTGTAACTCATGTAAATAATAAATATAACATTTTAATGATTCTGTATATATGATATAACATTCATTTATATATTATTTTAATATCAAAAGAATGATATTGTCGCTCGTGCGTACGTACGGACTACCGTCTCCACGAACGCGATGAGATTCATTCTCCATCGTAACCATTCAAGTATAATTATCATTTGATGATTTAAAAATGATGTTTAAAGACTAGATATCATTCTGGATATGAATAAGATACAACAACCATGGCTTATGTAACAAAACATATAAAGAAAATGAGTAAGTTAACACCCGAAACGATGATAATTCTAAGATATTATTAACAAATCAATGTTAAAAGATCATATATGATATCATATTAATATATATGATTCTTGTATAATTTAATAACAATTATTTCACCATTATACAGGAGGTTAACCTACCCCAACCAAGGAAAAGTACAAGGTAAGGGTTACTTCACATTCTCTTCATTATCCGAGGTTGTTTATACGTAATAATCTACTGGGATATCTTTATCATCCACATCCATGTTTCTTAAAAATGTATTTCAAAACATTTTTACTATTTACAAGAATATGGGTTAAAGTCATTTATACCCTTGTTTGACTTTTTATAAGAGGTTTATAAAGGAATCTTTCCGTCGTTTTCAAAACAAGGTCCTTTTTAACCTTTTTGACAGAATTGAGGTAAGAATGTTTTTTTAACTTATACGGCGGGTGCGGTTATTTTACGCCATTATAAAATCTTCAAAGATTTCCTTACAATCTTATAAGAATATTTTCAAAGAAAATGTTTTATTTTATATGGATCTTAAATGATTTCAAAATAAAAGGATATATTTCTTTAATAAGAATTTTGATTTCATCTATGTCAACATCCTTTGATGGGTTTTAAGATTATTTGAAGTTGATTTATTATGATACAAAACTTCTATATTGTTTTGAAGGTTTTGTGATATGTTTGATTGTGGATGTTCTATTTTTATACCATTCATAGTTTATGGTGAAAGTATTGACATTTCGTATGCTAGTTCCAATAAGAATGTTTATGTTATATTTCAATCTTTACTTCATATGAATGTGTTGGACAAGTATGTTCCAGGTTGGGGACTGGTAAAAGTAAGCCCTCCAGGTTGGGGACTAGTAAAAGTAAGCCCTCCAGGTTAGGGACTGGTAAAAGTAAGCCCTCCGGGTTGGTGTTCGGTTATTAGAGGCACTCCGGGTTGGTGTCCGGTTATTAGAGGCACTCCGGGTTGGGTTCCGGTTACAGTTAGCCCCAAGGTCTTGGGACGAGGCCTTGAAAAGTAATTAAAGTTTAGCATTATGCATTCCAACATTATGAAAGTGGTTATTGATTTTTTCATGTGATTATTCGATTAGTAGAATATCCATGTGAATAAGTAAATGGCATTATTTCATTTTATTTATGCCGTACCATGTTGAAAGTTCATGTTTGAAAGGCTTTTGTTTTAGTTATACATTGCCTTAAATGTTTATGCTTATTTTGAATGTTCCGCTATATTGTTATCCTTACTGGGCATTTGAGCTCACCCCTTTTCTATGTTTTATTTTTCCCAGGAAGTGAAGAAGTAAATTATGAATGACCTGCAGGGATATTATATGGGGATATGAGTGTGGATTATGGAGACATTATGTTGTTGTAGTAGTTTTTCATTTTATGATGTAATGTAAAACTTATGAATATATCTAGTATTTCCAAGGCTACTAAACCAATCGGTCTTTCGAGATTTGATCTTTCTTGTGATCATACCAATGTTATGTAATTAATGCACCGACTCTGGGCAACTGGGGTCGGGGCGTTACAGTTGGTATCAGAGGAAGTTTAGTACAAACCTTGGAAGCTAGATTTAGATAAACTCTGATTAGAGCACGTAGACCTAAGATGAACTTTGAGGATTAGTATAGAAGAACTTCCTAGAATTTTGGTATTGAAGAGATTTTGTGAGTTTTCCGAGCAATACATCCCTGTCTGGATACGAGCAGGTAGAGGCGGCTCTGGCACAGATGTACCTAGGGGTAAAACCCGAAAACACCGCTTTGAGCTAGACTCGAACGGGAACTGGTGCACGACAACGGGCCTTGCTGCACTCTTGGTTACGACACTCCCGGGGGATATTCTTAGGATAACTCTCATTTTATTTACAAATCATTTTGAAGGGATTATGAGTATATACTTCCTCAAAGAAAACATTCTTATGATTATAGATTATATCCATAAATAGTTCAATTTATGTTAAGTGTTTTATAAGTATGGGATTATGTATTTTGATTCATAAACTGATCTAGTGTATGCCATTGTTTAGAAATGGCGCCCAGTAGAAGAAATGAGAACTCCATAAATGCACATGATCCAAAGAGAAGGAAGGATCATATCTTTCATGGTCTTAAGCTAGAATTTATAAGAGGAATAGTGTCCCATGGATTATCATCATGTGAAGAAATTATATCATGTGTTGATAAGATAAGTAAAGAGTTTACTGAGTCATATGGATTTGAAGGAAAGCAAGAGAAGAAAAGGATAGAAGAGAGAAAGATGGATAAAGGGAAGAGGGAAAAGAAGAATTTTCCCATATGTGGTAACTGTGGAAAGAAACACCCTGGAACTTGCCTGAAAGGAATGGGAGTTTGTTATAAGTGTGGAGGAAAAGGGCACAAAGTACGTGACTGTAAGGGTAAGAAAATGGTTTCAAATGTACAATGCTTCATTTGCAAGGAGTTTGGACACTACGCGAACCTATGTCCCAGTCATCAGACTATGCCGCAAATGATGCTATTGGATAATAATCAAGTTATGATACTACCACAGATGAAGAGGAATGATTAGAGTTCTTATGTTGATTATGTCAATTGAGATTTGTATCAACAATGTACTTGTTATAATAATTATGGAGTATATAAGGATTGTACTGTAGTACTATTTCATTAAGGACTTGAGATTGTGTGGAACAAAGAAAAGTGACTCATTAGCAGGATAGATTTTTGGAAAATATATGGTTGAGAGAATGATAAACCATAATATAGTTCTGATACTGAGGTAGTGATTTTGGAATAATATGTGATTGTTTTGGATAAATTATATTGGATATTCTTGACTACCTTGGAACTGATTAATGATTTGTATATTCCATCATTGTTGGGGTTTAAAACATTTTTGGATTAATGATGTATATCCAGCATTCTATATGGAATAAGGGAGCATGAATGTAATCAATAAGGAATATGGTAATACATGATGAAGGTATTCATATGCTATTACAGGGTAAAAAGGATCTATATTATGTTTACCTTCCTTATGAATGTTGGACTGTGAGTTTGGACAGAAGTATTTTGGATAGTTCTAGTTTGGATTATTTTGGATTGCCATAAAAGGACAACCCGGAGGTCGGGCGGCAACCCGTCGCGTCCGACAAGGCTGCGAGACTTGAACCCGCAACCAAAGGGCGACAAGGGTGTATCACCTACCACTATCCCACGAGATGTCCTGGATTAAATAAAGTAGTTTTTTAAAAGATCTGGTAGATGAATTATAAATTCGTTTATTTTGGAACCCTCTATGAATAGTATAAATAGAATTTTTTTTACGAGTGAATGATGAGTTTTGGTAGAAATTTATTAATGGATAAAACTCTAATTATAAACTAAGTATATCTCCTTATTATCTTATCCAATCTCATAAATAAATTCCTCAACATTAATAATAGAAACTTAGAACAAAAATGTTGTCCTAGATGGTACCTTAAATCATCACAAATTTATGGCTTTGGGATTGTTGGCCTTTTCATAGCCATGTTCTCTACCACTCTCCATCAGATAATTGATGGCTAGATTTTTCTTCCATATCCATATTTTCTTACATGGAACCCTAGTATGTGTTATTTTCGGTAATCTTCATACTTTCGACTCTTTATTTTAAATAGAGGCCTCGTTAATTCATTTTTCGATGTGGGATTTCAACTAAGATATTTTGAAACGTCAAAAATGTGTTATCCCAATACCCTATATTTTGTTGAACCGATGGTACTTCAAATCATCATAGATTGATGAGTTTAAGGACCTCAATTATACACTTGTTTGTGATTGATGACCTCAATCACTACCTATAAATATTTACGTTTTTCCTCCGATTATATGTCTCTAATTTCCACCAATGTTCTCCTAATCGAGATCATAATTTGGTGGTGACCCTTTAATTTCTCTTTTCCTCATATTAAGACTAAATTTTAGTAACCCAATTTCCAATGTGGGTTTTCCCACAAATATATTTTCTACTTTCAACCTTTTATCTTCGAAGAACAATTTCAAATTGCGAGGACGCAATTTATTGAAGGAGGGGAGAATGTAACACCCCAGGATTTCAGAGTGTGTTATTTCTTAAAAAATAATTCAATAACTTGCACTACACGCAACACCGAGTTCAATCACACCATTAAAAGAGGTCATGAATAGTATTAACTACATTTTGAACTTTATATAATCCTTATAATTTTAGAATCCCTATTATGAGTTTCTTAGTCATAATGCAAGAACAAATTCATTTTCAGTATTTCACTATTATCAACTTCTAATAGTGAAACCTTTTTAAATAAAATATTTTAAACTTTTTGACTAAATGGAGACATCAAAAAATTTAAAATGAAACATCCCAAGCGTCCACGGTACGCTTTCCTTTGGATAAAACAGTAGTGTGTGTTGTACGCAACTTCGAGTTCTAACACACCGTAACCAATCAAACTAGTTGTTATGAATAGTAATACCTACTTTTTGAAGTTATATATATTTTATATTTTAAAATGGACTTCATTTTTGGATTCGGAATATCAAATTTAGCCTAAGGTGAAATTTTGGTACTTTTCGGATAACTTTCATATTTTGATGAATAGTGAAAATTACTAAATTTTAATTAAAAACAACTTTTTTAATCAAAATAATTAATAGTGATAAATTATGAATTTGAGTGGTTTTAAAGTATATTTAGAATATATGTTTACTATTTAATATAATGTTGGTCATTGGACATAATTTTACAATTAAACCGAACATAAACAAGTGTCAATCTTTTGATAGTTATTATCTCTTAAAAACACGCTTTTTGTTTTGACAGCGGGAATTAATTTTAAATTAATTTCTGCCACTTCTGTGTTTTGAATTTAGGAAAATGGATTCCATATTTGGAATCAGGATGTTCAAATTGTGTAAATAGGTAACTTTTATTTTTAGACATTTTGAATAATTATTGCGGTAAATATTTTATTTACCATGGTTTAGGGTAAATCCGGTAAATAAGGGTTAAAAAATAATATTATAATAATACTAAATTACCCTAAAACGTGTCTTAACCCTATTGGTTGATACATGGTCGACCATGGGCATCTTTTTGTCAAATTTGGGACCCCATGGATCCACTTGTAAGTGATAATGACACTTTATTTTAATTAAGTCAAAATGAATACAAAAATGACACAAGCATATATCCTTTAGAAAAACAATTGTTACATAGGGTTATATAAGTTGGATTTTAGATTATAAATATTCATTAGAAAGCTAAAAAGATTTCCTACATAATTATATTTTATTTATAATTTTTAGACATTAAATAATTTATTTTATTTATGACAGAATGATGATGCAGTAATTACTATAATAGTGAAAAATTAAAATAATTGATATTATAAATACCCAAATAAATATAATATGAAACTTTTAATGAATTAAAATAATTTTAGAGGATAATAAGATATATTAGGATTGATTTAATTGACTTTGTTAGAAGTAATCAATCTGTTATGAGTTTCACAAAAATCAACTATTGAATAGTGTCAAAATTGACATAAAAGAGTTCTTAAAACAAATATTATATTATTAATTGATATTAAATTCCTAAAAATCTAAGGTTCGGCCAAGAGACTTATATAATGATATTTTCATCATTAATGTACCACTTGGGGGTCGCTTGGATGTATATAGTAAGTTTATTAACCATATTATATAAAAATACAAAGAGACATTGTAAAAGTGAAACTAATTAACTTAGAGTTAATACTTAAAGATAAGGTTAATATAAGTACCCAAACCTGTCTAAATTCTATTGGTTGAGTGGTTTTAGACCTATACCCACCTTATCCTTTTAATAGTCAACTTTGGAGCCATTGGAAACCGAATATTAATTTATTATAAATTAATATTTCTAGCTTTTCCAAAGGTGCCCCTCACCCCTCTTATAAAAGTGAACTCCTCCTTCTCATTTCTTCACACCTTAAAAGCCTTTTGGTTCGGCCAAACTCTGCCCAAATACTCTCCCAACATCCCTCAATACAACCTAGAGGCCTTAGTTTGATCAGAAAGCCATCCTAAGGAGCCCTTTTGATCAAATCAAAAGGAAGAACCCGAAGAAGAGGTAATGATTTCACCACCCTTTTCTAAGTTCATTTCTTCTTCCACTTCTTCTTCCTTTGTTCTTACCATTCTAAAATAATAACTCCAGTATCTCACATATAATGTGATGTTATTATAAGTATGGTACGACCATATTCAGTATTCTATCCACCCTTTGAATAACATGTCACCATACGTGCGTACGTACGGCTCAACGTCTCCACGTCGTGGTGTAATTGTTATTCAATATAATATTATTTGGATGGGTATAATAATGATGTGTAACTCATGTAAATAATAAATATAACATGTTAATGATTCTGTATATATGATATAACATTCATTTATATATTATTTTAATATCAAAAGAATGATATTGTCGCTCGTGCGTACGTACGGACTACCGTCTCCACGAACGCGATGAGATTCATTCTCCATCGTAACCATTCAAGTATAATTATCATTTGATGATTTAAAAATGACGTTTAAAGACTAGATATAATTCTGGATATGAATAAGATACAACAACCATGGCTTATGTAAGAAAACATATAAAGAAAATGAGTAAGTTAACACCCGAAACGACGATAATTCTAAGATATTATTAACAAATCAATGTTAAAAGATCATATATGATATCATATTAATATATATTATTCTTGTATAATTTAATAACAATTATTTCACCATTATACAGGAGGTTAACCTACCCCATCCAAGGAAAAGTACAAGGTAAGGGTTACTTCACAATCTCTTCATTATCCGAGGTTGTTTATACGTAATAATCTACTGGGATATCTTTATCATCCACATCCATGTTTCTTAAAAATGTATTTCAAAACATTTTTACTATTTACAAGAATATGGGTTAAAGTCATTTATACCCTTGTTTGACTTTTTATAAGAGGTTTATAAAGGAATCTTTCCGTCGTTTTCCAAACAAGGTCCTTTTTTAACCTTTTCGACAGAATTGAGGTAAGAATGTTTTTTTAACTTATACGGCGGGTGCGGTTATTTTACGCCGTTATAAAATCTTCAAAGCTTTCCTTACAAGCTTATAAGAATATTTTCAAAGAAAATGTTTTATTTTATATGTATCTTAAATGATTTCAAAATAAAAGGAGATATTTCTTTAATAAGAATTTTGATTTCATCTATGTCAACATCCTTTGATGGGTTTTAAGATTATTTGAAGTTGATTTATTATGATACAAAACATCTATATTGTTTTGAAGGTTTTGTGATATGTTTGATTGTGGATGTGCTATTTTTATACCATTCATAGTTTATGGTGAAAGTATTGACATTTCGTATGCTAGTTCCAAAAAGAATGTTTATGTTATATTTCAATCTTTACTTCATATGAATGTGTTGGACAAGTATGTTCCAGGTTGGGGACTGGTTAAAGTAAGCCCTCCAGGTTGGGGACTGGTAAAAGTAAGCCCTCCAGGTTGGGGACTGGTAAAAGTAAGCCCTCCAGGTTAGGGACTGGTAAAAGTAAGCCCTCCGGGTTGGTGTCCGGTTATTAGAGGCACTCCGGGTTGGTGTCCGGTTATTAGAGGCACTCCGGGTTGGTGTCCGGTTATTAGAGGCACTCCGGGTTGGTGTCCGGTTATTAGAGGCACTTCGGGTTGGGTTCCGGTTACAGTTAGCCCCAAGGTCTTGGGACGAGGCCTTGAAAAGTAATTAAAGTTTAGCATTATGCATTCCAACATTATGAAAGTGGTTATTGATTTTTGCATGTGATTATTCGATTAGTAGAATATCCATGTGAATAAGTAAATGGCATTATTTCATTTTATTTATGCCGTACCATGTTGAAAGTTCATGTTTGAAAGGCTTTTGTTTTAGTTATACATTGCCTTAAATGTTTATGCTTATTTTGAATGTTCCGCTATATTGTTATCCTTACTGGGCATTTGAGCTCACCCCTTTTCTATGTTTTATTTTTCCCAGGAAGTGAAGAAGTAAATTATGAATGAACTGCAGGGATATTATATGGGGATATGAGTGTGGATTATGGAGACATTATGTTGTTGTAGTAGTTTTTCATTTTATGATGTAATGTAAAACTTATGAATATATCTAGTATTTCCAAGGCTACTAAACCAATCGGTCTTTCGAGATTTGATCTTTCTTGTGATCATACCAATGTTATGTAATTAATGCACCGACTCTGGGCAACTGGGGTCGGGGCGTTACATAATATATATTCATTAATTATATCCTTATAATTATCTGTAACACCCAATGATTCCACGGTATGTTTCCCGTTGAATAATATAGTAGTGTGTGTTGTACGCAACTTTGAGTTCTAACACACACCACAACCAATCAAACTAGCTGTTGTGAATAGTAATACCCACTTTTTAAATTTTTTTACATTTTATCATTCAAAATGGACATTATTTTTGGATTCATAATATTAAAATTAGATTCAGGTGATGTTTTGGTACTTCTCTGATTACATTTATATTTTGATGAATAGTGAATATTACTACATTTTTATTTAAAAAAACCCTTTTAATCGAAATAATTAATAGTGATAAAGTAAGAATTTGAGTGGTTTTATAGTATAATTATATAATATTTTCACCATTTTATACAATTTTGGACATTGGACATAATTTCATATTTAATGTGGACATAATCAAGTGTCAATCTTTTGAGAGATATTATTTTCTAAAAACACGATTATTGTTTTGACAATGGGAATTAATTTTAAATTAATTTCTGCCACTTATGTGTTTTGAATTTAGAAAAATGGATTCCATATTTAGAATCAGGAGGTTCAAATTTTGTAAATAGTTAACTTTTATTTGTAGAAATTTTGAATAATTACTTCGGTAAATATTTTATTTACCATGGTTAAAGGGTAAAATTTCTAAATAAGAGTAAAAAATGATATTATAATAATATTAATTTACCCTAAAATGTGTCCTAACCCTATTGGATGAAACATTTCCGACCATGATCATCGTTTGGTCGATTTGGGGACCCCATGGAGCCCCTTTTAAGTGATAATGACACTTTATATTAATTAATTTAAAGTAAATACAAAAATGACATAAGCATATATCTTTTAGTAAAACAATTTTTACATATGTTTATACATGATATCTCTTAGACTATAAATATTAATTATAAAGATAAAAATATTTCCTACATAATGGTTTTTTATTTATAATTTTTAGACATTGAATAAATAAATTTATTTATGACACAATGATGATGCAATATTTTCCTTATTAAATAAAGAATCAAATAAAATTTATTATAAATGTTAAAATAAATTTAATTTAAAAGTTTTTATGATATCCAATAAAATTATAGGTTAATATGAAATGTTAGGATTTATTAAATGAATATAGTTATAATTAATAAAGTTTCTATGACTTTAACAAAAATCAATTATTAAATAGTGTCAAAATGAAATAAAAGAGTTTTTCAAACAAATATTATAATATTAATTGATAATCTATTCCTAAAAATCTAAGGATCGTCCGAAAAAACTTATATAATAAAAGTTACATAATTAATTAACCACTTGGTATTCTCTTGGCAATATATATTATGGTTATTAACTATATAATATAAAAATACAAAGAGACATGGTAACTGTCAATCTATTTAACTAAGAGTTAAATCTAAAAGTTATGTTTAATATAGTAACCCAAACCAGTCTAAAACCAATTGGTTTAGTGGTTTTATACCCATGACCACCTTATCCTTTAAATAATACATTTTTTAGCCCTTATAAACCAAAAATTATTTTAATATAACAAAATATTTTTATCTTTTCCTAAGGTTCCCTTCATCCCTCTTATAAAAGGGCACTCACCCTTCTCTCTAATTTTCAATATCAAATCCTTTTGGCTTAGACAACCTCTCCCCAAATACCCTCTCAACTGTCCTAAATTCATCCTAGATTCCATAATTTATTCCTAAATACAACTTAACGATCCCTTTTGATCAAATCAAAAGAAAGAACCCGAAGAAAAGGTAATATTTTCACCACCCTCTTTCAAGTACTTTTC
Source organism: Viscum album (assembly GCA_963277665.1). NCBI lineage: Eukaryota > Viridiplantae > Streptophyta > Magnoliopsida > Santalales > Viscaceae > Viscum > Viscum album. The sequence goes on along the minus strand of OY728159.1, from coordinate 675,665,701 downwards.
TTCTACCACTTCATCATTCTTTGTTATTTAATTTCTAAAATAATAACTCCAGTATAATATATATAATGTAATGTTTTTATAAATATGGTACATTCGTATTCATTATTATATCCATCCTTTGAATGACATGTCACCATACGTGCATATGTACGGATTACTGTCTCCACGTCGTGGTCTATTTGTTATTCAATACATTATTATTTGAATTAGTATAATAATGATGTGTAATTCATGTGAATAATAAATAAAATATTATAATGATTCTGTATATATGACATATCATCCAATTATATATTATTTTAATATCAAAAGAATGATATTATTGCTCGTGCGTACACATGTATTACAGTCTCCACGAATGCGATGAGATTCATTCCCCATCATATCCATTCAAGACTAATTTCCATTATATGATTAAAAACTATTTATAGACTTTATATCATTCTGGATATGAATATTATACATCAAATCCATTACAAATATGACTCACATAATAAAGAATATAAAGAAAAACGAATTCGTTAACACCTGAAACGATGATAATACTAAGATATTATTAACAAAGCAATGATAAAAGATCATATATGATATCATATTAATGAATATGATTATTGTATAATTTAATAAAAATTATTTCACCAATATAGAAAAGTTTATCATACCCTTGACCAAAGAAACGTATGAAGTAAGGGGTTTCTTATCTCACTTTTAATTCGATTAGATTTCCATTGTTCACCACTTATTTATTGCATGTGGTGTGTGTACTGCACATGATTGTATTCATTGTGTAATATAATTTAATATATGGATATTTACATCATAATTGTATGATCCTTATTTCATGGGTGTATGTTTCTTATGTTACCAAATCGATAATTGAATTTGAAATATCGATTTCCACTCATTCGGCTTTACGCATACATCATTGATTATTTTACTCCAAGATTATGTGTGGAATCACTATTCTTTTTCTTATGTACTAATTTCCACTGCCCTTTTTTGTTGATATAATTTTGATACACATAATAACTCTATTGATAAATTCTCAAGGCATCTATATGAACTTGATAAGAGTAATTTTAACTCAATCTCCATTTGTTGAGTTAAACATCCAATTCATTGGTGTTATTTTTTTACAAGAATATGTGTGAATGTCCTCTAATTTATTTACACTAAATATCCAATCATATTGAGTGTATTTATATTTTTCACACATAATTATGTCATTTAATTAACCTTAACCTAAGGATACAGTCTTTATAAGATATTTCATCTCAATTTACATTCCATTGAGACTTCATTGTTGTTATACACCAAATCACTTTTATATGGTGTATATAATGTACTTTAACATAGTATATCATGAATACCATTATTCTCATTATATTATAAAGTTTTGATTACCTCAATTATTTGTATTCATGTGTATCTATTTTTGTTAGGAACTCAAACTAAAATATCATTTTAAATGTTTTATATATTTATTATTCTAAATCTTTCTCATTAATTTCCATGTTTTAAAAATGGTTTTAAAGGTATATTTATATGGACATTGGAGTTTTAAAATTAAATCTCCTTTTAAAATTTTCAAAGTCGTATGGGGGACTTTGATTCAAAAATCTATTTTAAATGTCTTCTTGATAAATAGTGTGACTTTTAAATGTTTTCATGAAAAAAGGGTGATATTTTTCTCAAATAGTTTTGATGATTATTTTCAGCTAGGTCAATATCCTTCATTATTCTTGATTGAGGTTAATCTATTACAATAAAATATTCCATATTGTATTGAATGAGTTATGTTTGAATTTGAATGTTCTATTTTTATATCATTCATGGTTTCTGGAAAATGTATTGAAATTTCGTATACTAGTTTTAATAAGAATGTTTATGTTATGTTTCAAACATTTCATATGAGGAATGCATTGGACATTGTAAGTGACAGGTGTAGCCCACTATAGCTCTTCGATGCATCAGTAGGTCTCATGAGACAAACTAGTGTCTTGGAACAAGGCATTGACAAAATATTATTTTTATTCTTGGAACAAGGCCATGACTATGTGTTTTTCATAGTCTAGAATTATGCATTCCATCATTATAAAAATGGTTATTGATATTGCATTTGATTATTCAACTAGTAGAATATCCATGTGAACAAATAATTGGCATTATTTTATTTTATTTTTCCCAAATTATGCTGAAGATCAAGTTTAAAATTCTTTTTTTTAGTTATACATTTCCTTAAATGTTTATGCTTATTTATGAAAGTTTCTTCTATATTGTTATCCTTATTGAGCATCTGAGCTCATCCCTTTCTATGTTTTATTTTTCCAAGTATGTGAAGAAGTACTTTATGACTGACCTATAGGGATAGTCTGAGGGGATATGAGTGTAGACTATAGATACTATGTTTTGTAGTTTTTCACTTTATCTATATTGTAAGACTTCTGAATGTATATAGTGTTTCCAAGGCTACTAAACTAATTGGTCTTTCAAGACTTGATCTTTTGTGATCATTCCAATGTTATGTAATAATGTGCCGACTCTAGCTAACTGGGGTCGGGTCGTTATAGTTGGTATCAGAGTAAGTTTAGTACAATCCTTGGAAACTATATTTAGATAACCTCCTATTAGGGAACATAGCCCTAAGATAGACTTTTAGAATTAGTGTATAAGAACTTCATAAAATTTTGGTATTGTAGTGATTATGTGAGTTTTCAAAGAAATACATCCTTGTCTTGATATGATCATGTTGAGGCGGCTCTGGAACAAATGTACCTAGGGTTAAAACCTACAAACAACGCTTTGAGCTAGACTCGAATGGGAACTGGTGCACGAGAACGGGCCTTGCTGCAATCTTGGTTACGACACTCCCAGGGGATATGCTTAGGATAATTTAAATTTTCTTTACAAACCGATTTGAATTAAGATGAGAATAAATGACCTTAGTTAATCCTAAGGTGTTTCAAATTAAAAATATGTTTTCATGAAATTCTCTAAATTATTTTATGTGTACTGTTACTCACACAATGGTTTCTGGTTTTTGTCAATGGATGGATTCTGAGTAAGTCATAGTAACTTTGAGAATGATGTACAAGGTGGGAATGGTGGTGGAAATTATCATCAAAATGTAATTTTGATAGCCATAAAAGATATCATGTTCATGCCAAATAATTTTTCCAAAAATATGATCAACAACATATATATTAACCAACTCATAGACTCAACAAAGAATAGAAATGTGATGAATGATAAGAGCTCTAGAAGTGGATACCATGGAGAAAAGAATCCACAATTTCCATCATGTAGGAAATGTTGAGGGAGACCCCTAGGAAAGTGTCTCAATAGAACAATGAAATACTTTACGTGTGGGAAATAAGGTCATGATGTGAAGAATTGTTGAGGAAATATTAAGGGTACTATAGGGTAAAATAAAAATTGTCCCAAGAATCCATTTATAGTCAATTGCCGAAAATGTAGGGACCTGGACATCACCCGAGGAAATGCCCCATTCTATAGGATATTTTCTTTATCAAATAAGAAGCTATGTGAAAATAAATGGTAGGAGAAATTTTGGAATGTATTAGTGGTCCTTATTAATGGGATTACTTTGGACTAATTTTCTCTTTTATTTGTAACCATGTAGTTTTTCATATGAAAATGATATTTGAGGAATAATTATCTTTTCTTTTGTGAATATAGTTATAAAATTACCATTTGGATTTAAATGATCATTGGGTTTGAGGCAATTTATTATATTTTGGGGTGAAAATTCATGGAATGAGATAAAATTTGTGGTTAAATTATGTTATGGTTGTTTTGAAGAATTTATCTCATTTTTGTAAGGTTATAAAATATATTTTTTGAAAAATGACAACACATAGACCCTGTGACAACTCGTCACAGTGGAAAAATATGTGGGAATCGAACACACAACCAGAGTGTGATTTGGATTTATCGCCTACCACTGGACTACATGATGTCCTGGGTTAGTGTGACTAATTATTTTTAGTTAAATGATTTTATTGATCAATAATAAGTTGATTTGGGATCTTATGTATTATCAAATGAATACCCTTAGTATAAGAAAATGATTTGGTGATTAAGTTATAAATGTTATTTTGGAAGATGTTCAATTTGTTGGTAACACTATATGCCTAAAGAAAATAGAATACTATGGGATTTCATTTTAGGATTAATTGAGGATTTTATCTATATTTTTTTATGTGGATTTAGAGTGATTTGGGTTATTTATGGAAATTATTAACCTATAATAGGGAATATGTGGTTAGGTTAATTAATTTTAAGTACGTGACTTTAAGGGTAGTTGATGTCATTTGGAGATATAATTTAATGTGGATGACTACATAACCAAATTATTAAATGTTTTGGGTATCAATATTATATTGGATTATATTGAAGGATTTTAAGGATAAATGTTTATTGAATGGTATTTATTTTACTTTGGGGTATTGTTGGTTTAATTTTAGAAATTAAGATTTGTGTTTCTTTCTCTTAAGTTATATCCTTTTGGGGGATCATTAGATCTTTTACTAAGCATTTTGGTTTTGATTAATCTCTAAATATAAGGTAAATGTATAATTTATCCTTTGTGGATCATATTATTCTCTAGAAGTTAATTCTAGCTCTTCCAGTGTGACCAAGTCTTCTTGAATACTCATCGTCTAAAAAAATGAATTAGTGGTAGAAATTTATTAAAGAATGAAACTATACTTAAAATGTAAGTATATCTCTTTATATTCTTAGTCAATCTCATAAGTAAATTCCTCATATTTATGTAATATAACGGAAAACAAAAAAATGTTGTTCGTTTACTTTTCCTACTGGGAAACTAATGACTGTTTGTCCCATAACTAGTTTTCGGTTTTCTTGTTGTTACCATTCTCTTGATCATGTTTTATATCCCTCTCCATCAAAACATAAAAATTAGTTTATCATCCATATCCATGTTTTCCTACATGGAATCCTAGTATGGGTTATCTTGGGTAACCTTTATACTTCTCTTTATTTATTTTCATGTGATAGTTTTATTGACTCTTTTTCTGATTGGGACTCTCCATTATATTCCAAAGTCCAATTTTTAAAAAATTTCGAGGATAAAATTATTTTAAGGAGGAAAGAATGTAACACCCCAATATTCCATGGTACTCTTCCCTTTGAATAATATAGTAGCGTGTGGTGTACGCAACATTGAGTTCTAACACACGCCACAACCAATCTAACTAGCCATTATGAATAGTAATACCCATTTTTGGAAATTTTATAAATTTTATCACTCAGAATGTACTTCATTTTATGTATTCGGAATATCAAAATTATCTTAGGGTGATTTTCTGGTACTTTTCTGAAAACTTTTAAATTTTAATGAATAGTGAAAATTACTAAATTTTAATTAAAATAAAACTTTTTAATCGAAATAATAATTAGTGATAAATTATGAATTTGAGTGGTTTTAAAGTATAATTAAATTCTATTTTTATAATCTAATCCAATTTTTTTCATTTTACATAATTTCACATTTAAACTGGACATAAGCAAGTGTCGATCTTTTGATAGTTATTATTTCTTAAAAACACGCTTTTTGTTTTTGACAATGGTAATTAATTTTAAATTAATTTCTACAACTTCTTTGTTTTTAATACTGAAAAATGGATTCCATATTTATAATCAGGTGGTTGAAATTGTTTAAATAGGTAAATTTTATTTTTAGACATTTTGAATAATTATTTCGGTAAATATTTTATTTACCATGGTTAATGGGTAAATCCGGTAAATAATGGTAAAAAACTAATATTATAATAATATTAAATTATCCTAAAACGTTTCATAACACTATGGGATGATACATTTCCAACCATGGGCATCTTCGGGTTGATTTTGGGTCCCCATGGAGCCACTTGTAAGTGATAATGACACTTTAAATTAATTAAGTTAAAGTAAATACAAAAATGACATAAGCATATATCTTTTAGTAAAAAAACATTACATAGGTTTATACATGATATCTCTTCTACTATAAATATTCATTAGAAATATAAAATATTTACTACATAATGTTGTTTTATTTATAATTTTTAAACCTTGAATAATTAAATTTATTTACGACACAGTGATGATGTAGTATTTTCTTTATTAATGAAAGAATCAAATAAATGGTATTATAAATGTTAGAATAAATATAATTTGAAATTTTTTATGGAATCAACTACTTTTATAGGTTAATATGACATGTTCTGAGTGATTAAATTAATTTATTAAGAATTAATAACGTTTTTAGGTCTTTAACAGAAATCAATTATTAAATAGCTTCAAAATTGACATAAAATAGTTTTTAAAACAAATATTATATTATTAATTGATATTCTATTCCTAAAAATCTAAGGTTCAGAAAAAAGACTTATATAATGATAGGTGAATCATTAATAAGCTTCTTGGAGTTCCATTGGATGTATATAGTAAGTTTATTAACTATATAATATAAAAATACAAAGAGACATGGTAAATGTCAAACTATTTAACTAAGAGTTAAATCAAAAAGTTACGGTTAATATAGTGACACAAACCTGTCTAAAACATATTGTTTGAGTGGTGTTCGAACCATACCCACCTTATCCTTTAAATAATACATTTTATAGCCTTTATAATCCTAAAATTATTTTATTATAAAATAATATTTCTCGCTTTTCCTATGGTGCCCCTCACCCCTATTATAAAAGGGTACTCGCCCTTGTCTCTAATTCACAACTTCAAAGACTTTTTTCTCGTCCAACCTCTACCCAAATACCATATCCACTGTCCTCCCTTCATCCAAGACGCCTTCCTTGAGTCCAAAAGCCAACTTAAAGAGCTCTTTTGATCAAATCAAAAGGAAGAACTCGAAGAAGAGGTAATAATTTCACCACCCTCTTTCCAGTTATTGACATCTTCCACTTATTTTTTCTTTGTTATTTCCATTATAAAATAAAAAATCTAGTATCTTCTATATACTGTGATGTTATTATAAACATTATATAGACATATTCATTAATCTATCCATCCTATGAATGACATGTCACTATCTGTACGTACGTAAGGATTACTATCTACATGTCGTGGTGTAATTGTAATTCAATACATTATTATTTGGATGAGTATAATAATGATGTGTAATTAATTTAAATAATAAATATAACATGACAATGATTATTTATATATGATATACCATTGAATTATATATTATTTTTATACCAAAATAATGATATTATCGCTCGTGCATACACACAGATTTCTGTCTCCACAAACCCGATGAGATTCATTCCACATCGTATCCATTCAAGAATAACTTCCATTATATGAATAAAAATAATTTTTAAGGACTTGATATAATTCTGGATAGGAATAAAATACATCCCATAAATAAAAAATATGACTCATATACAAAATAATATAAAGGAAAACGAAACTGGTAACACCCGAAACGATGATAATACTAAGATATTATTAACAAAGCAATATTAAAAGATCATATATGACATAATATTAATGTATATGATACTTTTATAATTTAATAACAATAATTTAACCATTATACATGATTTTAAGATACCCTTGATCAAAGAAAATTACAAAGCAAGGGGTTTCTTATCTCACTTTTAATTCTGTGATATTTCCATTGTTCACCACTTATTTATTGCATGTGCTGTGTGTACTACCCATGATTTTATTCATTGTGTAATATAATTTAATTTATGGATATATATATCATCATTGTATAATTCTTCTTCCATGTTTGTATGTTTCTTATGTTACCAAATTGATAAGGGAATTTGAAATTTCAATTTCCACTCATTCGGCTTTACACATACTTCATTGTTTATTTTACTCCAAGATTATGTGTGGAATCACTATTGTTTTTCTTATGTCCTAATTTCCACTCTCCATTTTGTGGATATACTTTTGATACACATAATCACTCCATTGATAAATTCTCAAGTCATCTATATGAACTTGATAAGAGTAATTTTAACTCAATCTCCATATGTTGAGTTAATCATCCAATTCATTTGTGTTGTTTTTTACAAGAATATGTGTGAATGTCCTATGATTTATTTACAATGAATATCCAATAATATTGAGTGTATTTATGTTTTTCATACATAATTATGTTGTTTAATTATTATTAACATAAGGATACGGTCTTTATAAGAGATTTCGTCTCAAATTACCTTCCATTGAGGCTTCATTGTTGTTATACACCAAATCACTTTTATATGGTGTATATAGTGTACTTTGACATAGAATATCATTAATCCCTTTATTCTCATGACATTATAATGTTTTGATTACCCCAATGATTTTTATTCAACTATCTCTATTCTAGTTAAGAACTCTAACTAAATTATCATTTTAAATGTTTTAAATATTTATTATTCTAAATCTTTCTCATTGATGTCCATGTTTTAAAAATGGTTTTAAAGATTTATTTATATGGACATTATAGTTTTAAAATTAAAAGTCCTTTTAAAAGTTTCAAATTGGTATGTGACACTCCAATTCTATAATCTATTATAAACGGCTTCTTAATAAATAGTGTGAATTTTAAATGTTTTCAAGAAAAAAGGGGGATATTTCTCTCAAATAGTTTTGATGATTATTTTCATATAGGTCAATATTCTTTATTATTCTCATTTGAGGATAATCTGTTACAATAAAATTTTCAATATAATATTGAATAAGTTATGTTTGACTGTGGATGTGCTATTTTTATACAATGCATGGTTTGTGGATAAAGTATTGACATTTCGTATGCTAATTTTAATATGAATGTTTATGTTATGTTTCAAACGTTTCATTTGAGGAATGCATTGGACTTAGTATGTGAAATGTGGAGCCCAATATAGCTCCTTGATGCATCGTTAGGTCTCATGAGACAAACTAGTTTCTTCGCACAAGGCCTTGACACAATCTTATTTGTAGTATTGTCATAAGGCCTTGACTATGTGGTTATGATAGTGTGGCATTATGCATTCCATCATTATGAAAGTGCTTATTGACATTACATGTGATTATTCGTCTAGTATAATATCCATGTGAATAAGTAAATGGCATTATTTCATTTTATTTTTTCCATATTATGCTAAAGTTCAAGTTTAAAAGGATTTTGTTTTAGTTATACATTTCCTTAAATGTTTATGCTTATTTTTGAATGTTTTCACTATATTGTTATCTTTACTGAGCATCTGATCTCACCCCTTTCTATGTTTTATTATTCCCAATATGTGAAGAAGTATTTTATGACTGACCTGCAGGGATAGTCTGAGGGGATATGAGTGTGGACTATGGAAACTATGTTGTTGTAGTTTTCCACTTTATCGTGTAATGTAAGACTTATGAATGTATCTAGTGTTTCCAACTCTACTAAACTAATCGGTTTTTCGAGACATGATATTTTGTGATCATGCCAATGTTATGTAATAATTCACTGACTCTGGGTAACTACGATCAAAACCTTACATTATCCATGTAAATCTAAAATGAAAAATGAGTCACATAGCTTCATAGAGAGTGTAATCCACACACATGAGTGAACGTCATCATCATTTTCCAATGTATTTGAATCTAAGATGGTAGATATGAAATTATAATTAAATAAGAATAATTATTTCAGAAATACCATTTACATTCATTAGTTTTTGCTTTTTAACAAGCCATGTGAGGTGGTACGGGAAAACAATTTACAATGGTTTCTGAGGTTGTAGTATGGCATACACATGAGTGATGGTCTTGTTTCCATTATGACGATGTAGAAGATGGAAAAATATTATACCATATACATAATAACATATCATTATATGTTAGATACTAGTTTTTCTATATTTTAATGGTTATTACACAATTTAATGTGGTAATATAAGAATAAAAATGTAAGTTCTTGGTGGAGATGATAACCTTTTCTTTGAATTTTATCCTTTAGATCTCCTCTTAAGATACCTAGGGTTGGTCTTTCAGAATAAAAAACCACACAAACATAGATAATGATATTGATATGAGTATTTATTATGTTTTTTTATTAATATATGTTAATGTGGTGTAAAAAATAGAGAAGGGGTGTCCTTTTATAAGTGAGGATTGGGAAAACTCTAAAAATTTAAGAAATATTATACTAAATATGTGTCTCACTAATTTGAAATGGATCCTAAATAGAATATATTTGAATATATGGCAGTTATAATCTTGATATAATAATTAAATGAAATTTTTATAGGATTAGATAACATTTTAAACCTGATCATTTTGATTGACCCCTTGGTTATCTAATTTTTACCTAAACTGTGGTAATGAATTTGAAAATATTAATGCATTATAATTTTAATTAAAATTTGAATATTGGATAATAAATGGATTATGGTGTCATGACCTATCTGTATGGACCATGTCGTGATGAACCCAAGCCCACCTTCCCTAGGCCAGGGGTTACCGACTAGCACCGAGTAAGTATATCCCCAAAAGGGGATACTATTTCCTTAAAACATGTACACATGCACAAAGCTAAAATTAAGGAATCTAAAAACAATGTAAACTATAATTATCATTGAAACAATGATTGACAGTACAGTATAAACTAAAAGTACAAAGGCGCCAGAATATAAGCCCAAAACTACAAGGGAATATACAACTGCTTTGGTGTATCATCTCGTGACCCCACCAGAAGCGTAGGTAAAAGGTCATTTCCCAGAGCCGTATAAGTATGCTCATATGTCCTGTCTCACTAATCACCACCTGGTCCAGTACTACCAAGGTCTCCTTTGATGTTTCGGTTCATCCCGTCTCACTGATCACAACCCGGTCCTAGACACCCATGTTCTCTGTCGAAGCATTCATTTATTCCATCTCACTGAGCACCACTTGGTCCCATACCACCATGGTCTCCATCAAAGCATTCATCCATCCCGAATCACTAAGCACCACCTAGTTCTATACCACCAAGGTCTCCGTCGAATTGTCGATCACCTGCACAGGACACGACATATGTGGGAGAAGCCCGTGCAGGTGTGAGTAACACAATAAAAAATATGGACCTAGAAACACAAGGGAAAGACCATAAAAGGAGGTATGCACAAGTCACTGTCATCTCATACAGGTATAATCTAATGTATATAAAGAAAAAAATTTATATGTACACTAAACACCTTGGACTGTTGTGTTACTCATCCCGGATGAGTACTGTGGGTCTACTAGCTCACAATAAGCCGCTCCCCACCGTGGGTATGTCTGGTCACACATACCCGCTCCCCACTTATAAAATCATAGCTGGTACACACAAGGATAATTATATGTAACATTGAAAATCTTGTACTACTGAGGTACTCATACCTGATGAGTACCATGGGTCTTCTGGGTCCCACAGATCCGCTCTCCACTATAGGCATGTGGGGTTACATAGAGCCCCTTCCCACTTAGGCCATCATAACTGGTTCACACATGGCTACATATAGTTTATCAAAAAATGGTCACTTGTAACTAATCCAGGCATGGTAAAATTTATCCGGTTCACACAACGCCACTTATCATCTATTCTTTCAAGAACACTTAGAACCATTTGTTAGCAGTCTTTGGGTCCTAGCCAACCACAAGATTCCTGAAGGTAGTGCGCTTGATTTCATGAAAATCCACTCCTCAAGCCATTCATCATATTTCATCTTCCATGAAAGTATCCTTAGATATTTCTAAAATATCTGTCTCATTGAGAGGGTTCTATCCCCGAAAAAATATCACCCATTGGACACCTAGTATTAATGTTATTATCAATTTAGTAAGTAGGGGTCGATTGTGTCTGGGTCCGGTTTGACCTGGTCGGACCGACCCGACCAACCCTACCTGGGGGTCATGCATGACTCGGTCCAGTTCGACTGACCCATCCTATCCCAATTAGGGTATGGGTTGGTCAGGTATATTATGGCCAGGCTAAGGGGCTAGGCACATTGGGCCTTCCCACACCTGGCCCGATTCAGCTGTCGGTCTAGCCCACCGGGTCGCCCAACATCCTAGTTCCATCCAACCCAACCTAAATAAGGTGGGCTGGTTCATTCCTAGACCAGGCCGCCTAATGGCCCAATTTTATTTTTCCTGCCCAGTAAAAAAAATTTGGTCGAGTTGAGTTCCATCCCCAGCCACCCATCAGCATGATTCGCACCCCATGGTCTATCACACACTATGGGTCGGTCTCCTCCAGCCCGCATGATGTACCGATCTCTTCCAACCTACAAGACGGGCCGATATCCTCCATAATGGACTACTACAGGGCATCCAGTCTGATCTCAACATGGATGAACACCCCTAGTCCACACGTGGTCCCCACTGGACCACATGCCAGTGCGCGGCGGCCATTACAGTGAGGGATCCTCCACCGACGAGGTGGGGAGTTCGCATTAGCTTGCGTCAGCTGCCATCTCACTGCTCCCCCCCCCCCAACTGCACCGCCGTAGACCGAGCCATCCACGGACTCCACCTAGTTGTTCCATCCTGGTGATCCTCCACCCTCTTGCGACCACCATTGAGGGCCACCACCTTCGGTCCCCGGTGCCAGCGATGCCTTCCGCAGACCACCAAGTCTGCTCTCGTGGTCCGTTCATCAAACCATGTGGGTATCTGGACTCCTTGGGTTGCAGTCTTCCATATTATGGCCTTGATATTTCTTTTTCTCCAATTAGGAGGCATGGTCATGAAGAACACATGAATTCCCAATGGCTGAGGAATTTGGGCCTCGTTCATGATGGCCTGATTCGTCCACATTAGTGGTTTTGAAATATGGGAAGTGGAGATTATGTTTCTAGAAACAATTCTATCCTCAATGAAAAACCCAGAGAGAAAAATAATAACCCCTCACAAGGACAAGAAACTTGTAGATCATCCTTTTCGTGGGTTGATCTGAGATTTTTGTTTTAGAAAGATGAACGGGGAATTCTAATTCTAAAAAGATAAACCCCTTCCTAGAGAAGCTTCGATCAGAGGGAAGGATCATTGCTGATGGTGATTTGTTTGCGAGGATTCACAATCCATTCAAATACATTGGTGTTCGTCATTCATCAGTTATGGATCCATTCTCAAATGTTTCATCAACGCTTTTCTAATTGACTAAAATTCGTCATTAGAGAAAATTATATTATCTTTATTCATAAGAATTATAGATCTAAATCTTTTTCCCTAACCCCGTCATCTCATTAAAAGAGAAACATGTCACAACATTTCTATTACCCATAGTTATCATGTCATTATGATGTTTCATTTATGAAACAACCTTTTTGTTATGCTTTAGTTAATGATTCATTACACTGTTTCATTTATGGAATGAAACAGTTGGCTCATCGCTACATTGCAGCCAACCAATTTCATTGAATAAAATAATCTTTTTATGTTTATTTTATTTTTCTCGTAAAATTTATGAAATATAACATTTTCCTTTGACCCGAACATATCGAGGATAGGTCCATTATTACATAATGTTGTCATTCCAAATGAAATGGTGCCATCATATTTTAAATCCATGCACTCATTTAGAAGATTCCAAAACTGCACACATGTGCAATTTTAATTCACTTAAAAAAAGATAAAAAACTGTCTCTAACCCTTGACCCACACCAGTCGAGGTTAAGCTCCACCTAAGGGAAACACACCCTCTCGAGATCAACGTTACTCTCAGATTTCTAATCTGAATTACCATTTAGGTGTTATATGGATTTAAAAATATAATAATTGTTACTTATTTATTATATTTACAGCCAAAAACTAACTTCAAGATTTTGCCCATGCTGGCCAACATTAGGCTCCACCTAAGGGAATAATACCATCCAGAACTCAATGGTACTCTCATATTTTCATTCTGAGTTACCTATTAGGAGTTATAATGATTTTAAAATAAAATAGCTTTTATTCAATTATTTTATTTACGGCCAAAAACTAATTTCCATTGTTGGCCCACACCAGCCATTGTTAGGATCTACCTAAGGAAAAAATACCCTCAAGAGCTCAACCATGGTCTTATATTTTCAATCAGAGTCACCGTTTGTGTGTTATAAGGATTTGAAAAAATAAAATAATTTTATTTAATTATTTTACATATAGTTATTCCATTTTCAGGTTTTCTCAATAGAGGCCCACACCGACTAAACATAAGTTGCTCCTTGGGTAAACCCTCCATCCTATAAGCAATGGGGCCCACAGATTTTTTATCTGGGAAACTATCTATGAGTTAATCAACTTTTTCATGAAATATTCTCAACTACCCTATTTAAAACATAACATTTTTTGATGGGCCATTCCGGGAAAATCGGGACATAGATTTAGACGCCATCTCAATTATTTCTTTCAAAATAATCTCATTTAATTTTCAAAAAAAAATAATGGATTTTCGGGACATTACATAACTCCCCCTTTAGGTACTTACATCCTAATAATCCAAAACAAGGTATAATCAAACATGAAGGGGGTAATGAGCACAAATCTGAGCCTCCTGATCCCATGTGCTCGCCTAGATATTCTCGTGCTTCTAAAAAACGTTAACCATAGGAATCAACCATCCAAAAGGGATCCTCTCATGTTTGTCCTCCATCTTCACTGATTACTCCTTGAAGGTCCCCCTATCGTCAATCTCCAACTCAAAGTGTTCGGTGACATGAGAAGGTTCGTGAATGTATCCCCACATCAAGGATATGTGGAAGACATCATGCACCCAGTGCTTCATTGGGGGAAGAGTTAGGTGGTATGAAGCCTCACCAACTCTACTTAGAATATGGAAAGGGCCGATGAATTTCAGAGATAACTTTTTACATCGACCAAATATCTGTAATCCACATTGGGGTGAGAACTGAAGGATGAAATAGTCTCCCTCCTCGAACACCAACAGCCTATGTATCTTGTCATCATAAAATTTCTTCCTACTCTATGCAGTCCTCATCTTCTCATGGATGATCTGCACCTTCTAAGTGGTAGCCCATACTAACTCTGGACCCATGAATGCTGACTCCCCTTGTCTTGTCCATCATAGAGGTGATCTACATGGCCACCCATAATTTTCCTTAAATTGGGCCATGCCAATGGTGGAGTGATATCTGTTCTTTTAAGAATACTCCACCAGAGGCAGTTGGTCCTCCCAACTATGACCAATGTCCAAGATAGAAGCATGTAGAATGCCCTCCAACACCTAAATAGTCCTCTCAATATGACCATCAATCTGTGGATGAAAAGCCATGATCATGTGTATCTAAGTCTTGAATGGCTCCTGTAATCCATTCCAAAGCTGGTATTTGAATCGAGTATCAAAGTCCAAGACGACCTTTGAAGGCACCCCATGAAGTAGCATTATATCCTGGACGTAGATGCGTCTCAATCCCTCTACTGATCCCTAATCCTAGATGGTTAGGATGTGAGCCTACAAGGTGAGTCGGTATATAATCACCAAGATGGTATCATGTACCCTGGACTTGCGTGGTAAGCCCGTCATGATGTCCATCGATATTCCCTCACACTTCCACTATCGTACCTTGAGGGGTTGAGTAAAACCTATTTGAATCAGGTGCCCAACCTTCACTCTCCAACAAGTGAGTCATCTCGAGAAAACCTTAGCCACTTCCTTCTTGGTCCTCATCCACTTGTACTCACATAGGAGGTACTAGTACATATTCACCACACTAGGATGTACCTCTAAAGGGGATGTGGGGAACACCCTCAACACCTCCTACTACAATACCACTTGTACTATGGTTAATCCTCTTAAAATGCTCATTTGTTCCCCATAAATCGAAAATCCATCAGGAGCTTGTCCTGAGGATAACTAAGAACATTGGGCATCACAGTAAACATCCACAAGACTTGCCTCCCTAACTCACTAAAAAAGTAAGGGAGTGATAGTCATAGACTAATGGTAAGATGTACCATCATCTTCCACGAAGGATATCTACATCATGGATAGCTTCTTCATCACCTCACTCATCAGTAGCAAACCAGATCTCCTGTCAAGCGCATCTTCCAGCACGTCCCCCTTCCCATGAGTACATACTACATCGAATTCATAGTTTAGGAGAAACTCTATCCAAATTCTCTATCTCATATTTATATCCTTCTGAGAAATGATATACTTGATTATCTTGTGGTCCGAGTAGAGGATATATCATTCACCCATAAGGTAGTGTCGCCATAGCTTCAGGGCGAAGACTACCACTTCCAACTAAAGGTTTGGAGTCACATAATTCAACACATGCGGCCTTAATAATCTTGAGAAATAATAAATTATTCATTTCCTCTACATCAGGACACAACTAAGCCGAGTTACTAATGTGTCATAGTACACCACATAGTCGGTTCCCTCCTTTGGAAACCTCATGATAGGAGCACTCACCAAGCTCTACCTTAGATGCTGAAATCTCTGTTGGCATCCATCTGTCCACAAGAAAGGTTTTACCTAATTCATCAAGGATTTCAATGGTACTTCCACTTTAGAGATGTTTGGTACAATCCTCCAATAGTTTCCATCCAACCCAAGGAAACTACGCACCATGGTATCACTTTTGGGTGGATCCCAATCAAGCACTACCTTGATCTTCACTGGATCCACTGTATCTTCAGCCTCATAGATGACATGTCCCATGAAGTGGACCTCTAATATCCAAAGTTCACAATTCAAGAGCATTCTATAAATCCGGTGATCTTAGAGTGTGTCCAAAACCACCCTCTAGGGCATTTTGTGCTCCTCCTCAGACGTTGACTAAACTAAGATGTCATCAAAAAAGACCACTACAAACTAGTCTAAGTATAGTAAGAGGAATCTTTTTCATGAGTCCCATGAACATATCATGGGTTTTCTCCATGCCAAAAGGTATCATTATGTACTTGTAGAGGCTATAGCGAAACCTAAAATCCAACTTCTAGGTGACCTCATATCGCACTCGAAGATGGTGATAGCCTGATCTGAGGTCTATCTTTGAGAATCATCTCTCTCTCTTCATCTAGTTAAAGAATTCATCAAACCATTGGTAGATGATTCTTTCTTTTCATGGTCACCTCGTTTAGGAATCATAAGTCCATGAAAAACCACTAGATTATGTCTACCTTCATGGAATGAAACATTGGGGCTGCCCATGGTGAAACCCTGGGCCTTACGAACCCCTTCGTCTATGTGTCCTCCAACTGTTCCATCATCTCCAGGAGCTCTGCAAGTTCCATTAAATATGCATGTGTAGATATCATTATCGTCTTAGGGTATAGATAAACACATAAATCTACCCCTCTATGAGGTGGTAGTCTTGGAACATCCTATGGAAAGATGTCCTCATACACATTCAAGTCCTTAATACTAATGATGGTTTCTTGATTTCCCACTACTGAAATCCACTTGCTCTATCTTCTATGATAAAGAACATTCAACCTCAATAGTTCTCTCTAGTACCATAGAATAATTAGAAATGTACATAGAAATAGATCTACCATAGATGTCCCAAAACACATCTCTCTCTGAGGTCGGAACCTTGAAGAACTGGTCATATCGTCTTCAACAAGTACCTGGAAGGGTCGGTATGCCTTGATGAATAATCAACAACAGAAATTTCATCCCGCTAAAGCTGCAGAAGCTCTTAGGCATGAATAAACTCTATATTTTATGTCTAGAGATCCTTATCGTAGAGAGGTTCTATTGGTCTATCCATGGAAAAGACACTTCATTGTATGATCAGGTAATCTAAACCCCATGATTACCTAGTTGGGCCATGAAGAAGGATCACAGCTAGGACTACCATATGATCTAATGGTTCCTTGACTAGATGGAAAACTCAGTCACCACCTCAAGCTAGTCCTTAGCCTTCTGTGAGTCAGTCATGCCTTAGAACCTAAGGGTTCTCTATTGGAGAAACTCATGTATGGAACTGGGAATATGTGTGTCCTCTACTGGTAGAGCCGATAGTAACTACTGACCAACGTGCGGTGGTATCATTGGGACCCTACTCAAAGGTGTCTTCACGGGAAACATTCTTTCTCCCAAAGAATCATCACTCTATGGAACATGATCGTGGTCATACACTAGAATCATGGATGGATGTCTATGTGGAGGTATCTTGAAAGAGAATCAAGATGAATTATGCTTAATTTATTATACCTGGTGAGCTGAATCCAACTCAAAACGATCATGGGAAAACACTCAAAGATACATGAAACAGGTGTTTTTATGTACTAGATCAAAAAACTGAATTCATGGTCATGTTGTATGGATACATCGACCACCACACCAACATTGTACTCCTTGGTTTGAAATCAAAACTCAAAACACATAACATTGTTTCCCCAACAAAATTTATAGACTCTTAGTTCTTCTAGTAGAACTAACCGCCTCTGATACCACTTTTCCATGACCCTTTTTCTAGGACCCATGTTGTTACTACACCAAGACCACCATCTATAGGTCATGGGATTACCACTAGAACCAAGTAGGCATATCCCAAAAAGGGAAGGTATTTTCCTTAAAATTGGTACACACACACAAAGTTAAAACTATAGAAAGTAGACACAAAGTAAACTATAAGTGTCACTTCGACGACTAATTATAGTTAAATAAAATCTAAAATTACAATGGGCCAGAATAAAATCCCAAAACCACAAGGGAAAGTACAACTACCACGATATATCCCCTCAAGATCCCACCTGAAGGGTAGGTGAAGGGTTGTTTCCTGTTTCCATAGACGTATGCATGTCTGTCCCATCCCACTAAGAACCACTTGGTCCCGTACCACCATGGTCTCTGTCAAAGAGTCTTTTTTCCCATGTCACTGAGAACCACCTGGTCCTTGAACACCCAGGGTCTCCGTCAATGCGTTCGTTCAACCCGTCTCATTGAGCACCTCCTGGTCCCAAATCACCAAGGTCTACCATCAAAGCGTTTTTCCGTCCCGTCTCACTAAGCACCACAGGGTCCCTGACCACCAAGGTCTCTGTCAAAGCATCTATCCCCAGCACGGGACTTGACTCTTGGGGATGAATCCCATGCAGGGGTGAGTAACACAATACTCAGTAAGGACACTGAAACACAATGGAAAGACCAAAAAAGAAGGAATGCACAAGGTTATATCATCATACATATGTATAATATAATGTATGAATATCAAAACTGTCATTCAAACACTGAACACCTTGGAATGATGAGGTACTCATCACTGATGGGTACCCTGGGTCTTCTGGGTCACACAAAGCTGCTCCCCACCATGGGTATGTCAGGTCACACAAAGTCGCTCCCCACTTAGGCCATCATAGATGGTGCACACAAGACTGGTTATAGGTAACACTTAACACCTTGTTCTACTAGGGTAATCATCTCTAATGTGTATCGTGGGTCTTTTGGTTCACACAGAGCCGCTCCCCACTGTGGGTCTTCTAGGTAACATAGAGTCAATTACCATATATTCCATGAGAGTTGGTCCACATTGGGACACTTGTAGATGATCCACATTAGGTATCTTATAGATCATCCACAAAGGGTCTCTTATATATATTTAACATAAATAAACTTATCATCTAGGCATACAAGGTCACTTAGACCCACTCGTCAGAATTCTTTGGGTCTCAACCAATCATAGGATTCACTCATGTAGTATGCTTTCATTCTGGGAGTATCCACTCCTCAAGACATTTTTCATATTTCAACATCCATTAAAGTCACCTTTGAATTTTCCAAAAGAAATTTCACATTTCAAGTTTCTTAACCCCACAAAGGGTTCGCCAATCAGATGCTCGGTCAGAAATTTATTGGCATTTTAGTAAATAGGGGATGGTTGTGTTGTCGCACGGTCTAACCTGGTCGGAGCGACCCAACCAACCCAGTCCGGGGGTCCCGCATGAACCGATCTATCCTGGAAACTAGGCTAGGCCAATTTGGCCATTCTGGACCCTTCCTGTTTTGGTCATGGGTTCCACCCGCCAAGTCCCCCTATGACCCGGTTCCATCCAAAACGACCCATAATATGTGGGCCGGTTCATTCCCTACTCGGGCCACCGAGTAGGCCAGTTTTATCCGGTCAACCTAGCCCACAAATCGGGCTATATTAAGTTCCATCCCGGGCAGCCCAGGGGCCCGGTTTATGCCCACGATCTGGCATGCGTAGTCGGCAAGTATTTTTAAGCCCGAATGCTCGATGGGTGTCCCATACGAGAGTGGGCCGACCAGCTGAAGCCTGTTTCCCCTCGTCTTACATGTGGTCCCCATTAGACCATGTGACCATAAGCTGCACCCCACACGATGCGAGCTGCTCCCCCTATGCAGATGGGTGGTTGCGTCCACCTTCGCCAGCCACTAGCTTACTATTGACGTCCCTCATACTGAACTGCCATGACCTGAGTTGACTGTAGCCTCTGCCTCGGCGCACCATCGTGGTGTACAGCCACCCTCCCATAGCCAGCTCTATGGGCCCCCAACATCGGTCGTCGGTTCTGATGCGCCAGTGAATCCTTCAACTAACCAAAGGGTTTGCTCCAATGGTCTGTTCATGAAACCATATGCACCTCTGGCCTCCTTGATGTGTCATATTTCCTACTACGGCCTCTTGAATGATTTTCTGCCATTTAAATGTCTTGGTTAGGAAGAACACATGAATTCAAAAATATGGATAATTCTGGGTCTCATTTGTGTCATCATGATTTATCCTCATTAGTGTTTTAGAAAAATGGTAATGGAACGTTATGTTTCAAGCAACAATTCTATCCCTGAAGCAAAACTTAGAGATAAAAATAATACCCTTTTATAGGGAAAAGAGATCGACAGATCAACCAGTTTTTGGGTTGAGTCGCATTAGTTTTTTTAGAAAGAAGAATCGGGCATTAAAATTCTCAAAAGATAAAACCCTACCCATAGAGGCATCAATCTGAAGGAATTCTCGTCGCTGATGGAAATCTGTCTACGAGGATTCACTATTCGTTCAAAGTCATTCGCGTTCGTCATTTGTTGGTACACGATCTACTAACCAAGCTGTCATCATGGCTTTTCCAATTCACTGACATTCATTGTTAGAGATAATTCTCTTGTCACTTGTCAAAATAATTATAGATACAAATATGTTTCTCCAACATGTCATCTCATTAAAAGAGAAATGTGTCGCAACATTTCGGTTAAACATAGTCATTGTGTCATTACACTGTTTCATTTATAAAATAAGGTTTATGTTGAACATTAATTTAAGGTTGTTATGCTGTTTCATTTATGGAATGATACAGTTGGCTAATCGCTTCATTTTAGAAAAACGATTAGTTTGAATAAAATAAACCATTTAAGTTTATTTTATTTTTTCTTAAAATGTCTGAAAATTAACATTTTACCTCGACTTTTGCAACCATTGGATTGGTCCATTCTTCATTAATATTGTCGTTCTGGATGCAATGGTGACATCATATTTACAATCTAGGCACATGTTTAGAATTTTTCAAAACATCGCATGTGTGCCATTTTAATTCGATTAAAAAATTTTGTAAACAATATTTCACCCTTGACCCACACCGGTCGAGGTTAAGCTCCACCTAAGGGAAACAAACCCTCGCGAGCTCAACGGTACTATCAAATTTTCAATCTGAGTTACAATTTAAGAGTTATAAGGATTTGAAAATAAAATAATTGTTAATTAATTATTTTATTTACAGCCCAAAACTAACTTCCAATGTTGGCCCTTGCTAGCCAATGTTAGGCACCTCCCTTGAGAAGTATAACTTCACAATATCAATAGTACTGTCAGTTTTCAATTACGAGATACCATTTAGGAATTATAAGGATTTTAAATTAAAATAATTTTTTTCAATTATTTTATTTACGACCAAAATATACATTCCATGTTGGCCTATGCAGGCCAATGTGAGGCTCTACCTAAGGAAAGAACACCCCCACGAGCTCACCAGTTGTATCAGAATTTCAATAAGAGTCACCGTTCGTGAGTTATAATGATTCAAAAAATAAAATATTTTTTTTGTAAATATTTTTTTAGTTATGCCAATTTAGGGTTTAGCCTAGAGGTTGGCACCGACTAAACATAAGTCACGCCTAGGGTAAAAATTCCATCCTGAACATAACAATGCCCTCGGATTTCTGAATCAGGCAACTTTTTAAGAGTTATTCCACTTTTTTCTGGAAAACATCGCAAGCATGCTATTTAAAACATAAAATTTCATGATGGACCATTTCAGGCACACCGAGCCTTAGAATCACATGTTGTCTCAGTGCTTGGTCTCAAAATAATTACATTTAATTATCAAAAAAAATCATGGATTTCCAGGAAATTACATTGGGTTTATATTTTCAACCATATATTATCCCCTCGTCATCGTTAATGATTTTACTAATTTCAATTATTTTAATAGAGTATAATTAATTTCATTTTACATTATCAAATTAATTTGATTGTAAATATGTTATGTATATGATGGGATTTGAATATCAACCATTAAAATATAACTAATTCGTAATATGTATCTATAAAATTCACAGAAAAAATAATTCATTCATATTGTTTTACTTTTAATATTTTTAAATTCAGTTTTTACATTTTTATATAAAATAAATAATTATTATATTGGCGTTGTGTACACATTTTATGTAATTATTTAATATTTAAAAAAAATTGAATAATAATTAAATCATATTTCAAATAAATATTTTTAATTGAATAGAAACACTTTTTTGTCTTCATTGAAAAATATTCGAGATATTAAATTATAGAGTTTGACAATTTTTTACCCACTTTATAAAATAATATAATTTCTAATATAAAAAAATAGAATAAACATTCTATATTTCTAAGACTAGGCTGCAAATTTGTGAACACCACTCATCAAATAAGAAAAATTAACATTTTATATAAATGTTAAGCCTTAACACAATAGTTTTTAACGTTAATTACCCAAATTACCCTTTATCAAGGTGAGAAATTTTATCACTATTACTTTTCATAATAACAAAAAATTAAAGGGATTTATTTAACAAATTTAAACATCATAATTAAAATTATTCAATAAAATCTATAAAATTAAATTCACAGAGGTGGAAAATATTAATTTAATATAAAAACTTAAAATACAATAAAACATGTTTCTAGATACATGAATTTTTATGTCCAAAAATCATCTTATTCCAAAATTAGGTATAATAATTATTCAAATTTATTTAATTTGATTACTTATAACTAAATACGTCATGTGTTAATTAATAATTAAATTCAAATAAAATTAATGATAGTTTTACAAAACATTTTTATTTTCACTATTCACTAAATATTCAATCATTTAAGAAATATCCAAAAAAATAAACATAAGATATTATTGACATGATCAATTCAAAAATGATACAATTCTCACATGATAATATATTTATATGTTTTGTAGATTTTTTTACTCGATGTTTCTTTAAAATAAAGATAACAATGACATTTATTCATAGTTAAATATATCATAAGATCTCATATTGTAACACATGAAGAGATAGATATGAGATAGCCAATGCATTATTCCTATGGAATCATAGATATTCAATTTTATATGTTCCTCATATAGTAATTCTAATTATATAAATTAGTCTCTTGGATATATTAGGATTTATAAACCCCAATGATCTAGATAGAGATATCATTTTATTCTCACTACCAATGAACATTTCTAGTGTCATTGTTTATTATAAAATAATAAAAATGACAAGACTCTTTCTGAAATACATATTTTGTTTTCACTACGATGAAAAGTACATGAGGCATGAAAACCATGTGGTCCATATGTGTAATAAAATAAAGAACATGTGAAAGAAATCTAAGACTTAATCAATGTAAATGGATCCTACAAATTTTTCTTCCACCAAAGGATGATCCAATGGTTAGAAATGTTAAAAGATCCATTATATTTTTCATGTTGAATATTTGGAAATTGGAAGAATAACTAAACCATGTGAATGATGATAGTGGATTCTTATGGTTTTTCATTATCATGTGAAAATTTTATATATTTAAACATGGTGGATTGGATATAGAATTTCAATATCACATCAATATTCAATTGAATTAACCATGTATGTTTTGAAAGATCACATGAGGAGGGGTGGATTTTCATTCTACTCATGGAGCATGGTTGGATGCTCTATCAATTTGATACCACAACTTCACAATTCTTACTAGACATATCTTATATTTAGAGAACTTTTATAAAATCCATAGTGAACTTACAACATCATATTTGTTTCATTTCATAACATGAATGGATTTATTTTTTTGTTTGGAAATAAATAGTTCTAAATTTATAAAAATATATTTTTTATGGTTAGAAGAAAAAAATAATGTTCGTTTGGTATTACACTAAAAAATCCAAGTACCAATAACTGATTGTGAATCATGTTCCTAGGAATAATTTAAGACAAAATTTTGGAATTACTATATTAGTCATTTAGATGAGATGAATTTGATATATATATATATGTTTACTTATAATAACTAAAGATAAATCCACCTGATTGATGTCATTCATTTTTATAAGAAAAAATAAGTAAACCGTTATTTGAATAACTATGTGAATGTGTTACAGAGCATATAGAATATGTTTACACTAACGTGTAAGGCCCTTGGGGTGATTATTCATACATTAAAACTTCTATTGATTAATTAATTAGTTATATTTATTTACACATAATGAGGTATATTTTTTAGTATTTCTAGAAATTAATAGAGTTCATGAATGAAATAGAAAATTAAACATCATAATAAGATAAAGAATCATTATATTGATTAAGTTGATTAGTAACATAACGAAGACTTTATTAGATTTCGATGGTTATATGATATTTTATCACTATACATTGAATAATATACATGATAGTGTAATTTTGTATGGGAAAGGAATAATTTTATCATTATTAACATTATATGGTCAATGATTAGTCATGCAGTTCTTTAATTAACATTCTATGTATATGAATTCCAAACTAAATAATAAATAGTGAAATGTGTTTTAGTCAATGTGGTGAATTGAATCCCATACTAGTTGTAGAATCAGAAGGAACCCATGTCATTAGAATTTTGTGAATGGGGATGTGTGGTTCTTGTTAAGGCCTTGAAAAACTCACATGCTTATGCATAAAGTATATTATTCATGGATATCCTTGGGGAAATAAATGATATTTCTTCAATAAATATTCACATAAAATAATTGGGTATTATCGGAAACCCCTAATTATTGACATGGAATAAATCTTCTAAGATGATAGTGTGGTAAATATTCGATTCGATAATATTGATTCTCAAGATAAAAAATAATTAGTCTATCAATAGATTACATACATCGTCATATAAGAGTTTATCCCTAGTACATTGTATTACATAGGATAACTTGAGTGGTTTAAGAATAAAAAAGATATGGCTTTCGAGTAAATTTGGATGGTGACTCCTTATTTGTCAAAAATAATGATTCACACTCCTAAATGAAGGTAGTATAAAACTCATAAGCTGAAATATTGAATAAAGAAATGAATTCATGAATAAATTCTATTTATTAAATCTGTGTTTGGGATCTCATCAATCTGATGGTTGATTAAATCAAGTTGGGTGAAAATGGATATTTAATATTAAATTTCACATATAAGATAATTGGGATTCCAAAAATTCAATTATAGTGGCCACATTGTATGAATTTATTGAATATTAAGAATAATTTTAATTATTTTTATAATTAAATATATAAGGATCCTACTAGACATAAAATCATTCTATGATTATTATATTTTTTAGATTTATATCAAAATTTAATTACTTAAAGTTATCATTTAGAAAGATTTATATATGAAAAAACATGAATAGTTTGTGGCTCCCCCGAATGGCCCGAAGGCCTTTATTTTTATTGATTTTTGATAACCCCCCTTTCATGTGATGAGAGGGAAACCTTAAAAATCCTGTCATCTCAGAGATTACATGGCTCTTAGGCTTTGGAGATTACATGGGCCAAAGGTCTTAGGGAATTAAAAAAGACTATCTACAAGGAACTACCCCTCCCGAGCATATATATCATGATAGTAGCTCTCCACCTTCACATGGTCATCTGGCTAGAGATCTATTTGTTAATTGAAGAAGGAATCATGTCATAAAACATTCTATTTTATAAGTCCATAAAATATTTATATTTCACATATAACGAACATGAGTCCTATGATTATAATCTAATTATTGGGAGTATAGTAATATTCCTATACGTGTATGTTTGATATAATATTACTTATTGAAAATGACATACTTGTCTTAATGATTGTTAAGGATTGGGTAAATAGGTATTCTACCTGAATGAAAAAGGTAAATAATTTTATATTGTTGGAATAAAGATCATTACCGATAGATTCAAAAGGCTAATTAGACTAATTAATGGTACATATATTGACCTAATTATAAAAATATTTAGTAAAAAACTCTACGAATGGATTTGTTAGGCAATCATAAAGTAAACATATCTTTGAAAAAATATATCCCCAAACATAAAAGCAAAGAGAGAGAGAGAGAGAATGGGTAGGATCCCATAAGATCTATTTATAGGATCTATCATGTAACTCATGTTATATAAAGACTTGAAATTTCATAATATTTGTGCATAGTATGTAGATATCAAGATGATCTTTGATAATACTGTTTTTGAATTTTTAATGTTATCCACAAGTATCTGAGGTGTAACTATAATGTTTTCCTGATATATAGAGTATATAATAGATTATTTATCAATGGATATATTTATGATCGTTTCTAAGAAGATCACAATTATTTGATGTTATAGGTAGGGTATTTATTCAATATAAATAGAGTTTTTGTGAGCTATAAGAGTACAAATAAGCTAGTTGTCACTAATTATATAGTGTAATAAAATAACATTGTGAGTTTTGATATATCTAAATAATCATATTGTATTAACATCTTCATCCAAGAGCTCGATGTAGTTCTTTAATATAAATAAACTATAACATTGATTTGCGATAATTCAATAGTGGTGGCTCTAGAAAAAGAGCTAATTTTACATCAAACTATAACATTGTATTATGGGTTAAAGGCCTAAAACCTGGATAGATGTGTTAGGTTTTCCTTGTTACAAAAATATATTAATATAATTATTAAAAGAACCATATAAATATGATAAACATCCTTCAAAATAACCTTAACCACCAATGATCATATAACCCATAAACATTATCATTTCCTTTAAACATATGTCCAAAAAATGAAAAGACCATTCTTACTCAAATAAGTTTTTCACATATTAAGCTTAAGGATTACATATAGCAAAACAATCTATAATGACTAAATAAATGTATCCCAAAGTACATATATGAAATAATAAATACAAAAAAATATTAATGACTTTAAACAAATGATCATCCTTAAATCTACTGCTACATCTTAACTCTTAAATCCCTATATAGAGATACCTTATCCATTAGATGTTCATTACAATCTATTAATAATGATTTCTAATTTTATTCATAAATAATTCCATTATAAAAAAAGAAATATAAATAATTTACTAAGATTCAACAATATCAAAATATAAGACATGATATAATCCATACATTTTTATGTCATTTTATGTTTCCTCATCCTCAATTATAATATCATTATAAATTGCTAAAAATTTATATATATGGAATATCTAATATAATTCTAGAGCATTAACACTAGAAAATATATTCCCAGAATTCCATACACCCTATGTTTAATATAATTTGACTTTAAATTAAATCGCATTTATTTTGTTAATGGACCGCTTCTTGTTTCATTGGAATATTTTTTCATTATTTCTTCCTTTACCATATAAAAACATCTTCCAATTATTTTATGATATTTTCCTAGGAATCTCCTCCCATATTATTAGAAAAAGGTTGTTGAATATTTTTTCTTTTATGATCTTTATAACATGAACTACCTTGTAGATTAATTTCTATGTTATATTATTTGTTAAAAACATACCTAGGATCATGTTGTTAATCATAAATCAAGATAGTTGGATAAGAAAAAAACAAAAAAAATCAATATAGCAACGATTAAATTTGGTTTATCATTCATTAAAACCCCAAAATCTCTTTTAAAACAATTATTAATTTGGATCCTTCTAGATTCATACATTTAATAAATCCAAAAATGATAGTTTTACTATATATCATTAAAATCACAATAAATCATTTTATGAGGAGGATACACACTATGATATCTCTGCCCATGTATTCTTCAACTCTATCCATTTAACCAAATTACTATTATAACTAATATACTAAATATTGTGGGTTTATATTAATTTTATCGTATGATCAATTAACATCATATCATTAATAGTTGTCTAAAACATTACACCAATACAAACTATAAGGCCTGATCATTATTCAAAACATATTTTTTTATTTTATGAAGGCAATTCAATTTTATTCATTTCAGTGATCTTTATTAGTTTAGAGTTTTAGAATATTAGTTCATAGATTATATATTATAAACCTTTAATATACATTTTTTACACTACCTATTAGAATCCATTTACCCCACGATACAAATATTTTAAAAAGATACATTTTTTCTTTTTCTGGAAAATATTTATGATTTTCAACTACAATTATTCATTATTCCTACTTATCCTTAAAACCTATGAAAAAAATATATAAATCTTTGATGAGAATATAAGATTTTTAAATGAAATTAAAGTAATATATAAAACTAGTTATATTATTTTAAATCCATAAAATATAAAAAAGAGTTTTCATTTAATATAATAATCTTTGAGATCAAAATTAATCATTCACTTACACATATAATTATTATTTATACCTAAATATTTTCATAAAACACATTAAATGAATATGTAATAAAAAATCATAATCCAAAGGGTTTATTATGAAACGTGAGAACCCATGGTTTTTTTTAAATGCCTATTACCGAAAAAGGGGAATAAACCACACATAAAAACAAAATATCATAAGAATACCTTTTAATATTAAATGATTTCTATAAACACACATATATGTTGACATGAAATGTAGGTTCATTGGAACATTATATTCAAGGAAACCTTATAATTAGAATAACCATATGGTTTACTAGAAAAAATAATTCCATGGAGAACATAATAGTTACTCAATGCATTAAAGATCTATAATGGGGATCACACAACTTATAAGTTAGATCAGGATAACCTATTCATAATGAGCTATAATGGGTCTCATCCTATTGTATATAATGTATTAAACACATTCTTATCATAAAAAATGTCTAATGACCATATCATGAAGAAAATATTATAATCATTCACCTTTTATACATAAAACCCTTCATAAACTCTTCTAAACTCATAAGTAAAACACTTTCATAAATCAAAATAAATTTTTTTTAATTACCCATTTTTAAGAAAAAAAATACTGAAAAAAGGGAAATATGGGTTTTATATATAGAGAACATAGAATCTAATAAAAAATTGTAAACATAAAATTATTATTATAGTGGCATGAAAATTTATTGTCATCGTACATGTTATAATATGAAATTATTTATATATTTTGTTAATGTTTTGTAATCATTGTGCATAAAATACAAAAAATGATTTCATTTAAAACCATTTGAATGAATGTTAAAAATAGACATAAAAATCCCATTATAATTTATTTTACTCCAAATAAATAATTCCCTTAAATAAATTTAAAAACGTGGACACTGAAGTAAAATATTTATTAAATAATTCATTAAAATACTTAAAATTGGTTTTTAATGTAATGGGACCACTACGAAAAACAATAGAAATATTTATTTCTAAAAAGTGAAAAAGAATGTTATTTATGGTAATAAATATACATTTTTTAAATGTAAATTAATAAATATTATTATTATTTAAACATTTATTAGAACGTGGAATGAAATAAAAATGTTTTTAAGGGACGAATTACAAGGTTATTTTTAAAATAAATTCACTTACCTAGGGTTTGAATTGTGAAATATAATATTTATCTTCTTTAATAATAAAATTATGTTAATTATTTACTTCAATAAGAACCTTTTCTGATTTATTATTCATTTTACCATGTTATAATGAGTCTCATTATCAATTAAGTTCACGTCCGACATTTTGATGATATTCAACTCATATGTCAAAAAGGATACTACTAGGTTGACTATGGTCAAAGAGGTGATTATTCAATGATATAAATAATTAAAATAATTACACAATTATAATTTTAAATATTAATTATACTTTTAATAAATTCTTTGTAGGTGATATATAAAATGAACTATATAACAATCATGTGGATGGAAGGTCTTACGTACACAAGAGTAACATTTCCATTTTTCAATAATAATTATGTAAATAAGGTAAGTAATATTTTATCATTATAGAATTATGAAAAAATCATAAATTTAGTATTAAATCTTTAAATATACTTATATATATATCAACAATGTGATGTGGTGATGAAAAATTAATCACATTACTTCATGGATGTTTTAGCCCGCATGTATAAATGAATGATGTTATAATTTTTTAATGAAATAAAAGCTATAAAAATATATAATATATTTAATATATAGAAATATAAATATTTTTTTCATATATATATACATTAAATACATCGTTATATCCGAACATGATTGGTGGTGAAGGTAAATGAATTACATCAGTTCCGGAGGTGGTTATCCTTTGTTAACTAGAACGATGGTTTTGTTTTCCATTTGTTGGAAGAGGAGATGGATATAGTTCATTAAATAAACCTAAAAAACATATTATTATATGGAAGATAATTTTATCAGTATTTTAGTATGTTTGAATTTCATATTCAGGAGGTATTAGAATAAATAAAACGAAAATGCTTGATCAAGAATAATACCACTTCTGTGAAAAAACACTTATATTTTACAAAAAATATATTCCTAGGTAAGTTTTATGATCTTAAATGGCATCTAAGACATAGTTATGGATGTAATGAATTATTTATATTAGTTTTTTTAACAATAATTGTTTTTTAAAAATTGTGAATAAAAGGGGAGATGTGGTTCCCTTTTATATGAATGGGGAGGGGCACTCATTTAATTTCTCAAGGAATTAAATTAATATAAATTAATTTCCATATTAACCATTATAAAAATTGATAATATTATTTGATAATATGAAGGATCTTATTTATTATCTAATCCAATAAAAATTTTACAATTTTATGTTATGAATTTACCCTTATTATTATTTTTCACCAATGTTATCTCTGTTTTGAAAATAACCATTGTATCAATGATTTTAGGTTTTAATGGTCATGAACTTTACTACGAAATGGAAAATGGCTCATAAATGGATCATGGTTTATATTAAAAACCATATCTCTTTATATAGTAGAATATAATATTTTTAGAAATCATAAATCATTCAATAGAATATTATTTATTTTAAAATATTATTAATGAGAATTTTCAAACTATTCATTTAAGTTGACATTAAAAATGAAGTAAAATATAGACTTTGAATAGTAGTATTTAATACTCATAAAGTATGTTATATAATGTTAAATTATTTTAAACATAATACCTAACTCGGATAATAATACATCTAATAGGTTTACAAACATTTTTTTAATTAAATAAATATTACATGTGTGTTGTGTAAGGAATGAAGGTAATTATATAATCGAAAAATTATAAATAAATTAAAATCATGAAAATATTTTAATTATTCTAAAATTTTGTAATTATTATGCACACACAACTTGTTTTTTTTTCATTTTTGAAAACATAAGATATATTTAATCTCCAATGGGTGAAATTTCCTCTTTATCATTTACTAAATTACTATAATGGAAAAAATCCATTCAAAATTATAAATAAAATCCGTATATTTGATATTTTTATAATTACAGATAAACCATACTCATAAAATAAAATTTTTGATAGTGTTAGGGTTAATATTTATTCCATATTAAGTTATTTTTACCATTAATGAACTAATTTTACCTTTGTTGTGGAAATGTAATTACTAAAATAACATCTCATTAAAAATTTAAAATAAAAGGGACCTATCTGAAAAATATTTTCCTAGTTATTACATAAATGGAATCTAGTTTGAAATATTCAATTCAGATATGTTGAATAATTTAATTCAAAATCAATCCCATCAAAATGAGATGAAAACATTGTTTTAGAAAAATTCCTTTTAGGTATAAAAATGTTTATATAAATAGTTAAAAAATAAACATATTTCTATGGGATAAAATTGGATTATTTTTAATCTAATTATTCTAATGATATTTTAAAAATACCCCAAAATATAAATTTAATTTATTAATACTTTAAAAGAAAATAAAATTTCTAATAAAAAAAGTATTATTCTCTATTCAAAAAATATCGATCTTCTCTTAAAAAGTATCAAAATATCACCATAAGATAATTCTGATATTATGATGTCAAAATGATATTATTTTATTCTAATTTAATTTCAAAAAATTTAAAAAATTAATTATAAAATAATATCACAAAAAGAAATAAAATCCATTTTTAGAGAAAACTTATTTTTAATGAATAAAATGACTTAACTAAAGATTGCTTTATTATTTGTTAAAAAGTTACTAATAAATTTATATTCAGTACAAAATATATCTATAAGGTATAAAATATTTAATATTATTCAAACCCGCCAATCTGAGAGATATATTATTGTGACATATTTAAATAGTAAAATTTCATAACTCATTTATGATCGGTGATTATTTTCATATACACTATCAAACATATTTTTCATATTAAAATTATGGGTAGTTATTATAATATATTATATATAATTATTTTAATTAATCTATATATGGAGGAAAAATACACTCAAAAAAAGTTATATAATGTCGATTTCTCTTAAAAACATTCATTAAGTCTTTTCAACTACCAAAGAAATAGAAAATGGTAAGAATAATCGAAATCCTATAAATCACATGTGCAGAAGAATATATATTGGGTTTAGGGATAAAATAACATATTATTTTCACAATATAAATTGAAACAAAAAATCTTTGAATATACTATGATTGAAATATAAACTATTACCTCATGTTCATAGTTTATTCATACACGCTCTAAACTTTTCTATAATAAATTTATTAATATTATAAATAAATAATAGAACCATATTAATAAATATATTACTATATATATTTCCATTAAAATAATATTGTCACATTTATTATCAATTTTACATTAAAATAAATTTTTGGCATTTAAGTTTTAAATTTTCTAAAAATGTTTTAATTTAATAGTTCTACATCATGTTCCTTAAAAAAATTAAAATCATAATAATTTTATAAATCATATATTTATTATATATATATTCGTTTAAAACAATTCATGTATGTCGGGGATGAATAATTAATTACGTCACTTCATAAGGATGGTAGTCTACAAGTACGCACATGTGATGTTTTCATATATCAATGGATGAGAAGAAATCATCGTAAATAATGATTTATCATTACCTAATAAAAATAATATTATATATTATATAATTTTATTAAATCTATCATTATAACAAGACATCTGATATTGTAATGAAAAATGAAATGTTTCACTTCATGAAAGCGGTAGTCCTCACTTACACATGAGTGATGGATTCATTTTATATAAGATTGAAGAGAAATTGATAATTTTTATTACAAAATCATAATAAAATTAAATATATTTTTATAATTATATAATCATATTAGTATAGATATAATGGATTCATTATAGTTGTATGATTAGATAAACATATATAAACTTTATTAAGACAGTTTCCAAGTCCAAAGCTATCCTTCTTTGGATTACATCTTAAGCCTTCATAGGCCGGTCTTTTGGTGACCCAAAAACCTCAATAACATGGGGAGGATATTTTGATATATTTTTTGGGAATATATTATTGATTTAATAGTGCTATGTGTTAGTGAAGAAGCTATGATAAGTTGTTCCCTTTTATATGTGAGGGAAGTGGCACCCTTGTAAATAGCCTTAAAATTAAATTAATATGAAATAATTTACAAGAAAAATTAGAAACAAATAATACATTTAGAATATAAAGTTACTTTTGGTACAAATAAACTTCTAAAATCACATAATGATATGATATTTGTTATATGATAAGATTTATCCTTTGGTTTATTCCCTTTTTACCTATTTTAACCATTACTAGGATGACATACCTTTTACCACAGTAACTATTAATTATGAATGATATTAAAATTTTTCATATAGAAAATTTGGAAATCATTATAAAAAATATCTATACAATTGATAAAAATAAAATTAATAAATTTGGAGTAAACTAATACAAATATTTGTACACAAAACTCCTAAAACCCATTTTTTTAAAAAAGTGTATCATTAAGTATAAAAATAATTTCCATATATTTCAATTCCAAGTAAAAACCATTAGATTAATGATGAGTTATTTTAATTAATATATAATCTGTAAAATTTTTCAAAAAAATTTCCTTAATTATTAAATTAATTTAATAAAATAAAAATACATGTTGGACATAAAAACCAGCTTTCTAAAAAAATTATTTTAATCATCAAATGAATTTATCTGTCATTATAAGTATGTGATAATAAATGTATAACTGAAAATAAATTTTTATAAATATATAAACAATATATATACATATTTTTAATACTCTAAATAAAATAAAATTTTTTGTAAATAAAATATATATAATAAAATATGGGTTGTAGGAATAATATTTTGGATTAACAATTAATTATTGTACTAATATTCCTTATAATCCCTTATGCATTTCATGGTATTCTGTAATTGATGTAATTAAATATTTATTTCATTTTTATAAATTATTTTTTTATATCATTCCTAAAAAATATAAAAAATAACAAAAATTAATTATTAAATAGAATTGTTCAAAATTATTTATGAAGAATTAATGTTATTTCCATTACTGAATTTGATCCTTTTTATGAAGTCATTTATTTTATAAATTCTATTTAACAATGAAATAATTTTTTTATTTTAAAATTTAATAAGTAATTATCCACTTATGTTCAAATATTGGTGTTTCACAAGGTATCAAACATACAAACATTATTAAAGAAAAATATATTCTAAAATCATTGACTGTTACATAATCATTTTTATGATGATGTATCACTTATTGGAGAAAGAGTTGGTTTATATGACTATGTGATATAAAATAATACAGATATAAGGATATAGTTTATGGTGATATTTTATATTAATTTGTTACATGTGGTTCCATTTGAGATGAGGATTAGTGAATTATTTTTCTTGAGGTAAGGAATGATAGTTTAAGGAAATTTTTAAGGTCTTGGTTTCCTAAGGGTTTAATGAAAATCATAAATACCCCACTATAGAAGAGGAAACATGGGAAAATGGTTATGTATAATAGCATGACTGATTATATTTTAATCATTTTCTATCATATAGTATGAATGTGTGTGGCTTGGGAGGAGTAAAAAGGGATGAACTATTGAATTTATTGAGGTTATAATTGATGAGGGGTATAAGGAAGTCCATATTGTAATGTGTACTCTATGTACTGTTAAAGGGTGTGACCCTAAAAATAAATGGTGTTTTGTTATGTTTCATAGATGATGATCCTACAAAATTTGGAACAAT
Source organism: Viscum album (assembly GCA_963277665.1). NCBI lineage: Eukaryota > Viridiplantae > Streptophyta > Magnoliopsida > Santalales > Viscaceae > Viscum > Viscum album. The sequence goes on along the minus strand of OY728159.1, from coordinate 675,630,064 downwards.
ATGAAATTTAAAGTTCATATTGTTGATAAATTATCAAAAAGGTTGTAAATTCTAACCATTTAGTGAGGTTATAAAGGGATATTAATCTATGAAGAGAAAATCCGATTTGGGAATGGACCTATATACTTGAGACAGATCATTTGGTGGTTCAGTGAACTTTTTGGTGATAGTAAATAGGTGGACCTAAAATTATATAGATCCTTAGTGAATACTAAATTTGAGATTTGGATGCAATATTGGATGGGGTTTTGGAATTTGAATTGGGAATAGGGGTATTTGTATGTGATTCGGGGGAGTTTTTAATTTGTGTGGCTTTAGTACTAATGGGGGATCCTGTTTCTATTTGAGTTTAGTTTTGGATACAACCCTAAAATTACACATGTTTTTTTTCAAGACATATGTGTGGGTTTTTCTTAATGATTTTGGAATACCTTCAAGTGTTAAGACGTCAAGATTGAGTATTGTGATATCATGTTCGTGGGTGTAACTGGTTATTGATAAGAATATCCATCCATATGAAGTTAAACTAGAGATTTTACTTAAAATTATATTTGTGGACATAGAAACCATACTATGTGAGTTAGTGAACAGTTGGAAATGTGTTTTAATTGGTTGGATTGGTTGGGGATATCACCATGGCATAAATAATTCTGTCATGGGCTATAAAATTTGGGGGGATCACTATATCTTCAAGGATAAATCAATTGATTTTGTTGTGGTGTCTTGATATATAGAAGTGTGGGTTTTTTCCATATTTTTTATTTGTTAATGGTTATATTATATCAATCCAATATCTATTAATATTGAGAATTTTTTGGTTTTGAGAAGTGTAATGTTGGTTGTCATTTTGTGGTAGATGTATATCAAGGGATTATGAATTGGTAACAGATATATATTAGAATTAATGGTCAAGGACTGTTGAGGATTCTTGGGGATATTAATTTATATATTGGTGAGGTAGTAATGACCACTGTTTTTTTAGGTTGAAAAAATACTAATTCAATTTGATTTTTAAATGTTATTGTGGGGATCATTTGATAATTGGAGTGTGGAAATGAATTATAAAATATAAAACAACTCGAGGAGTTTATTTTGAAATTATATTGATTCTCAGGTGGTTATCTTGGTACTTTAGGGGTTTTTTAACTAAGGTCAGTTGAGTTAACGGAACTTGGGTGTTATCCATGATAGAAAAAATAATAAAATCCCCATATATATGGGAATCACATGTTGCAAAGTGGTATGTATTTTTATGATGTACTATTTTTCATGGGTATTTTGTGCTCATTTGAGGATAATTCTCTACATATCTCCCAAAGGGAAATATGGAGGGAATACACCCATGTTGGTTATTTTGATGACCATAGTTCTTGAATGGTGGTAATTAGACATGTGGATTAAAACGATGATAAATATATTGGGATACCTCAACATTATAGAGACTATGTTTCCTTATTTAAAGAAAGTTTCTAATGACTCTTTATTTATGTGTTGAGGAGGCAAAAATTTATAGTACGTGAGGAATTTTGGTGATCATGGGGGTTTAGAGGGATTAGAATATCACTTGGGACACAAAATATGAAAAACAACAAAAATATTGTGAAACACGCTCAGGATGAATTTTTTTTTCTGTTTGAACAGTCAAACAAATCCCTTGCAAAGTGTATACAACTAGAGGGAGATTTATCCAACCTGGTACCTCGGGATTTGTGTTTTTCTTTTTTGGAAAACTGTGGGATGCACCACAATGTTGTTAATTATTTGGTATGACTCTTTTTTAAAATAAATTTTCCAAATTCTACCCTTTATTTCATTTATTTGAAATCCCTCTATCCTCTATATTTTCTACACTCATGCTTGATGTTTGAGGTGGTTATCCCCCTCTTATCTTCGGTCAATACACTCCAAAATAGTTGTTATTTGATGGTTTTTATTGGTATTTAAGGTAAACCCTCATTTATTTATTCATCCTTTATTATCTCCCTTTCTTATTCTATAATTTGGGTTATTCTTTTTTTTGATTCCTCGGTGATTCTACCATTGTATCGTGTAATCATTCTCATAGGATGATGATTTCATGTGGATTTTCTAGAGGTAATTAGAACATGAAGAACACCTTTATTATCATACCATTTCAGTTGAGGTACATTTCTAGATGAATTTATTCATGTTTGGACAAAATTAATTCAAATTTATATATAATCTGGTGTTGTTTTGGAGGGATTTTTCCTCGAATGGTATTTTGAATATGTCACATAACTATCATGTGTGGATGTACACCGTTTCAATGCGAGTGAGTCTTATCTTGAGTTTTATACATTTATTTATAAGTAATTGAATTTTTAAACTAATTATAATTGCTATAATTAAATGAAATAATTGGTTAAAATCAAAAATATTTAATTTGGATCTTTTTCTATGATAGTGGGCATCTTGATGATACATGATGGTTGACTAGACTTGGATGAGCATGGGAAAGAGTCACTATGATGATTTAAAATTGGATAACTACATAATTGTGGTCGGTGTCCATTTAAACATAAAATTTGGTGATATTAAAGTTTATTAGTACATGTGATATATGGTTTATCCACCGTGGGTGATTGACCTTTTGATTGAATAAATTATTTTATTTAAATGAATTACCTGGAATGAAAATGGTGCTAAGGGACCTGATAGACCCTTTTTCACTACCATGATTATTTAGCCACTAATACATGATTCCATGATTATGAATTAATGACATGTGATAGTTGGAACCATATGGTAATACATCTAATGTGGTGATTGTATCAGAGTAGGTTAGAACCTTATAAGTCTCAATATAGAAATGTAAGTTATAAGGGAACAGTAGGCCCTAGTAGGTCATAGTAGAACCTTTAGATGAATTATATCCTTTTTGGTATATGATATTAGCTGGGGTTGATCATTATTACCCAACTAGAATGTGATTATTATGGTGATTAAACACTTTAGAGACTGATTGATAGGGTGGGTGTGACGAACGACCTAGGGTTTCTTGAGAAGGGTATGGGTTTCAAGGTCTATCCCTTTTGTAATTGTGCATATGAGGTAAATGAGACCAATATATACATATGATAGCACTGAGGGATGTCATTCCTTTAGAGTTATTGGGGACGACTCAAGAGAAAGATAATACATAAGTGATCCGAGTGGGTTCCCCAATTAAATACTGACCTAAAAAATGGTAAATATATACGGGTATATATGTTAATGTGTATAACTGTAAAACCATAATCATTTGTGTAATCCTGAAATGGATTCTGTGATATTGATAGGTCATGTACATGAGGGGATAAGATTAATTATGTATGATGGTTGGGGGAGATGGAAATTCATATTTTATTATTTATTGTGATGATATATTTCAAGAGGGACTCATTTACCCTACGATGCTAAATAGAATTCTTAGATCTGGTCACTTAGGATCCAATCATTAAGCATTTCTAGATTTATTCTCAGTTGAAAGACCTATTGTGAATTTCCATCTATGAATTATGAATAATAAATTAATAATTTATGATTATTATTAAGAATAAATTCATGAAAAAGGGAATTAAAATGAATAACAAAAGAAGAAACCCTAGAACAAGGAAGAAAGGGTATTTAAACATATAATTTATAAATATTTTTTTAATTAAGAATTACTTAACCTTGAATTTTTTATTTATTTTCAATAATTCAAAGATTTACTCATATCATATTTCCCATGTTTAGAGTAAATGTATTGTATATTACCTCTAGCTATTATCGATAGGTAATTCATGAACCACGTACCATTATCGTAGTATCCTCTGTGTGTTATTGTGGATAGATCTAACACTTCTGAAAGTCACTGGTGACCAGAAAAAAATCTTTTATGGTGATAAGAATGCTATTTAAAGGAGGAGGAGAATTTCACTATGTTCTCTAAATCATTCAAAGGGGGATATTTATATATCTTGAAATAATCATCTCTAAAACTTGTTTTGTACAATGATTTAATTGTTTCTAGTGATTTGTAAAATTCAATAACTTAGTTTAAAATGTGTTATAATTAGAAAATAATTATTTCAAAGAGGACATCATTATTTTTAACAATCCCTAGCTGACCCCATGTAAAAATAATAACGGAATTTTTATTATTTACTTGACATGAAATAAATTCATGAATAAAATTAATATTATCTTACTGAATAAATAAATTAACAATTATTTAAATAATATTTCATTTGAAATTGCTCACAAAGCCATTGAACTCAATCCATGAATCCTCAAAAGTATATCATAGGCCTTGAATAATGATTTTATATTTAATTAAATAAATATAACTAAATTCTTAACCAATAAAAATAAAAATATTATATTCACTTAATTAGTGAATAAATATTTATTAAATATTCACATAAGTAATTAAATATGCATTTTATTAACATCTGAATAAACAATAAAAAATAAATATTTCTGATTCATGTAATTAAATATATAAAAACAAGCTGAATAAATATTTATTAAATACTCAAATAATATATATATTCTCTTATATAATTGTTGAAATAATATATGTGATCAAACAAAAATATATAATTTATAAACTATATATCGGAATAATATTTTTCCAATATGTTTGATTAAAATAGTATTTAATTAAGGTTTGAATATATTTAGTATGAAACCCTCCTTGGCCATTTCATAGTAGCATTAGGCTACACTTTCTAGAGTACAAGTTTAGCATCTAATAAAAAAAGTATCAAAAATAAAAGGGAGTTAATGTTTCAAAATTATTTAACCTCCTATAGACATAAAATACATAATATTATCCATTAATAATTATGTATCTATTCAAAACTATCCCATACAAGGGTCATCAATTTATTAGATTGATGTCTCTTTCATTAAAATTGTTGAAAGAAACATACTAATTAAAAATGCATTTCCATAGACTTAATTATGTAATTCTATACATATCAAAGTTTCTAAAATATAAACCACAATTTTTAATTGATCCATTATAAAATTATTTATTAATAAAATATCAATCATGAATCACCCAACATGCCTATATTCACTATAGACATATGTCGTCATAGATTATATAAATATATCAAATTACGGAGCTTATGAGATGAATTAATAATAATATTAAACGACAGTGTCCATTAAAAATTCATATAAATAAGAGCATCCAATGACACATCTAAATTTTGATTTCCTACTTGTGGTTCATTTTCTCACAATCGCTTATATTGAGATTACAATGTAAGAACACCATATAAGAAGAATCAGTTACATATGATCCCCCTAACCCTAATAGCTTGTATCATTTTTGTCCTATCAAAGGAAATCATCTATATATAGAACATATATTTAAGAATAATTCCATGGAACTTCAAGGTTCTTACCGCAGCGGAGAAATTATATGAACATTTAGTCTGGAATTTACCCTTAGGAAAATGAAAATTTAATTATCATGTACATATTGAAAGATATTAATTTACATTCATTATCATAAATATTTTGGTAATATAATATATATATATATATATATATGAAAATTATACGTAACTGACTACAATAGTATCCTACTAACACTATATCCAAAAGGTAACAACTAAACTTGTAATCCACACACGATAAATATACATTCACTGAGATATGGTTTTAAATGTTTGTCTGCCCACATTTCATAGGATGTTCTAATAATTTAGACATTATCTCTCTATTAAAATACCATAAGTGATGAAATCACAAATTTTATGAGTTTTTTCCATGGGAATATCGAAGATCCTATATAATACCATAGAAAACTATTCATCATAATATAATTAAACATTATAATCAAGGTACAACTACATGATATAGAATAAATGATGAAAAATTCGCTTCTCAAGTTGCATTAAAATCTATAACATACAAAAATATATATAGATATAGAAATTAATTTCTATAAAATACTTATCCTTTTTTGAGTTACCTAATCCATAATAAAATACTTGATTATGTTTTCTAAAATAAGAAATGTTTTATATCCCCTAAAAAATGATTTTAAACTTATCTAATTAGAAAGAACCCATTCATTTTTTATTTCCTCAAGAACGGTTGGGTATATTTATCTATTATTATATATATTATCATAATATCATTTGATATTTTCAATATATATTTAATTATTAAATAAAATCCAACCTGTTAACATATTATGGAATGTGAGATATATATCAAATGTACTCTAAACTATATTTCTTCAATGTTTGGATATTGATTTTGTCCCATCCTATCTAATGTGATTTATGATTTGATAATCCCAAAAATAATTCTCATTTAATTATTTAATTTTCTTTTATTTTTTTATGAGGTTAGAAATTTATTTCGTTTATTTTTACTATATTAAAAATTTCTACTAAAATTTTGGTTATGATTGAAATATTCACCTATGTATGGAATTTGGCTACGTAATTTTTGGCTATTTTGACAATTCGCCTATATAAATATTCTATGTCATTGGATCACCTATATGAATTTTCTACATAACGAAATTAGGTTTTTGTGAAATGGATATGCAGATGAAACTTCTACATTGAATCGTTTATTTCGATAAATTATATATGTAGTTTGGATTCGTGGAATATTTGGTTTTATGGTTCAAATATTCTACATGATTCAATCGACTATAAAAATTTGGATTTGTGATATAGATTGCTACATAATTTGGATACATTGAAAATTATCCTATATAAATAGAATATATTTGTTTAATTCTAATAAATAAATTTAGTTAAGTAAATTTAGGGAACATGGTTGTCCAAAATCGACTCTGTCATTCTGCAACTAGGGTATTTATTATTGTTGGTGTATTTGTAGGGAAAAGTAATACTTGTTTCATTGAATTAAATAGAGAAATACATATTTGTGCTAAAATAATTCCCAATGTACCATATGTTCCAAGAAATGAAATAGAAGATATTTTCTTTAACTAAAACCTTTTTTGAGGTTATTTTTTTGAAAAATGTTAAATGCGGTTTCATAGGAGATTTATTTGTCTTTTGAATGTGATATTGACCATAGTTTCACAAAATATTTATCGATATACTCAAATAAGGATAATAAAGTATAAAATATATAGTACACTACATCTCTCTTGAATCCTTATGTGTTGCTTCATATTTCTACTGTCAAAAAAGATGATTAAATTTCTGTATACTTTTTTTTCAAGTTTACTCCTGTTGTTTTTAAAACACTCTCCTCAAGATATTCAATATTATTTTATCTCATCTATTTTATCAGTTGTATCATTTAACTATGTTCTTGAAATTGTAATCCCTCATTATTCCTTCTTGTTTATTAAAATAAGAATTCAATGTACTGATTGTTGAAGGATATTTTTGTGTGAATATTTATATGAGCTTATTAAAAGATCTTAAATTTTTACCAAGTGAGGTATGATTTCACTTAGCTAGTATTTCACTATAAAAACAGTTACAAGTGAAATTACTAATCTCTATGAGTTGAATGCCTATAGGGTAGGCTAGGTTATTTCTATTCCGTAAACCTGAATAAAATATTTTATTATTCTACATTTCAAATACTAATTTTATTTCCATTGATTTATTGTGATAAGATAATATCAAAAATAATATTTCAATTATTGAGAGTAGAGTTTGGTGAATAAAATTTCTAGATATCACATCACTCCTCCCCTGATTGAGTTTTTTTTGTCGCTATTGTATTACCTAAAAATTTTAAAAGTGGTATGTTAAAGTCATAATGATCATTTTCAAATAGATATTACAACTAAAAATAGATAAGGTATGTATACGGTTCTAGAAACCTTTTTCAATAGAAAAAATTATAGAATTTGTATGGAATGGAAGATTTTTTTGGAATAACTTCTTTTTAAAATTTATTATTCCTTAAACAATACCTAAATGAGATCTATAAAATGGTTTTCTATTATATAAGTTGAGTATGATCTAAAATCCATTTTTTTGAATTCTATTTTATGTGTAATTAATCCAAATTAGTTAAATGGAATTTTTAAATGTTCTATAACTCATAGTATTTTGACAAATATATTGATATATTATAGTGGTAATGATATTTTAGGGAAAAAATATATAAAACTATGAAGTTAATGGTTGAATAATTAAGAATAATTGATAGGGAATTTATATAAAATATGAATTTATTGTTTGATTTTTTTTTGAATTATTCCTCTTCTATATGATAAATAGTTCTTCAACCTAATCAAGCATTAAAAGTTATCATATTTCTACCAAACAAGTGGATTTTAATTATATCTACAATCAAGTAATGTAAAGTTTTAAAAAATCAAATTAAATATTTATTTTGGTGTTGTCATGATGTATGTGGAAAAAATGGAATCTAGATACTATGATCATAGAAAAATTAAAAAGTATAATACTTTTTTTAAATTATATACTTAAAAGAATTATAATAAGAGAAAATTCATACAAGTTTCAAAATCATCTGATAAGGATACTCAAAATTATTTGGATTCTGTGTATAAGCTTTAAAAACGTAGTAAGAAGTAATAAATTTTCTATAACAAGAAAATTTTATTCAATAAATCCCTTAACATATAAAAGATATGGGATTTCATTTCTATGGAATTCGTGTTCTATGAGTGTAAGTTGGTTGGTCCTACCAAAGAAAATATAATAAGAAATAAAAAACTAGTTTGGAATTCATGAAAAAGAAAAAAGTAAATCTAGATGGAGTTCTTCTGGGGATTCATGTCATGACACATATTCTAAGTCAGATAGTGAAATATCATATCAAATTTCGATTATTTTCCTTATAGAATAATTTCATGATGTACAATCATTTTACTCTTTTGGGAATGAATACTATTATGAATCTAAAAATGAATCTTCTAAATAATAATAATAAGTACTATACCATTATATATACTAAATATGAATGAGTAAATAATAAAAATAATGAATGAAAAATGTTATAATGATGTAGTAATGGAATAATGTGACCTAACCAAACAAATTTCATACAAGAAATTTAAGATAAATTTTTTTGTACTTCATATGATTAAATTGTTAATAGAATTGAATGAATTTTAAAAAATTTCCATGTGATTAGATATTATTTATTTATTTTTAATTTGTAAACTTACCAAAAAAATATAATTTGTAATAATAAAATATTGAATGCTACGTTTTGAATAGAAAAATAGGTGAAAAAATAATGTTTTTAAAAACTATTTTATTCCTAGTTCAAAGAACAAAAACATATCGATAGATAATTGTTTTCGTTATGGAGAACCTATAAATTAACCAAATTATTTTAGTATATGGGTTACTCAATTTTGTCGTATTAAACATTATTTTATTTCAATTAATTCCACAAAAATCAGAGTAGGAATTTTTGAATTTCATATGAATAATTGGAATCTAAAATAATTGGATACTAATAATTTAGGAACCAAGAGAATATGGGTTCCAAAACAAATCATTTTTTGATTTAATATTTTTGGAAAAATCTATAAGTGAATAAATGGGGAATAATATATGGATTTTGGATTATCATGAAATATGAGTGGATATTTCGCTAACTTTTGTTCATCATACAAATTTTTTGGATGTTATGTAACATTGATGTGACATATTAAGGTAAAATAATTAGAGTTTGAATAGATGGAAATCAAATATCAATTATCATCATCAATGTTATTATTTCAGATAATTGAAACAAAACATGATCTTTTTTATGAAGAATACACTATAAATTTTTCAAATAATACATCTCCAATTATTAGTGAAATTTTTTTTTGTTTTTGAAACCTAGAACTATTAATTTCAATACTTTTGATCTTAATTCATTGTTTAGAAAATAATTGAACTATTTAATTTCTAAAAAAATGAATTTTGGATTTAGTATAGAATACAGGGTTATTGTACTATTTACTCTTCGAGAATGTTTTCTATGAAAAATATAATTTTACATTAACATAAATTTAAATTGTATAATGAGATACTATTTCATGCATTCTAAATGTGTAAGAAAAACTAGTAACCATTTAAACAACTAAAGATGTTTTTGTATATTTTCCCCTAAAATGTATCCACATATATTCTATGTACTGTCTAGATCAACCAGAATATGTATGAAATATTTTTTTTATGTATTATTTTATAGTCTATTGATTTTTACGTGGAATTTCATTAAGAGTATTATAATCTATGATTAAAATATTTTTATAATTTTATGTAATATGGTTCAAAAAGAGAAATATTCCAGAATCATTGGTTTAAGAAGGGACCATGGGAGATAATTTTAAAACCACAAGTTTAAGTATTATTTTTTAAAACACAATATTAATGTAATTTGTCTTCTCCCAAGATACCTCATCAAAATGGTGTTATAAAAAGGATAAAAATTACCATTCAATAAATTTTTAGTTATATTGTATGTGAATATAACCATTTCACTCGTAATTTTTATTGAAGTTATTAATATAAAGTGTTATGTAACTTATATAGTTATAATAGGGATTAATTTGAAGAAAAAAATCATATGATCTATAGAATAATAAGAAGAAAAAATATGATAATTTAATGTGTTTTGAAGAAATGTTTACATCTTGTACAACAAAGAAAAACATGGGAACTTTGATACAAAAGATGCTAAATGAATCTATATTGTTAATTATAAAACTTTTAATTCTTATAGAGTTTTGAAAAGAGAGGAAATGATTTTTTTAGCTATGAACTCATGTTATATTTGCAGAAAGTTGTCTATTTGACCATAAAATGTCTCAATCTGTTGTGTGATGTGATTCATTTAAAACCTGATACATGATCCTCTCTTTGAAAATGGAATCGATAATAATTTTGAGCACAATTTTTCTTAAACTAATAATAAAAAGGATATTTATCAGTGAACTAGGAAGTGTGTTTCCTATATATCCGAAAAACCAGAAAAATCAACAATTAGATACTATAATATTTATCATATAAGAAGGAATTAAGACAAGAAAGAGTGTAGGAAACGTTGTGTAGTTCAATTTATTTTGTCTTAGCTTTAAACTATAATATTATAAGAACCATTAATTAATTATAGTAGGGTTTTATCAATGAAATAATAGATGAATTAATCCATGAGAAATAAGGTATGAGAATTAGTTGACAGACCCTATGATTACGATGTTAAATGAACAAAGTGGGATTTTATAAATAAAAAGGTTGAACATGTTTTGTCTACTATGAATAAGTCTAGATCAATGGATAAATGGAAAAATCAAGAGGAAGAGATATATTATGATGAATCCTTCTTCACTGTATCATTATTATAGGAAATTATTAATCTTCTTTCATATTCATATCATATGGATTTTAATATATATCATATGGATGTAAAATAATCATTTCTAAATACTTTTCTTATAGAGAAAGATTATGCCGAACAACCTCATCATTTTTAAAACCATCAAATTCCTAATTCTATTTTAAAACATTTTATATAATTTTATTGTTTTCAATAGAAACGTATATCTTTTTATGAATATTTTTATTATTTTATTATATCAATTCAATTTTTAAAAGGATTTAAAGATCCTACTCTTTTCCAAAAAACACAATCAACGTACATTTAATTCTATTCAAATATTTCCCAATGATGTGATTTTTTGTTCTCAAAAAAATATATATTTTAATGAATTTTCAAAACATTGGAAATTTTTTTTATAAGAGTATTTTGGGTGAGATAATTTTTTTATTGTAATTCAAATCTAATAAAAATATTTTCACAAGATGATAAATCAATAAAATTAAATACAAGACTATCCTAAAATATATTGACATGAAAATGGTAAGATATATGTTAATACTATGTGTTATAATTAATATAATTATTTTGATGAATCCATTAAACTATTTTAAATCATGTTGTATAATGGAATAATCAGGATTCAATTTTTAAAGACTCATATTAGACCATACGTTATATTTACAATATGATTATATACTAGATTCTAAGAAAATACCAAGTAATATTCTTCAAAATCCAACAAATGAATTTAAATGTATTTGAAAGTAGCTGTTTATTATTTTTTCTTTTTCCAAAAAACATGTTATTTTAATTTGACATCATATTTATATACTAAAATTACTGGTTGAAGATTTGAATAATATAGATCCTTAGAAACATCTCAATTTTTATTTAAATCTCGTGTATAATAATATAAAAATAAGCAAAAAATCTTGGCATTATCTAGTAAAGGAAATGAGTAAATCGTTTTTTGTTGTATTTATGTGTAAATGATTTGGATGAAACAACCCTTATTGGATATTGGGTTCAAATTTTTTCATGATTAAATAAAATTTGATAACACACGTCCTATAAACATTTCCTAGAATATAATGAATCATTTGTGAAAAAATAATATAAATTAATGAAATAATTTCTTGTGAGTTCACACATAGAAATGTGATATACCTATTGAATTAATCACTTCAAATAATTAATTTTCTAATATCAATAATAATAACCATTCTTTTTAGAATAATTATAAATTAAGTGTGAATTATGTTTATTAGAAATAAAATGTATGTAAATTATTTTTTTCATTTTTATTTCAATTTCATTTAAATATATTCATTTAATTATAATTTGATTATATTTTACCACATTGTGAAATTCAAAATAATTTATAATATTTCAATTTAATTTCAGAAAAAAATCTTCGTTTATATTTTTTTGTGTATTAGTATTATTTTAAAATTTATTTGTAATTTGTTTATATTGTTTTATATTATTTTATTTTAATTATGTATTTATTTAAATTGTTATATCACCATGAAACCAAATCTATTAGATAAACTTCTTCTAAATAGGGCATGTAACAAAAAACCTAAAATTGTCCATCTCCTCTCCCATGATTCAACTACACCCTTTATCTATTACAAACAAAACATCACCCTCTCGAATTTCTAAACCATCAATTGACCTCTCAGTTATAAGAATGATAAAGTAGGCATATTACATTGGCCATAGATCATTGAATAAAGATAAAGATATCACTATTTCATGCAATTTATTTTTAAATAAATATATAGACATAGTGAGGTCAAATAGAGCATAGATTTCTCTGATGAAGGTATTTTAATTCCAGGCATGGGAGTTTGTTTTTGATAAAATGAAATCAATTTTTCATGTTTAAATAGTAGACTAGTGAGTTAATATGGAAAGCTAAGTTAATATTTGGTGGAACAAACGATTTTATTTCTAAAAATATGAATGGTAAATCCATGTTGGTTCTTTCTATCCAAATAGAAGAAAACATGCACATACCTCATAAAGGTGAACATAGTTTTAGTGAAAATTTGGTTGAAACAAGATCAGTAGACCCTAAGATGATTTTATTTCTTTTTTTGGGTTATCATAATTTTATAATAATTTGGTGATGGATTTATAGAATGATTGGAATGTTATCTACAATTTTATTTAGACAATGATTACTCAGAGAAAAGTTGTAGTTTAGAACATATTATTTATGGATATGTATCTACTCTATATCAAGAATAATAATGTGAAGATAAATATATTGATCTATATGATGAGGTTCATTAACCATATTTCTAATGTATATGGGAAGATAAGTTATTAAAAATATTCTAGAATCATGTCTCTCATATTTAAGAGTAAGTAAGAAAATGGTAAAAAATAGGAGATGTTAAATTAAACAAAATAAAAACTCAATATTTGGTTCATCTGAATAATTTTATATAAAACTGGTATACTAACTAAAACTCTTGGAAACCTATTTGATATGAGAGAGATACTTAGGTGGTTGTATCACCTCATTCACCAATATTTGGAGATCATTCTAGGACATCAACTCCTAGAGATATAATACCCAATAAAGTGGTGGCTTATAGGGAATTGAATGAAACAATTGAGGATATATTTAAGCCTAGTCTGATAAATATTAGAATTTTTTAACAATAACAGTAGTTTTTAGATATTAAGAGCTATCAATGACACTAAATAAACTATGATAAAGGTGTCTACTTTTGAAATACCTATAAAACTATGAGTGGAATATATAGTTGGGGTTGAGCCTAAGATGGGAACAATTAAATAAATTGTATTTTGTTTTTGGAAGATTTTTTTTCATTCAAATATAATAGAGATTCTTATATCTCCTACTCATGTTCCATAGGTTTTCCCCTAAGTGATATAATTTTCTGAAGGAACTAATATTTAGAGACATATGTATAATTTTCCATCCTTAGTTCTCACTATGTTTTATAATCTAAAAAAACGTTATAATGAGTTGAATAAGGAGTTAAGTTATTCTAAATGTGATATTAGATTGTTGAAGGGTACCTTAATGTCTTGAGGTTGCACTAATATATTAGTTTGGATGATTACTAAATAGACTAATTTAATCGAGAATATTTGACCTATTTGAACAGTTCCCTTTGGTGTGAATGATATGGAATTTTATTTGTGATAGACTAGGTGTGTGATATTAAATGACTATGTTCCACCATTATAGAAGTGAATAATGTTTTAGTTCTCATGTAATCATAGAGATAAGTGATTTAAAACATTTCTTTGGTTCAATCCGATATTTTTTATTTTTTACTTGATAAAATTTAATATTTCAAAATAGTATGCATACTATGAAAAGTATTTCTATGAGCCAATTTTAATTTATTAATATACATTATCCAAAAATTATAACTACTTTATGAAATTTTGTGTTTCTTGTTCTACTAAAATATTTTGGTATACATTATTTATATTTAAACTCAGTTTCATCCCATATCTAGTCACATCAATGTGATGTGTTTACTCTAGGGATTTCTCAAGAGTTTAGGATAGATCCATTGGATGATTTTAAGTAAACCATGATAACTAATAGTAGATAAGGACTTATAAATGATTTTTCCTTGGAGGAAATTATTTTCCTTATCAAGTAATATGTTCCCTTGATCAGTATCTAGATGGGTAAAAATCTAGTAGTTTTCATGGATTTCTAACACATTATTTTATCCTCTCTAGTTATAGATAATAGAAACCCCCAGAAAGATGTAAAAATTCTATAAATGATCATTAAATGTATCATAGACTAGTAATTTAATTCTGTTGGATAGTATTCTAGTTCCATATAATTTTATGGTAGTCTTCTAATACATGTTATTTACAAAATAAATTATTTGGTTATATAAAAAACAATCAAACATATTTCACCTATCCCAGATACATTCAACACATAAATTTCTCATGAACCCGCTAATAATGTCCAAATTATTTCTAATTTTATTATAGAGAATTTATTCAACATGGTTCATGAGTTCACATCATTCTAAGAGAGACTAATCATATTATAATTCTCAATAAACAATATTTTTGATAAACTACATTCTGAAACTCGGGTAGCTTCAACTAGTTATTATCCTTTGGTTATACGTAGTGAATCTTATAGGCTTTCTATTGGATATAATTAATCCTGTAATTGATTGCTGAAAAATTATATTTTTTACTTAGTTAAGATTTATTGAAAGTTTGTATATTTATTCCAACATATATAATATCGATATTATAAAGTAGATCATCATATGTATGAATCCAGTTTAATTTCCTAGAGGAATAAGATCCATGGGTAAATTTCCTACTGAAAACTATGAGGAATCAGGTAAGATGTTGGACATTATAATTGATCATGCCTCTATCATAAACCAACCTAGGTCATCCCAGAACTAGTCACACAATTTGTTTTAAGACAATTTCCGAGAGGCATTCCCAGTCTTCTCGGGCTAGTAACTAGTTACAATCATCAATATAGAAACATAGGGAAATTTTTTCCCAATATAATTTACTAAAAAGAAGAAACAAACAGAGAATCATGATATAAATAAATGAATAACGTGAATAAAATTTATACAAAAGGTGAAAATACAACCACAAAAAAACTTACTAAACCAGAAAAACACAAAGCCTCCTTGTGACCATGATGGTCACATTCCTATACCAAAACCATCCATCACCCACAATTATCAAACCCAAGACAAAACCAGAACCATGACCAAAAAATAAGAAATTACTATAGGTGTGACTATTAAAACTCAGTAGGAACTCCCAAAAACATCTATTCCCAATTCAATTCTTTTAAACAAAAGAAAAATAAACTTTATTTTTGAAATAAAATATTTAAAAGTAAGCTTTTTAACGCGTTTCCTCTTTAATATAGTACACAAACAACTACCCTATTTCATCCAAATACAGATTCTTTTCCAATAAGAATACACTAATTTTTTTTGGATCAATATGATGATTACATTTAAATAATGAGATAGGGAGTGTAAAACATATTCCAAACATTTCCATAATCCTTTTAAAAACAAATCATCACTTTTCAAAAAAATTACACCACACTAGAGTGCAACCTAAATGATCGCTTATTAATGGAAATGTAAAATTAGCACGCAATAGTAACCAACAAACCATTCATCTCCATCACCCACACATATAACTAAGTGTTGAAGGAAATGATGGAAACTAGGATCTCTGTGGAGTAATCTAGAACTTACTATATATCCTGACTCATCTCGATTGCCTGCCTCACCCAATTACATCATTCTCACCTGCACGATCAATCACACCCTACCTACTTTGATCGAGGGGAATGATCCCATAAAAAAGAACTCTACTATGGGACACTATCGAGAGTGAAATCCAATGCTACTATTTCAATTGTTCACTAAATATATACTAGTTGGACTGGTTTTGTTGGTCATGACTAAAGTGGGGGTAATCCAACAGATGCCAACTAAGTATCCAATCACATGCACATACATCATACATATGAAAATCACAAAACAAAACACCACCAATCCAACCAAAGGGAAAATCTCATTCCTTCAAACCATTTGATCACAAGAGAGCCGCATACCATGGACCCACTATAACATTAAATATAACCAAGGAAAGAAGATTTTCCAAGTACTATTATCAAGAAAACCATTTTCACAAAAGTGCCAAACGGGATTCAAAAACCTTTAAGAGAGCACCCCTTTTAAAATTACTAAAACACACTTCAAAAATTTATTGACACACCATTTATAATTTCAAAACATGTATTGGAAAATTAAATTTTAAAACTCACAACACATTTTCAATAAAAATAATATTCCTTTAATGATCCAAATGGGACACACATCATCATCACATGCCAAACCATGTTCCAACCCAGAATATATACACCACTTTTAAACCATTTAAAAAAAACCTGTTTAAGATTCTCATCCCATCATTTTAGAGAACAAATTCCATTACTAAGCCAAAACCATTCTTCAAAAATCACAAACCACTTACAAGATCTAACACGAAATTATATCAAACACTTAGTCTACATAGCTTAACAAAAAAATTCCCAATACTTCAAAGTAAAAAAAGAAAATAACATCACATCACATAAAAATTTATAAAAATCGTGCATCACTAATTAAAATACCATAAAGATGTATAAAGAATGATAAATTTAATTCTTTAAATTAATGGGAATGTGAAAAAGGAAAACTTCCCTCAAAAACAAGATCATAGACAACAACTACATGAAATAAATTCAACAGGGTTCAAAGAGGAAAAAGACTAATAGAAAGAATAAACAATCAAATATTTTAATTATAACTCAAAGAAACATGAACACTAGATCCAAGAGACCATGGAAGAAGAATAAATCGAGAGAAAATATTATAAGGAGGAATAAAGAGAATAGAATTTAAGAATTTTTTATGAAATCCCCCCAAAACCATGAAGGGAGACTAGATCCACATCATGGGAGTGGAGGAGAAGCTTGGTGATGATGGGTGGTGATCCCATATGTTCATACAAACTAAGGGATGAATAAATGAGGTGTTTTTTTTTGTTAAAATCTAGATAGGGTATAATGGTAAAATAATTTTATTAATTACCTTGGGACTCACATGATTTTACCACAATGTTTGTTAAATGTTTCCCCAAACGTGCGACATTATTCTGTCCAAAATGGATGAACCATTCACTTACCTTCTTCATGGTTTTCCTAACTGTGCTTTAGCCATGAGCCCTTGACCAGAGAAGACCAAGGACCCTCATGGTTTCCTATATAATGGAACATTATTTCCCCTATTCATTACTTAAATTGTAAAACATGAGAAAATTTGACCGAACCCCAAATGGAAATACAGAGAACCAATGTCTCAAAGGAAAAAAACAATTTCCAAAATACAAGCCTTAACATATGATGAAAGTAAAAATATGGGTATAAAAATTTTCCCCACCATTACACATTCTAGCCCCATAAATCCATAATATCTAAAGTAATTTGATTCAAAGGATAAGGGTTCACACACTTTCATAATCCAACATACCAAACCCAAAAGCACATAAACCATGATGAAAGAAAAGATTAGTCCTATCATCATTAATGATTTGATTAAATGAAACCACTTCACAAAAAATGATGCAAAACTCAAACAAAAATTTGAATAACATTATTTCAAAAAATCCTGTTGGGTGTACTGTAAAAAATCCTATTTTTCACTTGGAATGAAGGACTTGGAACCAATAATCCTAAATAAAACATCCCATTGTCATGCGACATTAGACACTAAACTATATTACCAACACATGAGTCCATAATGGACTCCCCAACATTAGAAACAACCTATATAGAAACCCAAAATTTTCTAACTTAGGTATTCCCCACACATACCAAACAGAGGACTCCCCATCCAGGACAAATCCACACTTCAAGGGGGTCCGACAAAAGAAAATCCAATTGAAGTAGAATAACAAAATAAAAAATTACTCACAAGGGATAACCACCATGGAGAATAAATTATATATTCACATTTAAAAAATAACAACCACTATATATACAAACAAAATTATACCACCATGACTTCTTACAATCAAAGAGGAACATTCAAACCGTATGGCTTGCAATAAGGAAACAAGGACCCTGTGTATTTATACTAAAAAAGGATGTTCTAAGATGATGAAAAAACAATATTGAAGCTTAAACTTCATCCATCCCATCACAGAAGAAAAAAAATATATCAAGGTCCTACACACCCATGAGATTCCTAACTATGACGAAGATTCATATAGGGGCATGGTGCTAGGACCTTGATGTCTTGAAGTATCCATTATCTCACAGGTAGAATATGATAATCCTTAACTGGAACTTCTTTTTTTGGTGTCACGAGAGGCCTCCCAACACCCAAAGTAGAACCAAAAGAACATGATACCACACATGACTCACATTGCATCAACAAGGTTGTTTCACCATGGACGGTATTTAGAAGATAAATCATCATCATCCTTCACCCCTAACTAGAGGGAAAAAAACATAACCCATAACTAAACAAACTTACACTAATGACCAAAATATTACGATTTTATAATAGAATTACATTTATTGAAATAAGAGTCAATGAAAGATATCGGTCATAGTTTTTAACAAGGAATGAAAATCACAAAAAAACCTCTATAGTGGAAGGAAAACTCAAAAGGAAAGTGTATTTAAACTGAACATAAGGAAACACCATACTCATGAAAATGGGCTACGATGTTTTTAAAAGGTGAGGATATGAATCCATGTCGCATCTTGGAAAACAAATTGACATTACCTATGCAAGTGACATTAACATTCTTAGGAAAAAAAGTCAGTGGAGCATTATGAGACAAAAACATCTTATGACTAGGCTTTCAACACTGATGAAACAACATGTCATGCACTTAGAATACACTTACAAAGGATCTGATGTCTTTTAATTGCATAACAATCACAAACTGCTTCAATACATTTACCAATCTCCCAACCAAAGTTTCTTTCACCACTTCAAGAAACTATAGGAATATTTGCTTCCTTAATCACTCCCAATGACACAAATATCTTGTCTCACCAAATTCATAAAGAATATAAAACCATACTCTGACACCTTCAACTATAGATTGAAATAAATATTATTATCAAAATTTCAATCCATTAATGAACTTATTATATCATAACCTATAAAGTATGGAAATATATCCAAAAATTACTAATGATATAAAAAACATATCCATATACCTTCTCTAAACAACACATCTTCATACCATCCCTCACCATCGCAAACACATATAAATACTGTTGTATGAACAAAGCGTTGAAGAAATCCAAAATAAGATCATCCCAATACATGGTTTGAGAGACCTATTTCAACAAATTCTAGGTTGGAACTTCAAAAAAGGTAGAAAATATAGCCTTTAACGACTCAAAAAACTTATGGAAACTAAATTTTTTCTCAATTCCCTTTATCCACTCTTCCACTTCAAGATGATATTCTTGACCATAAAATATAAGATGATTCAAATTTAGAAACTCAACAAGAAAGTCCTATATTTATCAAATATATGTCTTCTAATGGTGAACCACTTAGATTTTCACCATGAATAACCATCGATTCCTTGGCGAGAGTGTACACTAAGTGATAAGAAATCAAAGAACTTAATAAAAATGCAAACTCACTAACAATATTTCTCAAACTCAAGACATTTCATAGAAACTCCTCCAAATCATTAGAAAAGGAACAAAAAACTTGACTTATCAAAAAACATAGTTTTCCTCGAGATCATTTTTTTAAGTAAAACTAAATTGCTGGTTTGAACACTCACCAATGGTATTACATGGAGCCTCACACAAGAACATTCCAATGGCACCCTGAGCACTCATTAACAAATGATAATATTGTAACTCATCTGTCCATGTTAGCATCTATCCAATTTCCTTCACATATCCATGCATGTGAGAAACCTTGTGACTATGAAAGGTTAAGATACAAAATATGAAATGTTTCAAATATATTTTCAACCAATTTTTCCCAATATTAATTTACTTCAAATTTCCAAATTCTAAAAACTTTTCAAAATGTCAATAATCACCAAGACAAATTTTATTTTAAAACTCCAAACAGAAATCCTTTTTATCATTCCCAAAATAAAATCCCATAAATTCCACCCGAAAAACATATTCATCCCATTAAAATAGTTTTAGTAGCTCGAAACATAACATTCCATCAAAAATGATTTTACAAAAAATTAAATTCTTCTCGATTAATTTTTTTCCAAAATCCTTTATCAAATAAACTTCCTATTAAAAATTTAATTTGATAAATGCATGTTTTTTATTTAAAAAATTTAATCTCTATAAACCACTCCCTATTTTACCCAAATATTAGCTTATAAAAATACAATTTATAATGATTTCATTAAAATAATTATGAAATATTTTTCTCAATCTTCCAAAAACCAAACCACTAAAAATTTAAATAAATTTCTCCATAATTGAAGAAAGGGTTTTATAAATAATTTTCATAATTATGGAAGAACCGAAACAGCTAAAAAGGGGAAATTGGTGTTGATGGGTTACGTGGAAATATGGTTAGTGGGTATATGAAAATAATATAATCATCAAAGAGAGTCTTTCAAAACAATTTCCCTAGATCCAAATCGATTTCTAGGTCTTTTGATATCCTTGAGAACTATAAAAAATATCCCATTTCATATCCCAAAAATCAACAAAACCATCAATATCCAAAGAAACCATTCAAACACCAACATCCCATGGTAAGACATGGCTTAGAATAGAATGTGTTGTCCAGAAACTCTTTCATACCTATACCCCAAGCTCTGACAGTCCTACGTCATCTACCTTTACAACCCAAATAACAAAGCGTACATAGAAATATAGGCACTCTAAAGAAAAATTGTATCTATTACCATTTTATCATGAACCAACCAAGTTTGACCCAAAACCGGTCACCCTAATTGGCCTAATACAAGGACTGAGAGGGATTCCCAATCCTCCTGGTCAAGAAAATAATGTTTTGCATCAATTGAGAAATAAAGGGATTTATTATCCCAAAAAAATAACCAAAATTTCAAAAAGAAATAGTAAAGACTATTATAAATAAATAAATAAGCGGAATATAATTTATACTATAACTAAAAATATAGCCATAGTTGAACAAAAAAACACAACTAATCATGACAACCACCAAGGCTCCCAGCGACCCTGAGGGTGACTCTCTGATACCAAAACAAACCATCTCCCAAAATGATCGAAACCAAGTTAGAACCTGCACTATAATCTAAAAACAAGAAAGAACTATAGGCATGAGTTTTAAAACTCGGTAGGAATTCCCAAAAAATATATTTCCACCAAACATCCTTTAAAAAAAGAAACATTAGCATCAGGTTTGAAATAAAATATTTTTATGTATTCTCTTGCACACATTTTCCACTTTAAAACATAATTGTTTCACTTTCCATTTTTTTATACAAGTTCATATTCATTTCTAAGAAGAATAGACTAGAAATTTCGTTAAGAAATATGATGATTTAATTTAAAAAAGGTGAAAGAAAGTGTAAAACATTTTCCAAAAACTTCCATAAACATTTTAAAAATAATAGATCACTTAAAAAATTAGTACACCACACAATAGTAAACCAAAAATGATCGCATAATAAGGGTAATGGGAAATAAGCTTGCAAGGGTAACCTACCAACCATGAATTTCTATCATTATCCATAGATAACTATGTTCTGAAAGAAATGAGAGAAACTAGGAGAATAGTGGAACAATTTATAACATACTATAAATCAAGACTCATCCCGAAATAATGCCTCATATGATGATATAATTCACACCCACACACTCGATCACACCCGACCTTGTCTGACCAAGGGGCACTTTCTCATAACAACTAATAACAAAACCACACCCCAAATATAGGCTAATATAAAAATTGAAATAAAAAGATAGTGTATTAACTATATGAGAAATTTCAAGTTATACCAGTTCCCTATGTCATTAATAATGTTGGGTGATCTAATAAACTCCCACTGAGAATCCAATCACAAGAACATGCACCAAACACAAGAAACTCAGAGAACAAATCACCCCTGGTCCACCATAAGGAACAATCTCTTTCCTTTCATCCAAATTATCATAAGGGAGTATCTCAATATAGTCTTCTCATATCATTCCACATAACCAAGTCAATAATATTATCTTATAAGAGTTTTCAAGACAACCATTTTTACAAAAGCACCAAATGGGCCTCAAACACCCTCTAAGAAACCAGTATTTCTCAAAGAACCAAACCCACAATCCAAAAAAGAGAAAACATACCATTTTCCAATTCAGAGGAATTTTTTTAAATTTAAATTTAATCATTCACATCACATTTTCCATCCAAATCCACTTTTATTAAAATTTAAAATGGGCCACACACCATCATTACTTTCCAAACCACATTCCGAACTATAAAAATTAAACCACCTTAACAACCAGAACATTAAAAGAAACCCCTCGTATAAGAAACCCAAACCATAATTTTAGAATATAAATTTTTTACCAAGACAAAACCATTTTTAAAAAATCATAAATCATTCAAAAAATCCAACTTGTCCTTTTGACAAACACTTAGTGTGTATATCTTAACAAAAATTTTCGTTATACTTAAAATTTAAAAATATGTCACCAAATATCACATCAATAAAATATTATAAAAATCATGAATCACTAGTTACCATCCAATTAAGGTGAAAATTTTAAGAAACCAACGATTGTTAAATTTATATGTTATGTTAAAAGTAAATACTACCTCAAACCACAAGCACTTCGACGGTGAAAACTCAAAATAAAAACAAAAGGGTTCAAAGGGGATAAAACAACCAAGAGAAAACTTAAACAATAATCACCCATATTGAAATCAAAAGTAACATTAAACCTATTTCCAAGAGACCATGGAAGAAGAATAAATCAAGAGAAAATGGATGAAAGATGAAGAAATAGAATACACGAGAAGAATACCATGAGAAATCCCTCCAAAACCTTGACGGAACCCTAAATCCAAACAGTGGGAGCAGAGAAAAAGATTATAGAAGAATGGAGGGGCTACTCTAGGGATATACAGACAAGGGGAGGAGTAGAGGAGGTATGTTTTGATAAAATACTAGGATGGTGATAAGGTAAAATCAAAATTTTAATAACCTAGACCTCATATGGTTTGATAAACCTTGTGCAAATTGTGCGACAAAGTTCAATCCAAAAGAGTAAGAATGGTGTGCACTCCTTTCATATGGTTTTCCTATATATATATAGTATGTGTTACCCAGAATAGTTTCAACCAGGGAACCGCATGGTTTCCTAGAAAATGGCACATTGTTTCCCTTAATCATGCTCATAAATCATGCTGTTGGAAAATAACTATCATGAAATTTAAAATTTAAATCTTGAAAACCCAAAACTCATGGGAAAAACCAAAGACCACAATATAATCTAGAAAATAGGATGAAAATTTAAAATATGTGTGACAGTATCAATATATAATCTATATAAATAAATATATGTTGTTTCTTCCACTACTGTACATACTACAAATAAATCGGCATCATCCATTCCGAAAAATAATATAGCCTTTGTATGCTCTGGATCATTTGATTTCATAAATTATTCTAAGAACCCTGATAAATTTTTGAGCATCACTATCTGGTGTCCAATAGATTGATTTGGTTTTTCTATTGTGAGAAATTTATATTATTGAGCATGAATTCTTCTTCCCCCATCCCATTGGTGTCCCACCTACTACTTCTTCCTCCTCTACATCCATTATGAAACCTAGACCCAAACCTAAATATACCTTCTCATCTATCCACAATACAGTATCATCCAAGATATGTAGTCTATATTTATTTTTTATATGTGTTTAGTATAAACATTTATAACAAGTGATACATATATATAATGCTCTCATTTATCTGTATTTTCGTTGTGAGAAGTGTTTGTTTTATTTTAATGTTTTCTTTGTCATTTTTAATAGTTTAATTATTAATTTCATTCATACCTTATTCGCAATTAGTTTTAATGTTATATTTCAATGGTTCATGAATTATTATGTTATTGAATTTTTTTATCTTATCCGATAGCTCGAATTTTAATGTCAAAAAATGGGGAGAATAAAGATTTAGTAAGATAATATAGGATTAAAACAAAATATTAAATATATTTATATTATATAGATTTTTTGAAAATATATTTAAACATTTTTAAATTATATGTTTAATTTTCAATGATATTGGTGATTATAAAAAAGGGGGATATTATTGGGCTATTTATTTTATATTTTTATTATTGAAAACATTATTATTTTACAAATTATTTTTCTTTTAAGTGTGTTTAACATATTTTAATCTTATTACATTCAATTCTTTTGTATTCAATAGTTCTGTGAAAATTTTCCATATGTATTGAATCATCAGCTACCTAAATATGTTTGATATATAAATTGGGGCTATATAAAGAATTCAAATACATCAATCAGCTATGAGAAATAATCTCATATGTTAATAAATAATTTATATAAGTACTTACATCAATGAACCGTTTCGGTCGAATTATCTAAATACACAAATCAGCTATGTAATTTGGTTTTTTGGTATATTTGGATATATGGAGTCAATTGGATATGTAATTTATTCAACTATTTAAATTTTAGTGACATGATTAATATTTATATATAATTTTTCTGTGTAGAAAATTTGGATACATGAATAATTTTTACGTTATCAATTTTACTACATGAATTCAAATATGATGATTTTGGCTAGGTGGTGATACAAAATTGGCTACATCATTCTACAACATGGGTATCTACTACATTTAAAGTATTTAAAGTTAAAATTGATTATAATTTTAATTAATTAATCAATATACAACCTCTTTATGGTATAATAGTTTTAAAAATATTATAAGTAATTTGAATAAAAAGAGAAGAAATTATTTCTTAAACCTCGTACCTTATGCCAATAAATTTATTAATAAAATTAAAGATGTTTTATAAGAGTATTTTTACTTTTTTTACCTGATACTGTAAATAGTTTTATATAAAATGTATATATATATTTTGAAAAATATCAATCAATAATAGAAGTGACATCATACTCTTTATCTCTCTCTCTCTTGAAGCCTCATGTACTTCTACTTCTATGTGCTATGAATAAGAATATAACACAATTTATCTACAAATATTCATTCAAGATCAAAAATAATGTTTTTGAAGACTATCCTCGAGATATTGTCTCTTCTTATTTTCTCTCTTGGACAAACATTCTCTTCTGTAATTTCTTCTTTAAACCCCGTTCTTCAATATTTAATCGCACATTATTTTATCTTATTTCATGATTTATTCTCTCCATATTCTAAGTGTGGAAGGATTTTATTTTTTTAAATCATTGTAGGATATTAAATAATGAACTCGGATTTGTACCACATAACGTATATTTTCACGCAATCAGTAAGTCCCTTGGTAAAGGATCGGTACTATTGAAATAATCCCGCCCTTAGAGATTGGGGTTTGTGGAGTTGACTAGGTTGTTTTTTAATCCACCATGTAATAAATTATTTTATTTTATATAATTATTTTATTATTTCATCATTCCATTAAATTAAGTTTATGATATAAGATCAAAAATTGTCTTACCTTCCTAGAGTGTGGATTTAATTGAAAAAAATTTAATGAACTCAATTCCTCCCAATCATGAGTCTATGTGAACTCATCCTCAACAAAAAATGGTTACATCAAATAAATACCATGTGACATAAAAATAATTCTGGTATATTGGCCCTTATTTTATTTTTGAAAAAAAATGTATACTATATTGAATAAATAAGAATATTCAAAATCATAGGTCTATCATATTAGTTCTTGATCCCAAGAATTTGGGTTGTTATATATATTATAGTAGAGAAATAACTTTAGTATTAATTAACCCTACGACTAGCTACTTTTATTTATTTATTTAAAAACATATTTTCCTTGAAAATCATAGAGATACTAGTAATCTCTAATATGTACAATGTAAAACATTTATTTCAGATGAATGTATTATGATCATTATTCTTGTTTTGATCCATAAATGGATTCTGGAAACATAAATATCATATTGGTATCTCTTGAGATCATCGATACGTTTGGTCATGTAATATAGATATTTCTTATGAGGTTTAACTATAGATCGTTGTATTAACAGCTAATTCCTAATTAAATGATTATTTTAAATATATGACAAGTAAAATTTGAAATAATGTGTACATGATAATTAATAGTAATGTATTATGACACGCCGTAGAGAATATAGACCTTGTTTTTATATTATAACCCAAATATTTAAAAAAATATAATTAATTATTATAAATATGCACATCCATGTAAGGTTTTTATTAAATACCTACTAAAGGATTTATATCGATTTGAGAAACTATCAAATGTAGTAACAATATTTCTATAAATGGAATCTATAGTTTATTTCAAATAGACTTTCCAATCATAGATAATTTACACTTATTTATTCATGTAAGAATCATTTTTCAACACTAATAAAATAAATCACCCTCTATGGTGAATATAAAACCACAAAAAAAGTTTAAACCATCCTATGCAATATGCACTTCAGTGATAATTCCTCCTATAGAACATGTCGAATTAACTATATTATCCCATCTTGTTCATCGAGATCATTGTTAAAACTGAACCCATTATTTCTCCCACTATCTCAAATGGATTTATTTAGCAAAAATAAATTTAGTTTTAAATATTAATTGGTATCTATCATGGTGATATTAATATCTTTATTTTCTAGAGGATAATATATTTAGATTTACCTTGAGTTTACATTGACATGAATTTTCAGTTAATGCTAATCAAAAAATGGTTAAAAACACATTATACGATGACATTAATGGAATAAAATAATGTTTTAACTTATATGACATCCATTGTTCAATTTTGGTTTTTTATGCTTTGTTAAAATGATAATATCTTTTAAAACATGTAAGGGAATGAATCATGGAAGAGTTAAAATATTTATATGACTCTTCATCAATCTACCATGTACTATCACAATCTATATGATGTGAATAATGTCATGTGATATTAGTAAAAAGTACTCCATATTTAATTACCAATGAACACTATTTTAATATATTATTCAACATTCAATCCTACAGGATCCTATAAAATTTACCAATTGAATTTTTTACCTTCATCTCTCATTCCATAAATTTCATAAATAAAATTAATTAATTATATGAATTTTAAACTAGATTCTACATGGATTAGTGAATGATTATATATCATAAATAAATCTATAATCATTGTGGAATACTATTATTTTTAATGGATCCTTTTTCTAGAACTCAATAATTTATTACATTGATAATAACTCGAATGTGTTAGTTTAAAGTTGACAATATGATTTTCTATGAATATCATTAACGTTAACCATTTCATTTTATGGAAGATGAAATATATTTTCCATAGTTGGGTATGAGTCCTATAATTTATATTAATTTTTTTATCTTTATTGGGTATATGTGACTCAACAATTCCTGAACTATTTTTAAACATGAGAACCATAATAACAAAAAAATTCCTAAATGAAATATTGACTTTTTTTTCAAAGAGATCACTAAGATAAATGTATATCTCATACTTAATATGAAGTGAAATTTTTACATAAAACAATACAATTATAATTTTGGATATGCGTAATTCTCATTTATAATATAGAAGTTAAACCTTTTCAACCACTAGGGGAATTTCATTTTACTTCTTGATGTTATGTACTTCTCATAGCTAATACATGAATCACCATCCATTAGCTCCTAGTAAAAAACATGATACATCATATAATAATTCTTTATAATTAATATTATTTGTGTGCAAGTGATTATCTAATAAAAAATAAGTATACTAAAATCATTACATTTTATGAATATATTTGGTGTGGATTCAACTTGTTATGTCTTCATTAAACTATTTCGATTATTTTCAAATAACCTATTTTAATGAGATTGGAAAATAATTTCCATTTATCCATAGAAATACCTATATATCTTTTATGTCATTAAAATACATTCAAAATACATTATTTTCTAAAAAATTATTATATGTTAGTAAAATTTCATTAATTTTTTCACTATAATGGTTGTGAAACTAAGATCCCCAAAACCCATATCCCCAAGGGAAGCTCAGTCAAAAGATTCATGAGTTATTCATCCATATTTTTATGTCATGATCTAGGTGAATAAGTATAAACTAGATGATAATATTGATAATATTAGATTAATGAGTAATTTATTATTCATATGGAATCCCCAACATCACTAATTGATCAATGTACTTAAGTATACATAAGATGTTATGGAAAAACATTCTAGACCTTATAAAATCAATGTTATGTTTGTTAACTTGTGTAACACATGATACCCAATGTAAATAAACCACAAAATATTAGGAAAACCTTATTAATAAATCTTTAATAATCACTAAGATGATAAACCAACAAAAGATATTACAATGAAAGATTACTTATTAATATAATTTAATACTACAATTTAATATTATCAATAACATAAATTCAATTTATATAATTTATTTTCTTTTAAAAACTAAATATTAAAATTTTAAAAAAATATTAAATTTCATAAAAAATTATTTTTTTATTAGTAACATCAAAATTTACTTAATATGTATTTTGATTTTTTTTCTAAAATGTATAATTTGAGTCAAAACATTTATTTTTTGTAAAAAAATTAAATTTTTCGATTTTTCTATTATGTAAGTGTTTCGTAAAAGATTTAAAAAAATAAATAATAATATATGAATTTAAATGATAAAATTATGATTTTTAAAATATTATTTGATCTTATGAATCTTATTTCAATTATTATTAAAACTGAATTAAATTGTTACTTTATTTAAATTAGGATTTTGTGTTTTCGCCTAAGTTAGTATTTTAATGGTGAAATTCAGTTTTTGATTAATTTTAAAAAAAATTATGTTTTATTTTGTATATTTTAAACTATTTTATACCATTAAAATAAGTATATTTGATAGTCATATCTTATGCATAAATTTCAGTCTTAAGAGCACAGTTCTAAAAAATGTTCTTTTATGCATTATGTGTTTGGGTTTTAAAATAATTATTTCAAACATATAAATATAATATTTTAAAAGTTATTTTAAAAAATAAATTATAAAGAAAAATGTTAGGTAAATGTTACAATCTAAATATTTATTAGTATTATTTTTTCTAAGGATAAAAATCAAATATA
Source organism: Viscum album (assembly GCA_963277665.1). NCBI lineage: Eukaryota > Viridiplantae > Streptophyta > Magnoliopsida > Santalales > Viscaceae > Viscum > Viscum album. Next base: position 675,599,877 of record OY728159.1, on the reverse strand, counting down.
GAGGTAAAAGTAAATTAGGTTAAATGTTAAATATATAAAATAAAAAATCAATAAAATACTCTCAGTTCTCTCAAAAATGAGGGGATGAACATAATATATACCCTCACACACTATCCCTTAATGTTTTTCCATCTTTTGAGTGATTGACCATTGAATAGTAACATTAAATTATTGAAAATCTACCCTTCTTTTCACATAAAATAAGGTAACACAATTACCACATAAAGACTAAAATATAATTTAAATTTGTTCTTTAGAATCTTAAAATGTTGACCTCACATTAACCTTTCTCACTTTTTTATGATTCTAGTCAAGTTTATTTAGCTTAATGTATTAATTTTGACAGAGTTTTTCAAGAGAAATATCAATCTTCCAATATAAGTATTACTTTCACTTACTATATTATTTTATTCTAATCTTAACAAAACCGATTATAAACTAATTAATATAGTAAAATAAAAATAATAATCATACGTAAATGTCAGTATATTAAATGAAAAAACACAATGTTCACTACATTTCATATATGAAGAGAGTCATAAACAATGATCGTGTGTGTGAGAAAACTACAGCCTCTATAGAGCGATGTTATTCGGTCTTTTTTGATAACTCTCAAGAGGAGTTTCATGGATGGATATAATGAATAAATTTGTTTTATAGTAAAAAAATAATTAAATTATCATTCTTCATAGATCATCACTATCTCCATTCATGGAGAAATGGCATCGTTAACCATGCATGCGGTGGACTACTACCTTCATGAATGATAAATTTCATTTTTCATCCTTTACCATTATTTATGGGTCTTATAATGATAATAATGAGGATATATAATTTTTATTAGTTGTTTTATATTATTTATATTTCAGATTGGTATTATCTATATACATTCCCTTATTGATTAAATCATAATAACATGTTAATATTTGTGTGGATTTAACAACCATCCTAGAAAATGTTATAGAGATTATACCATAAATTATTTAGAAATTTCATATAATGGAAATAAATAATTTACAGATGATATCACTACAGAAAATATAACCTATCCCAATGGTTTTAAACCATTGGGATAGCCCATGAAAACATTTGGATAGCATATCCCAATGATTTGATAAAGTGTTGGAATGTGTTCTTTGGAGATAGTTGTACACCAACTGTTTATAGAGAACTATGGGTATAGGATGGTTTGGATTTCAATTTACCAATGGTTCATAATGAACCATTGGTATAACTCTATACCAATTTTTTGAACCATTTGGGAAATTATTATACCAATGATTCACAATGAATCATTGGTATAGGGGTTTGAAAATTATTTTACAAATGGTTCGGTTTTATTCATTCAAATAAAAGTATGAAAATAGTCTTAATATTAAATTTTATATACTCCCAATCACCATCAAAGAGAATCCCCACTAACCACTCACTTTGACCTACATGCACCTAAAATCAAAACATTAGAAAATATACAACTAAAAAATAACTACAAAGAAAAAAGAACACCACTAGGATAACTACATTCAAAACAAAACCTCCTAAACCTAAAATAAAACCAATATAACATCCTAAATATATATATCTTTTAATGAACAACTATATAATCCTCAAGTAAAAACAAACCAATACATAAATAATGAGAATAGTGTAAATCGATATATGAATTTAACCAATGATAACAAATATAAAAAATATCACATATACTCATTCACACCAAATAATCAAACTGAAAATGTCATAAATATTAGTTAAAAATGTAATGGATTAATATGTCCTTAGTCACCATCACTATCATCACCATCATACTCAGACTCATCCTAAGCCCCACCCTCTTCCTCACCATCATCCCGTACCTCTTATTATCAATCACCCCTATCCTCTTCCACATGGCCATCCTCACCATAGCCATTTCTAGGAATTTAATTATCTTTACCACCACTAGGACTACTGCAAGATTCACTATATAAAGTATACATCCTCAAAATATATGCATCAAAATCCATTATAGTCTATTTTGAAAGTGATGGACATAATATTTCCATTAGTTTCATAAATTTATTGTTTTCCATTTGATCCCATTCTTCCACGTGTTTGGACTTTTTTAGGATTTTTTATGTTATCCTCATCCTATTCTACTCGATCTGAAATATGTTACTTGAACCTACACCTAAAGTGGACCAATATGTCATCAGGACTATACTCTTCCATGGTTGGTAGCATACTTCTCCAGGGTGCATGTCTCCTAAAAAAAGATGTATGTGATAATTTGGGCCAAATTTGTCAGGTTCCTTAGCATCAAGGGCCTCGAAAAAAGACTTTTACAAATATAAATATTATATTAAGCTAAGAAATTGATATTAAAAAATTAAATCAATAATGTAAAACTTAGAAAATTGAGTTTTTTCATTTACCATGATTCCATATTTTTTCGTTCCACTTGAAACAAATTGCATTACTCAAGAGACACATCCTTCAATATATAAAAACTCACTATATAATTACATTAAAAATTTGTACAATGGGAGGAATAAATGAAAAATGAAAATAAAATCTACATTTTATCCAATATAATGTTTCATGGGAATCACTTCTTTGAATGGATGTGAAATTGAAGAAATAATATCACAACATGTTCATAAAGGGTTATTAGAGGTGGAATAACCCACAAAAAGTCCAAAATTAAATCAAGATACTGTTAAAAAATAAATTTAGGTAAAAGAAACTAAAATTTTTTATTTAAAAAACATTTCTCTAACAACAATTCTTTAAAAAATTCTTCCATGAAATAAATAAATATTTTTTGATTTTATTGTATATTTTTAAAGGGATATAGAAATATTTGGCATCTTATTTTAACTATTCCAGCATGAAAGTAGTTGATAATTCTTGGGTAAAATTATTTTCTGAGTTTTGTTATTCTGTTTCACCTCACTTCATTTTCTGTTTAATTAATTTTAATTTTTTGTTCAATTGTGTTTATAAATGTTTTGGGTGGGTTGTAACTATTTCGTTTAGTTTTATTTAGTCTAGGTTATCATGTACTTGTTTGGTCTGGTACATTTATTTTTTAACTTGGTTTGGATTTCTTCAGTTGAATATGACCTTTAAAGAAAGAAAGAATAATAACACATTATAATTGGTGAAATGCTAATTTTTTCTTCTATTCCAAAGAATATAATATTTTAACTATAACATTAATTTATAATTTTTACCTTATATGATTATCTTTTAATACCATTTATGTATTTAAAATTCGATCCTTTAATCTAGATATTTCTAATATAATAAAACTGAAATCTAATTAATATCCCCTTACTATCTAGTTTCCATTTTCCCTTTTATTACCTTATTTTCTCAAGATTAAAGTGTTTATATTCCTTTCAATGTGTTTTTATGGTTCACTCTAAAATGGTTGTAATTTTAGTGACATAAAATTATTATGTTTATCTAAGAAAAAAACCTATTACTTTTTACCCAGCTTGTATACAATGAATAAAAATTAATAGTTTCATTCCTAGATATAAAAAATAAAACAATACATGCATCTTCACACTTAATTTTTAGAAAAACCCATTTTGTAATTTCTTAATTGAAGACTAATTTATTTTTTTCTTGAACTCATCCAACTTTTTTATTCTTCATGTCATCCATGAGATGAAAATCTCCCTCAAAAAGTTATTTGACTCTATATGAACCATTCTAGTGGTTCTGTATGAGCTATTGGAAAAGAGTATGATTCCATGTATGACATTTTCAGGGCATAAAACAATGTTGAAGATCCTTTTAGATTTCATCTATCTGTATTATACTCATGATTTTTGTATGACATGCTTTGTGTAAGAATACTGACATATAAGATACATATTTCTTATAAGATATGTTGATTTTGTAATATTCTTATAATGATTTTTTATTTCATGCCTCTGGAATGAGGTCCTCTTTAGTAAATCTAAATTTTTATTTATAGAGATAGATATTGAGATATGAGACATGTTATAGAAAATATATAATTAATACTTCTGGGAAAAAATTCAGACATAACTATTCATTAACTATCAAAATATATTGAATCTAAATATAACCACATACTAGATACCTATGTACAATAACATGAGTTATCCATTTAATTCAAGGATAGTGCACAAAATTAATTTTTATGGTCAAATTGTTCTAAAATAATTGTGAGTTTCTCTCTAAAGTTATTTGTACGTAATCTATGTGCCGGATCAATCTAATGATGCTGGATTGTATTATTAAAATAGTATGAATGATATCACCCTTAAATAGAGTATCCATAATGGCCATTGAAGAGACTCCAGAGGAAATACAGGATGAGGAAGATGATACGTATGAATCAGAAGCTGATGATGACCATATTTACAATAATAATAGTGATTTTGATGATAGATAAGGCCACATTTGAGATGATGTTGAGGATACGGATGATCACACACAAGATAGATAAGTAGATTATGATTATTCTTGTTCTTACATGTTAGACTCATAAAATGATTTCATTTCAACAGGATATATACTATGGATTTCCAAGAATATTTTATCCCATTTTATAAAGTAAAGGATTCAAAATACCAACATACAGAAATTACATTTTGAAGAAACAAAACATGGTTGGAAAATACACAACAAACATTATCAATAGTTTTACAGGCCATTAATTTGTTCCTGACCCCAGTGGATAAATCAGCAGCTTCTATTTTTAGCATTTAAAATAAATAGGGGTATATTTTAATTAATTATTTTAGACTTCTTAGGACACATATCTACGATGAAAAGTAGTTTGAAAAATAATTTTTTTGTTCTATTATAGAAAAAACACCAGAACAAATAGTATAAAATCAAAATTTCAATGAGAAATATGGTATTAATATTTTTCAATAAGTGTTTTCAAACTAATTATTTTATTGAAGTTACATTTCCTTTTAATATATGATATCCTTAAATGCAAATAATATGATGAGTCTAATGAAATGTTGTCTAAAATAAAAACAAGAATATCAATCTTAACTGAAAAGCTGAAGAATGACTTTTGTAAGTGAAATCTGCTACATTAGTTCATCAAGTGATTTTTATGTTGATAACTTATTAATGAATAATATTCTCATTACAAACATAATAAAATTTAAAATTGAAGGACATAAAATTAATTGTATTTATTTTATAGTTGATGTTATTAGAGAAAGTAGAACAATTTACAAACATTACCTTACATAAAGGAATGATAATCTTATATAATTTGAGTTTTAATTAAGCTCTAATCTACGTTTTCCCAATTTTTTTGTATTTTCACGTTGTCCTTCATAATGTGGATTTAGTTTTGTATAAAAAAAATTTCATTTAGACAAGCTTCACCGGTTTAAGGGCACTCTACAACCCAATTGGGTAGAGCTGAAATGAGAATTCAAAAGATATAACATTATCCCAATTCAAAGGAACTTCTATATTGAATATGGAATTATTATTCAAACATTATTTGTGAAGTATCATGTGAATATAAAACATAAAGGATATGTAGAATAAATTTATGAGATCATTAGAACCTAATAATAATGATTCCAAGAATTATTCATTACATCGATAGAGAAGAAGCAACTATTTTCATAAACTTTTATGCAACGAAGAACATAGAGAACATGAAAAACACTATAATTTTGTGTTGGAGTGAGAAAGGCCAAGTGATCCAAGCAACAAAAATATAGATGGATGAATTTACACGACGATGAACAGTCTAATAGTCATATATTAAAATATATATAAGTTGATGACATTATAAACGGTTTATTTTCGGAGGTTCCTTTGTCAAAAATTAGAAGGAAGTATAAACACTCTATAAGGTTATGGCCATAAGAATTTTATGATATATCTTTGAATAGTTCGAGATAGTATAAAGAACCATTCAGAAGGTGGCTACTGTAAGCACAAAAAACAATGAATTTGAAGATATTTTCTGTTGCTCTTTTTAAGATGTGGTTTTTTTTGCACCTTGTATCTTATAGTGGAAAAACAAAGTCTCATAAATCAACATGAATATATAAAGTAGAATGTTTTGAATGAATTATTTATAATGGAATTTTTTTAGAATGTAATATCTGAAATAATATTTATGTATTTTATCTATTCTTTGTAAATGGTATAATAAAACTCAATGAATATAGAAGATTCTAAAATAGTGGTTAATGAAAGAAGAGTATGAGATCATTGTAACTCCATTAAAGAGTAATAAATATTTATATAAAATATAAAATTATAGGGTCACCAATATATTAATGAGTACTGTATATGCTTCCTCTCATGGCCTGGCATCATTTTCCACCCAAACGTTTTGAGGTATGTCAGAGTATTTTTATTTTATTTTAATTTCTTCCCAAATATTTCTATTTTCTTATAATAAAAAATTAATCATTAATGAATATCATGGTAATTTTAATTTAAACAAATCAAATTTGCTTAATACATTTAACTTGGTAATTATCTTATGGGTAATCAGTTCTTGATAATATTCTACCAGATAGTTATCAATAATAGTTTGGGCTTCTAAGTTTGTTCCAACTCTAGCACTCCAACCACTATACAATAAATTCTTGTTGACTCTCCAAAGCTCACCAAATTCCATAAGTCGTTCTAACCTCACAACCTCAACATTGGGAAAATTATAATCATTTTGGAACCAAAATATTAATTCTTATTAATTCAATAATAATTTAACATTAAATACAATGAATTTTTCTACCCATATTATTTCCCAAGAATTGTACTTCACTTCATTTGGGAGGTATCACCGTGAGGGTGGACATATGAAGATTTTTTTGAAGTATTTGGAAAGTGTCACCTAATTAATCCAAAAATCCTATCCAATTTTTCCAATCATTTGTTTGTCATCATTGTACTCCATCATCATCGGTGCTTGGTAGTTCCACACTACACACATGTGTGTATTCGCACACCACTTATTAGTATATCTTGAAATTAAAGAAGAAGAAAAATATTATATCAATACATCTTATAACAAAAATAAATTATGGTAAAAAAATTTAACTAGGGTTTTGTAAGTATACATGAGGAAATATAATCTTTCGCAATCATTGGATCCCAATGAACTGATGGAACATAAACCTATACAGATTTAGTGGGTCTTGTTATTTGTTATACATGCTCATAAGGTGTCAGAGAAGAAGTCAAAGAAATAGTAATGTAGTAGCTTGGGCAGAAGGAAGTAGAATAAACATAATATGGAACAAATTTTTGTACAAATTCACAATAAGGATGAAGAGTATGAACCATCATCGGATATGCGAAAGAGTGGTAGTGATGCTCTAATGAAAAAGGAGGCACAAACATGGGTGGTATAAATATCTAGTGTGGATGTAACGACATAATGGGATCATAATGTTTGGTGGATGGTATATCAATGAGAGGGAATATCTGTAATCGAGCACACCGAATGGAACTCCTATCTCTAGTACCCCCACTGAATCTCCAGCATGAGTACTAGAACCACTAGCTCGATCGGTGAATAACATGCGCCTTAGTGGTGGATCTTGATTAGATGTTAAAAAAATTAACTGCATGAAATTTAATGTTATTGATATTTATATATTGAAATAACAAAATCACAACAAGAAATGTATGAGGGACACCCATCTCACTCATTAGGTGATTGTATTCTGCATCCATTTTTTCTTTGTTTCTTCTGAGTGTTTTTTATTTCCTGCATTTGAAAACAAATATATAATTAGTTACAAATCACTAAGTAAAATGTAACTGAAAAAAAATGAAGATGTATCATTACATTATTCGTCTTGATGTAGTTTAGTGTATTTTAGGCCTACACATGTCTACATGGTTCAGATCACATCTCATTTTCTGTAGAAAATACTCAGATTCTCTAGGACTCCAATTTCTACCTCCTATTTTTCTATCTTAATGAAAACAATTCCCCAATAATTTTTAATCAATATGTAGAATATTAAAATATACATAGATAAATACTATACTATATAAAAAATCATTTTTTTATTTTCTTTAACAAGAATAACCTCTTTTCAATCCTGGATTAGAATATTAAGGAATCTGTGGATTAATAAATAAAATAAAAAATTCAAAAAAATTCATAATCAACTTTTTTAAATATATTTGACATCAAGAATACATTTCCCAAAAATAAAAAATATAATGGATTCATTTTTTAATTAAAATATTATATTGTTTAACCATCATCAACCAACTACCACCACATCATACAATCCTTAGAGAATATAACATTCATTTTTACTAAAATTTCATTAGGGAATAAAATACTAGTGTTTTTCATATCTCCATGAAATTATTAGTAGAATAGAAATAGACATATATCGATATTATTACAAAAAAAATAACCATATGTGACAACAATATTTCTAAAATAATAAAATACATATAGTGACACTAATATAATAAAAATAACATCACTTATAAACAATACTTATTCACATCAACCACCATAATCAAAATAATTTAAAAATTATAATAGTATACCCCAATTCATTGACTCATTCAATATATTTAAATTTTCACATATGAAAACCCATTTTGAATATTTATAAAAACCAAATTCTATGATATATTTTAAAGGGAAATGTGACTCCTAATTATATACACAGAACAAATCAAATTATAGAAAACTAAAAGTAAGTAACCTAAATTTAAACATCACATATTTCAAAAACTATGTGATCAATGTTAAGTTTATAAAAATTCTAATGCATCACATACTATATTCTATGCAAAAATTACACATATGAATTATTTTGAATAATCCAATTTCATATTCAATAATAATGAAATGAAAACATTAATGGATAGATTGTAGTGGATGTGGAAGGAAATTGAACATCGCATATAGAAAGGAAAAAATAATTATATGAATATGATATAACTCATTTCCAAATTGCCAATTTTAAGTGGAATAAACCAAATGAGATAAAACTAAGATGATTCACAGGGACGGTAGAAGAGAAGTGCTATCTAGATAAGAATAATAGGGGTGCACACCATTGTGATATTAGTATTTTATTTTGAGGGGAGCATTGCCTAGGCTCGAGATGGGATGAGGGGATCTATGTGCTTGGCTGGGAATGGGAGGAGGTGAGTGCGGTTGTTGGGAGTTGGGATGGGAGAAGGGGTAGCATGAATAGAGTGCTATATTTAAGGGAAATTAGTGCACCCCTATTTCAATGGTTTTAAAAAACCATTAGCATAGGCTAGTCTATCCCAATGATATTTAAGAAACATTCTGGATAGCCTTCTATTTAACAACCTTTCCTAATGGTTAGGGAAAGCCATTTAGGATAGGTCCATTTTTAAAACCCCTATTTTTAGTATTTTATATTTAATATGTTTTAATTATATGTAAATGTGTTATCCATAATTAAAATATTTATCAATATATCACCTTTCAATCATTAAACACGTTGAAATATTGTTCATCAGGATTTCCATTTTCCAATGACTTATTCATGTCTTCTACTTAATGAAAATAGGAATTAACTAAAAATTAAATAATTATTTTTATTCTATCGTTAATTATTTTGGAATAGTGAATTTTAAACTGGTTTGTGTGAATCAATCTCTGAAAAGTATTTTTTTATGAAACAAATAACTGAATGTTCTAGCATGAGATAAAGAAAGTAAACTTCAATTGGATATTATATATAAAATATATGATATGAAATATATTTTAAAAGGGTATTATTTTTTTCATTAAGGTTATAAGATTATTTATTAATATTTTTTTATCATTATATAATAATTTATAGAATGATCTATTATAATGGAATATAAGATAAGGTTTTTTGTGTCAAATTTTTTCAATTTGAGATATGTTTTTTATTATGAACTTAATTTATTTTAATTAGTGTATATACATCCAAATTTATCATTATATAATTAAATATCCAATATTTGATGTAATTCATGTTGTATTTTAATATCAATCACTTTTAATGGGTTTTAGATTTAATGACTCTCGAAATGCAATGGAATCACAATCTAATATTGGAATTCATTGAGGTGTGTTTATATTGTACATCATGTATTCTTTTTCATGTGGTAAATACTACCAAATTTTGATATGGTATCATTATTATCATACATTTCATGAGACTAAATGATCTATTTAATGGTCTACCTATCTTAAATTTTTTAATTCAAAATTAAAAAATGATGCAAGGGTTCTCTTAGACCCAATTATTGTTTTTTGAGGTATATTACATTTTATGGTGATGTTTCCTTTGTTTTGTGTTCTATTTATGTACAATATCATGAATATAATAAAATAGCCTTGTAATTTTTTTTAATAATCCAAATAAGTTTCTTTTATTTAAATGTATTTTTACTAACATTATACCATATGTAATAGTTTTTAGAAATGTAGTTTTCAATAAATGAGTTATCATCGTTCTATTGAACATAGTTCAAAAAGCCTTGTCCATTTTACACTCTATTTTTATTATGTGGTTTATATAAATTTTTACATTATTTCCAAATAATCCATTGTTTATATATTTAATACTCTAATGAGTAACTTGTTGAGAGAGATATTGATTACTCAAATTTCTATTCCCTGAGTTATAAAGTCTTATCTTGAACATTTTTCTTACATACTTGGGTTATCGAACAATAATATTTTATTAAATTTTATTTTATAATCCACTAAAAAAATTATGTTTTAATACTAATATGGTTTTATTACTCTTTTTACAATGTTGATTTTTAGAAATGGTAATTTCAAAGTATTATTTTGGTTTATTTTATATTCAGATGTTTTAACTTTGGATCCATGTTTTCTATAGAAATAATAATGTTGTTTTCAAGGATCTATTATTACATATTTTATTAAATGTATTTAAAAATTAGAATACACAATTTTAAAATATATTTTTTAAAGTGAAATGAAATATTTTATTTTATTTCATTGTTAAAAATGATTTCCAAAATATCTTTTAAGTGTTAACCTCAATTGTCCATATCAAATTTGAAAGGATTTACACTCCTAGAATTTATAGTTCAAGATTTATTGTCGTATAAATATATATATTTATAATTTTCTATATTGTAATCTTAGTATCAAAAAATTCCATTCTTTATCCCCTCTTGTGTACTATCATTTGAAACATAATTTTTTAAGGATATTTTTCATCAATGTCGATATCCTTCTTGGTCTCCTTTATTAAAATGCTGAAATGTTCTTTAGAAATAATCCACCTTATTTGTATGAATGGTTTATGTAACATTATTCTATATCCATGATGTGATCCATCAAAAAAATTTCTTTCCAAACTGTACACTGTGAATAATTATACCATTTTGTCCAACCTCAATACATTTTTAATACCATGTTCTCTATTTAATTTATTGGAGGGTTTTCACCTAGTTTATATAAATCAATTGACTTGTAAAATTATTTTATTAACTATATACCCATTATCTATACCATGTAAATATAATATTAATTATTATCTTCATTGAATGGTATTTTCCTAGATTGTCACTAATTATATTTGTATAACCATTTATTTCAATGTATTTATTTTCATATGATATGGATGATATTTTATGTTATTCCATTTTAAAAGGGTATGAAACCCATTTATTCATGGGTTCTTTATGATATGATTTATTTTAAGTGTCCCACATAAGTGTATATTATGATAGGTGGGGTATTATATACCCCTATAATGCATTTCTTTATGGTGTATATCTTGTAAGATAGGTAATCACCGGTACATTTCAGTTACTCATTAGCATGGGCACTGATGGTGTTACTCATGAATGTAATGTTACATATTCAAATTTTTATTCTATATTTGAAAGGTATCTCGATTTTACACTCTCATGGATCATGTTTATTTCATAATGTATAAACAAAATTTTGATTTATGAATTTTTTATTATGTAATGATATATTACCTATTTTTTGGGTATGAATTTCTTATGTATCCTGGTTATGCCCATATTATCTTGTTATTATCACTAATGATATTTATTTTTTATTAAAAGGTTTAACCTTATTATGAATATGAGATTAACCCTTTTTATGTTTATTTTTCATTATACTGCATAACATGTCTCTACAATGGTATCTTATTTAAATATTTTATGGGAGATGATAATGAATATGTGATTATTTTCATAGTGGAAAATATCCATTAGCTCTAAATGGAATGATTTTTGTTATAAAATATTTGTCCCAGTTCTATGAAACAAAAATTATAAAAGGACTTGGGAATGAATTTTAATGAATTATTTTATTTTTTTCATGATCTTTTTATCGTCATGTCTTTGATTTACTATAGTTTGAATCAGATAAGGGTTCTGATAACTTTAATGATTAGGGTGATACCAATTTAGGATAAGTTTATAGTTATAAATTTCATCAAAGGTATATATGTTATAGTTGATTATAATTTCAAAGGATTATAATACCCATTAGTATTGATAAGGTAACATTTTGGGGATTATGATAATATATAATTAGTGAAATCTATATTGATATGTATAAGGTAAATTTCAATGTATATGAGAATGTTATTAATTTTTTTTAAATCAGGGAATTTATTATTTTCATGCTAATAGAATCCTAGCATGGATACTACATATTGATACAGGATCATGAACAGATGTACCTAGGTGTAATAACAACAAAAATGATTTATTTTATTTGAACATAATAACGAACTAGTACATGTAAAAGGGTAATAAATACAAAATAGGTTTGACACTCTTTGAGGATTTTATTTAGTCATTAAAATTATATTTATGACCCATTATGATGTATTTCTATCGTAATGAAATTATGGGATTAGGTTAATAAGTATACAAAAACCAAACATAATGAAAATTAGACTGAAATAAATATTTAGAATATGATAAACTAAATGTTAAAATAGAGAGGACATATTAGGATTGACTTATCATATTCATATAATCTTTTAATCTAATTTTATTGATAACCATATTTTATTTAGTATTTTTTTTGAAACATGACCATAAAAATGATGCTTACAAAAATATATATTATGATCCCACTATGTTTTATAATTTAATATGGTAGAGTAATTAAATGATATATAATCTTATTATATTCATATCATGATAAACAATGTGAGTATCATAGTAATATATATGGTATCCGGGATGATATCTCAGTAGAAATAAATTCTGGGTACTATAATCTATTATCAATAGTTGGGGATTTTAATTAGTGATATTTTGGTATATTCTAAAATTTATGATAACTGTGTTAAAAATATATGAATTATCCACCAATTATTTTTTTATTTAAAAGAATGGAAACTAATATTAAATGGTGTCATTAACATTGAAATGTGTTATTACAAAAAGATTATAATTTAGGGATAAAAGTTGGGAAAACATGATTGATGTGTGAATAAATCTTATGTTTAATTTTTTCATGGGGTGGAATAAATAAAGTGTTAATTACTTTGGATTAAACTATGATAATTAGTATTTATTTCCTTTGAATTCATTACTGATTCAATAAAAAACAATAAATTCCCTTTTTAGAGTATTTTTTTAATTTTTATAGTTATGATATATATATATATATATTAGTTTTTATCATTATAAACTACTGATAAATGAATTTATAAATTAAAAATAGAGTTAATTTTTTTTAATAATAATTTATCTCATTATTCATTAATTTATTGGAGATTTAAATGGTGTTGGGAATGGTTTATAGGCAATATATGATTATAATATATACACTATTATGTATATTGTTTTATAAAAATATAATCTTGATTGAAGAATGATATGTCACTTGATATGGATTAATATAGTATTTGCTTTTCATATTATAGGTTATACACCATTAATATTTTATAAATAATCTTGCTAACTTTATTCAGTGAGTAATAATTAAAAATTATGGGGATGCACTTCATTTAAGGGGGGAAATGTAATGACCTGAAATTATAGACCTTGTAAAAATGAGGTTATGTTAGATAAGATGAATTCCACACTATACCAAATGTGGGAAAACTGTATCACATTAGATGAATATTTTTAATATTTGTAAAATTCATACTATAACGGTAAAAAATAAAAATATATTACCTTTGGATGATAATAAATTAATAAGAGTTTATATTAAAAAATATTATTTTCCATAAAATCCTTTTTATTTATATTATAAATTTTCTTTTTAAAACTAATCATAAAAAAAATTAGATCAATTTTATTCATTTTTTTTTCTCACATTAAAAATTATTAACTATAATTTTTTAATTTTTTAAACTAGATAATTTTTTGTCCAAAAATTTATTTTCATGAAAATTATAGTTTTTTATTATTGTATAATTATATACCAATATCCTATATGATTAAACAAAATTAATTAGTAAAATTTGTATTTTTTTAATGACATTATTCATGTTAAAACATACCTAGAACATAAAAATATTATGGCCATCATTTTTAGAACAAAATGAAAATATTACTTTAATAAAAAATATTAAATTTTATACAAATTATGTGTTTTGGTTGCGAAATTTTGTTTTGGATTGATTTTAAACAATATATTTTATTTTTGTTTTATAATTAACAATTTTATTCCATAAAAATAAGTATCAATTAAAATATTACCATGTACGTAATTATTTAATCATAAGAACACTATTTTCTTTAAAAAATGCCTTTAATTGTTTTGTGTGTTTATTTTAAAATTAACATTTCAAACCCTTACAAATTTCAGTCAATAAAATGATTTATAAATTGAAAATTATTTGGTTAAAATAAGGTATAAATTAATTTCTTGATTTTTTCATTAATATTAATTACTATGGTCAAAATTTATTTTCCAAGGTAAAAGTAAATCAAAATAGAGGTAAAAAAGTTAAAAGAATCAGCTTAAAATGAACCATTATGTCTCTTAAATGACTGCATGAGTAGTTTCTTGAACTATTTTAAATTACACCCCAATTTATTCCATTTTAAATCCCTTGAAATTTGAATAGTAACATTACATGATTTCAAATTTCATGGATACTTTGAAAACTACCCTTCTCTTCACATATAAAAATGTAATTATTCCACCAGTTCAAGACTCTACTATCCGTAGAAAAAATTCTTAAATATATTACATATTAATTCAAATAGTTCCCTGTACCACATCCATAATATTATTATCTCTTTTCATTAGCTTAAAGCCTTTATTACGAAGGAGTTATCCATGAGAAAACCCAATCTTCCAACATCATAATTACTTTCACTTACACTTTTCATTTAATATAATTTTCTATAAATCATATCCACACTAATTAATATAGTTAAATAAATATCACTAGTTTATATAAATCTCAATATGTTAATTTAAAAAAATTTAATCACTACTTTCTATTCTCTAAGAGTTACCAGAACATTGATTCTTCATACATTCAGGTAAAGGCATCCACAATGAAATTTGGTTTATTTTTTCACAACCTATCTTGGATATATTTGATTAATTAATAGGTCTTCTATTTAAAAAATAAAATTCAAAAATTTTCATGTTTTATATAATTCCATTTCTTTCATTTATATATATAGGGGATCATTAATCTAGTATATAGCAGACTACCGCATCCATGAAAGTTGAATTTCATTTTTGTAATCCCCTACCATCATTGATGATTCATATAATAGATTTAATGATGATATATTTTTTTATTAAATTCTATTCTACTTTTTATGTCTCATTTTGAATGTCTAAATACACCCCTTACTCATTAAATCGTTATAACATGTTACCATTTGGGTTTATTTAACGGCCAATGTGAATGATGTTATAATGATTTCGGAATAAATGATAATAGGTTGTCATATGATTATAATATAGTTTATAAATTACATATTTAAGGTTTTTTAATGATTATATTATGTTTTTTTAAATACAGAATATATTAATTAATACATCAAAAAATAGTTCGAAAACTAGGTCATCGTGGTTTCAATTTTAACATGTCATATTCATGTCTTAAAACTAATAAATATTTCATATAAGTAATATTTATAAATAAATTATTATTTTCCCTGCAAGTTCCTTATAATTATTAAATAAAACCCACTAATTTATAATCTATTATATCTTCTGGATTTTTTTACAAAACAAACAACTAAAATATCCAACGCCTAATAATGAAAATAAATCGAATTCAGTAAATATATTTATAATATATAGTTCTACAATTAATTATAAAAGTTTTAGTTTTCTTTATATTAATTTTTTATTATAATTTATTAATATATTTATGTTAACTATATAAGATCGTATATCATGATTGAGTAAGCAAGAATACAAAGAAATGAGTTTTTTTGTCTCAAATTTATATGTTTGTGACAGTTTTTTCAGGAACCAAATTAAATTAAGGTAGTGTATAAGCTACATTATTGAGATGTATATAATTTAATATAAATTATTCATTGTTACTGAAGTTTTATGTAAATATATCTCTCCATTAAGTGGTATATGAGGTATATAGAACCAAAATTATGAGGGATTATTTGACTCAAATTTAAATTCTTTTATAAATCTTTATGTTATACCCCATGTATTCTTTTACATGGTATAAATACAACACAATTTTCCTTTTTTTACCATGAATTTTTAAAATTTTAGGATTTTATATGTTCAATTAAATTTTTAACCACTCTTATGTTTCCATTTCAAAATTCAAAATGGTTCTGAGGGTTTTCTTGGTCTTAATTTTCATTCTTTGAGACCATTAAAATATTTTTCACCATTTTACTTTGCATAGATTTCTATTAATTCAATATATCATGAATTTTATATTAATTATTTCCAATAATTCTAGGGACATAATAAGAAAACTAATTTTCATTTATTTAAATTTATTTTGACTCATATGTTACCCCATTCATAAGAGTTACTGGTAATTCAGTTTTCATTTAGTTATTTATATTCATTTTGTTCAACATATTTTATTTAATTTGGCTATATTATTCACTTTTATTTTATTTTTTTACTCTATAATTTTTTACATTCTCACCACAAAATTCGCTATTCAAATTTTTTTGCATAATGGATTATGTTTATTATAAGTGATATTGATAGCTTAAATTTATTTTTTTAGTTATAAAGCCTTATCATTAAGATTTTTCTTCTAGTATTCAGTTCTCCCACCCTAATATATTATTTTATATTAGTTTATAATCCATTTTAATTATATATTGTTACTAAATATTTTGATCATATTTATAAAATTTGGGATTTAAAAAAATTAATTTCAATGTATTTAAAAGTTTCATTTCATAGAATAATGTTTTTTCATTGGCTCTATATTTTATATAGAAAAGTTTAATTCATTTTTTACAACCCATTACTATATTTTTTAAAAAAAATCAACTATTTTAAAAAATATTTCACTTCACCTTTTAAATATATAATTTTGAATTGGACATATTAGCTGGTATTTTAGGTTAATTTTATAATATATATCCAAAATATCTTTTAAGAAATCACGTTCACTCTCATTTCAATATTCAAAAGGATTTAAAGTTATAGGTAAAATGTCACATGATTTATTCTCTAATAAATATACATATTTAAAATTTTTTATATTAATCTCATGGTATCAAACAATTCAATTCATGGTCCCTTTTTTATTGATACCATTTAATGTATTATTTTATAAGGTAGATTTTATTTATGTCAACATACTTTTGAGTTTACTGGTTATATTGGGGATAGGTATGTTTCAATCATCTACCATATTTATCTATATGGATTATGTAACATCATTCTCTATAAATAATATTATTCATCACTACCTTTTTCTTTCTTAACCTTCCTCCATGAATAATAATATTTTTCTCCAATGATTTTATTACTAAAATACTATGTTTTCCAATTATTTGATACAAGGGTGTTCACAAATGTTCATTAAATAGGTTCATTGTGGAAATTATTTTCATAATCATAAAAACTTTATCTATATGATATGAATATGATACTATTTATTATTTTTATTCTTCTGTATTTACCAATAATTTTACTAAATATATTTTTATAGAGATTTCTCTTCTTGTATTTATATTTTTAGGATTTTTTCTTATTTTTTATTTGATTCCATTTGAAATGGATATGAAATCCATTTTACTTTAGTGAGTTATTTTTAATATGATTGATTTCAAATATCACCCATTATTATATATGATAATGGGTTGGGTCCTATATCTCCCTCTAATGCATTGGTTTACAGTTTATATCTCATGTGACAGGAAATCTCGTGTATATTTTTTGTTTCTCATAACCATGTTCATTGATCATGTGGCTCTTGAACATAATATTCTCAATATTACTATTTTTTTATATTTCTAATTAATCCTAGTATTACTTATTCATGGATCTTGTTTTTTATATATTTTAAACATACTCTTTTGGTTCATGACCTTTTCTTAATGTCATTATTTTTTTCCTTTGATTTGTTGTGTATAATGTTCTTATATATCCTGATTATACTCATATTATCAACTTATTATCACTTATGATATTTTTTCACCTATGTCTACCCTTACTAGGAAACTATTCTCAGACAGTTACTATGTTTATTTTTCCCCATGTTATGAAATATGTTTCTAGAATGATATCCTATGTGAATATTTTTTGGGAGATATTAATGGATAATTAATTATTCATGTAGGGTGAAAATTGTTAATTATTTATAGAAGACATGACTTCTTTTAGTTAATGTTTTTTCAATGATTATTAATGAACTCAAACCCTAAATGGTCTTATAGATTTATTTCTATGAAATATTTTCCTTATATCCTATAATTTTGATGGCCATTTCTACATGCTCTTATAGAATATAAGATCATTTTCTAATTACCCACACATAGTTTACACTAGAAGTGTGTAGTGAAAATATAAATTATCTAATGCCTTGTATTCTCCTCTTAAATAGGTAGGAGATGAGAAAAATGGATTAAGACCATACTTTCTTCTATATAATTATAATTTATCTAGAATTTAATGATATCCAAAAACATAGAAAAATAAGTGTATACTCTTATACATCTTACATGCAACCTTCTATACTTCACTTACTTGGTGAGTTGTACAAATATGTATAGAGGACTAAAGGTCATTTTATCTATTTTTTTAAAAAAATTAGTATATAAATTGTGTTTATACAAATAGAAATATGTGTTGGTGAGGACACATGCTTTATAAAAATTATCATAGAGTTACAATGATTTATATTTCTATGTTCTACATTAATTAAATATCAATTTTAATTTATTATCTTGACTAAAAAATTATTATGTAATCAAATTAATTTAATTTATTAGTCTCCAAATATTTTATTATAAAACAATATCACCCATAATTGGTTTTTTAATAACTGGTTATATATATATATTATAGTGGAAAGGATCAATATATTCCTTTACATTACCAGAACATTGACTATAAAAATCACTTAATGGAATTTAGGTACTCATAACATCCAAACATCATTAACTCCACGCTCCTTAATATGTTTATTGGAATACCCAACATTGATATCCTGATCTTTGATTTCCTCAACACTTTCTCTAAAAATTGAACTTGATATACATTGTCCATTACACACAAAACCAATTTGGTGATGTTTACCCAAATAAATTATAATAACTACCCTATAAAAGTACTTTTCTAGGCTTCGACCATGTGAATACTTTATTCTATATTTGTATACAAATTTAAGTGATAGAATGATTCTATAACATTGTATTTGATGGATTTTAAACATTATGTGTAAACATGAGATTTTTTCATATTTCATTATTTATAATATTAAATTGATTTCACAAAGGTGATTATAAATTTCTACATTAAATTTACACATAATTAATAATATTTTAATTACATTATGAATTTCGTCCAATTAACTTATATAATGATTAAAACTCCTATAATTATTTAAACATGCAACTGAAATTGAAAAAATAAATAAATTAATATGACTATGATATTTTCTAATTGATGGTTTATCCCGAAGACTGTAAGCTAACCCTTAACCCTTGGGAATATACTGCTTTAACCATTCTTATTTTGTGTTTCAGCATTACACCTATGCTCAAATGTACCTCCAGGATGAGATTCACCTCAACTATGAAGATGATATGGATATTTCTTCATGTTATATCCATAAATTATGTATGTTTTACTCAAATTAATATGAGGAAACCAAAGGATTGTATAATGTGGGGTTTCCATAAAATAAATGGTGGGCACGTAGGCCCAGACATAGTGATGGGAGAGGAATAACTCAAATTAAATTACTTAATTTAATTAATTATTTCAAGAACCAATAATTAATAAAAAAAATTAAATTAAAAAATCACATATATAGGCTCGTCTAAGATCATGTTTATCCACAAACTTGCTAAAAAAATAACAAAGTACACTAGATATAATTCACTTCAATTATTTCATTAGTATTTGGAAAAATGTTCAAGAATTAATTCAATTTATAAGTGATTTACTTTATTAATTTCTTTATCTTAATTACAATTTGATGCCTCTCAAATACACCCATATATAATTGGAGAATTGTAAATAAAAAACATGATTTTTTTTCCAGATAATTATATAGAAATATTTGATAATTTATTAATATTGTAATAATTATTTGATAGTCAACACATCAAATTCCTATAATTTAATTAGTTTTTTAGTGATTTAATTAAATATTCATTGTGTAATTTAATTCTTATTTTTATTGGGTGACTACATGATGTGTAATAACAAAAAACATGTTGTTTTTTTCACTTTCCATGTATATAGGATAGACACTTGGGGACTGAGTGTGTATCTTGGATGGGATACATTAAGAGAAATAACGAGATACATTTTTTTTGTTCATATATTCATTTTTCCATTTAACCTGTATATATACTTGGTGTATTCTTTGGATGATGAAATTAATAAGTCATATGGTGTTTTTTCCTATTACCAGCATGTATCTCATTATTTTTAGACCCTGTTAGTCACACAAAAGGTATTCTATGTATTTGTCCACATTGTTTGCATGAATTTCACTAGAAAAATATTTTTATTACATGATTTATTCACCAAATATAGGATTTGTGTCCCAAATGACCATATTATTGGTTGGAATAATCACCACGCGATGAAAATTATATGCACCACATATTATTACTTATTATAACATCATCTATCTCATGTCTTCTATAAGTGCGGTAAAATTAGTTACACATAATGTACATATTATCATATACTATTTATCAGTGGCTACTATCTCGAATATTCATTACCTCCAAATGGATTCTATGATAATTATTTATTAGAAAACATCAAAAAAAAATTCACTAACACTTTCGAATATTACATGGAATGTTTTTCAAGGGAAGTTATGAAGTCAATGTGGGATTCTGGGGCACATAGAGCCTTAGTGTTGATTTATTAAAATTATTTTTAAATATTATATCACATTAACATTGTTTTTATAAGGTTTGTTATAATATCATGAATAGTGTTCTAGATGATAAATCTGACATCCCTCTTAAATATATAGTGTTCTTATTACTCTAGATGTGAAATAAACTATGTGTGCATTGAGTGGACATTTAAAATGAGTTTAGGGGGACTAATAAATGAATAAATATGTTTTTTTATTAAATAATTATCCCAAAACCAAATCTCATTTTTATAAACCCTATTAGGGAGTATTCTCTATGGATATATTTGTAAACATGGAAGTAATTAAAGGATATAGATCTCAGGTGGAGACCTTAGGGGAGAGTGCATTGGTGGATGATCACAATATTGAGGATTAGGTACAAAGAGAATCATTATTAATGAACAACCTATTAGACCTCACTAATGATAGATATGGTGAAATGTTCTTCATTTGTGATTAATCCAATCTCAAGGTTTATTGGATTAATGATGTATTTTTTTATTCCATGTCAAAAATAAAAAAATCCTACTATCTATTGAATTTTTATTATGATGTTTAATTTTGGATGATGAATGTATCTTCCTAGAATTTGGAATTTATATTATTTTATTATCCTTGTTCATTCATCTTTATTTAACACCTTCATGATAGTGAGTCGAAGATAACTTGAATAATGGATATGGTTCATTAATTTTGTTTATTAATGTGTTCTTTTCTCCCCACATTATTCACAAGATCATTGTTGGTATTCAATTTGGGAAACAATTCAAAAAAATGGTGAACAGACATTTTGAAATCATTCTTATGCATAATGGATTGTTGCTGTGACATTGGATTTGGGGTTGAAAGTGTGATCAAGGTGAAATTATGAAAACAGTTGAATGGTGAAGGTTCATAGATTCACATTTTCATGGGTTTCGTAATTATGGTGATACAAAACAATGAAAAAATATTCTTGAGTAAAATGGGTGGCCAAAATCCACCACCAATGATGTCATGGATTAATAAAACATAGATCTATGTTTTCTGGCTATGATTTTTGATAGAGTGATGGAGGTTGTGGTGTGAGACGAATCGGGTATGGAATAGAGGGATCATGAAATATTCCAAACTACACGTCCTGTAGTCTTCTCTAAGAAATGGTTAGAGTTGATGAATTGAGTTAAATATCACACATTGTGTTAATTACTCACATTCAATGTAATTATTGGTTATCCAGTTAAGCATGTATAGTAAGTATGGGGATATGAATCCTTGATTTGATGCATTCAATTTGATTCAGATCACACATTGTGTAAACCTTGTAGAACAAAAAGGTGCTTATAATGACTGAACACCTAGGTGACTATGGGACCCCACATGATGTGTATATTTTGGAACATTCCAAGTATGTTAGAATTTACTTGGTATTTAGTATATTGAACAAGATGAGTGTCTTCCTAACCCATACATGTTGTGTTACATGGAATAAACCATGTGTGCTTTAGAAAGTAATCATACATAGCTAGTGTACACGAGCATGCCCTGGGCACACTGACATAGGCCATGGTATATAGTCTATAATAGAAAGAATGATGACTTCAATTATAACCACTACACGTTACATACCCATAGTAGAGACACCAGGTATTTTGAGAAATACATTTAATGTGAAACTCTGAGAAATTGGTTGTTCGAGTCTTAGTGAGACATGCCATGCACCCCTATGGACATGTTTAGTACTAATTCATGGGAAATTAAAAGTTCTTATTCATTAAATTTAAACTCTAGTGTGAGATTGATTGTGTTCTTAAAAATATATCTATGTAGGTGTGTTCCCTCCAGTCATTATGGAGTGAGTTTAATGAGTCCACAACCCTAAGGTTCTAGTATGAAATCTTGTTGAGAGAATTGAACAACACAGGTAAGTATCCCTCTTTGATATCTTTGGTTTGTATCATCATTCACATAATCTTCTTCCCAATGTGACTATTTGAGTATCACATGAACAACATACACTTGAATAATCCCTTATCTAGAGGTTAATTCCAATTAGGCTGAGGTGTACACATAGGCCCTACATGTAGTCCCCTATTTGTGTATCAATATTTTTTTCTTATGATATATTGTTTTGGCAAAGGGATAATCTTAGATAATCTATCTCAATTTCCTTTGTGTTTTTTCACAGAAAAACCTGATGAGTTTGCCCTCTCAGATAATTTCCGTCATTTTTATCTAAATTTTGGAGTGATTTCTCATGGAAAAGTGTTATTTTGAGCCTCTAGTAAAATCATGAGGTGTCAATGAGGATGTGACCTCACAAAGATACTTGGTGGATACCTTTGACAATATATGGGTTAATGTTTTAAATTGTTATTTATCATATTTTGATTGATATAACATCAAGATAATGATCTCACTAATATATTAGATGCATTGTGTTTGTTGATTTCAGGGGGTCATATTGTGTGTGTATATACTCACCAATGAATGGGTTCTTCCTACACATGTCATGTCTTATATGGATGAAATCACTTTTGGTAGAGTCCTATGAGGACAATGAACATGTGAAGCATAGTTGTTATATAAGGACCTTTGATTGATCTAGGAGTTTCTTTTGGGTATTTACTCATATGTTTTTAGCAATTTGATATCATTTATAGATTTCCTAGAATTATATTTGACCCATTTCACTTTTTTTATACAACTTATTTTACATAGATATGAGATAGACATTATTAATGCATTTAATGTATGGGTTTTAGACCTTTCTACATCACACTATTATTTGGAGATGCATGTTTTTGTATAAATACTTTCATCCAACACCTTTAATGTCGTTAATATGCCTACTCGGTGTAAGCCTCCAAACCCTAATATATTAGAAGTGGGCATAAAGGGTCATTCTTGACTTTCCAACTGGCAGGAAGGCCCTAGTGGGTCGGTTAATGACATCCATCTTCTATTTATTAGTTTAAGATGGTATAAATCTTGAGCAATGGATATTTATATGTCGAAACCTTGTTAATCAAACTCCATATTAAGGAATGAATAAACTATAATAAAAAATTACATAATTTTTATATAATCAATTAAATAATAATAAAAATATTTATCATTATGTGACTACTCTGATACCTCTTAATGCTTCTCGGAGGAGCAGAAGGTCATATTGGTTATTTTCAAAATTGTTTTTTGTTTTAATTGATGTTTAATAAGTGATGTATATAAAGAAGAATGTTGTGACTAATAGAATTAAAAAAATATTAATTAAGAGTAACACATAACATTGAGGATAATATATTTTTAGATATAACTTATTTTTTAATTATTTGAATTAAGAATTACCTTTCATTGAATTATTTTATTATTATTCATGATCATATGAATACTTATTTTTTTTATATTCATTGTATTAACAAAATCATGGGTAGATTCATTATATCCATGATACAAACATGTTATGAGAATGTGAAATAATCTCCAAAGAATCCTCTAGTTACTATCACTGATTGATCTAACACTTGATATGATCGCTTTTGACTGTAATAAAGTCCATCAAGTTTATAATAATTCTTTCTAGTCGAGGAGAATAATTTCCCTAAATTACTAGTGATCTAAGATAGTAAATCTCTAGAAAAATATATAATCTTCTCTATAAATCAATATTTACAATAATTAAAATGTTGATATGGATTTATAAAAATTCATAAACATGTTTAAAAAGAGCTAGGGTTAAAAAATTATGGATGCACCACCCTATTATTATTTTTTTATTCATCAATGAACCATATGTCAGAAAAGTAATAGATTAACTATTTTTTCATGACATGTTCTAAACTCATTTATAAGATAAATATTATTTTATTAATGAACTAAATTTTTAGTTATTAAAATAATAATTAATCATTAATTTATAATTGGGCTATCAAACTCATTCCGCCAATCCTCCTCAATATTTATCAGGACTTGAATAATGGCTATTATAATTAAATAAATATTTTATACCTTGTGAATAAATTAAAATAAATTTTCATTATGTATTCGCATAATTAAATTAGTATATATATAGTGAATAATTATATATTAAATTTTCAACTCACATATTTAATATTGAATAAGTAGTGATATAATATTAGAGATAAAAATGAATAATTATTAAAAATTTATGAGAATAATATTTTTCCAGCATGTTAATTTCATGTAGAATTTCATTGAGGTTTGGAATACACATAGTGTGAGATTCTTTAGACACTATTATCAGTGGAGTTTGTCTACTCTTCTTAAAGACCAAATTTAGCATCTAGAATTTCACACATGATTTTTGATTTTATCTTGGTTCTGGCTAGTGTCGTGGTTTTGGTGAGTCCTTGTTATCTTTTTTGTTATTTACCATGAAAAATGTGTGTTTTGGGTTTGGTTGTGTCTGGAACATAGGTAGAGCATGGTTGGGAGACCGTACAGATATGTACTGGCCACCAAGGTCCATACCCAGTACTTAGGATGAATTGAAAAGGTGAATAAATAATAAAATAGAGTTAAATAAAAAGTTCAAAAAATATGAAAAATAAAAAATAAAATCAAATTTATTATTTCAATCACAATAATCAAGATAATATTATTATTGTTTTTATTATTAATATTATTAAGTTTTTATTATATTATTATTATAATTATATTATTATTATTTGGATTATTATTATTATCATCATTATGAATTTTAGTGTTATTACAATTATTTTTAATTTTTTTATTTTTTATCCTTAAATTTATTATTATAATTATTTCGTAGTTGAAATTGTTATTAATAATATTATTATTAAAATGTAAAAGAGTATTATAATTAATTTTAGAATTTTTTTATTATTCTTATTACTATTATTATTGTAACTATTTTTATTATTAAAATTGTTATTTATATGACTTTTTTTAACGAAGTGTGTGTTATTAAAAAAATTCACATTATATTTTTGTTTTAATTATAATTATTATTAAAATAATAATAATTTTTATTATTATTAAGATATTATTATTATATTTTAGGGTTCTAAGTAACCCTTTCACCCCCAACCTTCCCCCACAGCACAACCCCCAGCACCTCCACCATATAGCTCCGGATTCCTCCACCTTTTAATAGTGTAGATATCTTACCATCGCCCTCTACCTACCTCTCCTCAATGTAGAGTGACCCCCCCCCCTCATGATTACACCCTCTAGATTTGGTTCCTCCTTCTAGCTAGTGAGCGACTCGACGTCACCCATGTCTTAGCCGAAGACCAGCTCAGAGCCACCACATCTCTCTACCGGCGACCCATTACTGGGGGCCTCCCATTTATTCTGTAGACCCATAGCCTCCCCTTCTTTTTAGTATTCTCCCATTATTCCCCCATCAGTGGTGTTATTATTTAATCCAAACCCTTGCATGTTGAGTTTTGGGTTTTTAGGGTTGATTCCAAAAAATTAATGTTTGATTTTCAAGAATATGATTTTATTTTGTGACCAAAAAATGTGGGGTTGATGTGAGAATGAGATTTCCCCCCAGTTTTGATCTTCCATCATAGATTTGAGGTAAGGTTTTATATCTCTAATTATTTCATCCTTTATTTAGGGTATTTAATTTTTTTAATTCTCTACTCTTTGATTTATAGTGTGTTAGACCTTTATCATATCGCTTGGGGTAGTTTTCATTTTTATTAAATCTTTGCTCAGTTTATAATTGGGGGTTGTAATATTTGACTCTCTAGAAATTAATTTGGATTTCCAAGTATTTTACTTTACATTTATTATCCTCTTCGTGGGTTTTTAGTCTCTTTTTTTATTATAGTGGATTTTGATGTCTTTTAGGGCACACACACACATGCTTAAGTATATATATATATCCTTAATGTGAGCATTCCCTCATGGAATTGGGAATATATTCGTTGTATTATCAATATATATATATAATGTTATGAGCGTGAAAGAGGGTAGTAGAAGATTCGAGTTAGAAGGAGTCCAAAGGAGAAATTTTTATCATGGTTCTCCATTGAGGTAGGACCCCATTGAATATTCCCTTTAAATTAAGATTATTTTCATTTCATGATATTATAACGTCATTTAGTTGCTAAATATGCTATTGTTATTGTTAAATTATTTGTACCTTGTAGAATTAGTTAGTTTACACTTGGTTTCGTGATGGTTTGATATGTTTATAAATGGTTTAACATACCTTGTGATTTGGTAATGTCCAAGTTGGATCTTATAAATGAATAGTGGGTTATAATGGTAGGGTTTAGAATTTATTAACCCAGTTGTGATGTTAAAAATGGTGATTAATTTTTTTAAATAGGACATCACACAATAAGTTCTTGTTTGAATTCCCCTTTTACCCTTGTAAATTTTTTCTTGATTTAAAATCGTTGGTTGGATTATTTCAGTGGGTTTCCACCTATTTGTTTTGATGCGAAACTGGTTGGTGCATGGTATTATTTAAAATGAATTGTTTTTGTGAAAATAATGGAAGGCATGTTTGGCATTTTAATGTGATTCCAAATGATTTCCTTATGGTTTGGCCTAGTTGGCCTTTAAACATGTTTGGATAAGTGGTTGGAAGCTATGAACCATTTGGTGTTTGTAATAGAAGGTTGGTTTGTAAGGATTTTGAAAGCCCATTGAGAACTTTTGAATGCATTCTATATTATAGATGGGCATTAAAATGTGGTTTTGAACTTTTTGGTTAATTCTTGGTCAAAATGACCATTTGGCCATGTTAGTATAAAGAAGATGTTTAGTGTTCTTTTAGAAAGGGCTCTAAGTGTTTTTGGTAAATGGGTGAATGTTGTGAAGCTAAATGCATATTTCACAGTTAGAAATGGTTTTAGGGAAAACCTTCTTGGGTTGGGATCTTTCCTAGATATTGATGTGTGTGATGGGAGGGTCCTCTGTATGGGACCTTCCTTTTGTAATTAATTATTGATGGAAATAGACTTCCCTTGAGGATTTCGAGGTGGTTCATGTTGGGTTCAATGTATATACCGTGTATGTGACTTGTTGTTCGATTTTTATGGCACACCCCTTTATGAAATATACATGGGAACCTAGCATATCAAAGGGGTATAGTTAGAATGATTACATAACTTGTTTAGATTACACACTAGCTAGTGGTCTATAACAGGGGATATTTTTTATTATTGTTCTGGGATTAGGCCCTATGACTATGCCTTGTAGGGCGGCAATTGGGCATTATGGTGTTATAACGACATTTAGTAGGTCATTCCTTCAGGATGAGTCTCATTTATAGTATGTTAAATTTATCCTCTGAGTTCCTAGGTATTACTATGTTGATATGACACTAGACTCGTTATCCATTTCCCTCATTGTGAGACCATCACCCTTGTTCTTGGTTTTGGAGTTTTCATGGTAAGTCATGGATGTGTGCTTTTGTTAAAAAGGTTTGAAGACCTATTTCAATTTATAATAAAAAATGAATTTTTCTTATTTGGTTTTCTTTTATCCTTCCTACCCATGAACATAACATAGCATCTCAATGGGACTTTTTTAGAACATGAGGGTAGTGGGTTATGATATGTGTATTTTGGAATGAAAATTTTGGGAAAACCCAATGTTTATTGCTTGTATTTAAAACCTAAAATCAATGTTTGATTATCTAAAAGATATAAATTAGGTATAGAATTTGTTGGGCTTACCTACTATGTTTTAATACTCACACGTATATCTTGTTTCTTGTTTGTTATTCTTGGTGAAGGTTTCAGCTTGGTTCGGATCTCCTTGGGAGGTATTTTATTTTGGTACCTGAGAATAATCCACAGGTTTTTTAGATAATTATCCATGGATAAGATTTTTTTTATCATTATTTTTTTCAATATTTTATTTATTTTTCATTGTTCTATTTATTTATACTACTTATTTTATTTTCATTGGGAGAAATCATTCCCATTTGTACTCTGATGTTTCCTTGGTGCTTGT
This sequence comes from Viscum album, assembly GCA_963277665.1. Taxonomy (NCBI): domain Eukaryota; kingdom Viridiplantae; phylum Streptophyta; class Magnoliopsida; order Santalales; family Viscaceae; genus Viscum; species Viscum album. Next base: position 675,570,445 of record OY728159.1, on the reverse strand, counting down.
TGCTAGCCTGGGAGGATTAGGAACACCTCTCGGGTCTTGTCTGATATTTATTCAGGTGTAAGATTGGATGAAATCATGGGTTGGTTCGTGACCTAGAAACACACCAAGGATCTAATAGTTACGAATATTAAAGTATAAATGACATGTGACCTCTTACAAATGTAAACTATGTAATAAAAAAAATTATCTCCATATATCTAATCAAATAGGTTTCATACCAGTGTCACCAACCAATATTATTTATGTTTCCTTCTTTTTTATTTTCTAAAATGAACTTACAGATAAAACGTAAATGCCTATGGTGATAATTTGGGTGTTCTATTCCCATCAATGAGCGATATATTACATCTATTTGTCTTAGCAAAAGGGATATTCCATTCTTATGTTATTTATTAATACATTATAAATCATGACACACCCAATATACCCAACTTATCTATGAACATATGTCTTGATGGATTACAAAATTACATCAATGTTTGAGACTCATAATTTGTGTTATTACTAATCTTAATTTATGAATTCTTTTAGACATCTCCCCAAATATGAACACCCAATGAAATATATTAATATTGGTTTTCTATGAGAAATTATTGTTCTAATTATATTATCTCCTGAGATTACTAGGGTTTAAATTCATGAGAATAATTCTCAATGATTAATGATTCCCCTAACCCTATTATTATATATCATTTGTGTCTCATCAATTGATATCATCGAGAAATAGAACATTTATCTAATAATAATGTTGTGGAACTACTATGTTCTCATCATAGAGGAGAACATGTATGAACTTTCAGTGTGATAATGAACCATAGAATATTATCACATCCATTTCCATGTAGATGAATAATAAAATATATTTAATATTATATAAATTAATATTAAATATAATTAATATTTCGATAATATATTACAAATTTAATTTTGTTTTATGGAACCAACAATAATCTAAAAGATACCATTTAATTCCAAGAATATTATCCTTAAGATCCAGTTGTTGAGCCTGATATAATATTAATTCCTCGAGTAATTCCATGGATTTCATAATATAACAATACTGGATCCCCAATATGTAGGGATTCTAAAATTGGGGTTTCTCTAAATTTCATGGTGTAATACCGTAGTAATTTGTTGTATACATGATGCAATTACATGATTTCCTAGGGTTATCCATATATGAATTAGTAGTATGTTTGTTACCTGAGTAATTCCCAATATTACCACTTGTAGAATCGGTCATTTGTATCTAATACTAGTGTTATTAATTTGGGTATTTCTATTGATCTAGTGTTTTCATGTGATACCGTATGGCCATTTGGAATAGTACTGGTTGGCATGGTTATGTGTCATTTTCAGAGACTCACCATCACAGATGAGAGAGGGAATAAAAAATCTCAAGTTTAACATTAGAATCTATAGATTGATGGTGGTTATTTATATACTCTTCTTTAAAATAAAAATATCTTGTTAATATCTCATCTTTAAAGACTATATTTACCATTTATGTTTGGTAATATGTTAACTGTGCCCTGGTAAGTTGTTTACACACCCTACTTGAGTGTCCACTTCAATTGGGTCACCTTGCTGTCTTCACTAATCATATGTTCATGTTTGGTAGAGGCTCAATGTATCTTGAGTGAGTGGGATTTCATGGATTTACTTGGAAAATAAGCTGAGGTATGGCATAGGGATACATTATATACTTTTATATTTTATTTATTTTATTTTATATATATATATGATCAGACTAGTGTGTGATGAGTCGTTGTATATGATCATGATGATGATTTTATATGACTATTTCTTATTGAGTCCATTTGATATAGAATATTGTTTTGATTTATTTCTTCCCGGAACTATAATAGATTTATTTGGGATAAATATTTTTTATTTACACTTCTATTTATACACTCATACTGTGGATATATTCCCCCATGTTACTACCCTGTATCCATGTTGCAATTAGGTATCCTAATGTATATAGAGAGGGGAACCAAAGGATATTTGGAGAACCATGTAAGAGAACAGATGAGAAACCTTTGGTTTGGAAAATTATAATATAACACTAGCATGGTGACTACAAGTGATACATCATTATTACTAGTAAAAAATTCTGATATTTTGATGGACACGAATAAAATAAAGTTGAAATTTTCCAAATGGATTACAATATTTTGATTTTAGTTTTTGGTATGTGATTCAAGAGGTGTTAGAAAAATATATGAATGATATTTAGATGTTTTTTCAAGACATTCATGTGTGGTTTCTAATGCTCTAGTACCATACTACTAGGTATATAACTAAAATGAATAATATTTTACACATTCCCTAAATATTAAAGAAGAGTCACTAATTTAAATGATAAAAAACTATATTATAAAAAAATATTGATTAAATAAATACCAATTTTTTATAAATTTTCTATCTTTTGGGAATTTGGAATAATATTACACCTCAAAAGTTATACTATTTTTATTAAATGAAAATTACCTATAAATTTTTACGAATTCAAGGTTACTCCACATAACTAAGGATAAACCTAAAATCATAGACCTAACACCGTGATTGATTCTATTCATAAATAAACCATTTAAAAAATATTTGAAAACTCATGTATAAAAAATATCACATAATGATTCTTTTAAAATAAATTACCATACAACATTTTTTTGAAATGTCTTGAATACTCCTTAAAAATTTTTCTTGAAATTAAAAACATCAAGATTTTTAATTTTTTTTTAAAAATATCTTTTTAAAATAAATATGTCTTTAAAAATAAAATTTCATAAAATGATACTTCCACAAACATTATTTGAAAATTAAAATAAATACTGAAGTAATTTTTCTTAAAAAAATATTCATTTGAAAATATATTTTTATATCATGAATCCCAAATTTGAAATCAAACTTCTACTTTTAAAATATATAATAACACTTTTTATTATGAAATGAAATTTTTTTATATTTATTAAGCATAAATAATCATTAGGTCCAAATGGATCATTTCAGTGTTATATGGTTACTAACCATCACATTTTGTTTTGAAAAAATATATTAGTGTTACATTTACTCTTCATACCTTATCATTATTTACAATTATAAATAACTGAATTTTAATAATTCTTGTACTAGTATTCCATTCAAATAAATTCCATTAAAACATATCATTGAAAATAATAAATATTTTTGTATGAATATTTTAAACAAAATAGTTAGAATATATTAATAATGACATGGTTAGTTGATGGAAACTCTACAAAGGATGATTTTTTTGTAAATATCTATTTTTTATACATGCATGGGTCAGAAATGTCTAAAATTCATTGAAATTATAATATAAAATTGAATCATGAAGAGATATTATTTTCATGAAAAATATATAGAATTAATTATAAAATTATTCCATGTCCATACAACACTTTAAATTTAATCTAATCCATAAGATAAGTTAGTCCCAAAATATAAATTATTGTCAAATGTGACCATGAATTAACGATATTCTGAGGTATTAATTTTTTGATATAATTTTTTTAAAGCATAAAATAGTAATTTTTAACAAATTTAAAACTTTAGAAAGAGTTGTATTGAATCTAATTCTTTAAGAGCACATATTAGTTTTAACATACCACTAACAAAGAGAAAAATGTTCTTAAAACCCCAAAAATAAGGATTCTTTAAAACCATAAAATATAATAATTTTTCAATGAAATATCCCATTATTTCATTTTATTTATATTCAGATATTATCTAGAAAAAAATAATAAATTTATTTTTCAGTTAAAATCTTTCTTACTTATAAATTATTTTGGTGATTATCGAGAGAACATGGAAACAACATGTGAGTGGAATATTCGGGAAGGAGATTTTAGAAACATATGGAGAGGAATTATAATTTTTATGTTAGGATAATAAGTGTTCATGAAAAAATATTTTTATTGGAGGAAGGGATGTAATTTTTTTAAATAAAACATCTATCTCTTGAAAACCAACCAAATATTCTGAAGAAATTCACACAAAATATTAAAGGAAGGTGGACAGGTCTATACAAATCACATATATATAAATAATAGACAATGACTGAGGAATTTTTGGCCTTTTCCATCTAGTATCAAATTTTATCTTCATTTACCTTTATGGTAGTAACACATATTTCCCCTATGTTGCTAACAATTAGGCTTAAAAATTAAATTGGCCAAATTGATATATCTGAAAATGATTATTTCAAACATGGAGACCATTTTTTTGTATTCAATTTATGATTTTGAAAAATACTAATCTTAATATATTCCCATTGAACTCAAGAAACCAGTTTTTAGAAAAAAATTATTTTCTAGTGTAATTTTTATAAATATTTCATACCATGTAATAATAATTATATAAATTATAATTTATGTGTTTATATATATTAAAAATAAATTTCACTATAATTAATATTCTAAATATAATAAATTTGAATCTTTTAAATATATATATATATATTAACAAAACAATTGTTTAATTTTTTTAGTTTACCCTTAAATATTTAAATTAGTGTTCCTTATTGTTCCTTAATTATAACATAAATTTTAATTTTTTATACATTAAAATAATAATTTTATTTTTAAAAATATATTTTTTTGAAACTAATTATTATTAAAAATATATGAAGAGAATATATAAATTAAAATAATTATATTATAAATTTTTAAAAAAAATATTATTAATAAAATGCTATCAATTTATTTTTATCAAAGTTAATTTATTTTATAAAATACTCATTTACATTAAAATATGTTCTTCTGTAGTAAATATTTTTATTTTTATTTCACAAAATAAACTATATACTGATAACTCTAAACTCTTAATATATTCATTATTATTATACCTTCTAAAATTTTGATTTAAAGATTTTGTGAATTATTTACTACTGAAATTTAATTCTTTATTAAAAAATATAAAAACATTTTAAAGGAAAATTTACATTTTTTAGGATGAAAATGATTCCCAAGACATGAAGTGTTACAGCCCCCCCCCCATGTCATAAATAAAATACATCCTCTCCATTTTAATTAACAGTTAATGTATAAATTTTACATCATAATTATGTGAGGAGAAAAGAATATTTTCATATTTATGATAACATAGGGTTTGATGATGATTTTTTATAGAAATATTATATGTAATTACTCCATGAAAAATTTTCATTTTATAAGACTACTCATTTAATTAATAAATTCATAACAAAATAGCCCTAAAAGGTTAATGGGATTCAAACATAGATCACATGGTATATATAATGTCTGCATAACCATTATCCAAAATATTTCTTCAAAATATTATCAGAAAAAAAATAAAAAGAAATTTCTAACCACTCAATTATTTCCAAATGTTACCATTTTAATCTCAAAAGTTAACAGATCCCTCCTATGATATCATATATGATACACTGAACCCTTACTCTTAGGTCTAATGATAAAACATACAATCATTTACACACTATCTCCCATAATGTGGAATAAACTGAAATATAAAATTTAAAAGTAATACATCATTAACTAATATTGGGTAACTAAATTCCTAAGATCCTTTTTGGCCTTGATGTTTTGATAATTATAAATTCTTTTACACTTAAAAACCCATATTATTTCAATTAAATTTTCATTTACGTTTGATAATAAATATTTGAAAAATACTGTAGTTTCACTTCAGATAGACCTAATAGTAGGGTGTGGAATGCACGATAGATACTACAAATCATTAAATGTTTTTTAAAAAATATTAAATCATGGGGTGAGTAAAAGAGCTCTGTAATATAAAAACCAAGAATACACCCCTCATTGGAAAATTATAAAAAACCCCTAAAAGAGTTTTCTTTAAAATAAAATATATTGAGATGTTAAAAAAAATTACCATTTAAAATAAATTTTTTAATAAATAAAACTTCAAAAATAATTTACTTCAAAAAAAATTTTTATAAAAAAAAATTTTGAATTAAATTTCCTTCAAGATTAAAAATCAATTTAAAATTTCTCTAAAAATCATAAATACGCATTTTAATATCAAACATTTAATTTTAAAAAATAAAAAAATATCCTTTTAAAGTGAAACATAATTATAAACATAATTCTTATAAAATAATAGAGGCCACTTGGATTATTTAAGGACTATTTAGGGCTCTGTTGAAATTTTTTTCACTAATTCCCATGAGGTTTTGATTAACACTTCTGGCCCCATCATTGCTTACAATAATCACAATCTAAATATTAAAACGAAATTTTTTTATATAATTCCTTATAAATTAATTTATAACATTTAATCTAAAATAATCAATATCAATTTATAAATTTAACACCATAATATTTTTGTTAAAAAAAGAAAACTACGTCAAATAGTTCATACGATACGCAACACAGAGCCTAAATCAACCATTAAATATTTAAGTATGATCGTAATATCCCGGTTTTTATATTATATGGTATTAATAGGACTAAATGAAAATTTAAAATATATAGTTCACCCATGTTAAAATAAATTTAGTTTTTACCAACTAGTTTGAAATAGAAAATAATAAACATTTGATGTAAATGAAATGTTTTGTCAAAAAGTTGTTCTTAAGTGTGCGATTTGTATTTATCTTAAAAAAAAATTAGTTACTATTGGTAATTTATTTAATATATATATATATATATATAATTTTGTAAAATAATGATTCATCTAAAAAATATTCAGTTCATGTGGAAAGAATAAATCTAGTTTTATGCATAAAAATTTTATTTATCTAAAATGTTTTTCAATGTATTATTTCACATAAAATAAACAATTTTTTTCAAATGTTATAAAATTTATTTGATAAAATTAAAATTATTTAAAAAACAAAATCTCATAATTATATTATAATTAATCATTTTTTTTTGTTTTATAGAATGATTTATTTTAGTATTAATAGTGAAAGTTACTGATTTTTAATAAAACATTTATCTTCATTCAAAGCATGAAATTTTTCCCATTTTGGTTTTAAATTGATTTTAAAGAAAAATTAGGTCAATTATATTATTATTTATCCAATTTCGGTCACTATATCATATTTATGTTGAATTTGGATATAAAAACTTTTTATACGTGATGAAACACTTTTTTTGAGAACTTACATTTCATCGCATTTGCTGGTTTGATTACAAATTAAATTATGAAAATTATTTGAATTTAATCTGATAAAATTGATACCATTTTAGAGATCATAATAGTTTATATTATTTAATATTTCTAACATAAATTATATTCATGATGAATATTAAAAGCAGTAAAAATGTTTCACGGAAGAAAAATTGTAAATCAGGTTAACCATGGTAGAATATATAAGATAAGGCCAACATGTTTCAACTTAATTATTATTTGATAAATTTATTTACAAAATATTTCACCTTATCATCAATAGTTAAATTTTTAATGGAATAATTTTTATGATAATGATTTATATAATATTTTTTGTACTGAAAAAGATAAAAATGAAACTCTTGCTTTTAAATTTCATTTTCATGTTCACATATGGTATAATGAAAATTTGTGATCACATATCAATAGTTATTTTTTGAATAATTAAATTAAATTCTTGAAAATAATTTATTTAAAAAATTTAGTAATGTAATAACTTCCATATATTCTTATGAAATGTTGTACAATATTTATAGATTTAAAAGAAATATTAAAAAATTTATTTATTTATTTTAAATTAACATAAATTGAATTTATTTTTTTAAAAAATTTTACCATGATATTAATTTTTTAAATTATGTAATTTTATTGCATTTACTTACATGTAGTTTTCTATATCAAATTAAATTAATGGTTTATTAAATTATAATAAGGTTATTTATTAATAAAAAATATATAATAAAATAATTTCAACTTAAAAAAATTTATCATTAGCTAAGTGAATATAATATGGTTGCAAATATAAACCATTTTCAATTTATGAATTTTTTTTAAATTATTATAAGGTTCTTAACCATTTAATATTGGAGTAGTTATTGTCATAGTTAAGGTTAGAATAAATTTACTAACGGGTTAAACCAAATGATAAAGTTTAAAACACCATATAAACCATCCAAAATTAATAGTTTGATGTTATTTAAACCAATAATAACTTATATTCTAATATCTATACATTTTAATCATTTTTTTAATTAACTTTTCTAATTTTAATCTGTTATGTAATTCCATTATATCATTTCCACTATCTTATAAAAGGGAATATACTATGATATTTTAATCACACATAGAAAGCATTTATTTGGAAAATAATCTTTAAAATAACATCATTTATATCCTTATGCTTTCCTGGAGTCCTTTACCCGATTATTAAATCCCCAAGGAAGGGTTTTGGGGCAAACCTAAAGAGTTTGTCTGAAGAGGACGTACTATTCATAACTGAGTGTTTTTAGTCTATTTATTCTTAATTCAGATTAAATATTTAATAAAAAATGATTATATAATAATATATGTATACACCATATACTAATATGTAATTATGTTATAGAAATAACCTGTATCCATCTCTTCTTTCATCAAATGGGAAATGGAACCATCATTCATCTGTACAGCGGACTATAACCTCACAAACCAATGTAATTCGTTTTCTACCATCACCTCTCAAAGATGGATATAGTTATGGATATAATGAATACATAAGATATTTAGAAAATAAATATAATTTTGGAATAATAATATCACATCTACCTTCTTACCATATAAGCTTATGGAAAATTATAATGTCACTCGTGAAAATTTGTGGACTTCCACCTCTACAAAGCAATGTGATTCAATTTTTATTTATGTTTTACATGTTTGGTAAAAATATATATATTATTAATATATATAATTTATATAATATAATAATAAATCATTTAGGTGTATTTATTTTTTACCTTTCTTTCATTCTACTCGTCAGAAAATGAAAACAACATTTGTGCGAATATATGATCTATCATCTCTATGAATGGTGTAAATAATTTTTATCTCGACAACATTTATTGATTAATTTACATTTTTTTATTATTAAGATATCTTATTTTTTATATAATTACTAAAATTATTAATATGATTTATTCCTACCTAAATTACAAGGACCAAAAATCACGAACAAAACATACATGAAGAACGAAGCTATTATAACATGTAATAGTGATTTTAATAAAGAATTCTTAATTAGTGTTTGAAAAAAAGTTATAAGTAGTCATATAATTTACGAAATATATGATTATGTATCTATAATACAAGTATAATAAATTTATTTTTATTAAACACGAGGTTCGAACAAGTACAAAGGATGATGTACCTGAAGGTAGGGTTTCTCATCTCACTTTTGTTTCTATGAGACTTATTTCATATTAACCACATGATAATTTTTTCTAGTATCAATACTACCAATTTTAATTATTGTATAATTAATATATTTATATTCATGTCATTTTATTTTCCATTTGATTTTCATTATTTCATGGAGGTTATGATTCAGACGTTACCATTGTGGTAAGAGTTTTATGTAACAATCTCATTGTCTATCAGGATTATGTATGGTTAAGTGATATGGATGAAATATTATTCTCTAACTATCAATAATCCCAAGAATTATATTCTCCTATTTTTAATTATTTAAATTAAATTTTTTCATTTTATTTTCATCCCCTTACATACTCAAGATACCGAATGGATGGTTTTTAGGAAATCAGACATTATTTATCTCTTCAGTCGAAAACCCTTTCCTTTTTATACCCATGGTTTATAAATATGTTTTAATGAATATTATTAATGTTATCTAATGATTTTTTAAATACATATTTATCCACATTTTAATTTATGCAACAAATAATTAAAATTAACCTTCATATAATTTTTTGATCATGGTAATTTTCAATTTAAGATGAAAATGGGAAGAAAATTTTGTATAAACATATATAGAATGAATATAATTTCCCAAATTCATGACCAATCAATGATTAGGATATTTCCTTATAAAATTTTAATTTTTTCAAAAAAATCATTAATATTTGGGAAATTTTTAGAATTTAAATTTGTGGAATCATATTTATAATGGTATTTTACTCAAGAAATGTTCCAGGTGATAATTTAGAAGAATTCCCCATTTGATGGAATCCTTTGATGTTTGTTAACCATTATTTTGGAAATGATCCAATGATACCATCCATATTCATTATCTGGATTGATTAGGATTATAATCAAAATATGTTATATTAAACCTATTCATTTTCAAATTGGTTTTTTATGATAAATCATTTTATTGATTATGAAACCCATTTCTTTTACAAGGGTTTTTACATGATGAAGTGTTTAGGAAATCCATTTACATTTCATTGGTTATGAAATGATATTTTATGATCTTGTAGCATACATCTGTATGAATTTCATCATTTATTTGGTGGTCCCACAATTATATAGTTATCAAATTCATCGGTTAAAATGGATACCTAATGAGATAAGGAGGAATAGAATAATGAGTAATCCCAATTCAATAAAGAACATTGTCTACTATGAAATTATTGGATGTAAACCATAACTAATATGTGGGTTTGGGGAATGAACCCTCTCCTCTGTGACAGTATTTAGAATGAAACCTAACAACTATGGAAATATATTTCTATGATTACGTGTATGCAACAAATCTATGTAAATTTCTAATGTTATGATATCATGGATCTTGTTCTTTAATTCTTTTTTCATTCATGTCTTATTAACTACAAAGCATTATTCCATGACTTGTGATTATGGTATATGATATACAGGTCATGGTTTTCAAATTTTTTATAGATGTTATCATATCCTTATCCTCAAGTATATTTGATTATTGATATCTCCCTTGTTTACCCATACTGAGTATTTGAGCTAACCCTCACATATGTTTCCTTTCCCGTGGTTATAAATAAATGTTTTAAGTAGAGTACATATAACAAGAGTAAAATATTTAATGAAATTACTAGGATATATCAAATACCATTCACGAAATAATAATATTGTGCATCTAGTCTCTAAAAAGACTAAAATATTATTTTCTTAGCTGTGTATTTGTTAAATGTGTTGAATATTCGTCTAAGAAAAAATTATATCTATATATGAAAGGTATAAGTCATTATAAAAAATATTTCAAAAAAAGATATAAAATAAATAATTACCTCATGGTTAGTAAACTGAAATATAAAAAAGGATATATTATCATATAAATAAATACAATTATGGAATAAATATATAGGTTTGAAACATTAAAAATTCCTAGAAATAAATCATTAAAACTAAATTTTGAAGTGATATTAATTTCAAAACAATAATGAAACATTGATGAGAAAAACAGTTCCCAACTATTCAATACATTAAAAATAAATTTAATCAATGAAACAATATAGTACCTAAAGAACAATTATATTCATAATTGAATCTCCATAAAAAATAATTCTGGTATATATTTATAGAATATAATGTTTCAAAACAACTGATAATTTTTAATAGAGTTGATGATTATTTAGCACAATCATTGAAATGAATTATATAAGAGACAGTAATACTTACAAAATACCATAAACTAATTGAATTTTGTTTCATGAAACCCTAAAAAATAAAACATTTATTTGAAACATAAAAATAGAATATTTTTAAAACATTTCCCTTATGTTTTTTTCTCATTTTCTTAATCGTAATCTATCATCAAAAAAGAAAATTAAATCTTATCATGGAAGACTTATTGTTTATATAATATTTATGTAATAATAAAGAGTATATGGGCCAAAAAAATGTGTAAAAATAATCTTAAGGAAGTAAATTTAGAAATGTTTTTAGTAAAATTCAAATTGTATGCTAAGAATGTATGGGTTAGTGAAAATTTCCTTCTATAAGAGGAATGGATGGAATTTTGTAAATAATAATTCATTCTCTCAGAATAAAACCCTGATTTCAAGGAATCTGCCCATAATTTTTAAGTAATGAGGATAGTTCTACGAAACTCTTTTTCATATAAGTATGGGATATGATCTGTGGAATTTTATGTAATTTCAACCTCATATCACTTTTTACATTAGTTTACCTTTTCCGGGGTAACTTGTTTTTTTACCTCAAAAAAAAATTTGATTATAGAAGTTAAATTTACCATATCAACAAATTTAAACATGACTATTTCTAATATATAGGAAAATTTATCATATATAATTTTTAAATATGGAATAAATTAATTTTAGTAAAATAACACATAAAAGAAAAAGGTTAATTTAAAAAAAATGCATTATTGAGTGTAAAATGAATTTATTGTTTTTTCATACCATAAAATAACCATTTAATGAATTATAATTTCTATTTATATATAAATTATATATTATATATTATATTATATTATTAATATTAATAATTTAAATTAAATAAAATTAATAATAATTTAATGTTATTAGTCTTGTTATTAGTTTAATTATGAGTTATTAAATTATTGTTCCTTATAGCTACTTATATAATGACCGATAAATTTCAAGGAAATTTTTTTATTTTTTTTCTTATATTATTTGGGGTTTTATGAGTATGCAGTTCCTAAAGTCACTTGATTCTGAGGCCCGATGTGCCCGGAATCAATTTCTGAAGTGTCGCTCAGGTACGTTCCGTGAAGGAATGACCGGGGTTTTCTATCATTCAAACCGGAGCTCGGAATTAGAATCTGAGAGCACATATGGAACCGCAGTGCCGATATTTTCTTATGAGGATCCTTAATGAAGGTTCGTTTTCTTGGGAGGATTTGTAAAAAATGTAGATTAAATGTAAAGTAAAATAAAATTGTGTTACAATTTTATTTCTTTATTCTAAGTGGTTTAATCCTAGGTGTGGGAGTTGGGGTGGGACCCACTGGTTACTAAATACACATTAGAGGATAAAGTTGACGTGGGGACCACCCGAGCCCCAAACTCTTCACATTTCCTAACTCCCCCTTTTTGTGAGTAACCCTTATCTCTATCTCCCTCATTAATCTTGTCAACATAACACATAATTAATTGGACAACTCAAGTTTAATTAATTAAGTAATTTTTGTTTTTCAATTTTGAAGTTTTGAAATGCTTTGCATGAGTAAATAAAATAATGCAAAGCCTAATTTTATTTTGGTTGGCTTTTGTTGTGCTAAGAGAAAGGGGGGAGAGCTCTTGAGTTTTTTTGAAGAACTTCATCTTCCTGCGAAGAACGTCTCCACTTCGACGAAGAACGCCATCACCGCAAGGAGTAACGACGTATTCTTCCTACTTATCTCCACAGCTAGTGTGAGACATCATCCCCTCCTTGGATTCCTTCCAACACTGTCTTCGAAACCTGACTCCGTGACGCCGACAAACGTCGTCGTTTATCGAGGTAGGGGTTAATTCTTTATTCAAGTATCATTTAACGATCATCGTTGTTTAATGATTGGTTTCTTGTTATCGATATAACGGGAGGATATCGGATGGAAAAAACATGACCGATCCTCCTCCCCATTTATTGTTGATCTTCATTATGGCTTGAAACGGAGGGGATGCGGTGTCGTTGCACCATGCGGGGATGAAGGGGACCGCGGCCAGAGCGGGCCGTGGCGAAGGAGCGCAGCGCCGGTGAGACTGAAGGAGGCCGCGGCCAGGAGCGGGCCGCGGCGGAGGGGCGTGGCGCCGTCGCGCCGCCCCGGAGCACCAAGGGCCGCAGCCGGGGGGGCCACGGCTGGGGAGGGCCACGGAAGAGGGGCATGTCGCTGTCGCGCCACGCTGGTCGGACAGAACCTACGGCCTAAGGCCGCGGTGGTTTTCCAAAGGGGCGGCCGACTGAGTCGGCCCTGGCGCCACCTGTAGGCAGGACTCGAAGGGTCCAGCGGTTACAAAGGCCGGTCGTTTTAGAAAATAGGGGGGCAGCGCCCCCCCCCCCCCCCCACCCCCTTCGCACTCCGCTCGGTCGAGAGCTGAGCCGAACCGCGGTCGGCTTCCTACCAGGGCTGCAGGCCGCGCGGGCCGGGCCGGGCCACCCGCGCCGGACCGGGCTGCGCCCCATTGGGCCAGAACTAGATTCGGGTCGGGTCGACCCGGTTTGTGCCAACCCTGGGGGTATTGGGCTGGGTCGGACCGGGCCCAAACTCCCTATTATCGGACAGATTCGTTCAAATGCCCATATCATGGGATACGGACCTCCCATCAACGCATCGTCAGTTGCATTGGGATCCTTGGATCGAGACGGTCGATTCTCTATATTACACTCAAGATTTCGGTAAAGATTGGGTACATCCGGGTTGGTTCGAACCCAAACCCAATCGGGCCCTTAGAGCGAAAACGCTTATAACTTAAAAACTGGACGTCCAAATGATGTGTCGTCAGTTACGTTGTTTTTCTCTTAGTGAGACAGTTCTTTTGGCTTACCCCTATTGAGGTTTGGATTCAGATATTGTATGGTCGGGTTGATTTTATCTCAGAAACCAACCGGGCCCTTGGGATGAAAAATCCAATATCTCTCAAAGCGGGCGTCCGATTGACGGGTCGTCTATCGCGTTGAGTTTCATTTGATGAGATGGAACTTTGTGATACATCAAATCTGGAATTCGTGACAGTTGATGTATCGACCCCTTGGCTCGTGGAGTGGACCCTCCCGGAATCGAGCATGTTGTGTGCGGGAGCCCTAGAGCTGGTTGCGACTGCGACGACGATGACGACTGTACTTGGATCCTACGTGGTTTCGGCAATGAGGACGACTATACTTGGATCCTCCGTGGGTTTGGTAGCAATGACGACGGTACATGGATCCTACATGGGTTTGGCAATGATGGTTACTGTACTTTAATCCTATGTGGGTCCGGCAGTGATGACATCTATACATGGATCCTAAGTGGGTTCAGCAGAGGAGATGATTCAAAGGCTACATCAATCATCTCCACCTCTCTTCATGAGTAGTATACATGTGTGAGCTGAGTCTTGACTTTCAATCATTATCTTCGATATGATTGTCTTTCTTTCCTGTGTGGATTGGGTTGTGCTTTTCTATGTGGATTGGGTTATACTTTCTTGTGTGGACTGGGTTGAACTTGGGCTCGGAAGTTGGAGCCGAACTGGAATTGTTGATTTAGGTATATGTATGGGAATATACCTAAGTAGTTTTGGTTGATACTTCGTATTTGTATCTTTCCTTTGTGGTTTGTCCTTTATGGATACTGGGAGGCCTTCGGGGGTCTCGAGGTCCCTACTGAGTATCGTATACTCAACCCTGCACGGGCTATGCCCACTCTACGTTGTGCTGGATGCAGACGACGGACAGCGCTGATCGTGGTTGAGACGTGTGGAGCAGGACGGTACCCGGAGGTGGACTATCAGGCGGGACGTACATGGTGCGGATGGACGGATTCGAGGAGCATAGGGGACCATCTGTACCCACCCTTCAGGTGGGGTTTCCAGAGGATGACTTGGTGGTTGCTACTTTACATTCCTGCTATTGTACATACTTTTCTCAGTTGTACTGTACTTTCAGTTGGGTTTGTATACTGGCCCATTTACATTACAACACTTACTTTTGTACTCAGTTTACTTAGTGTTTACATCATCTTGCATACTCTATGGGGTTTTTTCTTATATAATGGCAGTGCCTTCCCTTTTTATTGGGATTTATGCCTTTGGTGCTAATTGCTAGCCCCTGGCCTATGGAAGGCGGGATGGGGTAGTCACAACACGGGCCCCGAGAACGGGTTGGGACAAATTGGTATCAAAGGAGTCAGTTCTACCACAGAACTCAGGACTCTGATAATTTCTTCTCTATGAAGCAATAATGTTAAGAATATTGAGTGTGGTTTTCAGTCCATGGAATCCAGTGTTGGTGTGGCGGCCGACATATCCATACACCAGTACCCTGATTTCTGATTTCTGACTCAGTGCTCTAAAACACTGATTGCATTTGTGTTTCAAAGGTTTTCTTTGTGATTAATTTGTGTCAGCTCACCAGGTATACTATAATAACCATGGTTCACCTGTTACATTTCAGGATGGCCCCACGTAGGCAGCTAGCTAGGGTTCTGAGATTTGTGCGAGATGGCATACCACTAAGCGACGAGGCCTCAGTGATGGGCCCCATTACAGCGGAGGCACCGGAGGTGCCTCTACCCACTGGGCCACCGATACCACCAGCCCCAGCATCGGAGAGTTCACACCACCTGAGTGTGTTGTATGAGTTTTAGTGACAAAGGCTGCCCAGTTTTTGCGGAGAGATGGATCCTTCGGCAGCTGAGGATTGGATAGAGGATATCGTCAGAATCATCATATTGGTTGGGACACCATCATACCTCATGTTGATCCTTGGGTGAGTCTACTGCACGCAGCAGCAGGTAGATGGTGGAGCCTGATTCTCTAGGTGCACGACGAAGCATCTCTACTTTGGAAGGACTTTGAAAACCTCTTTCACTCGGAGTTCATTCTAGCCACCCTTCGTGCGGTGCGCATCCAGGAGTTACTACAGCTGCGGCAGGACATCATGTCAGTAGCCCAGTACTCGGTGAGATTTACTGATCTCTCGCGCTAATCCACGGACATGGTACGAGACCCATTCATCCGGGCTCAGACCTTCGAGCAGGGGCTGAGGCATGAGATCAGGGTTTCGATGATCTCCCTCAGCATTCCAACATAGGAAGTAGTACTAGAGTGATCCCTTCTTGTAGAGAGATTTCTTAATGAGCCTACGCTAGTAGTGAGGCCTACCGCAGGGCGACACATAGTGGAGTCTTCTGCAGCCACCAATAGATAGATGTCACAGAGGTCCAAGAGGACCAGGCCATCAGGTGGGTGACCTCAGGATACTAGTTCGGATGTGCGGGGCACACGCAGCAGATCCAGTCATACGAGAGGTAGGTAGTGCTATGCATGCGGCAGGCAGGTCCACATGGCTCGTGACTACCCGATCCACCCTACAGATTAGCAACAGACCGTAGAGGGACCTCTCGGGCAGTGGCAAAGGATCCAATGTGGTGGTCTTCCTGGAGCAGGTGGACATGGCAGAGGAGCTGGCCGAGAAGCGGGTGGTGGACGATGTTTCGAGGCTCTACCACCACCACCACCAGGAGGTCCACCCCGACCACAGGGAACAGGTGGACATGGGAGATTACAGCTTTAGGCAGCTAAAGCATACGATCATGGAGCTCTGGCAGTGGGTGGACAAGAGCGGGACTAGATCCAGGCTTGGAGGCATTTTCCATAATGCTTCTATCTTCGTTGAACTCATTTTTTATGTAGCTTTGTGTCTTTGTACATTGAGTTGCAGTAATAAAAGACACTTGCAATAGTGAAGTTTTCATTCTTTTATTTTGTAAGATCATACTAAAAGGTTCTTGTTAAAGGAAATCATCGACTTGACCCTCACATACAAGATTCCTACTAGAGGAGACCTAGTGACCACACACTGATGCTGATAGTGTGACTCAACCCTTGGAGGTGAGAGTAACGGTTGGATCTCTTGGTAGCAGCGTCGAGGCCATATGACGTCATCCATGGCATGAATTAAATCTGTTCATGTCAGGATTGACTGTATTAGGCAAGGAATGTGGTTCATCCATGGGATGAGACCATATTTCTCTTTTTGGCAAAGAAGAAATATTTACAGCTTTGCAGAACATTAACGAAGAAGGGGAAACCCTTCGTGTGGTCAGACAGATGTCAGCAGAGCTTCCAAGAGCTGAGACAGAGGATGACTAGTGCACCCATATTGAGTTTACTGGAAGAGGGTGTAGGGTATATAGTTTACTACTATGCATCAGGGACCAGACTCGGGTGTATCCTGATGCAGGAGCGGGCAGTGATCGCTTACGATTCCCGACAGTTGAGGCAGCACGAGCAGAACTACACTACCCATGACCTGGAGTTAGCAGCAATGGTCTCCGCCATGAAGATGTGGTGGCACTATCTGATGGGCGAGTGCTTTACAGTCTTCTCTGACCACCAGAGTATCAGGTACATATTATCGCAGAAGGACCTGAACCAGAGACAATGATGATGGCTCGAAATCCTCTTGGACTATGACTTTGAGATAGTCTCTACTCCTGGGAAGGGGAACGTAGTAGCTGATGCTCTCAGTAGGAGATCAGGCATTCACCTACTTGGAGAGGCGACAGAGTAGTTAACCGCTTTACAGATATCCTTCGTGGATAGAGATGGAGTAGCCTTTCTTCAGTCGCTCACAGTCACCCCTCCACTACTTTAACAGGTCATGGAGGCACACCGTGGAGACCTTGACTGTGAGATGCGATGTGGACAGATATCCTCAGGACAAGAACCTGATGGATTATTTTTAGGAGGAGAGCAAGTCTTCCTTTTCAAAGGACGTACCATGGTACCAGTTGCATTGCAGGAGGAGGTGCTGAGGGAGTTTCACACTTCCTTGTTGGCAGTACATCCAGAAGTAGCGAAGATGTACTAGGATCTCAGATAGCAGCACTGGTGGCCAGGTATGAAGAAGGAAGTTGCGGAGTTTGTTTCACGATGCCTCACCTACCAGCAGGTGAAGGGATAACACCATGTACCAGCAGGCTTTGTACATCCTTTAGAGGTCCCGGAGTGGAAGTGGGACGGGATATCTATAGATTTTGTGACAGGGCTTCCTCGTACATCCAGAGGACATGACTCCATCTGGGTGATCGTGGACCGAATCACCTAGTCGGCGCACTTTCTACCTATTAGAGAGCAGGGCTCAGTGGAGAGATTGGGATGCCTCTACTTTTAGGAGATCGTACGGCTTCATGGTGTGCTATCATCTATTGTATCTGATCGAGATGCACTCTTTACGTCCCGTCTTTGGAAGGGGTTGCATGAGGCATTTGAGACGCAGCTACGCCTCAGCACCACCTTTCACCCTCAGACAGATGGTCAGAAGGAGCGGACCATTCAGACTCTCGAGGAAATTCTCCGTGCCTGTGTCCTTGACTTTGGTCGCAGCTGGGAGGATCACCTACTCATGGTGGAGTTTGCGAAAAACAACAGCTACCACTCCAAAATCGTGATGGCACCATACAAGGTATTGTACGGTCGACCTTGCAGATCACCTTTGTACTGGACAGACCCTGGGGAGTCAGCACTTGTTGGACCAGAGATGGTCCATGCCACAACAAAGAAGGTGTAGATCATCTAGGAGTGGATGAGGACTGCTCAGAGCTGACATAAGTCATATGATGACAGGAGGCAGAGACCACTAGAGTTCGAGGATGGCGACCACATTTTCTTATGGGTCTCATCTCGACGTGGATAACAGAGATTTTTACGGGGCGGCAAGTTATCTCTACTCTTCATCGGACCATTCCAGGTTCTCAGCAGGATAGGGGAGGTGGCATATCGCCTGTCTCTTCCACCTCAGTTGCACCAGGTGCATGACATCTTCGACGTATCTCAGCGGAGGAGATACGTGCATGACCGGAATAATATCATTGATCATGGGGAGCTAGACATCGATGATGGGGCGACTTTTGCGGAGGTCCCGGTGGTGATTGAGGATCGATATGAGTGGGTCCTACGTGGATGGTTGATTTCTCTAGTGCACATCATGTGGCAACATGGGAACCTCCATGAGAGAAAATGGGAGGAGGAGGCTCAGATGCGTGCTCAGTACCCACATTTGTTTCCTTAGTTTATGTTGTATCTTTACAGGGACGTAAATCCCTGAGGTGGGAGTAATGTAATGACTTGTAAATTTGAAGGAAACTTTTTTTTTCTTAAATTATTTGTGATTTTACGAGTACACAGTTCATGACGGCACTTGATTCCGAGGCCCAGTGTGCCTAGAATAAATTTCGGAAGTTTAGATCAGGTACGTTCAGTGAACGAACGTCTGGGATTTTCTATCTTATAAACCGGAGCTGGGAATTTGAATCTGAGGGCACCGATGGAACCACATCGCGTGTATTTTCTTATGAGGACCCTTACCGAAGGTGCGTTTTCTAGGGAGGTGTTTTAAAAAATGTGGATTAAATTTAAAGTAAAATAAAATTGTGTTACAATTTTATTTCATTATTGTAAGTGGTTTAATCCTATGTATGGGAGTTGGGGCGGGACCCACTGGTTACTAACTACCCTTCAGAGGATAAATGTGAGGTGGGGCCCACACGAGCCCCAAACTGTTCCCTTTTCTTAACTCCCCCTTTTTGTGAGTAACCCTTCTCTCTCTCTACCTTGTTAATCTTGTCATCATAACACCTAATTAATTAGACAACTCAAGTTTAATTAATTAAGTGATTTTTGTTTTTGAATTTTGATGTTTTGAAATGCTTGGCATGAGTAAATAAAATAAGGTAAAGCCTTATTTTATTTTTGTTGGATTTTGTTGTGCTAAGAGAAAGGGGAGAGAGATCTTGAGTTTTTTTGAAGAACTTCATCTTCCTGCAAAGAACATCTCCACTTCGATGAAGAACGCCATCACCGGAAGGAGTAACGATGTATTCTTCCTACTTCTCTCCACAGCTAGTGTGAGACATCATCCCCTCCATGGACACACCCAAACGACGTCTTTGAGACCTCATTATGAGACGCCGACAAACGCCATTGTTTATCGAGGTAGGGGTTAATTCTTTGTTCAAGTATTATTTAATGATCGTCGTTGTTTAATGATTGGCCGCTTTTTATCAACATAATGGGAGGAGATCGGACCGCAAAACATGGCTGATCCTCCTCCCCTTTTATTTCTGATATTCATAATGGCTTGAAACGGAGGTGATGCGGTGTCGTTGCACCACGTGGGGACGAAGAGGACCGCGGCCGGAGCGGGCCGCGATGGAGGAGTGTAGTGCCGTCGCGCCACGTCGGTGATACCGAAGGAGGCTGCAGCTAGAAGTGGGCTGCGGTGGAGGGGCGCGACGCCGTTGCTTCACGTTAGAGCACCAAGGGGCCGCAGATGGGGCGGGCCGCGGTGGAGGGGCGAGGCGCCATTGCCGAACGCCGGTTGGATAGAAGCAGCGGCCTAAGGCCGCGATGGTTTTACAAAGGGGCGGCCAGCTAAGACGGCCGCCGGAGCCACCAAGAGGCGGGACCAGAAGGGTCCTCGGTTACAAAGGCCATCCATTAAGGCTGGCCATTTCGGAAAATTGGGGCGCAGCCCCCCCCCCCCCCCCCCTTGCACTCCGCTCAGCCGAGAGCCGAGCCAAACCACGGACGGCTTCCGAGCCAGGCCGCAGTCCGCACGGGCAAGGCCGCCTGCACCGGGCCAGGCCACGCCCAATTGGGCCGGACTCGGACCCGGTCGGGACGACCCGGTTTGGGCCGACCCAGGGGTATTAGGCCGGGTCGGACCGGGCCCAAGCCCCCTATTTTTGGACAGATTCGTTCAAACGCCCATATCTTGGTCTACAGACCTTCGTTCAACACACCGTCAGTTGCGTTGGGAGCCTTGGATAGAGACGGACAATTAGGTATATTACACTAATGCTTTTGGTAAATTTTGTGTACAACCGAGTTGGTTCGAACCTGAAACCAACCGGGCACTTGTAGCAGAAACGCTTATAACTTAACAACCGGAAGTACAAATGAAGGGTCGTCAGTTACGTTGTTTTCACTTAGTGAGATGGTTCTTTTGGCTTACTCCTCTTGAGGTTTGGACGCAGCTGGAGTACGTTCGGGTTGGTTTTATCTTAGAAACCAAATGGGCCCCTGGGACAAAAAAGCCAATAACTCTCAGAGCGGGCGTCCGATTGATGCACCGTCTGTCGCATTGAGTTCCTTTTGACGAGACGGAACATTGTGATACATCAACTCTGGACTTCGTGAAAATTGATGTATCGACCCCTTGTCTCGTGGAGCAGACCCTCCCGAAATCGAGCATGATGTGTATGGGAACCCTAGAGCTAGATGCGACTACGACGACGATGATGACTGTACTTGGATCTTACGTGGGTTCGACAGTGAGGACGACTTTACATGGATCCTCCATGGGTTCAGCTGCGATTAAGACTGTACTTGGATCCTACATGGGTTCAGCAATGATGGTCACTGTACTTGGATCCAATGTGGGTCTGGCAGTGATGACATCTGTACTTGGATCCTACGTGGGTTGGGCAGAGAAGATGATTTAGAGGCTACATCAATCATCTTCACCTCTCTTCGTGAGTAGTATACATGTGTGAGCTGAGTCTTTACTTCCAATCAATATCTTCGGTATGATTGACTTTCTTTCATGTGTGGATTGGGTTGTGCTTTCCTGTTTGGATTGGGTTGTACTTTCCTGTGTGGACTGGGTTGAACTTGGGCTCGGAAGTTGGATCCGAACTAGAATTGTTGACTTAGGTATATGTATGGGAATATACCTAAGTAGTGTTGGTTGATACATCGTATTTGTATCTTTCCTTTTTGGTTTATCCTTTGTTGATACTGGGAGGCCTTCTGGGGTCTCGGGGTCCCTACTGAGTATCGTATACTCACCCCTGCACGGGCTATGCCCATACTACGTTGTGTTGGATGCAGACGACAGACAACACTGATCGTCGTTGAGACTTGTGGAGTGGGAAGGTACCTGGATGTGGACTATCAGGCAGGACGTACACGGTGCAAACGGACGGATTCAAGGAGCAGAGGGGACCATCTGTACCAACCGTTCAGGTGTGGTTTTTGGAGGATGACTTGGTAGTTGCTGCTTTACTTTCCAGCTGTTGTACTTACTTTTCCCAGTTGAACTGTAATTTCAGATGGGTTTATATACTGTCTCATTTAATTTACAACACTTAATTTTGTACTCAGTTTACATAGTGTTTAACTCATCTTGCATACTCTGTGGTGTTTTTTTCATATATAAAGGGAAATGCTTCCCTTTTATCAGGATTTACGCCTTTGGTGCTAGTCTCCATCCCCTGGCCTATAGAAGGTGGGCTTGGTGTAGTCACGACACGGGCCCCAAGGATGGGTTGTGAAAACATATTCGTTTCATAAATTTTATTCATTTTTTATAATAATTACATTATTTTTATTAATACATTTAATTTAAAACATTCATTATATTAATGAATTGAAAAAAATTCATAAATCATTACAATAACCTTTCAGTGTAAAAAAAATTCTGTAAGAAATTCGTATCATTTTATTCTATTCTAAATTCATTCATTTTATAAATTATTTATTTTATTTATATTTTTATATATATTCTATATTTATTTAACTAAAAAAACTACCAAAAATAATTATAAACATGTATTATTTTTAATAGAATGATACTTTATTAAATTCTCATTTATAACTTGTATGGTTTGTTTTTAAAAGAGATTAATTATTTTTTTAAAAATTAATACATTTTTAGGTAATATAATTATGTAGTTTCTGGAAGAAAAAATTTCTTAATATATAGTGTGATAGAAAGATATTATAAAGATAATAATGGTGATCAAACTAGAGCATTTACTGAAAGATTTATTTATACAGTTTAAATGAGAATATGTGAATTTTGGAAATTCAGTAGAGGACAATGAAATAAAACCAATGTGATAATTTATGAAGGAAAATATCACTTGGACTAATGATAAAAAAATCAGTTGATAAAATATTTTTGAAATTTGTCCAATACGTAATTTTGGACGATATTCTAGAATTATGAATTACTAAGAAATTCATAAAAGATACTGAAAAGAAAAAATTTGAAAGTTAAAATGAATTAAAAAACTAGTGATTAAGAATTCATTATATAACAAAAAGTAAAACATATTTTTAATTGAGTCAATGATACATGATCTTTTGAATCCAATGGAAAAATTGGGGAATCAATATATTCATGAAGCGGAAGAATGCATGTTGTTGAATATTATAGAGGATTAAGGGAGATCTTATATCAGTATTGCAGAATCCCGGAGATGAATAGTGGTAATATTTTTTCTATATTAGTTATTTTTGTAAATGGTGGGATCCAGTAGAAAGCAATAATCAAGATATTTTCTAAAAGTTTTGAAACTAAGCTATCAGGTGATAGTTGTTGTAATCACTTGTGATTTTAGTGATTACATTTGATTCATGGAACATTACAAGAACACAATTAGTAATATCCACCCATTTTAAGAAAAAATCTTGAAAGAAATAAATTTTTTACATTTTTTTATTTCATATAGTTTCATATGCATAAGAGAATGATTTTTAAAGGTGAGTTGATGTAGACATTAACCGATCATATCAGTTTATTTGGAAATGATAATTTAAAGTTTCATTTTTATTATGTTTATATTTTGACAACATTTTTCAATGAGATAGGAGTGATTGATTTTATTTTCCTCCCCATATATTTATTAGAGACTTCACATCCATTTTGGGTAAACTATGTTCATATATTATTCCATAACAAAAACAAATTTAGTCTAACATGTCGATAAATGAATGAGGTAATATCACTTCTTGTGTTTAATGTCATAGATTAAAAGCATTTAGTGGAAGCATGTACCTCAGATGATTGTTTAGTTGTTCCACATGTCAATGAAATATAATGATGATATAAGATTCATATATTTAATATTTGAATGAATGAAATTATGATGAAGTTTTCTACTGATATTTTATAGGAAAATATTTTAATGAGATGTATTTTAAATGAAAAAAAATGGATTCATTGATCTAGAGAGACAATTGATGCTAAAGGATCCATCATTGAGTGATCAATATTGATGGAAACTATTTATTTTTTTGAATATCTCTTATATAATAATTAATATTTTCCATATATAGAATAAAGGTTCCCAAGTTTAAATGAAGGCAAAATAGAAAATCATCCATAGTCCAAAATCCATCTAGCTAAAATCGCCATGTATGTAAACCCACAGTAATGACCCCCCTCCCTCCTCCAGTAGTCTAGAGTAGTTTTCTACATTATTATATTGACATTGATATGAAGGGTAAAATCCCAAAGTACTTATTAGTTTAAAAATATTTATGATCTATGAAAATACATGAAACCAATTTTAAATTGTGGATAAAAAAATAAATCAAAATAAATAACAAAATAAAATAATTTGTATCGTTAAAACCTGTTCAAAGATTCCTTCTTCAGATCCAAGGGAAAGGAAACAAAATAATAGTGACCTCAAATACATAGTAAGGGTTATGTGTTAGGGAATATATCATGAATAAATAAATAATAATAGATATGGAAAGTTAAATAACGAAACACACATCATATTTAATCAGTAATAGAACTATCAGGATTAAGTAAGGAATAATTTATATAGAATCATATATAACCAAAATGACATTTAATTTATAAAATGAGATTGAAATGAATCCAAAGATGATATCAATGCCCAAATCCGATGGATAATGAATATAAATGATTTATAAATGAATTAAATGATAAATTATTTGACATCATAATCCTAGAAATCATGTTACCTCTACTATTGAGACCTATCATAAGACTATTTAAAACTATGGGTAAATATCATTTAATTTGGACAACTAATTTTTCTCACTAGACCCACAGATGCATCAAGGGGCTATATAATTTTGTCCCCACCAATCAATACTTGTAATAATCATTACTCAAATAATTAATAATGGATTTATTTGATGAAAAATATCATTTATCATAAAATCTCTATATTTATTAAAGAATACAGATTTATTACTATTTCACCAGTTAATAAAATAATATTTAATGTATGAAAATATATATAAATGTTATATAGTTTATGAAATAATCATATCCATGAAAAAAATAATATTTTATTTAATATAAATTAAATTTCCAATTAAAAATTATCATAATAATGTGATTATCTTTTGAAAAAGTTTACAATCACAATACTAATCAAGAAATGAGAGGTAACCATCTGTTCATCAGGAATATTGGTTTTTTCAATAAAATAATTTTTTCGAGGAATACATGTGGTATAAGTGAGATATTAAAATAATAATTCATAAAATATTTATCCTTATAGAAACATTGAAATTATTCTTAAGAATATACACTTTTTAAAATTTTATTGTGATAGGGATGTCTGTTATCACTGAATATGTTAAAAAATATTCCTTTTGATTTTTTTTAAAATATCTTGTTAGAAAATATAATAATGATTTCATTCAAAATATTCGTAAAATTAAAGTATAACTAAAAATTTATTTAATAATGAAAATGATTAAATAAAATGGCTTTTGTAAAACAATTTTAGAAAACAGGATATAGAAAAAAGGAGTATCATATTTAAAGTGTAATAAAAAAGGTTTTATTTAATAGATTTATCTTATTGATCCAAGAAAAAAGAGTGTAAATGTAAGAAGAGAATATATAAAATACTTAAATATCTAGTGTATAAGAAAATCATTGGTTCTTATTATCAATAAATGATAATATTCCTTCATGGAAAGTAAATGAAATCCCCAAAGAAAATGAGATTGTAAAATATATTCTTACCACTTCTCTAAATTTTATATTGTGCCCCATGAAAGAATAAAATTTAATTTGACCTTAAAAATAATTAATAAATAAGTATTTATATTAAATGTATCAAATTGGTAGTATAAAGACAATATAAAAGATAATAGGCCTATATTATCAAATATGTCTCAATGAAATATAAATTGAGATAAAAACCCTTACCTCATGCTTTCCTGTAGCTGAAAATTACATAAACTCAATAATAATGGTTTAAATCAAGTTATAAATTTATAAGGTAACTGTATTTATAATTACCCAATCACTGATAAAATAGTTTGTTTTCATTCTAGAACTAAAAAGATAATTTCATTTTAAATGTATAATGAAATAAGTGGTAATTTAAATAATTTAGTAATCCACTCAAATAGAAAGTATCCACTCTTATTAAATTAAAAATAAAATTTATAAATCTTATATGTGAAAATATGATATATTTATATTCAGAATAAGAAAATAAATGCTTTGAAATTAATGAAATATGTTTTGGTGTTCTTATGAAACATAACTGTTTCTTTATAATTTTTTAATCAATTTAATGATTTAAAAGGAAGTATATTTTTATAAAACATTTTCATAAATTAATATTTTATTTTATTATGATTATAATATAACTTTATAAGACTATATTTCATTTTTCAAAGTGTATAAAATCAATTATCATTTTAAAATTAGTATTTTTTGATTATATTATCATTTTAATAAAAAATTAAATTTCTCATTTTTATAAAATTATTTTTATAAAATGGAGTTCATTTTTTAATTCTAAAATCCCAAAATTTTGTAGGTATGATTTCTGGTATTTTTATGAAATAGTGGAATTTTTGTTAAAAATTGAAATATGATTATTTACGGAATTTAATTAATAATCCAAATATATGAATAAAAAACATCATGCATGATGTGAGCCCCATAATTTTAAACTCTCATTCATTAGTTTAATATATTTAGTGATAATTCTCAAAATATTCATTTCCTTTATCCTAAATAATAAACTAATGAATAAAATAATGTGAAAACACCTCTCTCCTCCACTATAAATACCATCTCCCACTACCTCTTATCCTCTCAACTCAAAGCCTTGTAGCATGTTTAATTTCTATCCAATTTACATCCCAAGACTCTTTCATATGTATAATAATGACAGTCTCACCAAAATTCCAAAATTAGGGGCCTTAAGAAGGTCCTCATGGAGAATACTTCAAGATGTAAAATCCACATTCATTTTATTTTATTTTCTTATTGATTTATTTTATTTTATTATTTTATATTAACCTCTACTAGTCCAAGTGGAATGAAAACTCCATTATCATATATATAATGTAATTTCATTATATTAATGTAAAAATATATCATCATAATCCTTCTCTTTCCCGATTTATTCTAAAAATGGGAATGTTGATCGTGCTGTGTTGATTAACTGTAATCGTTGACAATACACATTCATTTCCCATTACTACATTCATGGGTGTACATAATCCATTATTATAGTTAAATCATATTTTATTATAAATTATATAATTTAGATAATTTTTTGGAGCCAATATATAAACATGATACTAAATAATATGATATAAGGTCATAATAATCATAAAAACTATCAAAATAAATTAAATCGTATTCACTAATGATTTATATAATTAATCATCCATGTATAAATAATGAGATGTTGTATCATTTAATATTCTTGAAACATATTAATATCAATTTATTCCACTTATTGGGTTCTTATTCTAATTGATAGGAAATTCCATAATGAACCAACCATGGAAACCATGAGAAGAATTCATCTGAAATGATGGAAATAAAAATATATTATTACTAAATGGGTGAAAAGTTTTTATAATGTGTGAAAATAAGGCAGTATAAACATGATTATATTTCATTACTAAATTAATAAATCTTTTTAAATAATTATATAGAAGGTTTTAACATGTTTGAAGTAAGATAAACCTAGTGTAATGATCTTTTCTTTAAAACCCCTCTTTTAATATATAACTTTTCAAAATTCAAAAGGAATGTTTTAAGGATGAAAGTATTCATGTTTTATTATTATGTTTTTCCTCTTATAAATTATTTATGATGGAGTATGAGACCTATATCTCACTCTAGTTCATCTGGTATGTTTATGTTGGAGGTCAATCATATGGTTACTCCAACTGTAACTATGATGGTTAAAAAAAAGATAGTCTTGAGGGTTACATCAAAAGGTAGCCATGAGGGATAGATATTGAGGTATCCATCAGGGTTCCAAATCATATGTTAGTATCGATGGTTACAATCTTATGTGAGTAATTCCCCAACATACCTTTATGGTTTTATTTATGTTTTCAATGTTTTATCGAATCCTCTTATTTCACAATGTAACTATATGATACTCTATGGGTCAGAAGTATATCATTGTCAAAATGATTTCATATGTTTATAATTATTCATAGACTAATGGTTTCATTCCTTATTTTTATGATCCTTATTGAGATTATTATTCTCATCCAATGTTTTTTAAAAAATACCAGGTTTTAAGGATGGGTTAGAGAGAATAAGAAACCATGCTGATTTTTGGGAAGATTTTTCCAGAAAAGTGTTAATGTTTCATTAAAAAAACATTTTTATTATGGATGAAATTGATACTATTTTAATAGTACCCACTTTTTATTATTTTGGTTTGATATTAATTTTTTCCCCTAATTTTCTAAATATCATAACTGAAAAGATCTTTGAGAAGGTAAGAAAGTGAATTCTAAAAGTATTTACTACATTTTCTAATTTTTAGGGTCGGATCCTTATAGTTGGTATCAAATCATGTTTCTTATGAATTTATTTTCAAGGATTATGTTAATATAATACCAATAAATTATTTTCACCTTGTGGTTAATTTGAAATGATATTGAATTTGATCATTACCAAGTTTCTTCTTCTAATATATGTCTATTCAGAATGGGTTTCTGTTGAAGAAATAGGGAAACTAAAGTAGGAAGATGACGAAAGAATGATATTCTTCAGAATCCATAACCAATACTAGTGGTAATTGGTACTAAATATTTTGTGATAGTAATTGATTTTTTGATGTTACAAATAAATGGTATTGTAATCCATGCAAGAGAACAACTAGAGTTACCAAAAATGAACATGATGATGGTGGAACATTTTATGTGGCAACACCCACGTACTTTCAGGGGATCTTCTGAGCCAATACCGGATGAAGGGTGGAATAAAACCCTTGAAAGTATATTTTATGTCATTGGGTGTTCAGATAATAAAATTTTTATTCTTTCAATTTACCATTTTCAATGTGAATCCAACTTGTGGTGGTCAATGGTCAAGAACATCATTGATAGTGAGATGTTTTATGTCTTCGAATGAGATGAATTTATGAATATTTTCCTTCAAAAATATTTTACTATGATGGTTCTACGTAAGATGGAAAATAAATTCAATGAATTGAAATTAAAGGAGGAATATTTTATGTCTGGGTATGAAGAAAACATATCCTTAATGACAATGTATGTTCCAAATGTTATTTGGGTTCCTAATTATAAAATCCATCATTTTTACATTGGAATAAATACAATATATGAAAGGGCTTTGAGATGCCATGAATTCTAATGTAATGAGAAACTTTTTTGATGTATTGAGAGGGTAGAAATTAATTTTTTCAATGATCGTCTTTACTTATAAAATAAGTCAAAGAAGATGTCCAGATGAAAATAATTTTGTAATAGTCAAACAATGAAATGTGAATGTAAGAAAATCCAGTTTCTTGTTTGTGGAAAGTGTGGTAATAAGTATCATTGGGAATTCCTTAACAAATCTGGGAAGTGTTTCTTTTGTGGCATTTTTGGACCTATCGAACAATATTACAATGAAAAATATGGTAGTGGTTGTATTTTTAATCCAAATAATAAAAAAATAATGTGTTTTAAATGTTGTGAGATGGGTCATTATGAAAATACATGCCACAAGAAAGATCTGATTGATGGAAATTAGCTATATTATAAGAAGAATGGATTAGTAAAATCCTTTATGACTACTTCAAAAGATGTTTGGTCATCCAATGAAGGGGTATTAGGAAATATTTCTATTAACTCAAATTTTTCTAGTGACTTATTGGATATAGGGTCTGCACATTCTTTAATTTCTGAGAAACATTCTGGTTAATTATAAATTTTAGTTCTTGAAGTGAAACAAGATCTTATGGTTAAAACTATAGGGGGAAATATTATTGAAAAACAACATTATAATAATCTTCCTATTGTTTTCTATGTAAATAGATTACTTAAAAACATTTTTCATCCCTTCGTCAAGTTTGATGCTATTCAAGGTATGAAATGTCTTTTTTTGTTATACAATATTTGATTGTAGTACTAAAGAAATTGTTTTTTATAATGATTTTTTCTTTGTACATAGGAATGAAACCATAACATTGATAACATATTAAAATTTGAGAAACTGTTAAAATATGTAAATAAATTTATTTTTAGACATATTGTTGAAAACAACATAACTATTAAGAGTAATGATGTCCATTTGCTAAATTATTACATGAATATTTTTTCTGATGAGTTTCTTAGTTTTTTACCTGATAGGGATGTTGAATTTAATATTGACATAGTTCCTAATACTAAGACAATTTTAAAACCCCATTTTTAAATGGCTCAAGTGGAACTTTTAGAATTGGAAAAGTAGTTACAAGATTTTCTTGATAAATGTATCATTCATCCTATCTCTTCACCATAGGGTGCTCCAATTTTTTATTTTAAAAATAAAGATCGTTCCATCTTAATTTTCATTTATTATATTTGTTTTAATAAAACTAATGCTAAAAATAAGTATCAATTGTGTAATACTGATGACAAATTTTATCAGCTCTAGGGAGATTAGTATTTTTCAAACATTTACATGAGACCCATGTACCATCATTTGAAGGTGAAAGAGGGTGAAATTATGAAAATAGCATTTGAAACTATATATGGGTATTATGAGTTTGTTTTTATGCCTTTTTTTTGACAAAAACACCTATTTAATTTTATGGATCTTATGAATATAATTTTCTATGAATGTTTACATAAGTTTCTTATAGTTTTTTTAATGATATTTTTTAAAAAAGTTAGGAATATCATGAAAAATATTAAAGGGTTTTCCTGCAAACTCTCAATTAATGAAAGTTATATAATCAATTTGGAAAATGTTATTTTTTTGGTTTCAATTAATTTATATTCTTTGAACCATTACAAATAAATAATTTATAAGTGTTGATCATTTCAAAAACATTAGTTCATTAATGGAAAAGGCATACAATTATTACTAAGATTTGTAGTTTTCTTTGATTAGAAGGATATTACTAACAATTTTTAATGTATTTTCACAGTTATCTTACTGACTGTCCAAGTTAACATAGAAATGGGTTAAATTTATTTGGAAAAAATAATTTGATGTTTGTTTTCAAGAAATGAATATTGGATTAGTAAACTCTCCATTTTTCATTGGGTACTAGAAATGGTGATTCTTTTCATCTACAATGATTCTTTATTGAATAGACATGGTTTTGTTCTGGTGTAAAATAATGAGGTAATTACTTATGATTCAATAAAACTTAAACCTCGTAAGTTAAAATCTCCCACACATAATTTGGAATTACTAGCTGTGTTTTTTACTTTAAAAATTTCTTGGAATCGTTCATATTGAGATAAATGTGATATATATACTATCTATAAAAAAATTTATTTTATGTTTACTCAGGACAAATTTAACATGAGGTAGAGAAGATAGCTGGAGCTAATAAAGGATTATGATTTCATGATCAATTTCCATCCTGAAAAAGAAAATAATATGGAGGATTCCTTAAATCTAAACATCATGAAACATTAACCATGTTAAATTTGGAATATGAAACCTTGTTTTATGACTTGATGAAATTGGTATTGGAAGCTTTTGGTGTAATAAATTTCTCTATATAACATCAAGAGTTAGAATAGTCATCACACTCTGAAAAATTTAAGTGATCATGGAAGGAAGATCATGATTTACCTAAAAATATAAAAAAATACATAAGGTAAATTTATTGAATTTAATGATGATAAATATTGTATATTGAGATTTGGAAAAAAATCATGTGCACCTTTTGATTCCCGAATTATGAAATAATTGTTAATTGAATCACATGATTCTCCATTTATAGTTATTCATGTCTATACTAAAAAATATAGATGCCTTTTGGATTATTAATGGTGGGATGGAATGAAAAGATATATTTATTATTTTACAATCAAATTTTTGAAAATTAAATAGGATTAAGTAGTGAAACAACTACTAAAAAGATGCTTCAACCATTTTAAGTGCCATAGGGTAAATAGAACAATATATCCATAGAATTCATCATAGTAATACCAAAGACTTATTCAGGAAAAAATGAGATTTGGGTTTCTAGTGTCCAACATACAAAATATACTCATTTTATTTCTTATATAGATACTTTGTATCTAGATCATCTATCTCGACTATACCGCAAATAGATTGTTAGGTTACATGGATCCCCTCTCTTCATTGTATCTGACTATGATCCCAGGATCACGTCTAACTTTTACAAAGGCCTTTATATTTTATTATGCACAGAATTAAATTTTAGTTATTCTTTTCATCCCCAATCAGATGGATAGTGGGAACAAACAATTCAGACATTATAGGATATGATTTAAACTTGTTACAAAAAATAATAGGGAATTTGGGATCAATATCTTTCATTAGTTGATGTTTAGTATAATAATATTTTTCATTCTATCATATATATGACACTTATGAGGAATTATTTTTGAAAAAAGTGTAAAACTCCAACATTTTGAGATGAATCATGGAAAATAAAATGATGGGACCAGAATTAGTATAGGAGGTGGTGGAGAGTCCTGATTATCCGGTAATATATGAGGACATCATAGAGCAGGCAGAAAAGATATGGAGATAATAAGAGGATAGACATTTATTTCAAGGTAAGTGATCATGTTTTCATTAAAATCACTCATTAGAAATCTGTTAGGATTTTTTGTAATAATTTAATGTTAATTCCATGATTTATTAGACCTTTATAACTTCTAGAGAATTATGGACCAATTTTTTTCTGAGTATCTTTGCCTATGAGTTTATCTTAGGTAGCTAATTTTTTCAGTTTCTGATATTGAGAAAGTATGTGATATATTTATATAATTTTTTGATCCCATAAGTAGTTCTGTTGGAAGAGAACCATTCTAATGAAGATAAACCTATTTAGATTCTTGATCATGCAGAGCAAGTACTGCAAAATAAGGTAATTCATTGGGATAATGTTTTTTGGAGAAACTACTTGGTTAAATAAAGAACATGGGAATATGAAAATACTATGAAAGAAAGGTATCCACACTTTTTTAATAAGTTATTAAAAATTATGAGGATAGAATTTCCAAAAGGTGGGGAGAATGTAATGACCTAGGTACTTTTAAAATAATTTTATTTCATTCTGGAATTAAATAGTTAAATTCATTACAAATATATATTTAAATAAGTTGTATTGACATAAATTACGGAATCTATACAAATAGAATAGTAAAATCACCTATGAATGTATAAATAAAATTTATGTATCTTATATCTGAAAATATGATATTATTATATCATGTAATAAGTGAATAAATATTTTTAAAGTGATAAGATAAGTGTTGGTATTTTTTGTAAATCTTAAATTTTTATTTATACTTTTATAATTAATTTAATGATTTCAAAAAAAAATAATTAAATATATTCATAAATTAATATATTTTTGTCTTATGATTTTAAAATAATTTTATGATACCAAAATTAATTTTTCATAGTGTTTTAAAATTAGTTATAGTTTTAAAATTGGTATTTTTAAAATAATTTACGATTTTAATTAAAAATTGAATTTCCCATATTTAGAAAATTTATTTCATAATATAGAGTTCATTTTAAAATTTGAAACATTATTAAATGGTTTGGGTGAATTTTTGGGATTTTTCTGAAATAGTTGATTTGTTTGTGAATAATGAAGTACAATAATTTAATACATTAAAATAATAATCCAAATAAAAAAATTATAAAAGTTATTAATTTTTTTAATAACCACAATTTATAACACACTATAATTATATATATTGTGATAATTCACAAACTATTAATAGTCTTAATCCAAAATAATAATTTAATGAATAAAATATTGAGAAAACGCCCATCTCCTCAACTATAAATACCACCCCGACCACCTATTCTCCTCAGAAATCAAATCCTTTTTAGTTGTTTATTTTTTCCCTATTTCCATTCTAACTACTCTTCCCTATACCTAGGATACAATAATATCACCAAAATACCAAAACCTAGAGCCATATAAAGGTTACCAAAGAGAATATTTCAAGAGGTATAATCCTCATACATTTTCTTTAATTTTCATTTTAGTTTCTATGATTTTATTATTTTCTCTTTACCTCCTCTTATCTATAGGGAATGAAAACTAAATAATATTATATTCACATGAATTTAATTATTTTGATGGAAAATTTCATCATCAATGTCCTCCACTCCCTTTTATTCTAAAAGGAAAATATCGTACATGATGTGTCGATTTACCACAATCATGGATGATGAACATTCCTTTTACATTAACTCCTTCAAGGCTAGACATACACCATTATTATTGTAAATTCATATTTCATGATCGATATTATAAGTTATATAATTTTCTAGAACAAATATATAAACATTATACTAAATTAGATTTTATAATTTTATGATGATCGTAAAAACTACCAAAATAAATTATATCTTTTTCATTAATGATTTATATATTAAATCATCATAGTATCAAAAAAGGAGATATATGGCATCATTTAAAATTTTGGAAAATATTAATAGCATTTTGTTTCACTTATGGTGTTTTTTCATTCCATAAGAAAATCCATAATGAACCAACCATGAAAACCATGAAAAGACAACAACCAAACAACATGGAAATTACAAAATATTATAATTAAATTTGAGGAATGTTTTAATGAAATTTTCATATAAGGTATTATAAGCATGATAATATATTTTTAATAAATTAATAACACTTTTTAAACAATTATATATGAGTTTTGAACACATTTTATGTAAGACAAACACGAGTTAAGATACTTTTCTTTAAAACCCCTCGTTTAAGCTTCTATTTTTACAAAATTCAAATGGAATGTTTTTATGATGAAAGTATTCATGTTCTATGATTAATTTCTGTTTATTGGGAATTGTTTTCAAAGATTTTTGAAAACAATATCTCCCTCTAATTCATTATGTGTGTTTATGTTGGAAGCCGACCGTATGGTTACTCCGTGTCTAATGGAGATGGTCACACCATAAGGTACCCATGAGGGTGACATCATAATGTTGAGGTTATGGTTAGATTGTAATGTATCCATGAGGTTTACAAATCATATGGTATCCATGAGGGTTATAATATTATGTAATTAATTCACCATGTCACTTTTATGGTTTTATTTATTCTTTCTATGTTTTATGGAAACATCTTGTCTTCACGAAGTAACTATATGCCACTTAATCAGAGATAGGTATGTATTTTTAAAAATTATTTCATATGTTTTTAAGTATTCCTAGAATAATAGTTTATTTCATTGTTTTTATGTTACATAAATTTTAATGGTCATCCCAATTTTTTAAAAAAAATTATAGGTATTATGGATGGTTAAGAGAAATGAATATAAAATGTTGAATATTGTGTTGATTATTAATGAAAATAATTCATTCTTTATTTAAAAACATTTTTATTATTGAATAAATGGATTTAGTTTTAGTAGTACATACTTTGTAAACTTTTGGGTTAATGTGTATTAATTATGTAATAATTCTGTAAAACACTAAATTGAAAAGATCATTGGGAATGATAGAAAGTGATTTATAACATAATTTACTAGATTATGTAATTTAAAGGCCATTTCCCTATACCATGCATATTTATAATATCATATATGATATTATTTTATTATTTTATTAGATTCTTCTTAATAATATATCTATATTTTCATTGTTTTCGGTGTTAATTTCTCTTTTTTCCCATGCATGTTTTGATGTGATAATTGCTATTATTGTACACATGATATATTTCTATCACATAAATTCTTTTAATAATGTTATAGATAAATAATTTATTCATTAGATAGAATATTATAACCATTATTTTATGTTATTTTTGTGAAATTAATTTCACTGCTTTATGGAGATGGGAGGTTGTATATACGCTTGAGTGAAGAAAACATTCCATTAACAAGTAAAAGGGTAAAAAAGTGAATGGTATATTAATCTTACTGAACTAATATATTTCCATATATATATAATATATCCATCAAATAGTTTTCTTTTATTACCTTTCATATAAGTCATTATTGAAAAATCTATCACATCACTTCGTGACGTCATAGTTCATCACACACATGTGTGGCGTTGTGATATTTTAAATAGAATTGGAAGTATAAAGGTAAATGTGATATTATAATTGAATAATTATAATTATATAAAAAATATTATATATATATATATTTAATGAGTTGTTATATTCAAATGTGAGAAGCTTTTGTGGAAAAGAAGTTGCATTAGTTAGTGAGACTATAGTTCATCATATAGACAATTGAAAATTTTGTTTCCCATTTGATAGAATAAAATATGGACATAGGTTATTCCATTAATAAAATACCATCTATGTATATGGTATATCCTTTGTTTTATTATATTATAATTTTTATAATATATTTT
The DNA here is from genome assembly GCA_963277665.1 of Viscum album. Classification (NCBI taxonomy): domain Eukaryota; kingdom Viridiplantae; phylum Streptophyta; class Magnoliopsida; order Santalales; family Viscaceae; genus Viscum; species Viscum album. The sequence goes on along the minus strand of OY728159.1, from coordinate 675,533,293 downwards.
GAAGATGTGAAAAAACAAAATAAAACTCCTTATTTAAGAATGTTACCTCTTATCCGGACAACTTCTTTAGTTTTCACCAAAATCCTACATAGTTAGGAATTTTGATAAAAAGGCCTATATTATATTTGGAGTGGAGTAAATAATTTATTTTTTTAGGGATTTCTCTAACCAAATGACTCTGATGGTGTAAAGTGTGGAGGAGAGGGGAACATTTAATAAGAGGGGGAAATGAGACAATTATAATTTTAAAAATAATGAACTACACCCACGTTATTCATATTAAAAAATAATCTAAAATTAATAGCTGTAAATATTTCTATTGGATACGGTCAAAATATGTCCATAAAATATGAATTTTATAAGTTGTTTTTAATTTTTAACCATGATCGTCCTATTTTAACCCCCATCAAACCCATTTTCACCTTAACTACGGTAATTAATTTTTAATTTTTCACTATATATTATGTAAAAAAATTATGTTTTACTTTTTAGATAATATTATTTATGTTGACTATAAATATGAAATCCATTTTAATATATTAAACTCACATAAGTGGAATAATTTAATTTAAAATAGTCCTTTATATGTGATGAAAAAAATTATTTTCCAAATGAGATGTTATCAATATTATTAGAAGTTTGTATATAAATATTGAATAAATAATTATTTTTAATGAAATAAATTGTGTTAAATATAATGTAATCTATATAAAAAGGGTCAAAAATTATTTTTTTTCAAAATTACAAAAGATGGGAAGAAATAGTTTTTTAGAAAACACTTAATTTTCGTTCCTATGATTTTTAATTTATTATTGGTAAATAGATACCCAAAGAAAATGTGTAAACCATATATTTTTCATATTTAATTTATTCTTATTAATATTCTCCAAATTAATTTCTTGGTTATAGAAGTCAAATTTAAATAATAATATTTCAATATAGTTTTTTATTTTGTTAAAACATTGTGTTCTGTATATCACAGGCTGTCAAAGAAATAAATTTATTCCAATAGAAATATATTTTGATTTCTCAATGTGTTACATTATTCCCTCCTAAAAAATATCCTATTATATTTTCATGATATGTATATTCTAAACAAATGAAGGTACTTCTTATTTATAAATTCTTTTGGTTCCCATGTTGCTTCCTCCATTTTATGATTTCTTTAATGAACATTTTCCAATAAAGTTGTCTGATTATTGAATACCTACTCCCCAATATCAATAATCTAGATAGATTCTTCATAGTAAGATAAGTCAGGTTCTAATTGAATTTAATTATATGTGAGAACATACGATGTGTCTGGAATGTACTTCCTTAACAACAATATATGGAACACATCATTCCCTTTAGAGGGGCTTACTAGAATTTATAAATGACAATACATAACTCTAATTCATTCCAAAATTTAAAAGAGTTTGATATAATTGGGGATCATATTTACAATCATAAAAATCATTATGACACCCTTCTATGGAGATACTTTCATGAAAACATGATCTCTCGATTGTAATTAAAATCCTTCCCTTCAGTTTTTTCATAACTCTTTTCCTACATTGAGCTTCATTATTATGAGAATTGATATTTTTTACCTTTTTATATATTCAAAATGTTATGGGCCTACAAGTTTCATTTCCCCAACTTTTTCCCAACAAGTTAAAGAGTGAAATATCTTTCCATATAATTCTTTATATGGTACCATTTTAATACTTGAATGGAAACTATTTCCATATGTAATCACTATAAAATCAGTACTGACCCAATATATACTAAATTTCATGTGTTCTTGACTAGAACATCTATTCCATTGGTTAAATAGTCCTTTTATACTATCCATTAGTTTGAGGATGGTTTTCATAGATAAAATAATGTTTATCATTAAGATCTTTTTAATGAATCTACCATAATCCTGATGTAAAATAGGGATAATGATTAAACATAATCTGAAGAGGTGATGCCTCATTTCTTAAGAAATCATTAATATATATACTTAGGAAATTTTCAATATGTAAATCCACACTTATTTAGAGGAAATTTGTAGATTTGGTTAAGTGATCAATAATAACATATATTTTTTTCATTTTTCAAGGAGTTGTTGGTAGTCATGTGATAAAGTCCATGGTAATGTCATTTCATTTCCACAAAAGGATATTAATATATTGTATGAATCCTATTAGATATCATATATCATCATTCAATTGTTGAAAAACCCAACATCTAGAAACAAAATCATCAATTTCCTGGTTCTTGTTATCCAAATAATATCATTCTTTCAAACCCATATACATATTAGTGATACCTGGGTGTATATAGAAATTATTAAAACTACTATCATAAAAAATCACCTTTTTAGAAAAGGAGTATATGAAACACATATTCTCTTCCAAAATTTCATAATACCATCTTCACAAATGATTTTTTCAAATTTATAATTATTCACAGCCTTCATTCTCATTTAAAAGTTCTCATCATCATTTTAAGAACATTTTATCTTTTTCAATAAACATGGTTTTGAAAAAATTTGACAAATTTGTTTTGTATCCTATTATATAATAATTCCTTTATATATTTCTATTAAATATATATAAATATTAACCCTCTCAATCATCATTTGGGTTAGAAATCCATGATCTTTCCAACTCAATGCATATGATACTTTATTTTTTTCCCAATGCGGCAGTGTATTGAGAAATAACAATCACTGATTAGTTTGAGCAATCACCGTTTCCACAAGTTGAAATTTTCTTATGAAATGATTTATTTAAGGTCCTTATGGTCTGTTTATATCTCACAACATTCACCATATATAAAATTTATCAATATCTTGAAAGTGAAGATTATAGCTTCTGACTAAAGATCATGGGTTAGATAGTTCAATTCATGAGTCTTAAATTCAATTTATGCATATGAAATTTCTTTTTTATATTGCATTATGACACAACCAAGTCCATTATTTGATTCATCACTATATATTACACACCTATCATTTATAGATGGTAGATTCAATGTATTATAATTGATGGATATCTTATTAAGTCCCTCAAAACATTATTCACATTCCACTAAATGAACTTAACTCTTTTATGTGAATTATTAGTTAATGGTTTATCCAATTTTGAATCAATTATAAACACATCACTAATAATAAAATTCAAATCCAATGAAACTGGATTTACCAGTTTTTTTTTGGTGTAGGTTATTCACTAACTACATTTTTCTTTGTCGGATCAACATAGATTCCATCTATGAAGCCAATATAGTCAAAAAAAAGAAACTCACTGTAGCCAGAAATCACACTTACTGACTTTCCCATATAATTATATTCTTCTAATAGTATAAATAATGACCCTCAAGTGATTCAAATTTCCCTTGTATATTTTATAATTCACCAATATATTTTCAATGAAAGCCACAATGAAATAATCACGATATTATTTGAAAACATTTTTTTAGATATATAAAATAGATGATGAATTAGTCATTACAAATAGTATTATTGTAAACTCATAATTTCTAAACCTTGATAAAATTGTTTTCTTAGGTATATCATTCTTATTTTCTCTCATAGGATGACACCTAGAACAATGATCAATCGTTGAATAATATTTATCCCTATTATGTTAATCTAAAGATTCATCGATGATAGGTAGATGAAACATGTTATTTATTGTAATTTAATTTATTTCTCTCTAATTAATGTAAAGTATCATTCATCTATATTTATCATTAAAGAAGAGAATATGGGATCACCTTGGTGAATCACTTAGGATAATAAATCCATTTTCACACAACTCCTCTATTTGTTTCCTAAAATCAACTAATTCCATAGTTTCCATTCTATAGGGAGTCTTTAATATAGTTCCTATATAGGGGATTAAATCAATGGAAAACCGAACTTCATGCTCTGGTGGATTTCTAACTAATTCCTTATGAAATAAATCAATATATTCTTGAAAAATAGGAACATCCTCAATTTTAATATTAGATTTTCTAAAATATATTGTGTTTTCACTTATTCCATAAGATTTTAATTGAAAAGAGCTACGGAGGGTTGATCTAGATATGACTTAGATGGCGACATCTATTATCAAAATTTAAAATATTCTTATATCTTCATTAGGAATCATAATTTCCTTCCTGTAAAATTTTTTTATAGCATATTTTAAAATCTATTCCATACCAAAAAATTATATCAAATTCAACCACATGACTGATAATAAATCAAATAAATAGATCACATGTATTGTTTATTGTGCAGATTCCATGATACATTCTCGTTGGATTGAGACATCCAAATAGAATTTTCAACTATAACCCCCTTTATGTCGTTCTAGGGAAATATAAAATTTTCATATAAAACATAAAATATATAAAAGTGTTTGAAAATCCTGAATCGTATAAAGAATCAGATAACGTCTAATAAATTATTAATGTTATTAGGCTCGTTTTTCTTCTAATAACAATCCAAGATACTCTCTAGCCTCTACATTCGGTTTATTGGGCTCTTAACTGGGCCATATATAATGGATATCTCCCATATCCAGTTAGGGATTTATTCTACCTCCCCAATGAATAGAACCTAGGGATGACTGGAATTTAACCAACTAGGGAGATTCACTGGTACCTCTTTTTTTTTAACAGACCAATTCCACTAATTGGGTCGTAGTCTGGACAAGCCCCACATCTACTAAATCACGGACCGGTCCTTTGTGGAGTTATCCCACCATGTGGATGGTATTTTCCTCTGTTATAACTGGGATTCAATACACCCCCTCACAATTATAACTTGGGACCTTAGGCATTAGAGCCACCAGTTACTGTCACAAGTACAACTATGCCATTTAGTGTAGGGGTACTCATGAGGCTCCTTGGTAGATGTTAAGCCCGATGTCACAGGTAAAAATCGTTAGGGGGTGTATTAAATCCAAGTTGGATCTAGGGAAAATACCTAACACATGGATGTGTAAGTCCCAAATAGCCCGGTCCACGAGTTACAGGGTAGGACATGGCCATAATATATCCTAGTTAATGGTGTAGGTATGACAAAAAGAACCTTTTTTGGGGTCACGATGATCCTGAAAATGGACCAGGATACCCCCCATCCCAGACAATTGGGTCAATGGGATCTTAATGAGGCTAAGTATTATAGATATCTTCCCTGTCAAGATAGGGATTTATTTTGCCTCCCCATAGAATTTAAGATACGGCGGACTAGAATTTAACCAACTCGAGTGCTTCACTGGTACCACGACACCATATGGCATAGTGGTACTAGAGAAGCTCCATGGTTGGTTAATTTCTAGTCAGCCCCAGGTTCAATTCTCAGGAGAAGAGAAATAAATCCCCAACTAGAAAAGGGAGATATCCATAATAATCATCCCAGTTAAGTGGCCCAATTAAGAGAATAGTGACCCATGTATAGGGGTTGGTGATTATCTTGGTCCATAGTCAGGAGTGTCATGGGTCCAATAAAAAGGCACCTTTTTGATAGATATATTCCACTAACTATGTCATAGTCTTCTTATACCCAGTTCTCACTAACTCATTGACTGTTCCACTAGGTAGTTAAGCCTTTAGGCGGTAGGTATTTTCCCCAGGCCCTAATGGGATTTAATACAACTCCCCAGTGACTCGAACCTGGGACCTTGGGATTAAGAACTTCTACGGAGTGTCACTAGTACCTCTATGCCTATTAGGACCAAGCTGAATGGAGAGATGGTTTGTCTGTTGTGGATCTTGAGGATGTTTTCATAAATGAAAGACACCATGAATTTCTAAGAATTCGGATGCTAGAAGTTTGAAGATTCGGAACCGATAATATTGAACATTCAGAACCTAGTGTTCGAAGAATTTGGATTCTGGAATTTGGATTCTGGAAATTGAAATGTTTGAAACCGATAATATTGAACATTCGGAACCTAGTGTTCGGCGAAGTTTGTAGTTGACTTCCGGAGTCATAAGTTCATAACAGGAAGTTCAGAGTCAACTTCCTGAAGAAGATGTTCATAGGGAGAAGTTCGGAGTTGTCTTCCTGAGTTAGAAGTTCATAGAGGGAATTTCAGAGTCGACTTGTTGAAGAAGATGTTCGTAGTGAGAATTTAGGAGTCAAATTCCTGAGTCGGAAGTTCGTAGCAGGAAGTTCAGATTCGACTTGCTGAGTCAGAAGTTTGGAGTGACGAAGTTCAAAGTCGACTTCCTGAACCTGATGTTTGTTCCCAGAAGTGCGGAGTCATGTCGAGAATTGGTAAATCCATAACCAGAAGTTTTTTCGAGATCTAGAGGAGTCATAACTAGAGTTCAAAATCTTTGGTATTGAGGAATAAAGAAGGCTCATACCGGGAATTGAAATGGTGTCATACCAAGAAATAAGAAGAGTGGATCCGAGAATGTGACTCCGAGAATCCTGCGTAACATGGCCAGATCTAGAAAAAGGCCAAAGCTCTAAATCAAGAGAAGGGGAAGAATATTTGAGAAGATTCTAGAAGTGTTAAAAAAGTCTTAATTACTCCAAGATTTCCGGAGAAATTAAGATTTTGGTTAATTTAAGTGAGAAAGAAAATTATTTTGGTTTCCCACCTCAACAAACATTGGAGAACCAATAAAAGGAGATTAGAGTACTAAGTAAATTGATTGATGATGTTGTAGTGAGAGAATATCTAATAATCTAGAGAGATAAAGAAGTGTGTGGCTGACTGAGTTTTCATTTCAGTTTCAATTGAAACGAGAATTTGATTCTGGTTGACACCATATTGAGTTTCTCGGAATAATGAAAACTCAGATTGAAGAATCAGAGTGAAAGTGGAATTTGGAGTGAAGAATTCGGAGTGGAGATTTGGAATGCGGAAGCTGTACTGGCTGTCACCGTATTGATTTTCTCAGACTGAGGAAGAATCGGATTGAATAATCAGAGTGAAGAAGAAAATTTGGAGTGAATAATTTGGAGTGAAGAATTATGAGTGGAGATTCAGACTGGGGAATCAGTACTGGTTGCCACCGTATTGAGTTTCCCAGACTGAGGAAGACTCTAATTGAAGAATCAGAGTGAAGATGAAAATTCGGATTGAAGAATCGGATTGGGAATATTTGGAGTGGAGATTCGAAATGGGAAGTTCAAACTGTAACTGATCTATCTCAAGTCCAAGGAATCCTTGACTTTCTTCTGGGTAAGGAATTGAATATTTGTTCTGAACATGCATACACTTGTGTATTTGAAAGGAAGTGTAGGTAACATAAGTTGTTACAAGAAACGAGAATTTTCCCTAGTGTGCTAAAAGGGTGCACAAGCACTGGAGTGATTGTTTCACAGTGCTTCATGAGTGTAAGGGTATATCCTACTCGTTATCATCCATGAATTGTTTCTTAGTGGATTGTATGGTGAAGGACTGTTTACAACTATACCAAGGACGTAGCTATTCCTATTGAATAGTGAACCTTGTAAATTTCTCTGTTCCTTTGGATGTTTGTTTGATTGTTTCTCAGCAGGGAAGTATATCTTTAACAGGAGACAAAGGATGTTCTCTTTTTAAGGGAATATAAAATAAGAAAAAGGGGTACCACTAATTCACCCCCCGCCCCTCACTGGTTCATTACTCCAACTGGGTCCTTACAAGTGGTATCAGAGCGAGGTTGCCTTCGTTTTCATTACTGATGGAGAACCTAAATTGTGTGAACAATAAAGGCATTCCAGTATTTGATGGGAAGAACTATCACATCTAGAAGGACATAATTCTACCATATCTCATGTCTATTAGTTATGAAGTTCTTGAAGCTGCAAAATTTGGGATTCCCCCCATTAAAGACAATGTTCCACTTACACCTGTTGACAAGAAGTTTCTTGAGAATGATGGAAGAGCCAAGAATGTTATATTCTCTTCACATTCTGAAAGTGATTTCTTAAGAGTAAAATGAGTGGCCACAGCAAAGGTATATGGGAAAAACTGAAAAATATATACGAATTCAATACAAACGTCAAGAAGGAAAAACTTCAAATATGGAGATTGAAGTATGAAGACATGACGATGGGAGAGAATTAATCTGTTGGATATTTATTCACCGGGGTAATTGATATTGTTAGTACCATCATATGTCTTGGTGAAGATCTGAAAGACTCTACTCTGGTGGAAAAGATCATGAGGATTCTTCCTGATAACTTTGATGTGAAGGTGTCATCATTAGAAGATAGATACTCAGAGACTCTATCTCTTAATGATTTGCATAGTACACTCATTACTTATGAAATGAGAAGGGAAAAAGCTATGAAGACAAAGAAAATTGTTGACAGAGAATTATCTTTCAAATCCATGAAGAAGGAGAGATCTAAGAAGATAGTGACTGATGAAGATGGTGATGACTCTAATTCTGAAAGCAAGGTATGTAAAAATCATAACGATATTTTATCCTTGTATTCAAAAAATGTTAAAAGAGGCACAGGGAAATACAAGGGAAAACTTACCTTGAAGTTTTTTGAATGTGGAGGCATTGGTCACTTTGTGGCTAATTTTCCTCGAAGTGAGAATGAAGTAAATAGTGATAAAAGAAGAGTGAAATCCAAGAATGTTATCAAAGAATTAGGGTGGTAAAGGAAAGTCGGGGAAATAAAATAAGTTCTTCAAATTCAAGAGAAAAATCGTCCAATCCATAAATGCAGAAGATGAAAAACTGATGTTGAATCCTAAAATTCATTTGAGAATGGTGTTGAGAATACTTTCATTTACACTATATATGATGAGGATTTCGGAAGCAGCGGCTCAGAAGAAGAAGAAACTCAGCTTGAGATGCATCTGAAAGAAAATTTGAAGGAATGTTTAAGGAAGATCAGAAGGCTGAAGAAGCTTATCAAAAAGTTTTAAGATGAATTTGTCTCATCATCTAATAAAGCCAATGATAAATAAGAACATGAGAAAAGGCTTGAAGACTTGAAGAAGTCTCTTGAAGATGAGAAAAATTAAAATGAGCATATGAGAGTTGAGATGAAGGAAAAAGAGGAAGAATTAGAACTCGTTCAAAAGAATCTCTCTGAAGTTGAATAAAAAAACATTTGTTTTCAAAACTCAACTACTGATGTTGGTGGAGGCTCTCAACAAGCACATTCTGAGAAAATTCAACAGAAGAAAAAGGTGGTTGTTGTAAAGAAGAAAGCTGAGAAAGTTACTTATGTGGCCAAGTCCAGCGTTACTGGGAACTCTGATGTTTCAAGGAAACCTAAGTCTAACACTGGTGAAAAACAAGAAAAATCAGAGAAGGCATAATTCCAGTAGATAAATCTTTCTATCAAAAGAATGGTTGGTGGGGCTGAAGAAAGAGCAATAAAGAAGTATCAAAACAAAAGCTTTAGAGGAAGGTACTCCTTCTATAGGTACTATTGGTATTGTTGTGGATTCGGGCATACAACAAATATGTGTTGGTTCAATCGACATTATTACCATCACCCCACGAGTTATGAAATACATAGATTCAGGGTGAGTCAATCTCCTCAAAGGAAGAAGAGTGAGAATTTTTTCTTGAATAAGGTTTAGAAGAATGAAGTCAAGATAGAAAATAGGTTCCAGCCTCTGGAGACCATTTTTGAAAGGTGTGAACAACCTAGACACCTTGCAAAAGGATGTCTTGTGATGTTACCGGCTAAACAAAAAGTTCTTCATTTTTAGAAGCCGAAGGTGAAGAATGAAGTGAAAAAGGAAAAATCTCTTTTGGTTGAAACTGCTCTAAAAGGTACAAAGGAAGATTGACCATGGATACATGATAGTGGTTGTTCATCACATATGTCAGGAGACTTGAAGTTGCTAAAGAATATGAAGAAGTTTAAAGAAGGAACGGTGACATTTAGCAACGATGAATCTTTAAAAATCAATGGTGTTCGATCAGCCATTATTGGAAAGAAAAAATTAAAATCCAAGAAAAATCTGTTTGTTGATGGGCGGAAGCACAACTTGCTGAGTGTATCACAACTTTTTGATGAGGGTAACAAAGTTATCATCAAGAAAGATGGATTTATTATGAAAAGTGAAGAAGATGGGAATATTGTTACAAGGGGCCAATGAACCAAAGGAAATCTGTTTCAAGTTGGAAATTCACATAAATTTTGTTACATGAGCATAGTGGAAGAAAATCAGTTGTGGCACAGAAGACTTGGAAACATTTGTCAGAGAAATATGAGCATGTTATATCAAAGGGACAGTGTTTGAGATAATCCAGATTTTCCAAGAAGAAGAGATTAGTGTTGCACTACTTATCAGAAAGGAAATATTACAGGTGTTGTGCATAAGAAGATTGACATTTGATCTAAACAACCCCTTGAACTAATACATTCTGATATATGTGGGTTGATGAGAAAACAATCAACAAATGGAGACAAGTCATTCAACACTTTCATTGATGATTTTATTCACATTATGTGTGTTATGTTTATGAAGCACAAGTCAGACACCCTGAAAATGTTTAAAAGCTTCAGAATGAAAGCTGAGAAAGAATGTGAGTACTCTGTGAAGAATTTGAGAACAGATAATGATGGTGAGTATAGAAGTGAATAATTTGAAGACTATCTTGAAAAGCATGGGATTCAACATGAATATAGTGCTCCATATACACCTCAACAAAATGGGGTTGCTGAAAGGATGAACTGAAGCTTGGTGGAAATGGGAAGAACCATGTTTCTTGGACATGGCCTTACTCGTTACTTTTTGAGTCAAGCTACAAGTACATCTGTTTATATTCAAAATCTATGTTTCTAAAGGCCTCAATCAAATAACACTCGATATGAACTTTTCTATGGAATTACTCCAAGTATGAATCATGCTAATGTTTTTGGGAGCCCATGGATTATAAAGAAGAAAGGTGGAAGTAGTGGAAAATTCGAGGAGAAAGGAGAAGACGGAATTTTTCATTGATATGATCCTGAAGGAAGTGGTTATAGATACATTAAAAAAGAAACAGGAAGAATTGTGGATGCTATTGATGTAAAAGTCATTGAAACTCTAAGAAAAGTTAATCTTGTCAAGACAGACACGGAAGATGAGGAAGATGAAGTTAATGATTCTGATACAGATGCAATGATTTGTAATCATAATCAAGATGAAGAATCAGATTTAGCCATATCAAGTGATGAGGAAGGCACATGAAAAACATGTCCAACACTGATGAAACAAGTGCAAGCTCGGAATATTATTGGTGTTCAACGTCACACGGTTCAAACAATAAGAACAAGTAATTCTATATCACATACTACCTTGTATTCCAAAGTGGAACCAAATGATGTTAAAGAAGCCTTTGAGCATCCGGAATGGGATCATGCCATGAATGAATAATTGGTTCATATTGAAAAGAATGACACATGGGAACTCGTACCCAAGCCTGAAAGTAAGAACATTATTGGCACCAAATGGTTCTTCTGGAGAAAGTTGAATGAAGAAGGTGAAATTATTAGAAATAAAGAAAGATTGGTTGGAAAAGGCTACTCTCAGATTGAAGGAATTGACTTTGAAGAAACTTTTGTTTTGGTATCCATATTAGAAACTATCCAAATATTTCTTGCTATTGCTGCACAACGAGGATATAAAAGCTATCAAATAGATGTTAAATCTGCATTTCTTAATGGTGATCTCAAAGAAGAACAGTTTGGATTTTTTGATGGGAAGAATGAAAGTTATTTGTGAAGGTTAATGAAAGCCTTGAATGGGCGAAAGAAATCTCCAAGAGTATGGTATTCTAAACTGGATACTTTCTTAAAAGATATGAACCTCAAGAAAGGGAGGGTTGACTACAATTTGTACATCAAGGAAATCCAATATCTTTATCTCATTGTAATTGTCTATGTTGATGACATTATTTTTGCTGGTAATGATGAAAGAAGCTATGAAAGTTTTGCTGAAGAAATGATGAATGTATTTGAGATGTCCATATTGGGTGAAATGAGATACTTTCTTGGGTTACAAATTTTTCAACAGAACGAATTCATTATTCTCTCCCATGAAAAATATGCTAACAAACTTCTTAAGAAGTTTGGGATGGAAAACTCAAAACCTGTATCAACTCCTATCTCAGTGGGAACAAAGCTAAGCAAAGATGATGAAGGAAAAGAAGTTGATCAGAATGAATATTGAAAGCTGGTGGCAAGTTTGTTATACCTGACTACATCAAGACCAGATATTGTTTTTGTTGTTACCTTATGTGCAATATTTCCAAGTTCTCCTAAAGAATCACATATTATTGCTGGAAAAAGAATTCTCATATACATAAAAGTCATAGTAGATTTAAGAATTAAGTATAGTGGCTCAAATAACATTGATTTATTTGGCTATTCAGATGTAGATTGGGCAAGAAATGTAGATGATAGAATATCCATATCTAGTGGAGTATTCTTTATAGGAAAAAGTTATGTTGGCGGCACTCAAAGAAGGAAAATTCTATGACACTTTGTACGGATGAAGCTGAATATATTGTTTCCACCATGGCCGCCACTCAACATATCTGGATGAAGACACAGTTAGAAGATTTGTTAGTTGAAGTGAAGATTCCCTTGCTCTCAGGCTGTGATAATCAAAGCACAATTAATCTTACCAAAAATCCAGACCAACATTCTTGATCAAAGAATATTGACATCAAATATCATTTCATCAAAGATCATGTGGAAAAGAATGAACTGAAACATGAATATGTTTCATCTGCTGAAAAAGTTGCTAATATTTTCACAAAACCCTTTACGAAGGAATCACTCTCAAGATTGAGGTTGGACATGGGTGTCCAATGTCTTTCTCTTCAAGGATAAGGTATGTTGTTACCTCCCCTCTCTATTCTTACCTTTGGATTGTTTTCTCAAGGGGGAGAAGTTGTTTGTATCATATATCTATTGATCAAAGAGAGAGTTGTGGGTAAGCTGTGAACTCAGCACTGCTTATGTATGTGAACTTTTTTAACTGTTTATTGGAGTGTATGTAGGAAAGAAATTGAAGTTGTTTACAGGATGTATGGATCTGAAGATATATGAAGCTGAGATGAAGATATATGAAGTTGAAGATGTCATTTTCACTACCTATGGACTGCATGGTTTTGCAGTCAATTATTCTTATTTCCTACAATGAGATATCCCACAAAGGATTAGAATTATTGATACGTAATCCTTTTCTTAAGGTTACAATGTTTGGTGATTTATGAAGACTTGGTTGAAAAAAAATCCAACGGGAGAGATTGTTAAGACCAAGATGAAGGAAGAGATGGTTTTTATTTTGTTGATATTGAGGAAGTTTTCATAAAGGAAATACACCCTGAATTTCTATGAATTCAGATGTTGGAAGTTTGAAGATTTGGAACTGATAATATTAAACATTTGAAACCTGGTGTTTGAAGAATTCAGTGTCTAGAATTCATAGTTTGGAAATTTAAATGTTTGGAACTGATAATATTGAACATTCGGAACCTAGTGTTTGGAGAATTTCAGAGTCGACTTCCTGAGTCAGATATTTGTAGAGAGAAGTTTAGAGTCGACTTGCTAAAGAAGAAGTCCGTAGAGAGAAGTTCGGAGTCGAATTCTTGAGTTAGAAGTTCATAGAGGGATGTTCATAGTCGACTTGAGGAAGAAGAGGTTCGTAGAAAAAAGTTCGGAGTCGACTTCCTGAGTCAGAAGATCGTAGCGGGAAGTTCAGAGTCGACTTGCTGAGTCAGAAGTTCGAAGTGACGAATTTCGGAGTCGACTTCCTGAACCTGAAGTTTTTAGCCAGAAGTGTGAAGTCATGCTGAGAATTGGTGATTTCATAACCAGAAGTCGTATCGATATCCATAGGAGTCATACCGAGAGTTCAAAATCATTGTTATCAATGAATAAAGAAGGGTCAAACCGAGAATTGAAATGGTGTCATACCAAGAAATCAGAATAGTGGATCCGAGAATGTGACTCCAAGAATCTTGTGTAACAATGTCGGATCTGGAAAAGGTCAAAGATCTAAATCAAGATATGGGGAAGAAGATTCTAGAAGATTCTAGAAGCGTTGAAAAAGTCTTAATTACTCTGAGATTTCAAGAGAAATTATGATTTGTGTGAATTTAAGTGAGAGGGAAAATTATTTTTGTTTCCCTCCTCAGTAGACTTTGGAGAACCTATGAAAGGTGATCATAGTACTAAGTAAATTGATTGATAATGTTGTAGTGAGAGAAGATTCGATAATCTAGAGAGAGAAATAAGTGTGTGGCTGATAGAGTTTTCATTACAGTTTCCATTGAAACAAGAATTTGATATTGGTTGACACCGTAATGAGTTTCTAGAATTAGAGAAAACTCAAATTGAAGAATCATATTGAAAGTGGAATTCAGAGTGAAAAATTCAGAGTGGAGATTCAGAATGGGGAATCAGTACTAGCTGTCACAGTATTGAGTTTCTCAAACTGCGGAAGACTCGGATTGAAGAATCAGAGTGAAGAAGAAAATTCAGACTGAATAATTCGAAGTGAAGAGTTCGGAGTGGAGATTCAGAATAGGGAATCAGAACTGGCTATCCCCGTATTGAGTTTCTCAGACTGAGGAAGACTCTGATTGAAGAATCAGAGTGAAAAAGAAAATTAGGATTGAACAATCGGATTGGGAAAATTCAGAGCAGAGATTTGGAATGGGATGTTCGGACTGTAATTGATTTATCTCAAGTCGAAGGATTCCTTTCCTTTCTTCTGGGTAAGAAAGTGAAGATTTGTGCTGAACTTGCTTACACGTGTGTATTTGAAAGGAAGTGAAGGTCACATAAGTTGTTACAAGAAATGAGACTTTGCCCAATTGTGCTAAGAGGGTGCACACACACTAGAGTGATTTTTTCACAGTGCTTCATGAGTGTAAGGGTATATCTTACTCATTGTAATCCAAGGATTGTTTTCTTAGTGGATTGTATGGTTCTGGATTGTTTCCAACCATACCAAGGATGTAGCTATTCTTATTGAATAGTGAACCTTGGAAATTGTTGTGTTCCTTTGGATGTGTGTTCATTTGTTTCTCAGCAGAGAAGTATATCATTAACAGGACAAAAAGGTTGTTCTCTTTTTAAGGGAACTTAAAAGAAGAAATTGGGGTACGACTGATTCACCCCCCCTATCAGTGGTTCATTACTCCAACTAGTTCCTTATAATTCTGTATGGTGTAGAGGTACTGGTGACCCTCCATGGTGACTTTTAAGCCTATAGTCCTAGGTTTGAATCATTGGGGAGGCATATTAAATCATAGTCGGTCCTAAGGAAAATACATTCCATGGGCTGGCATAACTCCCCAGCGGCCCTGTCTACGAATTACTAGGTGCGAGGTGTAGCCAGAATAGAACGAAGTTAGTAGCATAGGTCTATCAAAGAGGAAACGTTTTTGGACCCATGAAGCTACCTAAAATGGACCATGATACTCCCCGTCCCCTACACTTGGGTCACTAGGATCATAACTGGGCCACTCAACAAGGCTGACTATCGTGGATACCTCCCCAAGCCTGCTAGAGATATATTTTCCATCCCAAGAGAATTGAAACTGGGGCTCATTGGAATTTAACCAACTACGGTGCTTCTCTTGTACCACTACACGATATAGTGTAGTGGTGCAAGAGAAGCTCCCCTATTGGTTAAATTTCATTCATCCCCTGGTTAAATTCTCTGGGGAAGTGAAATAAATCCCTAGCTTGTTAGGGGAGATATACACAATAATTAGTAGTTTTGAGTGGCCCATTTAACAGTCCAGTGACCTCCGTGTAGGGGATGGGGAGTATCTTGGTCCGTTGTCGATAGAATCACGAGCCCAAAAAAAGTACCTATGTCCATATTACTATCTACCTCCACCTCAGTTAGAGTGATCTCATAAGGATTTCCTTAACCCCTTGGACACATCTAAGTTTAATTCCCTAGATACATGGAATAATTTTTTAAATAAATACCTTTTATTTATAGTTTAAGAACTCGATATAAGTGTTTTATTTCATACCTTTAATTTTTTATCTTGATGTCCCTTATCTATACACTTAAAAATACTCTAATTCCCATCACGAAATTACCAGAATGATTATTTTCATAGTTTTCATTAGATTGATGTTTTATCATTCTCTTCTTCTTTGTGGATTCATTTCCTTTTTTCATGTTGCTCAGTAAAACTCTGGTTTTCATTATTTTATATTAACATATAGGATATTAGAAATTACTTCTTCATTTTGATGGAATATAAAACTATATCACCATATGTTTAAAAAATTTCAGAGACCAATACACTTTGAAGACTTGGATTAATCCCTAAAAATAAATGGTCAATCTCTCATTTCTTATTTCATATATATTCCATAGAATAACTAGATAAATTTATAAAGGTAGTCTTACACCCCAAAACACTTTCCACTTCTTTTTAGTTTAAGATAAGATAATTTCTCTTAATTTCATTCTATTACTCATGATGATAATATTTTCTAAAGAATAATTATTCAAGATCATTCCATTAAATGTGTTCAATTTCCTATTCCAATATAGTATTTTGGATCAATAACAACCATTGATCAAAATCACATTTAAGACAATAAAATATATGTGTACCTTATTCATTTTCATCACATCCAAATATAAAAAATATCTTCTCAAGAGACTTAATACATTTCTCAGCTACCACTAGATTAGTACTCCCACTAAATGATTGGGGTTTCTGTCACATGATGTAATCCAACATTGTTGAATAATTCTTTGGAATAATTGGTCACACCATTATGGATTTTTTTTTTGTTATAACGGGATTAAATTTACCTAATATATCAACAATTTTATATGTTCCTATACCAGCTGTATTGGCTTTCACATCAGATAAATCTCTACTTTGGACATGATTATTAATACCCTTATATCTTCTAGACACTATTTTTGTAAAATTTAATATATTGTATTATCTCATAATGTTATAAATATTTATTCATAAGGTAACAAATCTAAATTTGGTATAACAAATTACATAAATCAAATATTTATTCATTTTTAATCTTAGTAACATAAAGATGATATCTTTTGAAATATAATTATTTTTAAATCCTTCATAAGGGTTTTTAAATAAAATTTGAATTATCCTACGAATATCACGCAGGAGTTTCAAATTATGTGTGTAGTAAGGGAATAGTCACCATAAACTATAGTGATATACAATATATACATGACCAACTAATTTGGGGTTATTAACCCAAGATGGATCTATTCCAAAACATCGTGTACTTGTAGTATCTATAAAGGGTTGTATTACTATGAAAAATCACATAATCACTTCCTTACCAAAAGTTTAGGATGTTATTATAAACTTACCATAAAATTATACCATAGGGTTATTCTCCCTGATATATATATATATATATATATATATATATATATATATATATATTAATAAAGTTTCCAAGGGTTTCTACTAAACCTACTCCAATACTAAATATAAATCCAATTACTCTGACAATGTAGAACCATTGTATAATTTAATACAAAGTCATAGATACAAGGGTTTAAATAAAAAAATAGTAATATGATTAGTTATATTAGAGATCTATATACATACATGATACCCATTTACATTGGGGATAAAAAATAAAACATAATACATAACAAAATAAAATATTTTATATCCTTGAAACTCAATCAAAGATTTCTTCTTCATATCCTGGTGAAAGAAAAATCGATATGGGTGAGCACAAATTTTTAGTATGGGTAATATAAAATAAACATATCATGAATAAATATGGCATAAGCTTTATGGATATGTAAATAATTGAACCCACATTCTATTTGATCAATAACATAAATCTCTTGATTAGATAAGGCGTAATTAAACACATGCCATTTAATAAATAAAGTAAGAATGAAATGCTTCCAATGATAATATCATTGCAAACAATCTCTTGGATTAAAATAATTATAGTTTTATCAATGAAGGGAATTCTTAATTATTAGATATAATTATCATATGAATCATGATACCTCTCATTTTAGATTCATTCTCAGGACAATTTCAAACTATGCTTATACCCCATTTATTTTGACCAAAATATTTGTCTCATTAGACCTACCAATGCATCCAGGGAATATATAACTATAGGACCCACCCATCCCTACATGTCCATGAAATTACTCATATATCGAATAATGGATTTATTTCATTATTAATAATCCGTATTATCTAATATCCATTTCAATTAAAGAATATGGATTTGTAAAATTTTCCCCATCAAATCAAATACATTCAATGTAAAAACCAATTTACAAATGGTATATGGTTTATTATATAAAAATATCCATGAAATAAATAAAAAGTATATTTAAGATAAATGTGATGTCTAGTTAAAAATTATAATGAGAATTTTAGTTTCTTAAGTAAATGATAATGATAACAATATTAATCAACAAATGAGAGGTGACCTTCAGTTCTATGGGAATATAGGGTTTTGTAATAAAATTATGCCCTACGAAATAATAAATTTGATAGAAGTGGTTTATTAAAATATTCATTTATTAAATAGATTTCTATTTAAAGCCAATAAAAATTCATAGAGGAATACATACTTTGTTAAATGGTTATAGTGGCAGGGATGCCTGATATCATTGTATACATTAAAAACATTCCTTTTAGATTTTTTAGCATACCTTCCAAAAAATAGTCAAAAGATTCCTTTTAAAACACTTTTAAAATTTAATGATGACATAAAATGACATTAATAAATCATTTGAGTAAATAACAATGTTATTTTAAAATAATTTTGGGAAACTAGGATAAGAAAGAAAAATATATATAATTTAAAGGGAAAATAAAAAAGGTTTTTATTTTAAACATTAATATGATTGGTCCAATTTAAAAAGAGAAACAAATGGAAGAAATATATAGAATCTTTAATTGTAATATTCATAAAAAATTATTTTATCTTATAACAAATAATGGATATGATTCCTTTAAATAAGTAAAAACAATCCCCAAAGAAAGTGAGATTATATAATAAATTCTTACCCTTTTAGTGAATTAAATTTTATAACCTTTGAAATAATAAAGTAGAATTGAAACAATAAAAATAATTAATAATTATTCATTCATTTTAAATACAATAAATGGGTATTATATACCCCACATAAAAAGTAATAGATTTATATTAACAAATATGACTTGGTGGAATGAAAATTGAGACAAAATCCCTTACCTCACAAATTCATTTAATTGAACATGATTAACCTCATTTATAATATTTTTAATAATGTTATTAATTTATAATTTTATTATATTAATATTTAAAATATCATATATGATACTCTTATCACATTTTACAACGTTTTTTAATAATATTTCATTATTTTCATTGTTACATGTGATAATTTCCTTGTTTTCTCAAGTGTGTTTGTCTAAAAGGTTTCAATTATATTTATATGATATAAATAAATCATATACATAATGATAAAAATGTAATAAATATAATATTAACTAATTATATAAATTATTTCAAGCATTGTTTAATTTTTAAATTGAAAATGAAACCCACCGCTTTTCTTGATATCATAGGTCATATGTACGCACGAATGATGAAATAATTCACTTAATGAGTGAAAGGGTAGGGATGTGGATGGTATATTAATTTTATATAATCAAAATCATTTCATATATATTATATACACTCATCCAAATTATCTAGTTTTACTATCCATGTAATGATTTAGTGAAAAAGGCATCACATTTCTTTTTGGCGCCCTAGTGTACCATACACATGAGAGACATTATGGTATTCTAAAAGGAATAGAAATTAAAAAGGTATATATGATATTATAATTATAAAAAAATTTATTATATAATAAATATTACATATATAAATACATTAAATTCATAATTATATTCAATCGTGAGAGGTGATGATAGAAAATGAGTTACATCAGTTCACTTAGCAGCGGTTCGTCGTACAAACCATCGACTATTTCATTTCTCATTTGATGGAATAAGAGACAGATATAGGTTATTACATGAACATAATAACATAAATGTGTATGTTTCATACTTATGATACTATTTTATCATGATTTAACATTATTTTATAGATGTGAAATAAGAAACAAAAGAAAAATTCTCATTTAAGAACATCACATCTTCTTCAAACAACATCTTTAGGTTTTCAAAAAAATCCCTCCCATTATGGATTTATGATAAAACTAATAACTCTAGAATGTTGAGATATGAGTAAGGAATCTATTTGGGGGGTCTCGGTAGAATATAAATGTATTTGGATGTGTGAATAGTGGAGATGATGGAGAGGATATTTATAATTGGTGGAGGGGACACAATTGAAATATTTGAAAATATTAAATTACACTCTCAATCTTCATAGGCCTAAAGAAAACAAATTGGACCATTGTAAAATCATGAATTATATAATTTCTAAATATTTCCATAAAATTATAATTATAAATGTTTAGTTTATTTTTATCCCTTATCTTCTTAGTATTACCCAAGTAAACCGGTTTTCACTTTATATGTGGGACTTTGTTTTTATTTTTTTCACTATAAAGAAAGGTAAAAAAATAAGTTTATCTTATTTGATTTTACTAATTATGTGGACTCCAGATATGGAATCCATTTTTCCAAATTAAACTCTTATAAACTCTATAATTTTGTGATGTCCCCAACCCGAATTCCACTAATCAGGTGCCGCAAACCAGGTCGCCACATTTCCTCAGGCCCACCTCCTCATGTGATTGAGATTATAGACTTGTAGAGAGGGTTTAAAATATCCTATGTAGAGAATATAAACACTTTATCGGAGTAATCCATAAGAGTTAAATAAAAAAATAAGAAAATACTAACAATAATCCTGTATTACTAACCAATTCCCAAAACTGGGTACAATACCACAACCACATATTAAATATACCATGTCATGTCATATAGTGCCAAGGATAAGGAAAAATAAAAATAAATAATAATAAAAGAATCAAAAAATGTTTCCTGACTCCATTTCCTGACCCCTCATCCCAGCACAAATCATGCCCCAAATCAACACTCTATTATGTGGAATTTTCCCTTTTTCTTACCCAAAAAAATAAAATTTGATCGGGGACCCAATAGAGGCCTAGTACGGGAGAGAATACAACTTAGTAGTCAATGACCCATGATGCCTACAAAATATCCAGTCTAAACATATTGTTTATTCATGTAATAAAATGAATAAAAAGGTAAATGAGAGGTAAACCAGGTGTCGTTAGTAAAAAATAATCACTTAATCCATTTGCATCATTTGTACCATGGGTTAGTAATTTTCATCAATTACACTATGACCAATACTGTTAAACTACTATACATAGTGGATAATTTATTTCTACATATCACTAGGGAATAAATTTTACAAAAAATTACATCACACTTACCTTGGAGCCTCAATCCAGGTAGTCTCATCTAATGTTATCTTTAGGGTCATAATGACTCAGTCTGATTCCCTAAAACATGTATTCTAGGGGTGGGGTTTAGAGTCCTATGTACAACCCTTACCATGGGTGTAGAACATCATGTCAATTCCCTACAAACAACCAAGACATTTTCAAATGCTTCTATATTAATATAACATTTACCCACCATAAAGAAAATCTTTTTAACACATTGTTCTTTTATAATAAAGGTTCAGTCAACATATAAGCCATCATTAATCCTTATCCTACTAATACATTATCATTTTCATTCCTTCCACTAATTAACTTGTTATCTTATAAATTCCTTATCTGATCATCCAAATTTCCCTTTATAAACCATAACTCATTTAACCCATTTCACATATTATCGAACAACCCCTTATTCCATGTTATCACCTAAACACAATTAACATTAGTTTCATTTCACAACCCAATATTACTTTTCATCACATTTTTTATCGGATCTGTGTCAGGGTAATTCAATTCTACAGTTAAGATTTTAATTTACATGCTCAATAATTGTCACACCCCATGGGTAGCCATTATCCCTGGAAAATATACCTCCACGCATCCCATAAAGATCATGATGGGTTCTATTAAACATTTTCCCAAAAAATTCATTTATACTAAGGAAAACTAAATTTTCAACACAACACCAAATCACAAGAACAGACACATAAATAACCAGCAAGACTATAGGATAAAATATATAGACCACCAACCTCGATTTGGAAGACGAATGCTCGCTTAACACTAGCCTTTACTTAATATTCAAACACTCTATGAAGCCCCAACCTATGATTCACTAAAAAACAAGGGTTTTAGGGATTATGAAAAATAATAATTGATAAATAATCCCTAATATAAAAAAGATATGTATGAAGAATGTTATACTCACTTGAAGCTTTGATTATCAACTAACAGTGCTCCAAATAGCCTAGAAACGAGGGATATCGTTCCTAGGGAATCATGGATTGGTTTTGTTAATCCGTAGGGCTGTAGAAAGAATAATGATGTAAAATCTTGAGTTATAATGCATTATTCCCCATAGGAAAAATGGTAAAACAATAATTTTAAAGGGGACAAGGTTTGTCCACACAATTGTCCAACCCGTGTGACACCATCAATCTAAAGGGTGCTAGGCCACAAAGTTACTTGGGGATCCGAAAAAAATTTGAAAAGTTGTGTGATGACCATGCAAGATGGATTTTTCTAACCCCACATCATTTTTCTTTTCCCAATGTACTGTTTCTTCAAACAATTCAGCCTTCTTCCAAGAAACCATGATTAGGGTGCATAGTTACCATTAATTGTGCGTCAACCATGAAAAATATAAAGGATGAACCTCTTCTATCTTATTTAATGTCTCAAACAACAGAAACACCCCATATTCTCTACATAGATTCATAAAAAATTTCATTTAACATCTTAAGGTTATTTAATCAGGGATTGTAAACAAGAACATACATTAAAGATGTATGGGATCTTACAACCTACCCACTTTAGAATAGTTTATCCCCATGTTGTACTCATAAGAATCATAGAGATTCTAAGTTAAAAATACTAGGAAATTATACCTACGTATATATTTATCTATTATAGTTTCTTCTTGATCATTACAATGATGAAAAAAACTTAATACAAAGGAATAGTATTTCACTTAAAAACATTCTCACTATGACCTATAGTATGAACCAGATTCTCCTCAATGGAAGATTCATCCTCAAGCTCGGCATAATCAATTTCAATCACACAAGATGTGTCGGAATGATACTGTTCAATCCATGAAACATCAAAAACCCCATGCCTGAAATTGCACCACTATTTATGAGATAATTGATACACCACTTTCATAATCCATTCCACAATCTCAAACTGCCACAGGTACTTGGTTTCTAACTTACCATGTTTCCGAATTCGATGGTGACCCAACCTAGATAAAAGATGACGAAATACATGATCACCCACTATAAACTCAAGAGTTCTATGATGTTGATCATCATATGAATTCTGTTGTCTCTAAGACGTATCCATGCATTTTAGAATCAAATGAACCTATTATGATGTCTCCTGCATGAGAATCATCCCTAACAACTCTGATTCCTTAGCCTCTATACAACACAATAGAGATATATATGGCCTCACATATAGAAACTCATAGGGTTCCATTTTTATTTTATCTTGTTAATTATTTTTATAGGAGAACTCCAAAAGTTCTATGTTCTTCTCCCAATATCCACTAAAATCTAGGACACATGACCTCCATATTTCCTCTCGAACCTGAATATTATGCTCTAATTTCCCATCCATATGTGGATAGAAATGTCTAATAAAAACATAGGGATACCAATCAACTCATATGAACCTTCCCAAAGAGTGAAATAAAACATATAACAAGAAACAAAACTATTTTCGGTGCCACCCCATGAAACCAAAAAATCTCACTAATATACAACTCTCATAATTGGTCAACAGTGATGGACTATGAAATTGGTACAGAATGTGAATCTTTATAAAATAGGTATAAAACTACCCAGATTGCATCATTGTTTCGATGCATCTTCAGAATACCTAACTCAAAATACCTCTTAACATCATCCCATTTTCATTTTAGAATAGGAAAAGGTTTTAACAAACCACCTGATTACTGATGCTCATCCTTCACATACTGATAGCTGTTGCATCACATCAGGAAACATGAAACCACTTTCTTTATCAATGGACACCAATATTGTCTACAATGCTAATGATCCATTTTCTTTATACTGTGATGGACCCCCAACATTGATGCATGAATCTCTCACAACAACTCTTCCTGCGTACAGGTAGGCATGACAACACGACCACAATAATAAATGGTCTAATCAACACCAACAGTCCAACTGGAAGGTTCTTCCCCACCATTAAGACTTCCCCTCAAGGCCAAAATTTTGGATCCTCATGTTGTATCTCCTCTATCCACCTCAAAAGTGTAGACAAAACTTCCAAGAATGTAAGGGTCATATACATTTTCCCATCATGCACCTCCAGGTGCATCTAAACCAACAACACCATCAACATCTACTTAGTAATATATTCCTGAACAACCATGTTCTATGTTATCTGACTCAAAGAATCCTCAACATTGTTCCCCTCTCATGTCATGTATACTAGCTCAGAAAAATGGAATACATATACTCAAACCATATTCTCTATCGCAAATTCAAATCACACTAGGAGAAGATATACTAATTGATTTTATGATAGGTATACATAGTAAGTCTTTAATCTAAAAAATAATTTCTTTAACACTATAAATCAGAAAAAATGAAAACTAACTTGAGATCATGTGTAGGATATTTCTATTCACGAGGCATCAACTGATGTGAACAATACACCACAAATCGATCATTCTTCATTAACACCACCCCAAGATCCACACCAAAAGAATTATAAAACAATAATTTCTCCTTACCTTGCTCAGGTAGGATTAAAATCAGTGCAGTATTCAGATACTTCATTAAATCCTCAAAGGCATTCTCACATTTTCCAGGATGTTCAATGATTATATCCTTCTTGATCAAACCCAGAAGCATTTCTTCCAAATGGTAGAACTCCTTGATGAACCTTAGGTAAGAGACCACTAATCAAAGAAAACATCAAATATCAAAAAACATATTTGGATATTCCCATGAAAAAATGGTCTACATATTCTATATGTCTATTAACACACCATCTTTAGAGATGATGTGCGGGACCTCCCAGTTCTGGAAGAAACTTAAAGGCACCACATACCCTATTAGTCACATGGCCTCAAGCACATTTCCATGAACACCAGACGCTACTGACTAGCGGTGAGGGCCTTGGGTGTGATAGTGAAGAAACTATGCCCTTATTGGCAGAGTAACACTTCGGAAGAAAAATAATAGCAATAGAAGAAGCAGTAATAATCAATACAAAAGTAAATAGCAGAAGACTGTAAAATCATAAACAAGAGCACACACACACACACACATATATATATATATGAATGATGAATGATACATATATCTAGGAAAGAAGCCAAACAAGTCACAATGCTAAAATAAAATAGTATTAAACAAAATACAAAATAAATACAGGAAAGAACTCCTCAGCATCACAAGCCATAGCTTTGTCCCATTCTCTCCAGCTCCTGAGTCAATCAAGAACCTAAAGTAGAAAAGCACATTCCCTTATCTATAACTACAACAATATAATCTATTTGTTCCCAAAAGCATGACCCAAACAGGGTGTGAGACTAAATACCATTAGGCAACCACCAAAAAATCTATGCCTAACAGTCAATGAATAAATATGGCAAGAAATAATCAATGATTCAGTAAACAAGAAGGTGCACTGCAATAAAGAGTTCCACATATCAAATAACCAGATAATCAAAAAAGGAAGCCCTCTGGGAAGTACATGTAGCCTATCCCTTCTGGTTCAGTCATATGAATATAAAATGAATCCTTGAGGGAGCACTCACAGTCAATTTCCATTATAGTCTAAAGTGATAAATTAATCTTTGAGGAATCTCACACGGTCGATTCCCCTTATAGCCATGTGTGGTCAATGACTCTCTAAGGAAGCTCACATGGTCAATTCCCCTTATAGCCAAAAGTGGTTTAAAGACTCTCTGAGGAAGCTCACATGGTCAATACCCTTATAGTCTAAAGTAATCAAAGACTCTCTAAGGAAGCTGACATGGTCAATTGCCCTTATATCCAAAAGTGGTTTAAAGACTCTCTATGGAAGCTCACATGGTCAATCCCCCTTATAGTTTAAAGTAATAAAAGACTTTATGAGGAAGATCACATGCTAAATCCCCCTTATATACTACTAAACCAGGTTCCCACGGTTTTGTGTAATCCAAACAAGAATAGTAGTGCAATACGGCCAAAGTAAACCTCATGAGATACTTGGATAAATAGTATTTATCATATCAAATCATGTCAGATAACTATAATCGCATCATCCTACAACTAGGCATGGAAATGCATGGAAAGGTGGACTAATAGGATAAACAAGACCAATGATCATACACAGATCAAAGAATGGGAAAACACGTCCAAGACAAATCAATCTCCCCTATTAATATCCAATTAACCTCTACACAAGTATACAAGTGTGGCTGGAAATTAACAAGGGTAAACGAGAAATCCAAAAAACCTTGTTCAAGGGTATTGGGAAAAATTTGACATATTACTTAGATGATTTCAACGTAAAGGCACAAACCACCTTCCTCGGCGTTGGCAGATCTCTATACATGAACCTCAAGACATGAATTTCCCAAGAACATTGTATATCTACAAAAAAAGACAAAAAAGTTCTACAGAGGATAACTTGTGAAATAAGAGGAATCATGAAATGAAGCTCAAGAAAAAGGGAGAGCATACAGTGGTGATCCCAACATAATTGACGGAAGTCTAATCAGAGATCAGATTCTCGGTTGGGGGCTCGGAGGAATATCGCAGTCGTATGAGAGCTCTCGGCTGAACGAAACCTTGAAAAAGGGTGTTATATCGATTAGATGAAACCCCAATCCATTTAATGAAACAAAAATAAAATACACAGTGTGTACTTTTTAAGTACACAGTGTGTACTTTCTATTTCCATACTCCTCTTTAGGCAGCCTCCAAGTCACCCCCACACGGCCAAGTGTGTGGAAAATATACGGCGAGCAAACGTCTACCAGTGATAACCTAGTTCCCGGCGTGTATTCATAATGTACATAGCGTGTTCATTGAAAATTTCCAGAAATTCCTCTTTTTCTAAAAAATTACTAGAAAAGTTAAACATACTTGAAAAGATGGTCCAAGTTCTTAAAAAATTCCACCCGTAAAAAGTTTATCCCTGAATTTCCCTAGCACGATGTAGAAGAAGAAACCCTGAACAGCTCTGGCCGCTGTGCTGGTACAACAGCCTCCCTCTCCCATGTCTCGTCCTATACTCACCTATTCTTCCATAGCACTCATACTAGAGGAACAAACCAGCCACTAAGAACCTTTGTACTGTGATCAAAGATACAGATAGGATGCTCCGAAATCTATGGATCCACTTTGTCCTCGACCTCCTCAGGTTGAA
Organism: Viscum album; assembly: GCA_963277665.1. Lineage (NCBI taxonomy): Eukaryota > Viridiplantae > Streptophyta > Magnoliopsida > Santalales > Viscaceae > Viscum > Viscum album. Next base: position 675,505,820 of record OY728159.1, on the reverse strand, counting down.
AGACATGAGATATGTATGAAAACTAATGTCAAAGCTGAGAAATGTGAAAAAAGTCATGCATACCCCGATACCTCTATGGTAACTGCAACTGATAGACAAACTGGCCACCTCTCTCCACAACCTCAAACGTCCGGACGTACCTTGGTGAAAGATTACCCAGTCTACAAATTCGTTAATGCCCCAACCTCTGTGTGACAGACAGGAAAACCTAATCCCCAACCTCGAACTCCATAGGTCATCTCCGCCGATCCACATAAGACTTCTGTTGAGACTGTACAGTAGCCATCCTCTTTTGAATCAACTCTATCTTCCTTGTGGTCTCCTGAACTAGACACGGTCCCAGCAAAGCTTCCTCCCCTGACTACAGCCAACATAATGGTGATCGGCATGGCCTACTGTAAAAAGCCTCATACGGTGACATCTAAATAGTTTCATGAAAACTATTGTTGTAGGAAAACTCCACAAGAGGTATGTGCTTCTCCCACGATCTTCCAAAATCCAGGATCCATTCTCAGAGAATTTCCTCATGCACATGAATCCTACGCCTAGACTGGCCATTTTTATTGGGGTGGTAAGCTGTACTCAAAAGTACATGTGTACCCAAACCCTTATAAATACACTGCCAGACCCGAGAAGTTAAACACACATCCCTGTCTGAAAAAATGGAGTGTGTAACTCCATTCTAACGTACAATCTCTCAGATGTAAAATCATCCGATCTCATCAATACAGAGGGTCTCCTTGATTGGCAAGAAGTGAGAAAAATTCACGAGTCTGTCAATGACAACCCAAACTACATCATTCGCTCAAGGTGACATCGGTAAACCTATCATTAAATCCATCGCGACATCATTCCACTTCCACTTGGGAAATGGGTAACTACTTCAAAATCCCTACTGGTCGCTGATTCTCTGCCTTCACCTGCTGGCTGGTGGAACAATTCATGACAAAACCAGCAACATCCCTCTTCATACCTGGCCACCAATACTGATATTGTAGATCACGATACATTTTGGTGAAACTAGGATAAACTACCCAAACTATGGAATGAAAGTCCCGCATCAGATCCACATGTATGTCTGATGGCACCCATACGTGCCCCTGGAAATGCAAGATCTCATCCTCACCTATGGTCCATCCCAGAAAAGGGTCCTCTCCTGACACACTCTCTCATAAGACTAAGCCTTCTGAGTCTGATAGCTACATCATTCGCACTCGATCAACAAGGGTAGAGGTAACAGCTAAAGAAGAAAGAAACATCTTCCCCTGTCTATCAATGCACCTCCAAATGCATCTTAGAGAACAGAGCCACAAGCTTCCACTCACAACTGACCTCCTAAACTACTTGTATCTGGGGCCTCCTACTCAGCGCATCAACCACTACGTTGCCCTTCCCCGACGTATAGCCAAGATCAATGTAAAAAAACTAAAGGTACTCAACCCACCTTCGCATTCCAGAGGCACCCTGTACCCAGTTTTTCACATGGCCTCAAACTCATTTCACTAAACATCAGACACTGCTGACTAGAAGCGAGGGCCTTGGGTGTGATAGTGGGGAAACAATGACCTCATTGGCAGAGTAACAAAATAGAAGAAAAACAATAGAAATATTAGAAGAAGTAATAATCCATTAAAATGTAAATAGCGGAAGATTGGAAAATAATAAACTAGAGGACACACATATATATATATATATATATATAAATTATGCATGATACATATGTCTATGAAACTAGCCAAACAAATCACAATGTTGGAATAAAGCTCTACTAAACCATATACAAAATAAATCATGTAAACAACTCCTCAACATCGCAAGCCATAGCTTGGTCCCATTCTCTCTAGATCCCCAGTATATCAAGAACCTGAGGTAGAAGGGCACCTACCCTTATCTATACTTGCAACAATATAATCTATTCGGGCCAAAAAGTATGACCCAAACAGGGTGTGAGACTAAATCCCAGAAGGAAACCACTAAAAGATCTGTGCAAAACAGTCCATGAATAAATATGGCACACAATAATCAAAGATTTTGTAAACAAGAAGGTACTCGTCAATAATCAGTTCCCAATATCAAATAATAAGCTATTCAAGTAAGGTAACCCTCTAGGAATTACACGTAGCCTATCCCCTCTAGTTTAGTCATAAGAATATATAAAGACTCTCTAGGGAAGCACTCATAGTCAATCCCCCTTATAGTATGAAGTGATAAATGACTCTTTGAGGAAGCGCACGTGGTCAATTCCCCTTATATCCAAGTGTGGTCAATGACCCTCTGAGGAAGCTCACATGGTCAATTCCACTTATATCCAAAATTAGTTTAAAGAATCTCTGAGAAATCGCACACGGTCAATCCCCTTATTGTCTAAAGTAATCACAGACTCTCTGAGGAAGCTCACATGGTCAATTCCACTTATATCCCAAAGTGGTTTAAAGACTCTCTAATGAATCTCACATGGTCAATCCCTCTTATAGTCTAAAGTAATCAAAGACTCTTTGAGGAAACTCACACAGTCAATCTGCCTTAAAGTCTACTACAGCAGGTTCCCATAGCCCTTTGTAAGTAAAACAAGCATAGAAGTGAAATAAAAACAAATTAATCCTCCTAAACTACTTGGTTAAACAATCTATAGTATATCAAGCACGTCAGATAACAATAATCGCATCATCCTACAACTAGGCTTGGAAAAGCATGGAAAGGTGGCCTAACTAGAAAAACAAGACCGACTGTCTTACACAAAACAAAGAATGGGAAAACACATCTATGACAAAGCAATCAACCCTATTAATGTCCAATTGCCCTCTACGCAAGCATAAAACCAATGCTGGCAATTAACAAGGGTAAAACGGTAAATCTGCAAAACCCCGTTCAAGGGTATTGGGAATAATTGAACATATTACTCAAACACATTCAATGGAAAGGCACAAACAACCTACCTCGGCATTGGGAGATCGCAATACATGATCATCAAGCCTTGAATCGCCCAATAACACTGTAGATATACAAAAACGTCTAAAAAATTCAACAGAGGATAACTTGATAAAGAAGAGGAATCATGAAATGAAGCTCAATAATAAGGGAGAGCTTACCAAGGTGATTCCAATGCATTCAACGGCAGTCAAATTGGAGATCGGATGCTCAGTCGGGGGCTCAAAGAAATATTGCGGCCGTACGGGAGATCCCGGCCGAATGAAACATGGAAGAGGGGTATTTTCGAGATTAGACGCAACCTATTCCATTTAATGAAAAAAAGAAAATACACAGTGTTTTATTTTGTATTACATGGCATGTACATTCAGTTTATGTACTCCCCTTTAGGTGGCCTCCAAGTTACCCCCACATGGCCATGTGTATGGTGACTACACAGCCGCTACATGGCTACCTGTGGTAACCTAGTACATAGCGTGTACTCATAAAGTACATGACATGTAAATTGGAAATTTCCAGAAATTCATCTTTTTCTCAAAAACAACCAGAAAAGGAAAACATACCTAAAAATATGGTCTCGTTTCATACAATTTGAGCCAGGAAATATACCATGTCAATACAGAAATGAAATTTGTATAACATGGAATATATACAATGATCTCTTTGTGTACTCAGGACGATTTCATTTTTTTCATGATCGTCATGAGTTTTGTAGTACACTATGTTTTCATCCACAATGAAAACTACAAAATGGTCCAGGTAATAGTGAACTATTTGGTTCATTATATCCATAAACATTATTGAAACATTGGTCCACACATACCACATCACAATAATCACATACAACACATACATACCCTAGAAAGTAGTCTCTTGTATATCAATAGACCTCCCCCTCATATAATAATAACTTGATCTTAAATAAAATTGGAGAAGAATGAAGCACCTCTCAACTAATAAATAAGACTATAAATTCATGGAAATGGATATCGGTTTTTGTCCATCATCCGGTTCAACCTATAGTAATAGATACTCAATGACAATGATCTGTCAGCTATCTTATAAAACCACAGGTGGCCCCTAAGGTGACATACATGGATGGATAAATCACTTATTCTACAATTCCCCCATATGACTTTTCTATTAATCTATTTATATTGGTTCCATGCTATTTAGTAGAACCGAAATTGGTTCTGCTCCCAGTAGTAACTATATCATGAAGTCAGCATCTCTCTTGGGTGGTAGCCTCAATAATTCCTTGGAAAACACATCCAGAAACTAATCCACCACATGAGGAAATACAATCTTCTATAATCCCCCGTATCTTTCATAATATAATCCATATGGGTTTTTTGAGTTCACCATACTACTGACAGACTAGCCCTGCATGTCTTTCATGGATATCCCATTCTCCCTAATGAACATAGGTATTCCCTTCTAAGGACCTAAACGCTACCCTACTGTTATAATATTCAATACGGTCTCAGTAAAAAAACTATCCAATCCATCCCCAATATCAAATCAAAACTATATGTTTTGAGGAAAAAAAGTCCCACATGAAATGGTACCCACCAACCACAATAGAACACCCCTTACATTGACAAATGTTTTCTTCCAATACTCATAACGATGTATCAATCATCTTAACTGACACATAGTCCCCACTGCTAGGCCCAATACACTCAAAAACATATCATTTATAAAAGAATGTGAGTATCATGTATCAAATAAATTCTTATCCAGCATGGAATCTATAATAGTCATACCTAAAAATGTGGACTGCCTAACCTCGCCAACTCCCATTGCATGATAAAATGCATGAAGCCGACCTAACCCTCTACCCTAGGCCTTGAAACAAGTTCTGCATGCTAAACTTCCCTTATGATATAGACAATCTCATATCAGATTACCCCATCCACTACCCCAACTAGTACATCTATTATAACTACAACTGCCTGCCTGATACGGGGTAAATGATCTCTACCTACACATTGAATGGGCCTCGACCCTTCATCACTACCCATCTTTCAAGGGTTCCTATAGAACCTATGCACATTCCCTATCCATCACCATTCTTTTAAATCAATCGGTTGTTAGGGACCCTAACTTTTCATGTTCTTAGGACAATTAATGTGGTGGTATAAAACTCAATCACTTCCCTGAGAGGCTGGTTATCTTTTCTCACCTCTTTATCAACAACTACCTTGGTGAAAACTCTTGAAGCATCGCTTCCTACCATCAGAGGATACACCCATAAATCACCCATTACTAATTTCATGTCCACCACCCGAATCCTCCATGATATTTATTTCTGAAATAATTGCATGATAATACATGTATACAACCCTCTTTATGTGTAAGAGATTCACCTATTTCTTGATCTCATGTCTAAGTCCATCCTGAAAACTTGCATTCATAGCTCTATTACACCCTTCCAATGATGGATATAAAATTTGAAATTCCTATAAGTATCTAACATAATCCATTACTGTTATATTCCCATAATTCAAACTCATAAACTTTACATCATTTTGTAGTCTCATGGTCTTCAAATAGAAATATTTCAGAATTTGTTTTCTAGAAACATTTTCAGAACATACCATTTTCCTACTCAGTCTGAACCATGATTTCCCATAATAAATTTTCCTATCCTCGGAACAATTAATCCTCATATATGATTCTCTTCTCTAGAGGAGTCTCTATGTGATTAGGAATTGTTTGGATGGACTCTATTAAGAAATTCGCAACCTTAGGTCCTCCCCTCCAGTTAAATTTAGAGGGTGATGAAACTGAAACTCTTTTGTTAGATCAAACATACATGGAACAATCCACTCTAGGTCACATTCCATTATCTACATAAAATTAGAAAATTTATCATGGAACTACTCCTCCCCTCTATTACCTTTGAATGCTTCTGTTTCTTGGTCCACTTCTAGAAGATCTTTTGTAGAGATATCATTTTATCTCCCAACCAGTGCATCTTTACATGGTGAAATTTCTCAACAATATCAAACACATGTCTTAGAACACATACCATAAAACTTCCATAGTTATCACAAAATAAGGCCCTCCACAAGCCATAAAGTACCCATTCTACATACATTATCCTGATGGAAATGGTTTTATCTCTATCACTACCCTTAACCATCCCCACCACATGCCATGGTCAATATGGGGAAAACCAATACTCACAAACAAATGTTTTTTCAGTGAACACCCATTTAACCATTTCCACTTCCAAAACATACATTTTTCTCTTTTAAGAACATTTCCCCCATAACAAATTATCACAACCAAAATTTTAACCCAATTTAACATTTCATCTAGAACTTTTCGTTAATCCTTATTTAATATTCCTTCCATTTACTCAATTGAATTATCATTATTAAACACAACATCATTAAAAATTTTAAGGAAAACTAAATTTCTTTTATCCATAATCTCTCAGAAATATCCCCTGTGTGTTCCTAACTTTATGTATTCCACCTATATCCCTAGGTTCCTAAAATGATTCATGAATTGAAAACCTCATACCATTTCATCCATAAGATAAATATCATAAAATAGTCACATCAAAGAACAAATAAATCACCTAATGGTGAAATATCGTCCAACTAAAACAATACACATTAAGAAAAAAATACATCAATGAGGGGTACTTGATATTTCCCTCGTACATACATTAACTATTCCAATACATGATCTCATTGCCAAGGCCTGACACTTCCGAAAACCCATTAACCCTTTCTAAATAATAAATTAATAGAATAATAATCTCTTAGGATACCACTTTTTAACATCCCTATTCCGGACACCACTAAATCAGTGCCCAGATCCTGGTCACCAAATGATCACAAGTGTGCCTCCACATATACAAGAGGTTACCAACTAGTAGTGAGGGTATAATAGATCTCATGGGGAGACTATACCTTCTTTATCAGAGTAATAAATAGAAGATAAAGCATGAAAAAATTGGAAATAAAAACTAAAAACAAACATGAATTACCATCCAATTCTCAAAACATGGTATAAGACAAAATGAAATAGTAAATATTCTCTTTCATGTCATACAGTTCCAAGTGTAAGAAAATATCACAATAAAAAACTACAGAAAAATCTGGAAAACTGGTCCTAACTCTATGTTTTCATTCCTCAGGTATGCACATCTGATTCCACAAATCAACCCTCTTACATAGGTCATTTTCCCTTGTCCGAGCCTACAATCGTGAAATCTGATCAGGTATCCAATGGAGTCTTCAGAAAGTTGTTAGTAAAACTGTGTAAGACATCCCAAAAGTGTCTAAAATATCCTTCCCATGGGGTGTTAGCTAAGTGGTACCTGCTGGTTGTACCCCTCGCTCACCATGGGAACTGGAACTGGATCGAGTCCCACCAGGCTCGAAAACTGTTCGTATTATGAACATGGTGATTCAAATCCATTTCTTAGCTGGGGAACGTGGCATGCACTTGGGCTGGTGGGGCCCCCTCTAGGAGTCGGTGTGAGCAGCACACGTTTTTTCCATGGGGTGTTAGCCGAGTGGTACCCGATGGTTGTACCCCTCTCTCTACATGGGAACTAGTGCAGGATTGAGTCCCACTAGGATTGTACACTATTTGTATTATGAATAGGGTGATTCAAAGCCATTTCTTAGCTGAGGAATGTGGCATGCACTTGGGCTGGTGGGGGCCCCCTCTGGGATCGGTGTTAGCAACCCACATTTTTATGACTGATGGAGAAAGCGGGATGCAAGTTGGATCGTGGTCCGAGTATGGTGTGGTATGATCAGTTTTAATTTTGAGTTATGGGAATTTTATGTCCTTTGAAATTTGAATTTGCAGTGGGTATCGTGTAGTGGTTGAATTTGTAACATTTAGAGTTTCTTTGGTTCACACTTATTCCATAAAAGTGTCTTCTAAAAATAAAAATATGGATTGTGGTAAAAAGTGTCTAAAAATATCCAACCTAAACATATGGTGTATACATGTACAAAAAAGAATAATAAGGAAAAATTGTTAAAACAACTGTTTTAGTTAACACTATTCACTTAAACCATTTTTGACATTCATTCCATGAGTTAGGAATTTTCATCAATTACTTTGATGCCTCTGTCGATCAACTATAATGCATAAAGGGATAAGTCAAGTTCCCTATCCCCCTAGGGAAAAGAATTCAAAAACAATTATGTCAAACTTACCTTCGAGGCTCAGTCTTGGCAGTTTTATCCACCGAAATTGTTAGTAGCATGGTTCCTTAGTGGGACTCCCTAAACTATGCATTATATGGGTGGGATTTAGAGCCTCAATCCAACCAGACCAATGAACATAGAACCCCAAGTCAATACCCCACATGCCACAAAGACACGTGCATGTTCTTCTTTAATCATATCTTATTTACCAACTGTAAACCAAAATTGATTAACACATTCTTCATTTACACAAAGGTTCATTAAACATATAATACAAAATTATGCCTCATCTGATTCACAAATTATCATTTACGTGCCTTGACCCAATTTTCCTATTATAATTTACATGCCTTAGCCAATTAATAAAATTACCCTTTACAAACAATAAATAAATTAAACAATTTTACATAATACTAAACAACCCCTTATTCCATGTTAATAAACAAAAACAATTACCATTAGTTTCATTTGAAAACATAGGAAAACATTTCAACAGATTTATTATTGTCTCAATGTCATGACAATTAAATTGTATACTTAATATTTCAATTTCTATTTTCAAGAAGTAGCACAACCCATTGGTGGACCTTTACAAGATCAAATCAACTTTAACATATCCCAAAAAGATCATGAGGGGTTAAATTAAACATTTATGCCAACAATTTATAATTTCCAACATGGAAAACCAAATGGGAAAGACAAAAAACCTAAATAAAAACCACATACACATAAAAACAAATAATACTATGTAATATAACCTATAGATTAGCTACCTAGATTATAATGATGCAAGCTCACTTAACCATAATCATTTTCATTGTATTCAAGAAACTTTAAAAGCTCCTCCCTAACATCCACAAGAAAAAGTGTATTTTAGATCTTTAGAAGAATAATAATTTATAAACAACCCCTAATCCAATAAAGTGAAGGATGAGGATGGTTATAATCCCATAGAGAATTTATTTTAAACCAATAGTTCCCAAAACAACATATAAATTAGGGATATCTATCCATCGAATGCTTAGTCCGATCATGTTCATCCCCAGGGTTATGGAAGGAAGAGTAGAGTAAAATACCACGTTATAACACTTACAATCCAAGAGTGAAAAATTCAAAAATATCAATTTTAAAGGGTTTAATGGTTTAGACTCAATGCTGGCCCAACCATGCGCTAATCAGGCACTGCCCTCTATCGAAGTGGGAGCTAGTATGCCTGATTACCTGGGGATCCTGCACGATTTGACAAAACATGTCATGATCATGAATGGTGGATCTATCCAAGATCACATGGTTTTTCATTCCCCCTTGAATATTTTATTCATATAAAGCATCATTCCTCTAGAAAAGCATGGTTGGGGCTCATGGGTACTACTAACTATGTGCCAACAGTTCTGGATGCATTGGATGGCCATGTTCTCCCATATTTCGTTTCTAGAACCCATTAAACACACCAGAGCCTCCGCATAGAATCAAAAAAAAATTAATTAACCATCATAATGGTATTTAAGCCATAATTTTCAATAAGAAAATACCTTAAAACGTTCATGGTATAACAATTTAATTTAAAATAAAACCTACTTATGTGACAAAAAATATGTTTCGAAATGAAAATTTTTCAAAAGTATAAATTTTTAAAATCAAAATTGAATATACAATTTATTCCAATGGATTAAATTGTATTAATTATAATATAATGGAAAAAAAATTTCCTTTATAGTAATTTTTGAACAAAATTAAACTTATATATTATTTTAACGAAAAGGTAGTTATTAATAACAATTATAATTTTTTGTTATTCTTTGAAAATTGAAACTTGTTATAATAATCCCAAAACATTACCATAAACGAATTTTGATAATCAAATATAAACAAAATTCATTTTATAATCTAAATTTTATAAATGTTTCGAAAAATAAGTTTAAAATAAGTGTGCATAATGGGAATATTGTTTTTTCAAAAAATGATTTTCTTCTTCCATATGATTTTTAATACTATTAATGATCAACATATACCCAATTAAAACATGTAAAACATATATTTTTTAATTTTTTTATTATTCTGCATAATATAAAACATAAAGGAGGGGTTATAATAGTATGTTTTAAATAATAATATTCTAATAGAGTATTATTTTTTATTTAGACTCGGTGTTTCTAAAATCACAATATATCAATGAAATTAAATTTATTATACATATATATATTATATAGTATCAAGGTGTTAAACCACCCCAAAATTTAATTCACATACATGAAGAGTTATATAATGGGATTTAAGCCATTTATGTTAATCGATATCGGGGTTTTGGTAGGTGTATGGAAATCCATGTAAATAAATTATACTAAATATCTAAACTCATATCCACATACCCAATTGAAAATACACATAGGTAAATTGGTATAGGGTAACCAAGTATCCATGATCTAATATTTGAATCACTATACATGAAATTAACATTGTTGATTCTTTTATGTGAAGTATGAATTGATGTATTAGAATTTCCCATTTGTATAGGATACATAATTATGAGTTTCAAAAATAATAATTCAAATGAGAAATTAAAATTTTATGATGCCAAATATAATATTTATGATTATAACTATCACAAAAATCATGAATGGTGTGTGATTCAAGCTTGAAAAATTGAGGTTTTGATCTTTAAGTTAAAGGAATGGAAGTTAAATGTTTTAGATAAGTCTTGGATTTGTTTATAATGATGAAATTATTTCAATAAATTATATATTAAATTAAAAACAAACATGAATATGTTGATGCTTATCTCCATGGTCTAAAAACCAAATCTGAAATGTCCCTCCAGTGGATTCATTAGAGTCATTGAAAATCATTATCAATTTTATTATATTTTTGAATCACTCAGAGAGTATAATAGAAAAGTAATTGTTTTGTTTTTTGTTATTAAATTTCATGAAGAATATAAAGTTATTATATCTAGAATTCGTTTTTTATGATGTTTTAATTCTTGAGAGTTTAAAAAAACAATGTAATCTAAATATGATTTGATCATTTCTAGTTTTTTAATGTGTAAATATTGATTATGCTAAGTAACGTTAAATTGTCATTTTATTGGGTGAGAAGGTCGGAGAACATGGTGAGATCAATAGTTTTTCTATTTGATGAAGAAGGATGGTATTATAATAAATTCACACATTCATTATTTGTCAATATTGGTAAAATCTGATGGTTTTAGAATATCAAGAATAAAACTACATCTATATAAATAAAAAAGAAACAACATTCTATGGGGAATGATTTTGAGATAATGGTTTAATAAGGTGATGTTTATGAATGTTTATTTTTTATGATAACTCCTTTTATTTATACAATAAAATTTATTCATCATTACATGAATGTGGAAGCTATTTAGGATGGGATAAATTTAATACCCTTAAATTAATTACTTGTAGAAAAATCAATCTTGGGTATTTTTTGAGTGAGGGAGAAAATATGTTGCTCTATACTATTATATATGTGGTGTAATGTACTATGTCGAAACATGATATTCCGAGAGTTGTGATACTAGTTAGTTTTTATAATAACTCTCGATGAAGAAGAACTATGGTTGATACTGCATGTAAAGTTTCATCTATTGTGTTTTGAGGCTTAATAGAATAGAGAAATCAGACATTATTCTGAGATTTTTATGATAGATCCAATGTTGTGATAAAGAGTGTAGAAGAAAGATCATATATGATGTGATTTTTACATATTATGTCAATCCATTTAGTTTTCAGTAGGTGGGTTATCCAAATGAGTAGGTTATAAAGATTTTTTAATCTATGTTTCTATTACTAATTGAGTTTTAGAGTATTATTGAATATATTCTAGAATTCAGGTGAGATGTTTTTTAGTTGAATTTGGTATATGATACTGTTGAATAAGCATCCTTTATAGAACTAGAGATCTATTTCAAAAAAATATATCTATAAAAGAATATTTTCATATATATATATAGGGGGAATCCACATAGCATATACAATTTAGAGTATGCAATTATTTCATTGTGAGACTCTATAAACAAACTACGAAGATATATAAGGGATTACTATATGATAATATATATTTTTAATTTATAGATAATCTATAAGTGTAGTTATGTGGAATACCTAACCCATTATATTTAAATAAATATAGTAGATTATTCTTGATTAGGGAGAACAACTAATCGTGGAAATGAGTATATATTTTTTTGACAATTGTAAATATATTATATACATATTTATTTCCTTAAATTCATAAAAAAAGTTGATTGGTGATTGGTAAAAAATTAATATATTGAATTTTAGTAACCAAAGATAGAGTTTTAATTACATATTAGAAATAAATGTTCATATGAGAATTTGGTAATTGTTTAAGAGTATTCAAATCCTGATTCACCCCCTTCAGGTGTCTACATAAATCCTAAGGGGTAGCTAAGATAGTGTCAAAAAAATTGTTCCTCTGATTGGATCTACATTGAAGAATGAAATATCTGAATTTTATTAAATAAATATCATATTTGATATTATTAAATAATACCCTCATATATAAATCCTTAATTTCATTCATGTAATTTGTCAAGATGACATCTCTTATAATAAATTTAGAAATTAGATGATGAATAGGAATAAGAAAATGAATAAATCGTAGTATATAAATTGTCAAATGTAATTTTAATGTAGTCATATTGGGTTTTTATATCAAATATTGTGATATAAATTCATCATAAGATATTTGTTCAGGTAGTGTAAAATTAGAAGAGTTCTCAAATTAAAAATTACTCATTTATTTTTACTCAAAAAATAGGTTTTATCATTAAATAGCTCCAATTTTACTTTTTATACAAATACTAACTTATTTTAAGGGACTATGGAATGAGAAGTAATCGTTAGAGCAAACATGAATATTCAATAGAAGATGCATTGGGAAAGAATGTTTTTTAAATAATATACTCACACAAACGGATTGATAAAAATGATGAATTTTTTGAATTTTTTTAACAAAATACTTTTTTTAACATTTTTAGAATTGAAAATATCATAATGTCCTTAATTTACTATTAATGAGGTCAATCATGCACTTGTGAGACTGTATATAATTTCCATGACTATAAAAATAGAAAATTAGGTGTCAAATCTAAGAGTATGAAATAATTATAATGTTCTATGGATTTTTAGGAAAGATGAATGATGAAATTTTATATATTATTAGTATTCACAGGGATGATATGATATTCTTAGTTTGTACTAAAATAATTATTTTACTTTAAATTTTCTTGAATTGGAGTTGAAACTAGAGAATTGGGATATTATTAGTCTTGATAGATCTTGGTTATAAAAAGATAATTTCCTTAACATATTTACTAGAGATAAAATCTCTTAAAAAGGGAAAAATATTGGAGTTAAAGAGGTCATGACTACTATTGAATAAGTTCATCCTCGAGTTATTGGAGGAAGGACACCAAATTTCTTAAATAATTTTAATATACATAATTATTTATATAAAATAGTATTATAATACTAGATAAATCTAAAAATATATGGGTGGTTTAAAAAAGGGAATACCACTATATCTTTAAGGTTGTTTGTGGGATGTTTTATAAGTATAATCCTTCATAAATGGTAAAACATCAAAAATATATAGAAGCATTCAAATTTGGAAAATTTGGAGGACCAATTGAAAAACAAAAAACATGAAGGTATGTAGGAAAATGTTGGTACTACTAAAAGTTTGAACACAAATATATGGAGTACTAGAATAAATTTTCAATGTATTCAAATGACAAAAGGTTAGAACTAAGGTGGATAAATTCTGAAATAAATGTAAACATGATGGTCAAAATATGATATCACATAAGGTAGAGAATATAACTTAAGTAAAAATTAATTAGGTTAAAAAATTTCATTGAGATGTGATTTTTTTTCTTTTTTATACGAAATTTTTTTATAAACCTACCTGGTATTAAATAAATGACTAAGGGAAGAAAAAATCAATATAAAATAAGGCATAGGTAAATGAGTATCTAATGAAGAGCTGACAAAAGAAGATATATATCTATAGTAAAACTCCTAATAATAAAGAACTATAATTGATAAGTTTCCAAATGGTACTTATATAAAAATTAATATAATTAATTTTATAATTTGAAATATAAAAAGACATAATCCAATCATGTTTATGACTACCCTACCAGAATATGTGGAAATGTTGAAGGAAAAGGGAAAAATTATCATTCCATAGTTTCAAAATTGATATAAAAGTTAGATCACTCTTATGATAAAGTAAATGAATATACCTAATGATATACTGATTATAGAAAAATGTGTAAAATAAGAAAGCATATTAGATAAATAAATCAAATAACGAAATCTCTATGGAATCACAAGAAAATAATTCAATTCTAACAGAGATGAAAACCAATAATATTTATAAAACCATGCTTCAATAAGGGGAATAAATATGGAAACCTAAATTTTATTCAAGAAACAATAATATAATACACATTTGAGATTCAAATAAGAAAATAACTTGGTTATGGGTGAAGTCTCAATATCATTACAACAATATAGGAGGTTATGAAGTTTGCCTAATTCACAAGTCAAATGATTGTGGTTTAAAGGGTTAATTCATTTAAAATATACAATAATTTCAGTAAATAATGGATTGAAATTTTAATTTTCATTCATTTTTATATTTATTAATTTCAATTGGTATTATAATTTTATAGGACCTATCTATCGAAGAAAAATACCATGAAAATGGACAATATAGATCATCCCATGTGGGGAGATAGAATAAAAAATCCAATTTTCTAGATATAAATTAATTTATAATAAATATATAATGCTATATAGATTTGAATAATTATTTTTTTGGTATGATTTTCATTCTTCTATCTATATTTTCATTTATGTTTCTTTCATTATCAAGGGGAAGTAGTTATCTAAAAAAATGAAGGGAAAACACTCTTTCACTTGAACTTTCAGTTTTTTGTTAATACGAATGTAGGCTGAGTAATATTTTTTGAAATATGATTTTTGAATCCCAAAATAACTAAAAATTAGATTTGGTACCACAGAGAGAAGTTTTAATATAAAACTTTTATGTCCGGGTTATGAATCCTTGTTTTCTATATAATGTTCTCTCATGTCAACATAGAATGAATAATTGATGACTCATTATGAAGAACTATGTAGTACCTGACTTCTATGTATAGATTGGAAGCTTAATGGGAACAAGTTGGTTCATGAAATAATATATGATAAAATGGGATATTTGTCTCTTTTAGGACATCATTATTCCCCATTTGGTATTAGATTATGTATGAATAAGGGAAAGAAAAAAACTCCTCCTTTGAGATTTTGGATTTATTTTGGAGAGGAAAAGTGATCATGTAATGGTGATTAACATTAATTAAAGAGTTTTAATGTTCAAATTATTTAAAAAATATCCAGATGTGGAAAATTAAGTTTTATTTGTATTATGTCTGGGTTTACTGTTAATGTGTATGTCAATGGTTGTAAAAAATATAATAGTGAAAGATTTTATTATCTCCTGCATACATGGTGTACAGATTTACCATCCATTATGGTTATATAGAGTTGTTAGATTATCCCATAAGAAATAAAATCTATGTTTATTGTATCAAAAAAGGAAAGATGGCATACTAGCGGTGATGCTTAAATTCTACAATGGATAGATTCTAATTGAACCGTGTACATCAAATGACCGTTGATTTTTTCTTCATGTATATTACAAGTGATAAAGGTGATGAAGCTTTATGTCAAAAACATTTATCAAAAAAATAATGATGAAGAAGGTAATATTGATATAATATATCTTAAAAGCATAATTACTTATTATTAAGATAATTAAAATAGTGTCAATTAGTTTGAGATATAAATGAAGATAAAATATTCATCCTTGAGTGAGTGTGCATGAAAAATAATAATTATTGTTTTTTATCTATTAGATGATGATTTAGAATGGTTGGAGACTGACTGAAGGTGAAATTGTATAAAATAATGCAAATTAATATAATAAGAAGACATCCTGAATACATTTAGTATATATCACCACATATGTGAACCGACTACATAATTGAATAAATAGATGTGAATATTGATTTACAGAGATTTGGGATATATTTGGGAAACTTTGAATTAGTTTGTTAAATGTTTGGAATCCATGCAATCGAGTTATGCTACATATTCAAATTTATGTCATCACTAATGGATGTAGATTCATATAGGAAAATCAGAACAAAAGAAATACATATCAAAATTCAGATTTATATACCACTGTAAGGGAATATATCACATAACCAAGTGTATATATATACAAAGTTTAAATTCATGTAATTTTTTTGTAATTCAAGATTTATAAATTTAGCTATTGATTATAGACCTATGGGATAAGAAGAAAAAATTTTTATACAATTTTTGGAATTATTAATAATTCTTGATTTATTTAAATAAATTCATGATTGAATTAGAAACAAACCTAATGACAAAATAATTGGTCTTAATATTATAAATAATCACATATTAAATTTTATTCAAGTTGAATCATAATAGTATTCAAAAACTTTTATCATTATTAATATACAATTTAAGATTCATTATGTTATATTAACAAAATCAATGTGATGCTCGAATATATATTTTTCCATGAAGAATCATAAGATATTAATTTTCGTACGTGGTTGTGATGATGATTTACTAATTTGTATTTCAAAAAAAACCCCACTTGAATTGGATTACGTATTGATTGATTTTGGTTTTAAAATGTGGGAATATTGATGTCACTGAGTTATATTTAATAGTTGTTGTATCATAAGACTATATTAAAGAGGATTGTGAGCTCAAAATAGATTCCTCATGAGGAAGATGATGGGTATTATAATAAATTAAAAAAAGGTGTTATTTTTTAATAATGATTGTAGGATTAAATTAAAGAAGATGAATATAAAAATGGAATCATACTAAATCAACATGAAACCACACTCCATGATAAGGATATTTTGATATAAAGGTGGAATAAATTGATGTTTCCCAAAATGGATATTTTATGATAGGTAATTTTTTGGAGAGAAATAAGTCTTCCTACAACTCCATAAGAGTAAAATGATTATGATGGGAACAATAAAATTATTTTATATTATTTTAATTTTGAAAAATTGGGGATGGTGATTTTTTGAGTGAGAGGGAAAAAATGTTGATTGGTACTATTTTGTAGTAGGGGTGATGTACTGAGTAGAAACCAGATAATTAGAGAGTTATGATAATTTTTTGTATTTAAAATAACTCAAAAAATAGAATAATAAAATATATTACAAAATGTGATGAAATATCAACATGGTAATAAGGTTAAAAATATATATATATTAGCCATAATTTCTAGATTATATCGAGAGAGATACTGT
This sequence comes from Viscum album, assembly GCA_963277665.1. Lineage (NCBI taxonomy): Eukaryota > Viridiplantae > Streptophyta > Magnoliopsida > Santalales > Viscaceae > Viscum > Viscum album. The sequence goes on along the minus strand of OY728159.1, from coordinate 675,488,285 downwards.
TTGGATAAGTATAACTAAGGAAAGACTAACCATGTCTTCATGATTTCATCTAATGTCAAGATGTTCAATGTATGGTATATGAAGCAACCATATGACCAACTTATAAAGATATATGAATCTATGATTTAAGAATTGACCATGTCATGAAATATTATTATAGATATATTTATGTTAAAAGTAGTTGTTATTGAGATGGATTTGATCTATTATATTAGAATATAACCATATTTTACAAAATTAGAGAACTAATTTCAAAGAATAACTATAAAGGAATAGTTACATATATATCGTGTGGCGTCATAGAACCATTTTTACTCATGGAATTCATGGATATCACAGTAAAAAACAATGAACATAGTGTGAAGCTATATAAACTACGTTACTCAAGGAATAATTCATTATATTGAATCTTTTTTTAATAGTATAAGATTATTTATTAATTTAAATTAATGTATACAGTTGATTTTTTCTATTTAAATCATTAATAGATACAATTTCACTTACCAGATACAAATAATTGGTATGGTTAAAGATTCATTTCAAAATTTTGTAATTTGTAAAATATAGTCTAGATCTTGTTTTACCCTCTCATGGGTGTCTACGCCAATCTTAAGGGGAATCACAAAATTGTAAAAATAATGTCATTGATTCATCCCCAACCTTTCTTAGGGATACATCATCACATACTTGCTCGCATTAGATCTCAAATGATTATTAATCCTTCTACATGAGATGAATATATTATTTATCTTTAAGATATTCAATTTCATTTCCACACTAATAATGATTATAGCACTTAGAAAGTTATAATTTTTTGTTAAAAATATACAATAGTTAATTACTACTCTTGATGATATGTACTCTACAAAACATAAATGCATATTCTATCTTATTATATTTTCAATATAATTTTAAACATTTTTATTCAAATGAGTCTTTATAACCAAGGCTTATATAAATAGAAATATTAGGAAATAATAAAATTGAGTTATTAATGACTGAATATAATTAATTTCAGGGTATTGATTAAAAAGAAATGATTTCATAAGTTTTTAGTAAATATGTATTTTTCAATTCCATATCCTTGGTAAAACATCATGATGTATGGTTTAATTAAATCTACTTGAAAATAGTTTTGATGAATGGTTATATGACTATAAATTTTAAATTTTTTTATCAAAATGATTTTATCAAAACCAATAAAAACCATTTTTAATATAAGATGAATGAATCCATTTATGGGATAAAATAGGTTTCTAGTCAATGGTATTTTTTGATTTATAATGTGATAAATTCTTTTTTATAACAAAAATAATTCCTGAAAAAATTATATTTATTTAGATACATGTGGGGTCAAATTGATCATTATTGATCAATATACTAATGAAATATGATTGGTTAATATTTTTGATAAATATTGAATGAGTTATAAATGATATTGATAAATTTTTTTGATATAACGTACTTGGTGAGTTTTTAATTTTTTTAAGTATATAAATTCGTCATGAAATATCAGATAGGATTTTTAGAATATGCTGGAGTGGATATATTAAAAAATATATTCATGTGATTTAAAATTTTTCTTTCCTTGTATAATTTTTCACATATTTAGAAACATAATAATGTCTCTATAATGAAAAGTGCTAAAAATCATAATGGAATATCTAAATTGGAAAATTTCATGTATTCTTACACTACTGAAAGTATACTGTTAGATCAAGTTTTTACTCATCTTGATAGTACATTTTTTATTAATTCTTTATTGAAATTCTTGTGGGAATTAGGATTGAATTCTTGTGCTTTTTTAATAAAGGTCTTGAGATATTTATAGAACACTACATATTATCGGTGGACCTATATGAATTCTGATCACCTTTTTCTCAATGGATATTAAAGCCTTGATTTTTTTTTATTTCCCCCATGATTAAAAAACACATTCATCTTAGTGTTTATGGGTTATATGATGTTTTATTTAATAGAATGATTTTAAAAATGACTTAAATTGTCATTCTATACAGGAATTCGAGTATCTTTCTCAATATAAATCCACATTTCATGGTTTATGACTTAATGTTTTATATTTTATTTTGTTAAAAGTATATATTGATCATTCATAATATTATTAGAAAATATTTTCAATATTTAAATTTCATGAAAAAATATTTTCTTGAATTAAAATAATAATATAAAATATATGTTTTTAAAGATAATGTGTTAGATTACAGGCTTGCATTATGCAACACTCTATAATGAATGTGTTGGATAATACACTACCCAGCTAATTAAATAATTTAATTTTTCAAATTCATGTTAACAAATTGGATTTAGTTAGGAATTTTTATATACTTGGTTATTCATTGTTTGAGACATGAAATAAATTTAATTTCTATTAGAGAGATATTTCTTTATTGTTATCATTGAAAATTTTATATCACATAGTGATTTTTTCTTATTCTAGAACAGTATCATTATTCTAGAATATTTATCAAGTTACTTTAAAATTATTTATCCATTATTATTTATATAATCATATATGTGTGGTTGTGTGGTATCACTATTGAATATTTTACCTCAAATATCAATGTGTCATATTTTGTATGATTAACTATAATGTTCTTGTTTTTGATTTAACTAATTATTTTAGTTTAATTTTCTTATTAATTAATTAATATAATATATGTTGAATAATATAAAATTCATAATTTTATATTTATGTATTATATTATATAATTATTTATTTATCAATAAATATTAAATAGTCATTGTATATATTTAATACATTATTGCTTTACTTTATAATGTTAATATATTATTTAACCCATTATATGAAAATATGAATAATAAAATTCAAATTCATAATATTATATAAAATGGCTATATTATTTATTTATTTATTTAACAACAAAAAATTTATAGTCATTTTAAAAATTTAATACATTAATGCTTTACTTTTGACATTAATGTATTATTTAACCAATTATATGAAAAATGGAATAATTAATTGACATTTATGATCATGTTATTATATATTTTAATGGATGTTTCCTTAAATTCATTCCATCAATAAATAATACATAGTATAATGTTTAATAGTCTATTAAAAATGGATTCATCATCTTGTGTTATATGATTTTGGGGTTGGAACAAATATGAAATATCAAATCGAGATTAAAATGCATTGATTTTGTGCTTCATAAATTTTTTTAACAATCATTTAAAATGATAATAAGACATCTCTAATGACTTTGGAATATTAAAGTATATATTTGATATTTTTATGGTTAATTTATATGATTTTTTATATATTATAGATGTGGATGTTGGTATTGGAGGATGTGTATCAATAAATTAATGATAGAGTTATTTGTAAAAATCATTCAAGTGAAATATTATTTATTGGAATCTTGGTGATAGGACACCAGACTAGTTATGGGATAACAAACCATAAAATTATGGTTTTTATTTTCATTATTTCATAATATACCCCTATATTAATACTACCATTTATCCCTTATTTCTCCCACGTATACAAAATTTTACCTCCCTTCATTGATAATTCCTTCTTCCTCTGCTACTATTCATAGTGAAATCAACTACCTCTCCTATATTGATCTTCAGTAACTATGGATAATACCATGTGGTCTATAATTCCTGGTATATTTTACTTTATCATATCTCTCCATTTTAAATCCATAAAATTCCATGACTTCATTTACAATAGTATTATCATTTGATTTTGGTTTAATAACTCAATGTTATTGTATGGGTGGGATCTTATGACATTGAGGTGGGTGGTCCCTATATTCTTTATATAATTATTATGAGCACCATATAACATAGGATATGTGGGTGTAGGATGGTGGGCGAAGATAACCTAAGGTAAACCTAATTGTTCTTTCCATGTTTTTTGATTAATGATTATGATTTATCTAACCCTTGATAGGTCCACCGATTTGTTTATTTGTATACACAATCATAGATTTCCATGTAACTATTATAAGATGGTGTGATAATAATGGAATATAACCCTGAGGTGTATCCTTTCATATAACATAATATACATGTCATTGTTATGTATTTTAGAGAGCTATTATTAATGGGAAGCTTATCTGTAGGACTAGTTAGTAGTGAATTACGTTTTTCTAGACTAGCGGATTTAGTTCATAGTATCATTACAACCTTGTTATATTGGTTTTTATATGGGATCAGAAGACATTTCCTAGTATGTTGGGCATGAGGGTTCTATGTGAAAAATGTGATTCATATCATTAACATAGTGAGTAACGTGGGTATATTGTAAAACATTATTCTAATGATAAACCATCCATCCATGATTATTGTTATTCTTATAGTGATTATAGATTTACCAATGGATTTTATTAGTATAGTTATGACCCATTCAATTATTATATGTATAGGGTTATCCCATTCACCGATAGTCAAGTAATTGGGTATGAAACTTGTCTCAAAATATATGTATTGTGAAACCCAAATTACCCATGTTGCTTTTATAAAGTGATAATGCATTAACCAATTTTCTGTTTTTCGGATAGAATATTATCCTTGATTTTTTTATGCATATTGATAGCTTGATAACATATTTTTTTGTGGCTATAACATATTCATTTATGTTATGATTAATAATATTATTGATATTCTTTTAACTAACTATATATTGGATGTTTAGATAAACTATTCACTAAATTATTATAATCAGACTATGGGAGTACTCTTCTAATCCCATCATAGTGAGAATCATGTATAGTCATTAATTTGAGTGGATATCCAGCAACCAATAATATAAGATGTGTTGTGTTGATTATAATTCTCATCCATATCATATTGTGCATGTTCACATATATACTGGATTTATTTTTGGGACCCTATTAGTGGGGTATTACTTGGTATATTGTTCACACCATTCATATGAATAATGTTGGATTTAAAACATTGTGGTTAGAGATGTAGGTAATAGAAAGGTCTCATTGGTTGATTTATAATCTGAGGAAGGTTAACTATGAGAGGGAGATATAATTGAGAAAATATCTTTGAAAACTTTTTATTATGTCCAATTATTTTATATATTATAGTTCATGTTTTTAATATTATCCCCACATCAAGAAATATATAATAGATTCATGAATTTTAAAAAATTACAGTGGGTTTATATTTGTTTTATAGAATTATTGTTTATTGTCCATAGTTAATCATTATAATGTCTATATTTTCTTATTTTTGGGGGATGGTTTTATCTTGATTTCATCATCTATTTATGGTCATACAATATAGGGTCAAGTTTCTTCTTATTATTTATAGACCCTCACCAATAGTTAGAATACTATTGTGTATATGTGAGTCATCATGAGGACATGTCGCTCTCTTGCATGACACTTATTAGAAATACTAGGTCAAGATTAATATAAATTGGTATCATAACCCTGTGGTATTTTAAATTTATTTTTTCCAATTGAGACATGGTAATTAATTATTGGTGTTGTAAAAAACATATGTTGGATCCTTTTATTGTGTCTAGATACAGAATTTATTTGTAAAATATATGTTATCAAGTAGTTTTATTCTCATTTTTTATTTTTAAGAAAATATTTTTTACAGTTTCAAGGAATATTGTGGGTGGTTTATTATTAATTTATTTACTTCTAGAAAAATGTGGAAATGACCTTTTTTATTGAATCATATATGTAATATAGGATTAAAGTGTCAAACATGTTAATTTATTTGGTTTATAACATTGTTATGAGAAGGGGGAATAATTATTCAAAGTGTCAATAATTATCTATATAGTATTTTCATAAATATTTTTATGTAATTTTACAAGTAAGAACTTGTGTTAACCAGTTCCTTCTAGTACTTTTGTCGGATGATTATTTTATAGATCCTATATATATTTTATACTTATCCTTAGGAGACGGTAGGTTGAGGTAGATAATTTTTGAGGAATTTTTAGTTTGTATAGTGTAGTGTGATGTGTTACATGCAATCTAATTTTATAAATTATGTTATAAATATTGGTGATTAGGTTTTTTTAGCTTTTCATTTGTAATTTTGGTTATATACAAAATTTATGTAATTTATATAGGAACTAGGATAGTGGGAATGAGCATTACCAAGTGTTTTATTGTCATAATATCTTATGGTATTAGATCTATATATAACATATTGTTTATTATAGGATATTTTATCTATAGATCATGTGGATTTGATAACTTATCCATTTATATCATTTTATATGGAATAATTTTAAATTAACCATATTCCCATATTTTTTTAATATTTTGTTTTATTGGTAATAGAGTTTCAAATAGATTTATTATATATAATAATCAACCAGATCGAGACCCATGACAATTAGATGATGAATTTAAAGACATATGTGCTTCACGAACTAGCCAAGAATTTGTGGGATGTGTTAGTGAAGGTGAGACTACATTAGGGATTTTCCTAGAATGAATAAAAGATAATGTTTTTAGAGTTTCTTCCATTTAAAATAAAGTGTTTGAGAGTATAAAAATTTACACAACTTCTCCATCAGTGTGTTGATAGACAGATTTGTCTCGATGCATGGCCATATCTTTTTTCCATGAGTGATAAATTCTCTTGATATTTATTATTTATATTTCATAGGTCAAATATAACCATACTATGATTTATGACCAATGTTTTTTCATTCTTATTATATGTAGGGGAACTAATGGATGTTCACTATGAGTGTACTTAGCCTGCTAGCTGGTGTGGTTTTGGCCAGACTCATTGATTGGGAGTCAGGACAGTAACATAAATATAGACTATGGGTTAGGTTTATTCTAGTTCATTATCAGTGAATGAAGGTCATGGTTCTCAAGGTCATTTTTGGTAGCAGGGTCATTAATGAGATAGGATTTATGTGAATTTATTTTTAAAAATATATTTAGTATTTATGAAATCATACACTATAGTTTCACATGAATTAGGGTAGATCTCATAAAGAGGCCACATTTAATCACTATTCATCTATTTCTACTATTATTTATTAGTAATGAATTTAAAAATCGGGGTTAGAAAAGGAAACATATATTTTATTTATGATTTATTGTATAAATTCATGAAATACAAAGAATGAAATAGAAAATTAAAAGTTATAGAAAGTATTTCAATACTATGTTTGAATATATGTAAGATTTTTCATTGCCCAAAATAAATTAAACTTTATTTACCTAAATTAAGACACTCATTTGATATTGTGTAATCATATTTACATCACTTAAAATTATTAATATTAAACCTAAATATGAACTTGGGAGCATATTTTCTTTCAATTATCTTCTTGGTATGAAACCACAATAACTCATTTAACCATTCCTCTAAACCATTAAAAAAGGAAGGGAGAAAATTTTGTAATGATGAACAATTAAAAAAAGTCATATGAACAAAATTTATTGTCACTTAAAACTCTTTCTAAAACATCTCTAAATTCTCATAGTTAATTCAAGACGATGAAATACTATAACAAATAATCAAGAGATTCAATGTTTTTAACTATATTTAAATATAATGTTATCTCTCCAATACATTGGAGATTTTAGAAAAACAAAATAATGATGACGAATATGATATCATCCATTTCACATTGATTTAAATAAAAAGACATTAATTACAAAATAAAATAACAACCACTAAAGTAATCATATTGTTAAATTCCAAATTCTGAACCCTAATATAAATCATAAACTAAAAATTCAATATATAGTTGAGAAATATTTATTATTTATGGGACAATCTTCTTCATATACATAGATTTTTCTATATGATAGTCCCATGTAGCAGTGGCATTGAATTATTTTATAGGTTTTAATTCCATGAAATATTTCTTTATATTTGGTTATCCTTCTTTAAATGTAAATTGGATTTCAGTTACTCCATCTTAACTTTCATTACATATTCTGGTTAACTATAGATATTAGATAATATATAATGGATTTTTAGCACGATATGCATTGAATTAGGGCTCCATAATGAAATAAGAGAGTTTTCCACTTAGCCACAAAACATATCATGTCCCGGAACATCCTGGTGACTCGTAATATTTATGATTTTTTATACTATTCTTCTTAATCGGTGACTTATCTCCTCAAAAATGGTGAAACAATTATCATGCCAACTGGATACCTTCCTAGGAATCTAGACATCATGGTGCTATGGAATAGGTAATATTGTGAGCTCTATATAAACACCTATTTTTCACAAAGGGCAGTCCCTTAAGCATCATCCAAAATTCTCTCTTGTGATGAAGTAAATGAACTTTAAATTTCCTTTAAATGAAAATTATCTATTCTAGGGGTCTCAAAACTACCATTTTACGTTGACTGATACATCCCTATATAAAAGAAAAATGTGTTCGATTTCAATGACACTGTGGAAATGGCTCTAATATATCATTTTCATGGAGAAATTGTCAATACGTTTAACCCATAGGTATCCCTATATTAATATAAGTTAGATGTTAATTTATGTAAAATTCCAAGAAATTTAATTATTATTGTATTTACTTTTATATTTTAGTCACATGTTGAAAATACTATTTAGAGATAATGTAAAGGACATTTATGAATTATAATGAATCTTGGAATGGAACTTAAAAATGCAATTCACATAAGATAAAAAGAATGTATTAATTACCTTCTTAAATTTAGATACATACGTATAAATATTTTCATATCCAATTTGTCTAATAATTCATAATTATATCTCCTTATCTACTCATTTCTTGTAAGGAATGTATTTTCCTAAGAAGTGTACCTTTAAATCATTCTACTAATTTTTTCTATTTCTACTCCATTCATAGTGTTTTCAATCAATTAACATTGTTTATCTACATCACCTAAAAGATAATAAACATCCATTAACACCATACCTCTTTTATTCCTTCCCAAAAAGATAAAAATATTATATAAGGAAATTATCCATTGTTTATTATCAAACAACTTCGGTGATAAACTGAATAATGGAGGTTCTTAATGAATGAATTGGTCTAACATTATCAACCCCTATTATTCATATATAGAAGGATCCATATAATATAGGTTACTTTTCATAACTTTGTTCAGCTTACCCAAAATAGTTTTTACTTTGTGGCTCCAAATCTGGCTCCACCACCAACTTCATTATCTATCCTAGGAGGAAAATCCTAACATGCATTACATGAATTTATAGGGTTCTCATTCGTTACACTAAAATCCATTTATAAACATTGTAATACACTATATTAGATCATAACCTTATGAATTTTAATGTATAATACCAAAACTAGTGAAATATATAACATCAATTTAAAAATTTATTCATTGCTAATTTCTTAAAAATAAACTAGTCTTATTTGGGAATTTTATAAAATCCCTAAATTATTTTCCAACCATTCGTAATGTTTTGTAATTAAAATTTGAATTATATTATTAATATATCATGGGATATTCAAACCAAATGTGTAGCAAGGTATACTATTGTTCATGAGATGACAATCGAGTCATAGAACCATGCACCCATTTTGGAATTATTACTCCTTGGTATAAAAATTCTGAAGCCACATACACATGTATTATCCAGATAGAGATGTATTTATAATAAATAAACATAATATAAACCTTACTAAAACATTAGGATGGTATCTTATATATTTACTTCAAACAAATTCATTCATAGATTCATGTTCACTAATATATGTTTTCCATAATCTGGTTCCCAAAGTCCCTAGTAAACTTCTTATGATGCCAAATTTAAAGACCCTGACCATAGTATCCTAGAGTCTATGGTTAAATTATTATATTGGACCTAGATACTAGTTATCACATCCTTAATGAAATAATAGTTTATTGGGGTTGAAAAACTAGATATGTACTTGAATCTCACAATATAATTGAAATTTTAAAATACAGCATAGTATATTCTTTTAATACACAATTATTTCCATTAGTATAACCCCAGATTTCAATAATAATACATTCCCTAAAATACTAAGGAATGGAAAATTGAGAAAGGGGTGATATTTTAATAATAAGGGTTTGAATATAGTAGAGGTTACCATTAATAAATAAGGTATAATCAAAAAATCATAGTAAATAACTAAAAGAACATTACATTTTATAAATGGCGTCAACAAAAATAATAATATTGAATAAATAAATTATTATAAAATAATTCCCAAAAATAATCACATGGGATTGGTCAAATCCATGGATATCATAATTAATCAAATTATAAGGCTCCATTTTTAAACCTTATTTAATCTTGAGTTATTACAAGATTACACATTGAGGATCTTTTCAGGTTTAGAGTTTTAGAGAATTAGATCATAAAACTTGCATTACATCTCAAAATATTACAAAGTAGTCACTTCTACTAAATTTCAATAAAATAAATACTCTTAAAAAGAAACATGTCTAGTTCCTTGTTTTAGATAGAATGACTTTCCCTTGATCCCATCCTTGACCCTATTCCACATTAAGTCCTGTGAAAAACATTTCATAAAAACTTGGGATGAGCATAAAAAGCTCAGTAAGGGATATAAAAATATGGAAAGGAAACATGAGTTCATATATACATAAGAATGAAATCATACATTACCCATAAAACACAGGTACTTTAACATACCTCATCATGTCATGAATAAATCATTCAAATCATAAGACATAAAAGGTAACTTGAGGCATTTATAACAATCTTACGTAGGGAGTAACCCTCTTGGTTACGTTTGGAATACCCACCACAGTATATTCCCTAAATATCTTCAGAGAAACCTTAATGTTTCACTCCTTCACGTTACCCAATGCATTGGAGAGCTCTATCGGGCTCACCCGCACTTAGTTTATCACGGAACCACCCATATTCATAACAATTCCCAAGAACCATAACATAATCGTATCACATAAATCATGCATAAAGGAAACAAAATATTTCCACCTTTCAATCACAAGATATCAATACAACACATTGATATAAAAACATTATGAAAACCATTTTCAATACAAAAATAAATGAAATGTAAAACATGGTATTTATTGTTCTTTTAAAAAGAAGGTATGGCTTGTAGAGGAAGCCGAAACTCAAATAATGGTCACGATGGCGGAGAAGTCATTGTCGCCACATACGTACGACAAAAACATTATCTTTTGTCATTTAGTAAAACGCTTCGTATAAAAAAGATTCCTTTTTGGATAAACGTAAAATTCAAAGCGGCTTATACACCGTATAAAAGAAGGTTGTGTATAAAACAAAATATGCCTCAATGAATGGAGATTGAGACGAAGTCCCTTACGAAGATGATATCCTTGGTTTAAAGATAAATCAATTACATAATTATGTGTGACAAACGAATACACCAAATATAAATGGATATTAAGTGTAAAAAAATCAGATTTTATTCACACATATTCATAGAACGACATATTCAAGGATTACAAGTTTATCCCAAAGAATCAAATTTGGGTTAAGAAGTTCCCTTGGAAAAATTTGACAGCCTAACGGCGTCACTACAAAATTCAGAAAATGAGTTGATGAGAGATAAAAAGGGTATCTCATCACATGGACATAAAATATAAATCAATAAGGATATAGAAGAACATATCCCAACATAATAGTATGTGAATTAAAAGACATAACCAAAGAAGTCTTTTAAAAAGAGGATGGTGAATGGTTCCCTTACCGACATGGGTATCTTTCGAAACATACACCCCGTGAAAGAAGGAAAATACATCATTGATGTAAATACTAATAAATGAAATTATATTACACAATGAGTAAAATAATGGGCAGTAAATATACCACTCAAAGGAAATTGTGGCAAATGTAACATAAATCTCACGGGAATAAATGTGAGATGAAAAATCCCTTACGAAAACTCGGCAGCCTAACGACGCCACTTAAAACTTCCAAAATGGATTGATGAGATCAAATAGGGTCTCTCATCATATTAACATAAATTTTACAGAAAGAGGAATATAAAATAACATCCCCCAACATAACAAATAGGAGCTTAAATGAAGTGACAAAAGGAGAGTACTTAAAAAGAAAGAGAGAGGTTAGATCTCTTACGAAAATTCGGCAGCCTAACGACACCACTCAAAACATCCAAAATGGATTGATGAGAGAGAATAGGGTCTCTCATCATATGAACATAAAAATTACAGTAAGAGTAATATAAAATAATATCCCAATAACAAGAAAGATGAGCTTTAAAAGGAACGACATAAAAGAGTGTACTTAAAAAGAAAGAGAGGAGTAGGATCTCTTACCTCAAGTCCAACTTGTCTTGTTCGTTTCTTTATATTTTTGAATAACAAAATTTGGTCAATTTATAATATCTTAAGGACCTCCTATAAATATTATTATTCAGTTAATATCACATATTTTAATGTTATAATAATTGGTTAATAATATGAGTTCATATCAGACGTTTTTGTCGATGTTTGGTACATGAGTCAAAAATTGAACTTGTTGGAAAATAATTTTACATGTAGTTATAGGTACATCATACCTAGAACAGTATTTATGTTTTAAATATCCTATATATCCAGTATATATTCATTTTATACTATTCCATAGAATTTGGAGAAAAAAATTAAAAGCACCGTTCATGGAGACGGAAGGTCGTACGTAAGCATGAACGCTACTTTCATTTTTTGTCATAGTAATGGAATTAAAACAAAATGAAAGATATATATATATGTTATAATTACAAAATGATATCCATAATTTATATGTAATATATTACATATATATATCAATTATATATATGTACTTATAATAGTACATAGCATTTTGAGATAAGAAATGAAATGTACCGTTCATGGAGACGGTAAGCCGTACGTACGCATGAACGCTACTTCCATTTCTATTTCATATTTAATGGAATTGAAACATAATTATACATAATAGTATTTTAATTCCAGTATGGTATCATATATAATATCATTAAATATATCCTTTATACATACCACATATGGTATTAACGAATCAAATCACTTTGAGGGGCGGTAGTCCACACTTCCTTAAATGAAAATATCGCGTTTACCTATAATTGAAACCATAAAGGTATGACATAAATGAAAAATACAGAAGAATAAGTAAAACATAAACATATTATATATCATATATAAGTATAGTGTCATATTAATGGCCACCTTTCAAGGTGTTAGAAGAATGCTGAACAATCATCGTTTTGTGAGGCAGAAATTCGCCATCCACAGAAACAATATGTTCTTTAATTATTAGATGTAGGTGTGTGTAAGTGTAGCTCAAATCCTTCTTATAAAAACATCCTAGTATATTTAAGATACTTTAATTTTTACAAAATAAATGAATAAAAATAGTTTAGGGGGTTGGAGAAGAAAAATAAAACAAAAGGACTCAAGTGAAGACATTACCTTAAAATTGGGTAACTCCAATTGGTTTGAGCTCAAATGCTTCCTTGAGAGGACTTCTGCCCAAATTGAGGCTTCTAAGAGTTAGGGAGGGATGTTAAGAGACAAAATGGTCAGGGTTTGGCCAAGACAAAGGCTTTGGAAGTGTGGGTAAGGAGGTAGAGGTGGGGGCCTTTTATAAGAGGAGAGGAGGGGCACTCTTGGAAAGTAAGGAAATGTTACATTATTTTAGAATGAGTTTCAGATATTAATGGTTCCACATTGATGTGTTTCTAGGATAAGGTGATAAGGGTTTGAAATCCTCCCATCCAATAGATTTTGGACATGTGTAGGTCTTAGATCTTACATTATCTTTCCATTTTATTTAAATCGTTAAATAATGAGGTCATCACTGCATCATCATGATGTCATAAATAATTTAATTTATTTAATGTCTAAATATTATAAAAAATACCATGATGTCGGAAATAGTTTTATCTTTCCAATGACTATTTATAGTCAAAAATATGACTTTTATAACCCCATGTAAAAATTATTTTAGTAAAACAACTCATGTTTGTGTCATTTTTACTTTAACATTAAATAAAAAGGTATTTATGTCATTTTCCAACCATAGTGGCTCCATGGGGTCCTCAAGTTGACCCATGGATTTTCTTGGTCGGCCAAGACTCATCCAATGAGGGTAGGACATGTTTCTAGGTCATTTCATTATATTAAAACATTATTCTTACCTTAAACTACGCTAATTACCTCTAATCGCGATTAAAAATGTAATAAGTTACTATTCACCAAAAAATTATTTTAATCCCATTGAACAACATTTTACTTATTAATGACAACCATGTATGTTGGATTTTTGAAATTAAAAACACAAAGATGGAAAATTTTCATTTAAACTAAAAATCAGTTTTTATAAGTACCACTTAGTGGTTTCACTATTCATCAAATATTGAAGTTTTTCAGAAAATTAACAAAAATTCACCCTAATATATATTTAATATTCCGAATTCAAAAATGATGTCTATTTTAAAAAATTCAAAACATATAAGTTTCATTAATTAATTTAATAATTAATTTCTGCTGTCAAAACAAATAGTGTGTTTTTATGAAACAAAATGTATCAAAAGATTGACACTAGTTTAAGTCCGATTTCAAAGTGAAATTAATTCCAACAACCACTATTGGATTTAATGGTAAAAATATATTCAAATTTCACTTTAAAACCAATTCATAAGATAATATAATCATATAAATAAATTAGATTAAAAGGAGGTTTTGAATTAAAATACAACATTTTTCACTATTCATTAAAAATTGAACTTTTTTGGAAAAAATACCAAAAATTTACAAAAAGTATATTTTGATGTCCCAATTATAAAGAAGAATTTTATTTTGTCAAATATAACACATATAATTGTAAAAAAGTGGATTTAAAAGAGGTTCTCCATCAAAAGGTGGTTAATCGGCCTTTTAAAGGCTATTAGAATGTTTATGCTTAAAATTGGATTCATTCGCATTTTTAATCCTCTAACATTTATTGTAAAAAGTAAAAATATTTGAAAAACATATATAATAATTTTTTAGTTAATTATATTCATTCCCGCCATCACAACAGCTAGGCGTTAACTACCATTTAAAATAATGTTATTTTATTATTAGAGTGCAACGTAAGATCCCCAAGAAACTCGTTGTTGCGTGCTGGGTATGCCATCAAGCATAGTGTCCCCTTTAAAGTTATATTAATATTTTATTCACAAATATGGATAAATGTGAAAATGTCATATAATTTATTTACCTGGGGTGTTACATCCTTCCCCCCTTTTTGGTAATTGCGTCCTCGCAATTTTAAAATTGAGCTTGGAAACATCCTTGAAAGTCCCACATCGGAACACAAGTCGGTAAAACAATCACTTTAAAATAAAGAAAGATAAGTATAGAGGTCGCCTAAGTTAACCCGTACAAGGATTCCATGTAGGAAAACATGGACATGGAGGAGAAAACATAGGGTCATGTTCTGATGGAGAGTGATAGAAAACATGTTTATGAGAAAGTTAACCATAAGAAAATCACAAACTTGTGATGGGTTAAACGGTATTCGATTCCCCAGTAGGAAACGTTAATAGACAAAATTTTTGTTTTAAGTTACTTTTTTTCAGGAATTTATTCATAAGGAAACATAATCACTTTTCATGTTGACTTTAAACTTTTATTAGATTCCTTACACAAACTCATATTTTCTACAAAAGACAAGTATTTAGGAAGACTTGTTCGCATTAAGAGTATTATAATCAACTTCTTAAAAATCACCTAATCCACAGAAGAGAACTATATATTTCCCATGTATTTAGACAAAATACAAACCAAAATTTTTAGTATGAGATCAGATAACCCACAAAAGTATAATCCTTTATTAAAAGAAAATCCATTCGTAATCTCCAAAATGTGTCTAGAAAAAAACTCAAAGTTCAACGAAGACCATTCGATAAACAATTTGTCCATAAAATTCTTCAATGTAAACCAATCTAAGATTTAAAACCAAATATTTTAAGGATTTAGTCACATAGTCTTCCAAGTTAAATCGTAACATTTATCTCCAAACAACATCAGTTGGTCTTAATGTCTCGTATTGAAAAGTAATTAACCTAATCACATATCCTCCATGATAGGTTAATAAATTTCCAAAGATAACCAAAAATCAACTTACTATTAATTCATAAAATCATCTAACTAAAAAGAATCAATCAAACTAACTAGGGACTTCATGTAGTCCAGTGGTAGGCGATAAATACCAGTTGCACTTTGGTTGTGGGTTCGATCCCCACAGCTTTTTCCGACGCGACGGGTTGTCACACGGTCTGCGTGTTGTCCTTTTCCAAAACTACATAATTCTTAAAACATTCCCCAAAACGAGATAAAATCTTCAAAAATGATCATAAAATATTTTAACCTCATGTTTATCTCATTCCTTTCATTTTCCATCATATCATAGAGTAACCCATAATTACCTAAAAAGTAAAGAACATATAAACCCTCATGGTTACCTTAATAATTATTACCTGAACATCCACATCATGTTGGAAATCTATTATATGATGCATTACAGAACATACCAAGGTACAAGTGGTTGATCATGACTCCTCGATAGTTGGTTGAGAATAACTATGAGTTTCCTTATTGAAAATCCCATTTCATCCAGTCTCTTAATCAGAGAACCACCACAGTTTCCTTCAAACCTATTGTCACTTTGGTGCCTCCTAGATCCATCCATTCACTAAAAAGAGAATTTTCAGTATGAGTATATCAATAAAACCATCATGTACTAATGAGGAGGATAACCACTAAGATATACTTACTCATTCAATTTATCTAAAACTAGGACTCTTTCTGAAATCCTATCCATTATGGTACTGTCACTTATGCTTAGAGAATACCCCAACCTCTAAAGTTATCTAAACCGACCTTTGATACCAACTATAAGGCCTCAGCCATAAACCTTACTTAATCTTGAGTTATTACAAGATTACACATTGAGGATCTTTTCAGGTTTAGAGTTTTAGAGAATTAGATCATAAAACATGCATTACATCTCGAAATATTACAAAGTAGTCACTTCTAATAAATTTCCATAAAATAAAATCTCTTAAAAAGAAACATGTTTAGTTCCATGTTTTAGATAGCATGACTTTCCCTTGATCCCATCCTCGACACAATTCCACATTAAGTCCTGTGAAAAACATTTCCAAAAAACTTGGGATGATAATAAAAAGCTCAGTAAGGGTTATAAAAATATGGAAAGGAAACATGAGTTCATATATACATAAGAATGAAATCATACATTACCCATAAAACACAGGCACTTTAACATACCTAATGAAGTCATGAATAAATCATATATATCATAAGACATAAAAGGTAACTTGAGGCATTCATAACATTCTTATGTAGGGAGTAACCCACTTGGTTACATTTGGAATACCCACCACAGTATATTCCCTAAATCTCTTCAGAGAAACCTCAATGTTTCACTCCTTCACATTACCCAAGGCATTGGAGAGCTATATCGGGCTCACCCGCCCTTAGTTTATCATGGAACCACCCATCTTCATAACAATTGCCATGAACCATAACATAATCGTATCACATAAAACATGCATAAAGGAAACATAACATTTCCTCCTTTCAATCAGAAGTTATCAATACAACACATTGATATAAAAACATTATGAAAACCATTTCCAATACCAGAATAAATGAAATGTAAAACAAGGTAGTTATTTTTCTTTTAAAAAGAAGGTATGTCTTGTAGAGGAAGTCGAAACTCAAATAATGGTCACGGTGATGGAGAAGTCATTGTCACCGCATACATACGACAAAAACATTCCCTTTTGTCATTTAGTAAAATGCTTCGTATAAGAAAGATTCCTTTTTGGATAAACGTAAATGTCAAAAGGGTTTATACACCGTATAAAATAAGGTTGTGTATAAAATGAAATATGCTTCAATGAATGGAGATTGAGATGAAGTCCCTTATGAAGACGGTATCCTTGGTTTAAGGATAAATCAATTACATAATTATATGTGACAAACGAATACACCAATTAGAAGTGGATATTAAGTGTAAAACAATCATAGGTTATTCACACATATTCATAGAATGACATATTCAAGGAGTACAATTTTATCCCAAAGAATCAAATTTGAGTTAAGAAGTTCCCTTGCAAAAATTTGACAGCCTAACGGCATCAGTACAAAACTTAGAAAATGATTTGATGATAGGTAAAAAGGGTATCTCATCACATGGACATAAAATTTAAATCAATAAGGATATATAAGAACATATCCCAACATAATAGTATGTGAATTAAAAGACATAACAAAATAAGTCTTTTAAAAAGAGGAGGGTGAAAGTTTCCCTTACCGACATGGGTATCTTTCGAATCATACACCCCGTGAAAGAGGGACAATACAACATTGATGTAAATACTAATAAACGAAATTATAATACACAATGAGTAAAATAATGGGAAGTACATACACCACTCAATGGAAATTTTGGAAAATGTAGCAAATATCTCATGGGAATAAATGTGAGATGAAAAATCCCTTACGAAAACTCAATAGCCTCACGGCGCCACTTAAAACATCCAAAATGGATTGATGAGATCAAATAGGGTCTCTCATCATATTAACATAAAGTTTACAGAAAGAGGAATATAAAAGAACATACCCCAACATAAAAAAGAGGAGCTTAAATGAAGTGACATAAAGGAGAGTACTTAAAAAGATAGAGAGAGGTTAGATCTCTTACGAAAATTCGGCAGCCTAACGGCGCCACTCAAAACATCCAAAATGGATTGATGAGAAATAATAGGGTCTCTCATCATATGAACATAAAAATTACAGTAATATTAATATAAAAGAATATCCCAATAACAATAAATATGATCTTTAAAAGGAACGACATAAAAGTGTCTACTTAAAAAGAAAGAGAGGAGTAGGATCCCTTACCTCAAGTCCAACTTGTCTTGTTCGTTTCTTTATATTCCTGAATAATAAACATTGGTCAATTTATAATTGCTTAAGTACCTCCTATAAATATTATTATTCATTTCATATCACATATTTTAATGTTATAATAATTGGTTAATAATATGAGTTCATATCAGACGTTTTTGTCGATGTTTAGTACATGAGTCAAAAATCTAACTTGTTGGAAAATAATTTTCCATGTAGTTATAGGTACATCATATCCAGAATTGTATTAATGTTTTAAATATCATATATATCCAGTATATATTCATTTTATACTATTCCATAGCATTTGGAGATTAAAATTAAAAGCATCGTTCATGGAGACGGTAGGCCGTACGTAAGCATGAACGCTACTTTCATTTTTTTGTCATATTAATGGAATTAAAAAAATGAGATATATATGTATATATATATATATTATAATTAAAGAATGATATCCACAATTTAGATATAATATATTACATATATATACATTATATATATGTTCTTATAATAGTACATAATGTAACACCCCGACCCCAGTTACCCAGAGTCGGTGCATTAATTACATAACATTGGCATGATCACAAGAAAGATCAAATCTCGAAATACCGATTGGTTTAGTAGCCTTGGAAACACTAGATATATTCATAAGTTTTACATTACATCATCAAAATAAAAAGAACTACTACGACAACATATTGTCTCCATAGTCCACACTATTAACCCCTCATAATATCCCTGCAAGTCATTCATATTTTACTTTTTCACATCCTAGGAAAATAAAACATAGAAAAGGGGTGAGCTCAAATGCTCAGTAAGGATAACAATATAGCAGAAACTTTCATAAATAAGAATAAACATTTAAGGCAATGTATAACTAAAACAAAAGCCTTTTAAACTTTAACTTCAACATAGTATGGCATAAATAAAATGAAATGATGCCATTTACTTATTCACATGGATATTCTACTAATCGAATAATCACATGCAATATCAATAACCACTTTCATAATGATGGAATGCATAATGCCAGACTATCATAACCACGTAGCCAAGGCCTCGTGCCAAGACTACAAATAAGATTTTGCCAAGGCCTTGTGCCAAGACACTAGTTTGTCTCATGAGACCTACCGATGCATCGAGGAGATATAGCGGGCTCCACCCGTCACATATTAAGTCCAATGCATTCCCATATGAAAAGGTTTAAACATAACATAAACATTCGTATTAAAACTAGCATACGAAATGTCAATACTTTCATCATAAACCATGAATGGTATATAAAAAAATAACACATCCACAGTCAAACATATCACAAAACCTTCAATATAATATAGAAGTTTTGTATCATAACAAATCAACTTTAAATAAGTGTAAAATCCATCAAAGGATGTTGACATAGATGAAATCAAAATTCATTTTAAAGAAATATCTCTTTTTATTTTGAAATCATTTAAGATCCATATAAAATAAAACATTTTATTTTAAAATACTCTTATAATATTGTAAGGGAATCTTTGACACTTTTATAACGGCGGAAAATAACCGCACCCTCCGTATAAGTTAAAAACGCTCTTATCTTAATTTTGTCGAAAAGGTTAAAAAGCACCTTGTCTGGAAAACGATGGAAAGATTCCCTTATAAAACTCTTATAAAAAGTCAAACAAGGGTATAAATGACTTTAACCCATATTCTTTTAAATATTAAAAATGATTTGAAATACATTTTGAAGAAACATGGATGTGGATGATAACGAGATCCCAGTAAATTATTACGTATAAACAAACTCGGATAATGAAGAGATTGTGAAATAACCCTTACCTTGTACTTTTCCTTGGTTGGGGTAGGTTAACCTCCTGTATAATGGTGAAATAATTGTTATTAAATTATAAAAGAATCATATACAATAATATGATATCATATATGATCTTTTAATATTGATTTGATAATAATATCTTAGTATTATCGTTGTTTCGGGTGTTAACTTACTTGTTTTATTTTATATGTTTTGTTACGTAAGCCATGTTTGTAATGGATAGGTTGTATATTATTCATATCCAGAATGATATCAAGTCCTTAAACATCATTTTTAAATCATCAAATGATAATTATACTTGAATGGATACGATGGAGAATGAATCTTATCGTGTTTGTGGAGACGGTAGTCCATACGTACGCACGAGGGACAATATCATTCTTTTGATATTAAAATAATTTATAAATGGATGTCATATCATATATACATAATAATTAACATGTTATATTTATTATTTACATGAGTTTCACATCATTATTATACCCATCCAAATAATAATATATTGAATAAAAATTACACCACGACGTGGAGACGGTAAGCCGTACGTACGCACGTATGGTGACATGTTATTCAAAGGGTGGATAGAATACTGAATATGGTTGTACCATATTTATAATAACATCACAGTATATGTGAGATACTGGAGTTATTTTTTTAGAATGGTAAGAACAAAGAAAGAAGAAGTGGAAGAAGAAAGGAACTTGAAAAGGGGTGGTGAAAACATTACCTCTTCTTCGGGTTCTTCCTTTTGATTTGATCAAAAGGGCTCCTTAGGTTGGCTTTCTGATCAAACTAAGGCCTCTATGTTGTAGTGAGGGAAGTTGGGAGAGTATTTGGGCAGGGTTTGGACGAGACAAGTGGCTTTAGAGGTGTGAGGAATGAGTAGAAGTGGTCTCCTTTTATAAGGGAGAGGAGGGGCTCTTTAGGAAAGAGTGAAAGTATTACTTTATAATATAATTATATTCGGTTTATAATGGTCCAAAAATCATTGAGGTCGAAGATAAGATGACTAATTTTCTAAATAACATCAACCAATAATAATTGGACAGGTTTTAGATAATATTTTAATCATTATAATCTTATTTATTTAAATGATTTATTAATGAGGTAAAATATGCATCATTATTGTGTCATTAATAATTAAAATTATTTGAGGTCTAAAAATTATAAATAAAATATAATTCTGTAGTAAATCTTTTTATCTTTCTAATGAATATTTATAATCGAAAATCCAACATGTATAACTCTATGTAAAAAAATTTATTCTAAAAGATGTAAGCTTATGCCATTTTTATTTTTATTTTAACTTTATTAATATAATGTGTCCCAACCACATACAAGTGGCTCTAAGGGGTCCCCAAATCGACCCGAGGATGCCCATGGTCGGGTATGTATCCAACAATAAGATTAGGACACGTTTTAGGGTAATTTTGTATTATTATAATATTATTTGTTAACCCTTATTTACCGGATTTACCCTTTAACCATGGTAAATAAAATATTTACCGCAGTAATTATTCAAAATGTGTAAAAATAAAAGTTACCTATTTACATAATTTGGACATCCTGATTCCAAATATTTAATCCATTTTTCCAAATTCAAAACACAGAAGTGGCAGAAATTAATTTAAAATTAATTCCCGTTGTTAAAATAAAAAACGTGTTTTTAAGAGATAATAACTATCAAAAGATTGACACTTGTTTATGTCTGGTTTAATTGTGAAATTATGTCCAATGATAAACATTAAATTATATGGTAAAAATATATTCTAAATATACTTTAAAACTACTCAAATTCATAATTTATCAATATTAATTATTTTGATTAAAAAAGTTGATTTTAATTAAAATTTAGTAATTTTCACTATTCATCAAAATATAAAAGTTATCCGAAAAGTACCAAAATTTCACCCTAGGCTAATTTCAATATTCTGAATCCAAAAATGAAGTCCATTTTGAAATATAAATTATATATGATTTCAAAAAGTAGTTATTACTATTCACAACGGCTAGTTTAATTATTTGTGGTGTGTGTTAGAATTCGAGGTTGCGTACAACACACGCTATTGCATTATTCGAAGGGAAATGTACCGTGGAAGCTTGGGGTGTTACATTCTCCCCTCCTTCAAATAATTGCGTCCTCGCAATTTCTAGGGTATTACTGCATAAAAAGACTCGGGTGGTTCTTCATCATAAGTTCCTTGGGTTCCCACGTTTCCTCTTCCATCTTATGGTTTCTCCACAAAACTTTTACCAGACGCATCGTCCGGTTTCTCAGTACTTGTTCTCTCGTATCAAGAATCCTGACAGGCACTTCGCAATAAGACAGATCAGGTTCCAGTTCTAATTCTTCATAGGTGATTACATGCGTTGGGTCAGGCATGTATTTCCTCAACAGAGATACGTGGAACACATCGTGAACTTTAGAAAGACTTGGCGGCATTGCCAATCGGTAAGCTACAACCCCAATTCGTTCTAGAATTTCGAAAGGTCCGATGTACCTGGGACTCAATTTACCTTTCTTACCAAAACGTATGACTCCCTTCCATGGAGATACCTTCAGGAAAACATGATCACCGACCTGAAATTCCAAATCCTTCCTTCGATTATCGACATAGCTTTTCTGCCTACTTTGAGCTGCTTTGATGTGATTTTGGATTACCTTCACCTTTTCCACCATTTCCTCCACCAGTTCTGGGCCTACAAGTTTTCTTTCACCAACCTCATCCCAACAGGTTGGTGTACGAAATCTCTTTCCGTATAACGCTTCATATGGTGCCATCTGAATACTCGAATGGAAGCTATTGTTATAGGAAAATTCTACCAGTGGTAAATATTGATCCCACATACCCTGAAAGTCAGGTGAGCAAGGTCTCAACATGTCTTCTAGGGTTTGAATAGTCCGTTCTGATTGTCCATCTGTCTGAGGGTGGTAAGCAGTGCTCAAATGAAGTTCAGTATCCAGGGATTTCTGAATACTTTTCCAAAATCTTGAAGTAAAACGGGGATCACGATCAGAAACAATCGATAGGGGTACTCCATGAAGTCTCACAACTTCATTAATGTATAGTCTTGCTAGACGTTCCAGGGGTAGATCTTCTCTTATAGCAAGAAAATGTGCTGAATTGGTAAGACGATCAACAATAACCCATATTGCATCGTTCCTTCTAGGAGTCTTTGGTAGCCCCATGACAAAGTCCATCGTAATATTGTCCCATTTACACTCCGGTATGGGAAGAGGTTGCATGACTCCTCCAGGCTGTTGCCTTCAAGCTTTCACTTGTTGACAAACCATACATCTTGACACAAAATCAGCAATCTCCCTCTTCATGTTGTCCCACCAAAAATTTTCCTTCAAATCTCTATACATTTTGGTGCTCCCAAGGTGTATAGAGAAATTGGAACTATGAGCATCATCCAGCAATTCCCTTTTCAGATCAGGTAAATCGGGAACACAAAGTCTCTTCCAGAATTTCAAAATTCCATCTTCATACACAAAGTATCTCAATCTCCCATCATTCACAGCTTTAATCTTCTTCTGAAATTCTTCATCATCGGTCTGAGAACTCTTAATCCTTTCTAGTAAAGATGGTTTGGCAACCATTTGAAAAAGCATTGATGTTTCACCTTCCCTGGTTATTCCCATGTCCATCGTCACTAGATCCATGAAAATTGGATCCCTTTCAATTCTCATCATGTTCAAAACTCCATGGTCTTTTCTGCTCAAAGCATCTGCCACCTTGTTTGCTTTCCCCGGGTGGTAGTGTATCGTGAAATAATAATCCTTGAGTAATTCAAGCCATCTCCTTTGCCTCATGTTGAGTTCTTTTTGTGAGAAAATATACTTCAAACTCTTGTGATCAGTATAAATCTCACATTTTTTCACCATAGAGGTAGTGTATCCATATCTTCAAAGCAAATATCACAGCTGCTAACTCAAGATCATGAGTAGGATAGTTTTGTTCATGAATTTTCAATTGTCATGATGCATAGGCAATAACTCTATCATTCTGCATAAGGACACAACCAAGTCCTTTCTTTGATGCATTACTATAAATAATGAACCCATCATTCCCAGATGGTAGAGTCAATATAGAAGCATTGACTAATATTCTCTTCATATCTTCGAAACATTCTTCACACTCTTTTGTCCAAACAAATTTAACCCCTTTACGTGTGAGCTTCGTTAATGGGTTAGCCAATCGGGCAAAATTCTGGACGAAACGTCGATAATAACCTGCCAAACCAATAAAACTACGTACCTCAGTTATACTCGTAGGTTCTGGACATTCTTGGATTGCCTTGGTCTTAGAAGGATCAACAGAGATTCCATCTTTAGAGACAATATGGCCAAGAAAAGAAATATCCTGAAGCCAGAATTCACACTTGCTAAACGTCCCATATAATTCATGCCTCCTCAGAGTCTTAAAGATAATGCGCAAGTGATTTTCATGATCTTCGTAGGTTTTGGAGTATACCAAGATATCATCAATAAATACCACCACAAATTCATCGAGATACTCCTTGAAAACTCTATTCATCAGATCAATGAATACAGAGGGTGCATTAGTAAATCCAAACGGCATTACAGTAAACTCGTAATGCCCGTACCTGGTTCGAAATGCTTTCTTCGGAATGTCTTCCTTCTTCACACACAACTGATGGTATCCAGATCGAAGGTCAATCTTTGAAAAGTATTGAGCTCCATGCAGTTGGTCAAATAAATCATCAATACGAGGTAGGGGATACTTGTTCTTTATCGTTATAGCATTGATCTCCCTGTAGTCAATACATAACCTCATAGATCCATCTTTCTTTTTAACAAAAAGAACAGGGGCTCCCCATGGAGAAACACTAGGGTGAATAAATCCCTTATTACTCAATTCCTCTAGTTGTTTCTTTATTTCGACTATTCTACAGTGGCCATTCTATAAGGGGTCTTCGATATAGGCCTTGATCCAGGAATCAAATCAATGGAAAACTCAACTTCTCGTTCTGGAGGATGTCCAGGTAAATCTTCCGGAAATACATCTACAAATTCTTTCACGACAGGTACATCCTCTATTTGAACATTCCTTTCCTCACCGACAGTTATTTCATTCTCTTCCTCCCCAATAATTGAATTAAGTTGAGCTACTGGGGGTGGATCTAAATAAGAATTAGGTGGTGAAGATTCTGCTCTAAAAATAAGGTGTTCCTTATCATTATCATCAAGAATCGATACCACTTTCTTCTTATAATAAATCTTCGCATCATAGTCCGAAAGCCAGTCCATACCGAGGATTATATCAAACTCAATCATAGGTATGACGATGAGATCAGCAGATAAAGAAAATTTATGTGCTCTAATGGGGACTGATTCACAAAACTTTGTTGCAATGATACATCCCTTAGAAGTTTTAACTGACAACTCCCTTATTAAATCAAATTGGAAATATCTAATTTTCTTAGAAAACTGGGAAGATATGAAACAATGCGACGATCCAGAGTCAAATAATTCATTTTCTAAACTTGAGAAAACCTTTAAATTACCTGCCACCACGTCTTTCGGAGCTTCTACCTCAGCAGTAGTGATATCATAAGCCTGGCCTTGATCCCTTGGCCTTTTCTGAGGTAAGTTCTCCTGACACTTAGGACATTCATTTGCATAATGCCCCCATCTCCCTGCAATTGTAGCACTGAACGTTGGTAGCTTCCATCTTCCCCTTGCAATTACGATCTTGGTGGCCTTTTTCACCACACTTGTAACAGACTCCCATTCCCTTCAAGCAAGTACCAGGGTGTTTCTTCCCGCATTTACCACAGGATGGATATTCAACCTTTCCCTTCTTCCCCTTATTTGCATTCCCAGATTGATCAGCAGGTCTCTTCTTCTCTTGCTTTGCTTTAAAGTCATAAGACTTAGAGAATTCCTTTTCGGTCTTGATAGCACATGAGACAATGTCTTTGTACGATGAAAAGGATTGTGAGACTAATGCTCGATGGAGAAATGGTTTTAACCCATCAAAGAAACGATCAATCTTACTTCTTTGGTTACGTATATAATCACCAGCGTACCTTGCTAACCTTGTAAAGTTTTCCTCATACTTTGTGACATTTTCATCCTCCTTCTGTCTCAGACTTAGAAATTGCCTTTCCATATCTTCTCGATGGTCGCGAGGGAAGTATTTTTCTAAAAACAGATCTTTGAACTCCCTCCATTCCATATTTGATACTTCATCATCTTCCTTCATGTTTTGAATCAATGACCACCATTGATCAGCATCTCCAGTGAGGCGGTAAACTGCCATGATAACTTTTTCCCTTTCACTGCTCCCCAAAGCCTGAAATATTTTCTCTACGGAATTTATCCATTGCTCAGCTACTAAGGGATTTGTACTCCCATTGAACGTTGGTGGGTGTTGCCTCATGAATCGATCTAACATTGATCCTCCATGCTGCGGATGAGGGTGCTCCATACGGGTAAGGTTATTATTCATAACCTGAGTAAGTTGTCCCAGTATGGTGATTAGCTGATCGGCTCCAGTTGCATCACAAGCCCCACTATAATTATCTTGAGCAGGAGGGCAATCCCTACATGGAGTGCGTGCATTGATATAGTTTCCATTTCTTCCACTAGGCGCCATTTCTAAACAATGGCATAAACTAGATCAGTTTATGAATCAAAATACATAATCCCATACTTATAAAACACTTAACATAAATTGAACTATTTATGGATATAATCCATAATCATAAAAATGTCTCCTTTGAGGATGTATATACTCATAAACCCTTCATAATGGTTTGTAAAGAAAATGAGAATTATCCTAAGCATATCCCCCGGGAGTGTCGTAACCAAGAGTGCAGCAAGGCCCGTTGTCGTGCACCAGTTCCCGTTCGAGTCTAGCTCAAAGCGGTGTTTTCGGGTTTTACCCCTAGGTACATCTGTGCCAGAGCCGCCTCTACCTGCTCGTATCCAGACAGGGATGTATTGCTCGGAAAACTCACAAAATCTCTACAATACCAAAATTCTATTAAGTTCTTCTATACTAATCCTCAAAGTTCATCTTAGGTCTACGTGCTCTAATCAGAGTTTATCTAAATCTAGCTTCCAAGGTTTGTACTAAACTTCCTCTGATACCAACTGTAACGCCCCGACCCCAGTTACCCAGAGTCGGTGCATTAATTACATAACATTGGCATGATCACAAGAAAGATCAAATCTCAAAAGACCGATTGGTTTAGTAGCCTTGGAAACACTAGATATATTCATAAGTTTTACATTACATCGTCAAAATAAAAAGAACTACTACAACAACATATTGTCTCCATAGTCCACACTATTAACCCCTCATAATATCCCTGCAAGTCATTCATAATTTACTTCTTCACATCCTGGGAAAATAATAAATAGAAAAGGGGTGAGCTCAAATGCTCAGTAAGGATAACAATATAGCGGAAACTTTCATAAATAAGAATAAACATTTAAGGCAATGTATAACTAAAACAAAAGCCTTTTAAACTTTAACTTCAACATAGTATGGCATAAATAAAATGAAATGATGCCATTTACTTATTCACATGGATATTCTACTAATCGAATAATCACATGCAATATCAATAACCACTTTCATAATGATGGAATGCATAATGCCAGACTATCATAACCACGTAGCCAAGGCCTCGTACCAAGACTAAAAATAAGATTTTGCCAAGGCCTTGTGACAAGACACTAGTTTGTCTCATGAGACCTACCGATGCATCGAGGAGCTATAGCGGGCTCCACCCGTCACATATTAAGTCCAATGCATTCCCATATGAAAAGGTTTAAACATAACATAAACATTCGTATTAAAACTAGCATACGAAATGTCAATACTTTCATCATAAACCATGAATGGTATATAAAAAATAGCACATCCACAGTCAAACATATCACAAAACCTTCAATATAATATAGAATTTTTGTATCATAACAAATCAACTTTAAATAAGTGTAAAATCCATCAAAGGATGTTGACATAGATGAAATAAAAATTCATTTTAAAGAAATATCTCTTTTTATTTTGAAATCATTTATGATCCATATAAAATAAAAAAATTTATTTGAAAATACTCTTATAAGATTGTAAGGGAAGCTTTGACGATTTTATAACTGCGGAAAATAACCGCACCCGCCGTATAAGTTCAAAAAACGTTCTTATCTTAATTTTGTCAAAAAGGTTAAAAAGCACCTTGTTTGGAAAACGACGGAAAGATTCCCTTATAAACCTCTTATAAAAATTCAAACATGGGTATAAATGACTTTAACCCATATTATTTTAAATATTAAAAATGTTTTGAAATACATTTTGAAGAAACATGGATGTGGATGATAACGAGATCCCAGTAAATTATTACGTATAAACAACCTCGGATAATGAAGAGATTGTGAAATAACCCTTACCTTGTACTTTTCCTTGGTTGGGGTAGGTTAACCTCCTATATAATGGTGAAATAATTGTTATTAAATTATAAAAGAATCATATACATTAATATGATATCATATATGATCTTTTAATATTGATTTGATAATAATATATTAGTATTATCGTTGTTTCGGGTGTTAACGTACTTGTTTTATTTTATATGTTTTATTACGTAAGCCATGTTTTTAATGGATAGGTTTTATATTATTCATATCCAGAATGATATCAATTCATTAAACATCATTTTTAAATCATCAAATGATAATTATACTTGAATGGATACGATGGAGAATGAATCTTATCGCGTTTGTGGAGACTGTAGTCCGTACGCACGCACGAGCGACAATATCATTCATTTGATATTAAAATAATATATAAATGGATGTCATATCATATATACAGAATAATTAACATGTTATATTTATTATTTACATGAGTTTCACATCATTATTATACCCATCCAAATAATAATATATTGAATAACAATTACACCACGACGTGGAGACGGTAAGCCGTACGTACGCACGTATGGTGACATGTTATTAAAAGGGTGGATAGAATACTGAATATGGTTCTACCATATTTATAATAACATCACAGTATATGTGAGATACTGGAGTTATTATTTTAGAATGGTAAGAACAAAGAAAGAAGAAGTGGAAGAAGAAAGGAACTTGAAAAGGGGTGGTGAAAACATTACCTCTTCTTCGGGTTCTTCCTTTTGATTTGATCAAAAGGGCTCCTTAGGTTGGCTTTCTGATCAAACTAAGGCCTCTCGGTTGTAGTGAGGGAAGTTGGGAGAGTATTTGGGCAGGGTTTGGACGAGCCAAGTGGCTTGAGAGGTGTGAGGAATGAGTAGAAGTGGTCTCCTTTTATAAGGGAGAGGAGGGGCTCTTTAGGAAAGAGTGAAAGTATTACTTTATAATATAATTATATTCGGTTTATAATGGTCCAAAAATCATTGAGGTCGAAAATAATATGACTAATTTTCTAAATAACATCAACCAATAAGAATTGGACAGGTTTTAGATAATATTTCAATCATTATAATCTTATTTATTTAAATAATTTATTAATGAGGTAAACATTGCATCATTATTGTGTCATTAATAATTTAAATTATTTGAGGTCTAAAAATTATAAATAAAATATAATTATGTAGGAAATCTTTTTATCTTTCTAATGAATATTTATAATCGAAAATCCAACATGTATAACCCTATGTAAAAATTGTTCTTCTAAAAGATGTAAGCTTATACCATTTTTATTTTTATTTTAACTTTATTAATATAATGTGTCCCTACCACATACAAGTGGCTCTAAGGGGTCCCCAAATCGACCCAAGGATGCCCATGGTCGGGTATGTGTCCACCAATAAGGTTAGGACACGTTTTAATATAATTTTGTATTATTATAATATTATTTTTTAACCCTTATTTACCGGATTTACCCTTTAACCATGGTAAATAAAATATTTACCGCAGTAATTATTCAAAATGTGTAAAAATAAAAGTTACCTATTTACATAATTTGGACATCCTGATTCCAAATATGTAATCCATTTTTTCAAATTCAAAACACAGAAGTGGCAGAAATTAATTTAAAATTAATTCCCGTTGTTAAAATCAAAAGCGTGTTTTTAAGAGATAATAACTATCAAAAGATTGACATTTGTTTATGTCTGGTTTAATTGTGAAATTATGTCCAATGACAAACATTAAATTAAATGGTAAAAATATATTCTAAATATACTTTAAAACTACTCAAATTCATAATTTATCAATATTAATTATTTTGATTAAAAAAGTTGATTTTAATTAAAATTTAGTAATTTTCACTATTCATCAAAATATAAAAGTTATCCGAAAAGTACCAAAATTTCACCCTAGGCTAATTTCAATATTCCGAATCCAAAAATGATGTCCATTTTGAAATATAAAATATATATGATTTCAAAAAGTAGGTATTACTATTCACAACGGCTAGTTTAATTAGTTGTGGTGTGTGTTAGAACTCGAGGTTGCGTACAACACACGCTATCACATTATTCGAAGGGAAACGTACCGTGGAAGCTTGGGGTGTTACATTCTCCCCTCCTTCAAATAATTGCATCCTCGCAATTTCTAGGGTATTACTGCATAAAAAGACTCGAGTGGTTCTTCATCATAAGTTCCTTGGGTTCCCACGTTGCCTCTTCCATCTTATGGTTTCTCCACAAAAATTTTACCAGACGCGTCGTCCGGTTTCTCAGTACTTGTTCTCTCGTATCAAGAATCCTGACGGGCTCTTCGCAATAAGACAGATCAGGATCCAGTTCTAATTCTTCATAGGTGAGTACATGCGTTGGGTCAGGCATGTATTTCCTCAACAGAGATACGTGGAACACATCGTGAACTTTAGAGAGACTTGGCGGCATTGCCAATCGGTAAGCTACAACCCCAATTCGTTCTAGAATTTCGAAAGGTCCGATGTACCTGGGACTCAATTTACCTTTCTTACCAAAACGTATGACTCCCTTCCATGGAGATACCTTCAGGAAAACATGATCACCGACCTGAAATTCCAAATCCTTCCTTCGATTATCGACAAAGCTTTTCTGCCTACTTTGAGCTGCTTTGATGTGATTTTGGATTACCTTCACCTATTCCACCGTTTCCTCCACCAGTTCTGGGCCTACAAGTTTTCTTTCACCAACCTCATCCCAACAGGTTGGTGTACGACATCTCTTTCCGTATAACGCTTCATATGGTGCCATCTGAATACTCGAATGGAAGCTATTGTTATAGGAAAATTCTACCACTGGTAAATATTGATCCCACATACCCTGAAAGTCAAGTGAGCAAGATCTCAACATGTCTTCTAGGGTTTGAATAGTCCGTTCTGATTGTCCATCTGTCTGAGGGTGGTAAGCAGTGCTCAAATGAAGTTCAGTATCCAGGGATTTCTGAAGACTTTTCCAAAATCTTGAAGTAAAATGGGGATCACGATCAGAAACAATCGATAGGGGTACTCCATGAAGTCTCACAACTTCATTAATGTATAGTCTTTCTAGACGTTCCAGGGGTAGATCTTCTCTTATAGCAAGAAAATGTTCTGACTTGGTAAGACGATCAACAATAAACCATATTGCATCGTTACTTCTAGGAGTCTTTGGTAGCCCCATGACAAAGTCCATCGTAATATTGTCCCATTTCCACTCCGGTATGGGAAGAGGTTGCATGACTCTTCCAGGCTGTTGCCTTCCAGCTTTCACTTGTTGAAAAACCATACATCTTGACACAAAATCAGCAATCTCCCTCTTCATGTTGTCCCACCAAAAATGTTCCTTCAAATCTCTATACATTTTGGTGCTCCCAGGGTGTATAGAGAAATTGGAACTATGAGCATCATCCAGCAATTCCCTTTTCAGATCAGGTAAATCGGAAACAGAAAGTCTCCTCCCGAATTTCAAAATTCCATCTTCATACACAAAGTATCCCAATCTCCCATCATTCACAGCTTTAATCTTCTTCTGAAATTCTTCATCATCGGTCTGAGAACTCTTAATCCTTTCTAGTAAAGATGGTTTGGCAACCATTTGAAAAAGCATTGATGTTTCACCTTCCCTGGTTATTCCCATGTCCATCTTCACTAGATCCATGAAAATTGGATCCCTTTCAATTCTCATCATGTTCAAAACTCCATGGTCTTTTCTGCTCAAAGCATCTGCCACCTTGTTTGCTTTCTCCGGGTGGTAGTGTATCGTGCAATCATAATCCTTTAGTAATTCAAGCCATCTCCTTTGCCTCATGTTGAGTTCTTTTTGTGAGAAAATATACTTCAAAATCTTGTGATCAGTATAAATCTCACATTTTTCACCATAGAGGTAGTGTCTCCATATCTTCAAAGCAAAGATCACAGCTGCTAACTCAAGATCTTGATTAGGATAGTTTTGTTCATGAATTTTCAACTGTCGTGATGCATAGGCAATAACTCTATCATTCTGCATAAGGACACAACCAAGTCCTTTCTTTAATGCATCACTATAAATAACGAACCCATCATTCCCCGATGGTAGAGTCAATATAGGAGCATTGACTAATATTCTCTTCAGTTCTTCGAAACATTCTTCACACTCTTTTGTCCAAACAAATTTAACCCCTTTACGTGTGAGCTTCGTTAATGGGTTAGTCAATCGGGCAAAATTCTGGACGAAACGTCGATAATAACCTGCCAAACCAATAAAACTACGTACCTCAGTTATACTCGTAGGTGCAGGCCATTCTTGGATTGCCTTGGTCTTAGAAGGATCAACAGAGATTCCATCTTTAGAGACAATATGGCCAAGAAAAGAAATATCCTGAAGCCAGAATTCACACTTGCTAAACGTCCCATATAATTCATGCCTCCTCAGAGTCTTCAAGATAATGCGCAAGTGATTTTCATGATCTTCGTAGGTTTTGGAGTATACCAAGATATTATCAATAAATACCACCACAAATTCATCGAGATACTCCTTGAAAACTCTATTCATCAGATCCATGAATACAGAGGGTGCATTAGTCAATCCAAACGGCATTACAGTAAACTCGTAATGCCCGTACCTGGTTCGAAATGCTGTCTTCGGAATGTCTTCCTTCTTCACACACAACTGATGGTATCCAGATCGAAGGTCAATCTTTGAAAAGTATTGAGCTCCATACAGTTGGTAAAATAAATCATCAATACGAGGTAGGGGATACTTGTTCTTTATCGTTATAGCATTGACCTCCCTGTAGTCAATACATAACCTCATAGATCCATCTTTCTTTTTAACAAAAAGAATAGGGGCTCCCCATGGAGAAACACTAGGGAGAATAAATCCCTTATTACTCAATTCCTCTAGTTGTTTCTTTAGTTCGACTAATTCTACAGTGGCCATTCTATAAGGGGTCTTCGATATAGGCCTTGATCCGGGAATCAAATCAATGGAAAACTCAACTTCTCATTCTGGAGGATGTCCAGGTAAATCTTCCGGAAATACATCTACAAATTCTTTCACAACAGGTACATCCTCTATTTGAACATTCATTTCCTCACCGACAGTTATTTCATTCTCTTCCTCCCCAATAGTGGAATTAAGTTGAGCTACTGGGGGTGGATCTAAATAAGAATTAGGTGGTGAAGATTCTGCTCTAAAAATAAGGTGTTCCTTATCATTATCATCAAGAATCGTAACCTCTTTCTTCTTACAATAAATCTTCACATCATAGTCCGAAAGCCAGTCCATACCGAGGATTATATCAAACTCAATCATAGGTATGATGATGAGATCAGAAGATAAAGAAAATTTATGTGCTCTAATGGGGACTGATTCACAAAACTTTGTTGCAATGATACTTCCCTTAGGAGTTTTAACTGACAACTCCCTTATTAAATCAAATTGGAAATATCTAATTTTCTTAGCAAACTGGGAAGATATGAAACAATGCGACGATCCAGAGTCAAATAATGCATTTTCTAAACTTGAGGAAACCATTAAATTACCTGCCACCACGTCTTTCGGAGCCTCTACCTCAGCAGTAGTGATAGCATAAGCCTGGCCTTGATCCCTTGTCCTTTTCTGAGGTAAGTTCTCCTGACTCTTAGGACATTACTTTGCATAATTCCCCATCTCCCTGCAATTGTAGCACTGAACGTTGGTAGCTTCCTTCGTCCCCTTGCAATTACGAGCTTGGTGGCCTTTTTCACCACACTTGTAACAGACTCGCATTCCCTTCAAGCAAGTACCAGGGTGTTTCTTCCCGCATTTACCACAGGATGGATATTCAACCTTTCCCTTCTTCCCCTTATTTCCATTCCCAGATTGATCAGCAGGTCTCTTCTTCTCTTGCTTTTATTTAAAGTCATAAGACTTAGAGAATTCCTTTTCGGTCTTGATAGCACATGAGACAATGTCTTCGTACGATGAAAAGGATTGTGAGACTAATGCTCGACGGAGAAATGGTTTTAACCCATCAAAGAAAAGATCAATCTTACTTCTTTGGTTACGTATATAATCACCAGCGTACCTTGCTAACCTTGTAAAGTTAGCCTCATACTTTGCGACATTCTCATCCTCCTTCTGTCTCAGACTTAGAAATTGCCTTTCCATATCTAGTCGATGGTCGCGAGGGAAGTATTTTTCTAAAAACAGATCTTTGAACTCCCTCCATTCCATATTTGATACTTCATCATCTTCCTTCATGTTTTAAATCAATGACCACCATTGATCAGCATCTCCAGTGAGGCGGTAAACTGCCATGATAACTTTTTCCCTTTCACTGCTCCCCAAAGCCTGAAATATTTTCTCTAGGGAATTTATCCATTGCTCAGCTACTAAGGGATTTGTACTCCCATTGAACGTTGGTGGTTGTTTCCTCATGAATCGATCTAACATTGATCCTCCACGCTGCGGATCAGGGTGCTCCATACGGGTAAGGTTATTATTCATAACCTGAGTAAGTTGTCCCAGTATGGTGATTAGCTGATCGGCTCCAGTTGCATCATAAGCCCCACTATAATTATCTTGAGCAGGATGGAAATCCCTACATGGAGTGCGTGCATTGATACGGTTTCCATTTCTTCCACTAGGCGTCATTTCTAAACAATGGCATAAACTAGATCAGTTTATGAATCAAAATACATAATCTCATACTTATAAAACACTTAACATAAATTGAACTATTTATGGATATAATCCATAATCATAAAAATGTCACCTTTGAGGATTTATATACTCATAAACCCTTCATAATGGTTTGTAAAGAAAATGAGAATTATCCTAAGCATATCCCCCGGGAGTGTCGTAACCAAGAGTGCAGCAAGGCCCGTTGTCGTGCACCAGTTCCCGTACGAGTCTAGCTCAAAGCGGTGTTTTCGGGTTTTACCCCTAGGTACATCTGTGCCAGAGCCGCCTCTACCTGCTCGTATCTAGACAGGGATGTATTTCTCGGAAAACTCACAAAATCTCTACAATACCAAAATTCTAGGAAGTTCTTCTATACTAATCCTCAAAGTTCTTCTTAGGTCTACGTGCTCTAATCAGAGTTTATCTAAATTTAGCTTCCAAGGTTTGTACTAAACTTCCTCTGATACCAACTGTAACGCCCCGACCCCAGTTACCCAGAGTCGGTGCATTAATTACATAACATTGGCATGATCACAAGAAAGATCAAATCTCGAAAGACCGATTGGTTTAGTAGCCTTGGAAACACTAGATATATTCATAAGTTTTACATTACATCATCAAAATAAAAAGAACTACTACAACAACATATTGTCTCCATAGTCCACATTATTAACCCCTCATAATATCCCTGCAATGCATTCATAATTTACTTGTTCACATCCTGGGAAAATAAAACATAGAAAAGGGGTGAGCTCAAATGCTCAGTAAGGATAACAATATAGCGGAAACTTTCATAAATAAGAATAAACATTTAAGGCAATGTATAACTAAAACAAAAGCCTTTTAAACTTTAACTTCAACATAGTATGGCATAAATAAAATTAAATGATGCAATTTACTTATTCACATGGATATTCTACTAATCGAATAATCACATGCAATATCAATAACCACTTTCATAATGATGGAATGCATAATGCCAGACTATCATAACCACGTAGCCAAGGCCTCGTGCCAAGACTACAAATAAGATTTTGCCAAGGCCTTGTTCCAAGACACTAGTTTGTCTCATGAGACCTACCGATGCATCGAGGAGCTATAGCGGGCTCCACCCGTCACATATTAAGTCCAATGCATTCCCATATGAAAAGGTTTAAACATAACATAAACATTCGTATTAAAACTAGCATACGAAATGTCAATACTTTCATCATAAACCATGAATGGTATATAAAAAATAGAACATCCACAGTCAAACATATCACAAAACCTTCAATATAATATAGAAGTTTTGTATCATAACAAATCAACTTTAAATAAGTGTAAAATCCATCAAAGGATGTTGACATAGATGAAATCAAAATTCATTTTAAAGAAATATCTCTTTTTATTTTGAAATCATTTATGATCCATATAAAATAAAACATTTTATTTGAAAATACTCTTATAATCTTGTAAGGGAAGCTTTGACGATTTTATAACGGCGGAAAATAACCGCACCCGCAGTATAAGTTAAAAAAACGTTCTTATCTTAATTTTGTCGAAAAGGTTAAAAAGAACCTTGTTTGGAAAACGACAGAAATATTCCCTTATAAACCTCTTATAAAAAGTCAAAAAAGGGTATAAATGACTTTAACCCATATTCTTTTAAATATTAAAAATGTTTTGAAATACATTTTGAAGAAACATGGATGTGGATGATAACGAGATCCCAGTAAATTATTACGTATAAACAACCTCGGATAATGAAGAGATTGTGAAATAACCCTTACCTTGTACTTTTCCTTGGTTGGGGTAGGTTAATCTCCTGTATAATGGTGAAATAATTGTTATTAAATTATAAAAGAATCATATACATTAATATGATATCATATATGATCTTTTAATATTGATTTGATAATAATATCTTAGTATTATCGTTGTTTCGGGTGTTAACTTACTTGTTTTATTTTATATGTTTTGTTACGTAAGCCATGTTTGTAATGGATAGGTTGTATATTATTCATATCCAGAATGATATCAAGTCCTTAAACATCATTTTTAAATCATCAAATGATAATTATACTTGAATGGATACGATGGAGAATGAATCTTATCGCGTTTGTGGAGACGGTAGTCCGTACGTATGCACGAGCGACAATATCATTATTTTGATATTAGAATAATATATAAATGGATGTCATATCATATATACAGAATAATTAACATGTTGTATTTATTATTTACATGAGTTTCACATCATTATTATACCCATCCAAATAATAATATATTGAATAACAATTACACCACGACGTGGAGACGGTAAGCCGTACGTACGCACGTATGGTGACATGTTATTCAAAGGGTGGATAGAATACTGAATATGGTTGTACCATATTTATAATAACATCACAGTATATGTGAGATACTGGAGTTATTATTTTAGAATGGTAAGAACAAAGAAAGAAGAAGTGGAAGAAGAAAGGAACTTGAAAAGGGGTGGTGAAAACATTACCTCTTCTTCGGGTTCTTCCTTTTGATTTGATCAAAAGGACTCCTTAGGTTGGCTTTCTGATCAAACTAAGGCCTCTAGGTTGTAGTGAGGGAAGTTGGGAGAGTATTTGGGTAGGGTTTGGACGAGCCAAGTGGCTTGAGAGGTGTGAGTAATGAGTAGAAGTGGTCTCCTTTTATAAGGGAGAGGAGGGGCTCTTTAGGAAAGAGTGAAAGTATTACTTTATAATATAATTATATTCGGTTTATAATGGTCCAAAAATCATTGAGGTCGAAGATAAGATGACTAAATTTCTAAATAAAATCAACCAATAAGAATTGGACAGGTTTTAGATAATATTTTAATCATTATAATCTTATTTATTTAAATGATTTATTAATGAGGTAAACATTGCATCATTATTGTGTCATTAATAATTTAAATTATTTGATGTCTAAAAATTATAAATAAACTATCATTATGTAGGAAATCGTTTTAGCTTTCTAATTAATATTTATAATCAAAAATCCAACATGTATAACCCTATGTAAAAATTGTTCTTCTAAAAGATGTAAGCTTATGCCATTTTTATTTTTATTTTAACTTTATTAATATAATGTGTCCCTACCACATACAAGTGGCTCTAAGGGGTCCCCAAATCGACCCAAGGATGCCCATGGTCGGGTATGTGTCCACCAATAAGGTTAGGACACGTTTTATGGTAATTTTGTATTATTATAATATTATTTTTTAACCCTTATTTACCGGATTTACCCTTTAACCATGGTAAATAAAATATTTACCGCAGTAATTATTCAAAATGTGTAAAAATAAGAGTTACCTATTTACATAATTTGGACATCCTGATTCCAAATATGTAATCCATTTTTCCAAATTCAAAACACAGAAGTGGCAGAAATTAATTTAAAATTAATTCTCGTTGTTAAAATAAAAAGCGTGTTTTTAAGAGATAATAACTATCAAAAGATTGACACTTGTTTATGTCTGGTTTAATTGTGAAATTATGTCCAATGAAAAATATTAAATTAAATGGAAAAAACATATTCTAAATATACTTTAAAACTACTCAAATTCATAATTTATCAATATTAATTATTTTGATTAAAAAAGTTGATTTTAATTAAAATTTAGTAATTTTCACTATTCATCAAAATATAAAAGTTATCCGAAAAGTACCAAAATTTCACCCTAGGCTAATTTCAATATTCCGAATCCAAAAATGAAGTACATTTTGAAATATAAAATATATATGATTTCAAAAAGTAGGTATTACTATTCACAACAGCTAGTTTAATTAGTTGTGGTGTGTGTTAGAACTCGAGATTGCGTACAACACACGCTATCTCATTATTCGAAGGGAAACGTACCGTGGAAGCTTGGGGTGTTACACATAACATTTTGAGATAAGAAATGAAATGTATCGTTCATGGAGACGGTAAGTCGTATGTACGCATGAATTCTACTTCCATTTCTATTTCATATTTAATGGAATTAAAACATAATGATACAAAATATTATTTTAATTCCAGTATGGTATCATATATAATATAATTAAATATATCCATTATACGTACCACATATGGTATTAACGAATCAAATCACTTTGAGGGGGCGGTAGTCCGCAATTCCTTAAATGAAGATATCGCGTTTACCCATAATGGAAACCATAAAGGTATGCCATAAATGAAAAATACATAAGCTTAAGTAAAACATAAACATATTATATATCATATATAAATATAGTGTCATCTTAATGGCCATCTTTCAAGGTGTTAGAAGAATGTTGAACAATCCTCGTTTCGTGAGACAGAAATTCTCCATCCATAGAAACAGTATGTTTTTAATTCCTTGGGAAGCCTTCTTCCCAATGTGAGGCTTCTAAGAGTTAGGGAGGGATGTGAAGAGACAACATGGGCAGGTTTTGGCTGAGCCAAAGTCTTTGTAAGTGTGGTTAAGGAGGTAGAGGTGGGGGCCTTTTATAAGAGGAGAGGAGGGGCACTCTTGGAAAGTAAGGAAATTTTACATTATTTGAGAATTAGTTTCGGATATTAATGGTCCCACATTGATTTTTTTCTAGGATAAGGTGATAAGGGTTCTATATCCACCCATCTAATAGGTATTGGACATGTGTAGGTCTTATATTTTACATTATCTTTCCATTTTATTTAAATCGTTAAATAATGAGGTCATCGCTGCATCATCATGATGTCATAAATAATTTCATTTATATAATGTCTAAAAATTATAAAAAGAATACTATGATGTAGGAAATAGTTTTATCTTTCCAATGACTATTTATAGTCAAATATATGACTTGTATAACCCCATGTCAAAATTGTTTTAGTAAAACCACTCAAGTTTGTGTCATTTTTACTTTAACATTAAATAAAAAGGTATTTATGTCATTTTCCAACCAAAGTGGCTCCATGGGGTCCCCAAGTTGACCCATGGATTGTATTGGTCGGGCATGACTCATCCAATGAGGTTAGGACATGTGTCTAGGTCATTTCATTTTATTAAAACATTATTCTTACCTTAAACTACACTAATTACCTCTAATCGCGATTAAAAACGTAATAAGTTACCATTATCCAAAAAATTATTTTAATCTCATTGAACCACATTTTACTTCTTAATGAAAACCATGTATGTCGGATTTTTGAAATTCAAAACACAAAGATGGAAAATTTTCATTTAAAAGGAAAATCAGTTTTTATAAGTACCACTTAGTGGTTTCACTATTCATCAAATATTGAAGTTTTTTAGAAAATTACCAAAAATTCACCCTAAGCCACATTTGATATTATGAATTCAAAAATTATGTCTCATTTAAAAAATTCAAAACATATAAGTTTCATTAATTAATTTAATAATTAATTCCCATTGTCAAAACAAATAGCTTGTTTTTATGAAACAAAATGTATCAAAAGATTGACACTAATTTATGTCTGATTTCAAAGTGAAATTAATTCCAACGACCACTATTGGATTAAATGGTCAAAATATATTCTAATTTCACTTTAAAACTAATTCAAAAGATAATCTAATCATATAAATAAATTAGATTAAAATGAGGTTTTGAATTAAAATACATCATGTTTCACTATTCATTAAAAATTGAACTTTTTCGGAAAAAATACCAAAAATTTACACAAAGTATATTTTGATGTCCCAATTCTAAAGAAGAATTTTATTTTGTCAAATATAACACATAAAATTGTCAAAAAGTGGATTTAAAAGAGGTTCACCATCAAAAGGTGGTTAATCGACCTTTTAAAGAATATTAGAATGTTTATGCTTAAAACTGGATTCATTCGCATTTTTAATCCTCTAACATTTATTGTAAAAAGTAAAAATATTTGACAAACATATATAATCATTTTTTAGTTAGTTCTGTTCATTACCTCTATCACAACAGCTAGGCGTTAACTACCATTTAAAATAATATTATTTTATTATTAGAGTGCAACGTAAGATCCCCAAGAAACTCGTTGTTGCGTGTTGGGTACGCCATCGAGCATAGCGTCCCCTTTAAAGTTATATTAATATTTTATTCACAAATATGGATAAATTTGAAAATTTCATTTTCTTTATTTACCTGGAGTGTTACATCCTTCCCCCCTTTTTGGTAATTGCGTCCTCGCAATTTTAAAATTGAGCTTCGAAACATCCTTGAAAGTCCCACATCGGAACAAGAGTCGGTAAAACAATCACTTTAAAATAATGTAAGATAAGTACAGAGGTCGCTCGAGTTAACCCATACAAGGATTCCATGTATAAAAACATGGACATGGAGGAGAAAACATAGGGTCATGTTCTGATGGAGAGTGATAGAAAACATGTTTAGGAGAAATTTAAC
Organism: Viscum album; assembly: GCA_963277665.1. Taxonomy (NCBI): domain Eukaryota; kingdom Viridiplantae; phylum Streptophyta; class Magnoliopsida; order Santalales; family Viscaceae; genus Viscum; species Viscum album. The sequence goes on along the minus strand of OY728159.1, from coordinate 675,446,118 downwards.
CATAAGAAAATCACAAACTTGTGATGGGTTAAACGGTATTCGATTCCCCAGTAGGAAAAGTTAATAGAAAAAATTTTTTGTTTTAAGTTACTTTTTATTGAGGAATTTATTCATAAGGAAGCATATTCACTTATCATGTTGACTTTCAACTTTTATTAGATTCCTTACACAAACTCATATCTTCTCCAAAAGACGAGTATTTAGGAAGACTTGTTCGCATTAAGAGTACTATAATCAACTTCTTGAAAATCACCTAATCCACAAAAGAGAACTATATATTTCCCATTTCATTAGAAAAAATCCAAACCAACATTGTTAGTATGAGATCAGATAACCCACAAAAGTATAGTCCTTTATTAAAAGAAATTCCATTCATAATCTCCAAAATGTGTCCTAAAAAAAACCCAATGTTCAACGAAGACCATTCGATAAACAATTTGTCCATAAAATTCTTCAAAGTAAACCAAACTAAGATTTAAACCCAAATATTTGAAGGATTTAGTCACATAGTCTTCCAAGTTAAATCATAACATTAATCTCCAAACAACATCAGTTGCTCTTAATGTCTCATATTGAAAAGTAATTAACCTAATCACATATCCTCCATGATAGGTTAATAAATTTCCAAATATAACCCAAAATCAACTTACTATTAATTCATAAAATCATCTAACTAAAAAAGAATCAATCAAACTAACCAGGGACTTCACGTAATCCAGTGGTAGGCGATAAATACCAGTCACACTTTGGTTGTGGGTTCGATTCCCGCAGCTTTGTCCGACGCGACATGTTGTCACACGGTCTGCGTGTTGTCCTTTTCCAAAACTACATAATTCTTAAAACATTCCCCAAAACGAGATAAAATCTTCAAAAATGGTCATAACATATTTTAACCTCTTGATTATCTCATTCCTTTCATTTTCCATCATATCATAGAGTAACCCATAATTACCTAAAATGTAAGGATCATATAAACCCTAATGGTTACCTTAATAATTATTACCTGAACATCCGCATCGAGTTGGTCGTCTCTTACATGATGCATTACAGAACATACCAAGGTACAAGTGGTTGATAATGACTCCTTGATAGTTAGTTTAAAATAACCATGAGTTTCCTTAGTGAAAATCTCATTTCATCCAGTCTCTTAATCAGAGAACCACCATAGTTTCCTTCAAACCTATTGTCACTTTGGTGCCTGCTAGATCCATCCATTCACTAAAAACAGAAATGTTAGTATGAGTATATCAACAAAACCATCATGTACTAATGAGGAAGATAACCACTAAGATATACTTACTCATTCAATTTATCTAAAACTGGGACTCTTTCTGAAATCCTATCCATTATGGTACTGTCACTTATGCTTAGAGAATACCCTAACCTCTAAAGTTAACTAAACCAACCTCTGATACCAACTATAAGGCCCTAGCCTTAAACCTTACTTAATCATGAGTTATTACAAGATTACACATTGAGGATCTTTTCAGGTTTAGAGTTTTAGAGAATTAGATCATAAAACATGAATTACATTTCAAAATATTACAAAGTAGTCACTTCTACTAAATTTCCATAAAATAAAAACTCTTAAAAAGAAACATCTATAGTTCTATGTTTTAGATAGCATGACTTTCCCTTGATCCCATCCTTGACCCAATTCCACATTAAGTCCTGTGAAAAACATTTCAAAAAACATGGGATGAGTATAAAATGCTCAGTAAGTGATATAAAAATATGGAAAGGAAACATGAGTTCATATATACATAAGAATGAAATCATACATTAACCATAAAACACAGGCACATTAACATACCTCATGAAGTCATGAATAAATCATATAAATCATAAGACATAAAATATAACTTGAGTCATTCATAACATTCTTATGTAGGGAGTAACCCACTTGGTTACATTTGGAATACCCACCACAGTATATTCCCTAAATATCTTCGGAGAAACATCAATGTTTCACTCCTTCACGTTACCCAATGCATTAGAGAGCTATATCGGCCTCACCAGCCCTTAGTTTATCACGGAACCACCCGTCTTCATAACAATGCCCAAGAACCATAACATAATCGTATCACATAAAACATGCATAAAGGAAACATAACATTTACTCCTTTCAATCACAAGTTATCAATACAACGCATTGATATAAAAACATTATGAAAACCATTTTCAATACAAAAATAAATGAAATGTAAAACATGGTAGTTATTTTTCTTTTAAAAAGAATGTATGGATTGTAGAGGAAGTCGAAACTCAAATAATGGTCACGGCGGTGGATAAGTCGTTGTCGCCGTATACATACGACAAAAACATTCCCTATTGTCATTTAGTAAAACGCTTCATATAAAAAAGATTCATTTTGGATAAGCGTAAAAGTCAAAGGGGTTTATACACCGTATAAAATAAGGTTGTGTATAAAATAAAATATTCTTCAATGAATGGATATTGAGACGAAGTCCCTTACGAAGACGGTATCCTTGGTTTAAGGATAAATCAATTACATAATTATGTGTGACAAACGAATACACCAAATATAGGTGGATATTAAGTGTAAAACAATCATAGGTTACCTATTCATAGAATGAAATATTCAAGGAGTACAATTTTATCCCAAAGAATCAAATTTGAGTTAAGAAGTTCCCTTGCAAAAATTTGACAGCCTAACGGCGTCACTACAAAATTCAGAAAATGATTTGATGAGAGGTAAAATGGGTATCTCATCACATGGAAATAAAATTTAAATCAATAAGGATATAGAAGAACATATCCCAACATAATAGTATGTGAATTAAAAGACATAACAAAAGAAGTCTTTTAAAAAGAGTAGGGTGAAAGGTTCCCTTACCAACATGGGTATCTTTCGAATCATAAACCCCGTGAAAGAGGGACAATACAACATTGATGTAAATAATAATAAATGAATGTATATTACACAATGAGTAAAATAATGGGCAGTACATACACCACTCAACGGAAATTGTGGAAAATGAAGCATAAATCTCACGGGAATAAATGTGAGATGAAAAATCCCTTACGAAAACTCGGCAGCCTAAAGACGCCACTTAAAACATCCAAAATGGATTGATGAGATCAAATAGGGTCTCACATCATATTAACATAATGTTTACAGAAAGAGTAATATAAAATAACATCCCCCAACATAACAAAGATGATCTTAAATGAAGTGACATAAAGGAGAGTACTTAAAAAGATAGAGAGAGGTTAGATCTCTTACGAAAATTCGGCAGCCTAACGGCGCCACTCAAAACTTCCAAAATTGATTGATGAGAGAGAATAGGGTCTCTCATCATATGAACATATAAATTACAGTATTATTAATATAAAATAATATCCCAATAACAAGAAAGATGTGCTTTAAAAGGAACGACATAAAAGAGTGTACTTAAAAAGAAAGAGAGAAGTAGGATCCCTTACCTCAAGTCCAACTTGTCTTATTCGTTTCTTTATATTACTGAATAATAAACATGGGCAATTTATAATTGCTTAAGGAACTCCTATAAATATTATTATTCAGTTCATATCACATATTTTAATGTTATATAAATTTGTTAATAATATGAGTTCATATCAGACGTTTTTGTCGATGTTTAGTACATGAGTCAAAAATTGAAGTTGTTGGAAAATAATTTTCCATGTAGTTATAGATAAATCATATCCAGAATAGTATTGATGTTTTATATATAATATATATCTAGTATATATTCATTTTATACTATTCCATAGCATTTGGAGATAAAAATTAAAAGCACCGTTCATGGAGACGGTAGGCCGTACGTACACATGAACGCTACTTTCATTTTTTGTCATATTAATGGAATTAAAACAAAATGAGATATATATATATATATGTTATAATTCAAGAATGATATCCATAATTTAGATGTAATATATTACATATATATACATTATATATATGTACTTATAATAGTACATTACATTTTGAGATAAGAAATGAAATGTACCGTTCATGGAGACGGTAATCCGTACGTACGGATGAACGCTACTTCCATTTCTATTTCATATTTAATGGAATTAAAACATAATGATACATAATATTATTTTAATTACAGTATGGTATCATATATAATATCATTAAATATATCCTTTATACATACCACATATGGTATTAACGAATCAAATCACTTTGAGGGGGTAGTAGTCCGCACTTCCTTAAATGAAGATATCGCTTTTACCCATAATGGAAACCATAAAGGTATGCCATAAATGAAAAACTACATAAGCTTAAGTAAAACATAAACATATTATATATCATATATAAATATAGTGTTATATTAATGGCCACCTTTGAAGGTGTTAGAAGAATGTTGAACAATCATCGTTTCGTGAGGCAGAAATTCTCCATCCACAGAAACAGTATGTTCTTTAACCATTAGATGTAGGTGTGTGTAAGTGTAGCACGAATCCTTCTTATAAAAACATCCTAGTATATTTAATATACTGTATGTTTTACAAAATGAATTAATAAAAAGAGTTTATGGGGTTGGAGAAGCAAAATAAAACAAAAGGACTCAAGTGAAGACATTACCTTAAAATAGGGTAAGTCCCTTTGGTTTGAGCTCAAAGGCATCCTTGGGAAGAATTCTGCCAAAGTGAGGCTTCTAAGAGTTAGGGAGGGATGTGGAGAGAAAACATGGGAAGGGGTTGACAGATCCAAAGGCTTTGGAAGTATTGGTAAGGTGGTAGAGGTGGGGGCTTTTTATAAGAGGAGAGGAGAGGCACTCTTGGAAAGTAAAGAAATGTTACATTATTTTAGAATGAGTTTTGGATATTAATGGTCCCAAATTGATGTGTTTTGAGGGTAAGGTGATAAGGTTTCTAAATCCACCGATACAATAGGTTTTGGACATGTGTAGGTCTTTGATTTGACATTATCTTTCCATTTTTTTGAATCGTTAAATAATGAGGTCATCGCTGCATCATCATGATGTCATAAATAATTTAATTTATTTAATGTATAAAAATTATAAAAAAAATACTATGATGTAGGAAATCTTTTTATATTTCCAATAACGATTTATAGTCAAAACTATGACTTGTATAACCCCATGTAAAAATTGTTTTAATAAAACAACTCATGCTTGTGTCATTTTTACTTTAACATTAAATAAAAAGGTATTTATGTCATTGTCCATCCAAAGTGGATCCATGGGGTCCCCAAGTTGACCCATGGATTTTCTTGGTCGTCCATGACTCATAAAATGAGGTTAGGACATTTTTCTAGGTCATTTAATTTTATTAAAACACTATTCTTACCTTAAACTACACTAATTACCTCTAATCGCGATTAAAAACTTAATAAGTCACTATTCACTAAAAAATTATTTTAATCCCATTGAACCACATTTTACTTCTTAATGACAACCATGTATTTTGGATTTTTGAAATTCAAAACACAAAGATGGAAAAATTTCATTTAAATAGAAAATCAGTTTTTATAAGTACCACTTTGTGGTTTCACTATTCATCAAAAATTGAAGTTTTTCAGAAAATTACCAAAAATCCACCCTAATCTATATTTGATATTCCGAATTCAAAAATGATGTCTATTTTACAAAATTAAAAAAATATAAGTTGAATTAATTAATTTAATAATTAATTCCCGCTGTCAAAACAAATAGCGTGTTTTTATGAAACAAAATGTATCAAAAGATTGACACTAGTTTAAGTCCGATTTCAAAGTGAAATTAATTCCAACGACCACTATTGGATTAAATAGTAAAAATATATCCTAATTTCACTTTAAAAACAATTCAAAATATAATCTAATCATATAAATAAATTAAATTAAAAGGATGTTTTGAATTAAAATACCACATTTTTTCACTATTCATTAAAAATTGAACTTTTTCGGAAAAAATACCAAAAATTTACATAAAGTAAATTCTGATGTCCCGATTCTAAAGAAGAATTTTACTATGTCAAATATAACACATAAAATTGTCAAAAAGTGGATTTAAAATAGGTTTTCCATCAAAAGGTGGTTAATCGACCTTTTAAAGAATATTAGAATGTTTACGCTTATAATTGGATTCATTCACATTTTTAATCCTTTATCATTTATTGTAAAAAGTAAAAATATTTGACAAACATATATAATCATTTTGTAGTTAGTTCTATTCATTCCTGCCGTCACAACAGCTAGGCGTTAACTACTATTTAAAATAATATTATTTTATTATTAGAGTGCAACGTTAGATCCCCAAGAAACTAGTTGTTGCGTGTTGGGTACATCATCGAGCAAAACGTCCCCTTTAAAGTTATATTAATATTTTATTCAATAATATGGATAAATGTAAAAATGTCATATTCTTTATTTACCTGGGGTGTTACACAAATAATCAAATTAATATAAATAAATCATCTCATAATGTGTTAATTAATAATATTAGTCATCCTAAACATATTGTCAAGGCTTTGATTTAATACATCTCACATAAATTGGAAATGTCTCTCCCAAATACACATGATACATTGTCTAATGAGACCTTTTGATTCCTCAAGGGGATATAGTGGGCCCCAACCCTCACTTTATGAGTCCAATGCATTCCTATTATGAAAGGGATGAAGATTAATCAATTTAAATATTCTTATTGGAGAACTAACACATGAAATGTTAATAATTACCCTGATCAATAAACATAATCATAATCCATCCAACATAATGTGGAGAATGGTATGATAATAATACATCCCCAATAAAACTAATCATAAACCATCCGAGAAAATAATTTTTATTATATCATTAGAGTATATACGCACAATAATATTAGACCAATTATGCTGAAATTTATGAATACTCTTTATAAACATCAATGGACTATTTAATGAGAATAATACCCTTTAAAATAAAAATAACATCCTTAAAGTCTAAATTATTTCAAAAATATAAAGGATTTTTTTAAAATAACCCATTATAAAATTAAAAGTATGATTCACCACAATAATATTTCATGATGGTGGGTAATTTCATCCATGTCATATAAGTTAAAAACATTCCTTCCACAATGTAGTAAAAGTGTTAAAAAGTACATTTTTTTGAAAAAAGAAAATGAGATTCCATTAAAACATATTATAAAAATTAAAAGATGGATATTAATTTCATCAAAAAATAATTTGGAGAATAAAATCGTGAAAATATTTTTTTAAACATGGATATAGAAGAAGAAAAAAATTACTTAGAAAATAAATAAAGTTATCTTTTCAAACAATCATGTTCTCAATAATTTTAAGTAATGAGGACAGGAAAATGACTATATTAATTGAAAATTTCATGAATATCCAAATTAGAATAATATATATTGGTTTTAGGATATAAATACCATATAATTCCCCATTAGAGATAAAACATAAGTAATCATAAAAAATGATGAGATTATGAAATAAACCCTTTCCACATGTCTGATTTCCTTTGAATATGTTAGAAAATATTCTACAAAATAAATAAATATTATAAATATATTATATAAATAAAATCATACATATATAACTATTTATGAATTTCATTCATTTCTATAACACCTTTTTACTAATAATTCATTATTGAAATCATTTTTTAGTTAATAACTGCTATATTTTTATATATGTTTTGGTTTGGTAGTTTTATTCCTTGTACATTGATTTCAGTTAAAGCATATCAAAAAAGGTAAATATGATATAAATATAAAATATATTAATTATATTGTTATATATAGTAATATATCAAAATTAAAGATATAAAAATGAGATACATCATTCATGGATAACATAGGCATTATATATGTAAGAAGGTTGTTTTCATTTTTTTGATGAATGTAAGGAATTAAAGGTAAAGATAAATTAAAATTTAAAGAAAAATTATTATTTCATATAAATCATATATTTTCCTCAAAACAATCCTTAATACAATCCATATAAAAATTAAGGGAAAAACGAATCACATTGCTTTGTGGGGTTTGTAGTCCACACGTACACATGAGCGATATTTTTGTTTTCCAATTGATTTAAAGGTATGATGTCTGATGTTCTATTATAAATTCAAATTTATATTTACGTAATTGATAAAATATATATAAATATGTTAAATCCATCATTATATCCATGTGTGATAGGATATGATGTAAATTTAATTACATCAGTTCACGAGGTGGTAGCCTTTCGTACACCCAATTCAAATTTTCATTTCCCATTTAATAGAAGATGATAAATTTAAAGGTTATAAAATTAATTTTATCAAATATTATTATATTAATGTTACTTTTATTACTACTTCATAATATTTTACTAATATTTGGATGTAGTTGAAGAAGAAATAAAATAGATATTATCTTATTAAAATGTTGTATCTTCTTTAGACAAACTCATTAAGTTTGCACAAAATGATTTTTTAGAAGTGTTTTATGGGAAAAAAGATCCTAAAGATCATCGAAAGGGATTTAAAGAAATTATTAGTGTAGTTTTTAAACAATCAAATTTATTTTGAACTATGAATATGAGAGGATAGTGGGTTGCCTTTATAAGTGGGGGAGAGTACACACTTGGTTTATTTGAAAAGAAAAATATATAACCACATTTTACACACCCTAAAGGGATAAAAAATGACTCATTATAGATACATATACGAGATAAGGTTGATATATGAACATATAATTTGAATTTTTCATATTTTTGGATCATTTTAATGCTTATATTTTTTGTTTAAACTCCCAATAAATCTGTTTCAACCAAAATCATGGTAATAAATTTTTAATATTTTCACTATTCATTATGAATAAAAAATAATTTTACCTTATTATATAATATTATTTGTTATTATTGAAAATATAGAATCAATTTTACTAAATTAAATTCAAATAAGTGGGGGAATTTAATTTAAAAGTAAACCTGCTGACGTGGTTAAAAGGTAGGTTTCCAGTTAAAAGTTTGTTTATGTTTAAAATATTTTCATATAAAAATAGAGTATATAATTTATTTCAATGACCTAAATTTAATTAATTATAATATAATTTACCTAATTTTAATTTCAATAAAATTAAAAACAATATAAAACTTTTTAAATTCTATTAACGAAAATGTAGTTTCTAATAAAAATCAATTTTTTTAATATTCATCAAAAAATTAATATTTTCAAAAATTTCTAACGATTCACCATAAGAATATTTTTATATTAAAATTTTAAAAATTCCGTTATAATTTGAAAATAAATTTTTTATTTGTGATAATAATTGACCTTAACATAAGTGTTCAAAATGAGATGAAATGAATTTTTAGAAAAAAGAATACATTTTTTCAAAAAAGTAATTTATTTTTCATTCAATTGATTTTTATTTTTATTAATAATAAATTTATAGATAAACATATTTTCATACATTTTAGGAACATATAATTTTAATAATTTAGTTATTCCTATACATACCCAAAAATTTAATGTTTATGTTATACTGATATTGTAACACCCTGAGATTTTATGAGAAATATTTTTTTATGTGTTATGTTATACTCAACACCAAATGAATCTTTCACAACCCACAATATGGACATGGATTGCATTACACGCAATCACGACCTTCCTCGATAGCGTGTGTAGTACGCAAAAGTGGGTTTGACTAAACAACGATATATTATTATGGACTAGTCGTTATGAATAGTATTAACTACATTTTTAATTTTATAAAATTATTATTTATCTTAAATATTTTCTAGAACATGGTAAGAGAACAAAATAAATTTTTCAGGTAAAATAAGTATTTTTAAAAAAATGCAGTTTTTCCTTCTTTTAATGGTGCACCCACATTAAATCTAGTTTTTGAAATGTTTATAAGTACACTTTGAAAAAATAAAATACTTATTTGGAATCAAGATATAAAAATTTACTTTGGATAAATTTTTGATACTTTTCTGATAACTGTCATATTTTGATGAATAGTAAAAATATGCTAATTTTTAATTAAAAAAAACTTTTTTCATTGTGATAATTTATATGGTTAAATTATAATATTGAATTTTTTTAAAGTATAAAAACAATATATTTTCACCATTTAATATAATGTATTTCAATAGCATTAATTTCATATTGAATTCATAGGTAAAAACATTTCAATCTTTGGAAATGTTTTAACTTCTAAAACTGTTTTCATAACAACGGGATTAATATTAAATTAATTACTGTAAATTATATGTTTTGAATTTTAAAAAATGGATTGAATATTTGGAATTATTGGGACCAAATTATGTTAATAGGATACTTTTTATTTTTGGGCATTATGAATAGTTACTACAGTAAATTTTATTTACCATAGTTAAAGGTAAATCGGGTAATTAATGGTAAATATAAGATTATAAAATTACCCTAACACCTGAAAAAATCTTATTGGATGAATAAAAGTCTACCAATATCACCTAAGTGCCATACTATATTTATTTCATGGACTTTTGACTATGAAATAATATAATTATTATTAAAACCAAGGGAAGTGACAATATGTCACTCTCTTAAATCTAATAAGTATAATAATTTTAATTTAGTGATAAACATCACGAAAATTCGGATATAAATAATCTCCAGAAGTATAATAAGATTATCTACATCATATTAATTTATTTATAATTTTTAGGGATTAAATAAGTATCATTAATTATGACACAATAGTGATGTGGAAATTATTTTATTAATTAAAATATCAAATAAATGGTTTTAAAAATATTAGAATAAATATTATATGAACTATTTAATGCACTCCACTAATTTTATAGATACATATGACATTTTATTAATCTATTAAAGCTTTTATTTCGAAAATATAATCTATATATATTTTATTTAAATTCAAATAAATGAAAAGTGTCAAAATTGACACTATTGTTATTATATAAAAATAACATATTATAAAATTGTTTAAAAATCACAAAAATATTTAAAAATTATAAATTAAAATTTTTATGGTAGAAAATATCATAAAGTTTCAAATTATGGAAAATTAACAACACATATGTAATTATATATAATAATTTAAAATTTATAATATTATTACCACAAATAATATTAAATTGATAAATATGGATAAATCAAGATGATAATGTTTAAAATAAATTCCTAACATTTATAAATTTTATTAGATGATGATATTACAACCCTATCTCATATAATATTCAGATATGAGTCATTTTTGTAGTTTTTAAGTGGTGTTTGGATTAAATATAAACTAATATTTCTTATATTTCCAATGGTGCCCCTCTCGTCCCTTATAAAAGGTCACCTCCTCTCTCTCCTCCTCACACCAATTTGAGACTTAAAGCTCGCCCAACCCCTGCCAATTTCACTTCCCCACTTCCTTAGAAACCTACTAGAGTTACTGGTCTTCTCCAAAGACTAACTCTAGTGCCCTAAGAGAAAGTTTAAAGGAGGCACTTCGAGAAAGAGGTAATACCTTCTACTGTTTTCTTCAAGTTCCATTCTTCTTCTACTCACTCTTCATTAGTTGTTTAATTATGAAGTAAAAACATCAGTATCCCTCATATACTGATATGTTATTATGAATATGAAACAACCCTATTTCACCTCTTATCCATCCTACGGTAAACAAAATCATCACGCGTGCGTACAAACGGAATACCGTCTCCACGCCGTGGTGTAATATATTCTCTACCACTACCTTACATGGATGGATATTATGGTGAAAATAATTAAATATATATGATTATTGTAAATTGGTATTGATTCTGAAATATTATACACAAACTTCAATATAATTTCACAATCAAGGGAGCAATATCATCGCTCGTGCGTACGTACGGCATATCGTCTCCATGATGTGATGTGACTCGTTCTATATGATCTTCATTGAAAATTGATTATATAAATGAATTGAATGAATTAATATGATATATATTACACTAATACCATTATATAAATTATATATCAATATCCTATAAAGATTAAGAAAAATTTAATTGACAAAACACGCATAAGAACATAAAGCAATAAACACCCGAATAACAAGTAGCAATGAAATATTACTACTAAGAAGATTAAAATATGACCATATATGATATAATAACAATGAATATGATTCCTTAATAATTCAATTAATATTATTTAAACCATATTATAGGAGGTCTGTATTCATACGAAGCATATCAGACCAAAGGTAATGGAAAATCTCACAATCTCATTTTTATCTGAGATTGTTTATACTTCAGAATTTAATGGGGAATATTTACCATCCACATCCATGTTTCCTCAATATGTAATATTATTCCCATACACTTAAAATTTTCTAAATCCAATTTTACCCATTGGTGAGTTTTTAGTAAAAGACATGAAAGGAATATTTTGTCGTTTTTAATACGATGTACTTTTTGACTTTTCCTACCAAAGTACGAGGAGAATGATTTTTAACTTATACGGCATGAATGGATTCATAGAACATTATTTCCATGAAGCATACTTTAAAAGTTTTTAAGTTTATTTTTAATCAACTTCATTTAGTTTAAAATTCTATGACATTTTAAGAAAGGAAAAATGTTTTTGAAGTAGAAAGGATATATTCCTCAAGAATGGAGTTCAAGCATTTTATCAAAATTATTTTCCATCTAAGATAATATAGGGTTATGTTTCTATCCTTATTTTTACATTTATTTTATTGTGTTATGATGGAATTATTTTTATGAAGTCCTTTTATCTTATATGGATTATGTTATGATGGCACGATGATTAAGAATCCCATTTTTATTATAGAGGTTATGCTATGATGCATGATTTATGATTTTGTGACACACATAAGAATGGTTTCATTATGAGATAGGTGGGACCTATATCTCCCTCCAATGCATTGGGTAATGATTTATATCTCATGACATAGACATGGCCAGAACGGAAGGTTAAACCGGTTTAGTGAAACAGAACTGAAACGAGGAGTGAACTCGATTCAAAAATGGACTTTGTCCGCTAAGATAGTCTTGGCAATGAGTCCTGACTACTAAGAAATGATTTTCTATGATTATGTGTGTATGCCAAAAAGCATCATGTTTTATGTTATGATTATTGGGATTAAATTTCACTTCTATGATTTATCCCATGTTATGATCTCTTTTGCAGGATAATATTTTCAAAATTTAATGTTCTTATGAATATGGTATTTTTGATATATCTTTTTTTACCCTTACTGAGCATCTGAGCTCACCCTTTTGTATGTTTTCTTTTACCTAGGTTAATAAGAAGGATATTAAGTAAGATATTCCAAAAAGGGACTCTAGATATGATGAAATAATTGGGAGACAACGTAGATGATTTATGAACCAGTTGTTTATGTTTCCCAGTTTCTAAAGACACTATACCTATATGGTCCTTTCATGGTTTTGTAATATGTTGTAATATTTATGCTTAAATCTCGAATTAATAACCATGTATGTAAAGTATGGGTCACTATAGTTGGTATAAGAGGAAAGGTATAGTCATCCTTTGGAAACTATGATGTGAAAGCCTTAGTAAGAAACCAAAGGATATGTCTAAGCATAGAACACAATCGTAGTGTTTTAGAAATGGACGTGAAAAACATATGATAAGACCTTAAGGGTGAAATTTTATTCTTGATTATTTGGTTTTCCTATTTTAATTAGTGTTGCTCACACTATTCTTCATTGTTTTAGTCAATGGCTGGAACCCTAAGGAACCGTGTTAATGCAGAATGCGACGGGCAATGCAATGATTGTCTCCCTGAGTAGCCAAACATTATGGGACCTGGAAGGGAAAATCATGTATCCATTCGCACACAACTTTCTCATGCTATGAATCATGAAAGACTTCCAAACGAGCAAAGGAATGATCAACATTCTGTTGAATCTTTCATGAGGTAGTGTCCACCATCATTCATCGGGTCTTCTGATCCATTAGTGGATGAACAATGGATCAATACCACTGAAAAGGTATTTTCAGTTCTTCAATGTTCTGAACATGATAAAGTCATCTTACCATTATATAGTTTGGAAGGTGATGCTGATCAATGGTGGAATCTTATTAAGAATATGAGGGACGAGGATGAAATTTAGTCCATGGAATGGGACGAATTCAAGAACTTATTTTTCAATAAGTACATCCCCCATATTCTTCGAACAAAGATGGAGAATGAGTTTCATGAACTCAAGAAAAAGGATGGTGAATCTTTTGGTACCTATGAAGAAAATTTTACAAGACTTGCAAGGTATGCTTCTGGTATTATTATCCAACCTGATAGTAAGATCGATCGATTCTTTAGTGGCTTAAAACCAAGTCTTATAAGGGAGTTATCCATAAGGGTCTTCAATAGCTATAAGGAAGTCGTTTGATGTTCTCTCAATGTTATGATGGAGATTTGAGTAACCCATCAGTCATATGGGTTTGATAAGAAGAGGAAAATGGAGTTCAAAGGAAAATATAAAGACCACACTGAAAAGAAGATGAGTTTTCCTTTATGCTCAAATTGTGGAAAGAAACATGGAGGGAATTGTCTTAAGGGGACAAGAAGATTTTATAAGTGTGGAAAAGAAGGTTATCGGGAAATTGAATGTTGAAATAATGTGAAGAAGATGTCTAATGATGCTAAAAAAGGAAGGGATACACAGAATGCACCTACTATACTTCAATGTTTCAAGTGCAAGGAGATGGGGCATTATGCCAATCAATACCCAAATCCAATGGTTGATGATGATGATCGACGTCAACAAAATCTTAAGGCCAATGGAAAAGGAAAATCACATGCAATTACTATCGGTGATGTGGAGTATGACAACAAAGTGGTGAGAGGTGCACTTACCATCCACCCTAAAGTAGCAAATGTTTTATTTGATTCTAGATCCACCCACTCTTTTATTTCTGAAGAATTTTCTAAGGGTATCGTCATATTAACTCAACAATTAGATATTGAGTTGGTTGTGACAACTCCAAATGGCACAACAGTTGCATCAAAAGTTTTCAATTCTTCTCCGATTGAAGTTTGTGGGAAAGTGCTTCCTGCAAATCTTGTGATCCTTCCTATAGTGGAATTTTATGTGATTCTTGGCATGGATTGGCTTTGTTTATACGGAGATCATATCAATTTCCAAAGAAGGGAAGTCACATTTAATATTCATGATCAATCTATGATCGTCTATTGATGCAAATATGAACATAACCTTCCAGTGGAAATTTCTTCCATCTTATGTGTCTTGATTCTACTAAATGAAGGTTATTTATCTCAAATGGTTGGGGAGAAACTCATGATTAAGAATACTCTCATTGTACGGGAGATTTCTGATGTCTTTCTGAAGGAATTTCCAGGCCTTCCACCAAATTTTGAAGTTGAGTTTTCAATAGAACTCTTACCAGGTTCTTTGCCTATTTCAAAGACACCTTATAGAATGGACCCAATTGAGTTGTGGGAATTGAAGAAGTAACTACAGGAGAATCTTGATAAGGGATTCATACGCCCTAGTGCGTCACCTTGGAGAGCACCTGTTCTGTTTATTGAGAAGAATGATGGATCAATGAGACTCTGCATTGATTGTCCAGAACTTAACAAGATCACTATCAAGAAAAAATATCCTCTCCCACACATTGATGACTTATTTGACCAACTACACGGAGCTCAATACTTTTCCAAGATTGATCTTCGTTCTGGGAATCATCAATTAAGGGTCAAAAGGGAGGATATACCAAAGATAGCTTTCTGTACAAGGTATGGACACTATGAATTTATAGTGATTCCATTTGGTCTTACTAATGCCCCTGATATATTCATGGATCTAATGGATAGAGTGTTTAGATACTATCTTGATCAGTTTGTGGTAGTATTTATAGATGATATTCCTGTCTATTCAAAGAGCAAGGAAGAACATGAATATCACTTAAAGATTTTTTTAAATAACCTAAGAAAGGATAAGGTTTATGCCAAATTTACCAATTGTGAATTTTGGCTTCAAAAAGTTGCATTTTTTGGTCACATAATCTCAAAAGAGGGGATATCTGTGGATCTGGGAAAAACAGGTGTTATCAAAAGATGGTTGAGACCAAAAACAGCAACTGAGATCCGAAGTTCTCTTAGCTTGTCTGGATATTACCGATGTTTTTTGAAAGAATTTTCAAGGTTATCTAACCCACTCACTATCTTGACTCGGAAAGGAGTTAAGATTGTTTGGACGAAGGAATGTGAAGAGAACTTCAAAGATCTAAAAAGAAGGTTAGCCAGTGCACCTATGCTAACACTACCTTGTAGATGAGAAAGGTTTGTGATATACAGTGATTCATACAAGAAGGTACTGGAGTGTTTTCTCAGGCAAAATGATATGGTGGTAGATTATGACTCGTGAAAGTTGAAAATCCATGAGCAAAATTACCAAACTCATGATTTGGAGTTATCTGCAGTAATCTTTCCATTAAAGATTTGGAGGCATTATCTTTATGGTGAAAGGTGTGATATTTATACTGATCATAAAATTTTAAAGTATATTTTCACACAAAAGGTGCTGAATATGCATCAAAGAAGATGGTTGGAGATGATTAAGGATTACGACTGCTCAATTCATTATCACCCTGGGAAAGAAAACAAGGTGGAAGACGCATTAAGTCGACAAGACCATGCTATCTTATCCATGATGAGGATCACAAAAGATCCAATATTTATGGATTTACAAAGGATGGATCTTGGAATTATAATGGATGGGAAAAAATATTATCTTTCTCAAATGAATGTTCAACCATCTATACATGTGAAAATTAAAGATGCACAGAAAGAAGATGTAGAGTTACAAAAAAAGGTGAGAAATGTTCTTAAATTCATCCTTTATTGTAATGGGATAATAAGTTTCGGCAATCGGGTTTGTGTTCCTCCCATCATAGAATTAAAGAAGGAGCTACTAGATGAGGCTAATAGTTCTTCATTCTCTTTTCATCCTGGAATCATGAAGATGTATAGGGACCTGAAAGAGTACTTCTAGTGGGATGGCATGAAAAGAGATGTTGCTGAATATGTCTCTCGATTCTTGGTTTGTCAGCAAGTTAAAGCTGAGAGACAAAAGTGTAAGGGAATGTTACAACCATTACCCATACCAGAATGGAAATGGTAAAACATCACTATGGACATTGTCACCAGATTTCCTAAAACATCCAAAGGCAATAATGCTATCTGGGTTATATTTGATCGTCCTACGAAGTCGGCACACTTCATTGCTATGAGAGATGATTTTTCCCTTGATCATCTTGCCAGGATGTATGTAAAGGAAGTGGTAAGATTGCATGGAGTACCACATTTCATTATATCTGATCGGGATCTGAGGTTTACCTCGATATTTTGGCGAAGTCTTCAGCATGCTCTAGATACAGAGTTGAGTTTCTTCACTACTTACCATCCTCAGACAGATAGTCAGTCTGAGAGGAAAATTCAAACTCTAGAAGAGATGTTTAGATCCTGATCTGTGGATTTCAAAGGTGGTTGGGATCGACACCTATATTTGGTTGAGTTTTTTTATAATAATAGCTTTCACTCCAGTATTTAGATGGCTCCTTATAAAGACCTCTAAGGAAAGAAATGCATAACTTCAACTTTCTGGGATGAAGTTGGGGAAATAATGTTATTAGGACCTGATCTTGTTGATGAGATGGCAGAAAAGGTCCAATATATTCAACAACACTTAAGAGCAGTTCAAAGTCGACCAAAATGCTATGCCAATAACCCAAGAAAAGACCTGGAGTTTGAAGTGGGTGATAAAGTGTTATTACGAATATTTCCCTGGAAGAGGGTAATGGGATTTTGAAAGAAGGGAAAGTTGATCCCTAGATATATCGGTCCTTTCGAAATAATGGATCATGTTGGGAAGGTAGCTTACCGAATGGTGCTTCCATTGAATCTCTCTCAAGTTCACGATGTGTTCCATGTATCTCTCCTAAGAAAGTACATACCCGATCCTTCACATGTACTCAGCTCAGAAGTTGTACCGCTGGAACAAGATCTTTCTTATGAAGAAAAACCGATAGTGATTCTGGATCGTAGCGAAAAAGTTCTGCGAAACAGGACCATTCTCTTGGATAATGTTTTATGGAGGAACCATCAATTAGAAGAAGCTACATGGGAACTTGAGGATATAATGAGGCAGAGGTATCATCATCTGTTTGTAATGAAGTGACGAATTTCGAGAGTGAAATTTGTTTTAAAGGGGGTAGAATGTAACACCCTGAAATTTTATGAGAAATATTTTTTTATGCCTTATGTTATACGCAACACCAAAGGAATCTTTCACAACAAACAATTCTGACTTGGCTTGCATCACACACAATCGCGACCTTCCTCGATAGCGTGTGTAGTACGCAATACCAGGTTTCACTAAACAATGATATATAATTATGGACTAGCCGTTATGAATAGTATTAACTACATTTTGAATTTTATAACATTATTAATCATCTTACACATTTTCTAGATCATGGTAAGAGAAAAAAATAAATTTTTCGTGTAAAATAAGTATTTTTAAAAAAATGCAGTTTTGTCGCCTTTTGATGGTGCACCCACATTAAATCTAGTTTTTGAAATGTTTATAAGTTCACTTTGACAAAATAAAATTCTTATTTGGAGTCAGGATATAAAAATTTACTTTCGATAAATTTTTGATACTTTTCTGATAACTTTCAAATTTTGATAAATAGTAAAAATACCAAAATTTTTATTTAAAAACAAAATTTTTCATTGAGATAATTTATATGGTTAAATTATAATATTGATTGGTTTTAAAGTATTAATAGAATATATTTTTACCATTTAATAGAATATAT
This sequence comes from Viscum album, assembly GCA_963277665.1. Classification (NCBI taxonomy): domain Eukaryota; kingdom Viridiplantae; phylum Streptophyta; class Magnoliopsida; order Santalales; family Viscaceae; genus Viscum; species Viscum album. Next base: position 675,427,313 of record OY728159.1, on the reverse strand, counting down.
TTCAATATCATTAATTTCACATTGAAATCATAGGTAAAAACATGTCAATCTTTGGCAATGTTTTAACTTCTAAAACTTGTTTTCCTAGAAATGGGATTAATATTAAATTAATTAATGAAAATTATGTGTTTTGAATTTTAAAAAATATATTACATATTTGGAATCAGTGGGTCCGAATTTTGTTAATTGGATACTTTTTTTTGGCATTATGATTAGTAACTACGGTAATTTTTATTTACCATAGTTAAAGGTAAATCGGGTAATTAAGGGTAAATATAAGATTATAAAATTACCCTAACACCTGGAAAAATACTATTGGATGTATAAAAGTCGAACCATATAACCTAAGGGCTGGACTTTATTTTTTTCATGGACTTTAGACCATGAAATAATATAATTATTATTAAAACCAAGGAAAGTGACAATATGTCACTCTCTTAAATCTTATAAGTATAATAATTTTAAATTAGTGATAAACTTCATGAAAATTAGGATATAAATAGTCTCCGAAAAGCTAATAAAATTATCTACATCATATTAATTTATTTATAATTATTAGGGATTAAATAATTATCATTAATTATGACACAATAGTGATGTTGAAATTATTTTATTAATTAAAATATCAAATAAATGGTTTTTAAAATATTAAAATATATAATATATGAACTATTTAATGTTCTACACTAATTTTTTAGATACATATAAAATTTTATTAATCTATTAAATCTTTTAGTTCGAACATATCTTCTGTATATATTTTATTTAAATTCAAATAATTGAATAGTGTCAAAATTGACACTATTGTTATTTTATAAAAATAACATATTATAAAATTGTTTAAAAATCACAAAAAATATTTAAAAATTATATATTAAACTTAATATGGTCGAAAATGTCGTAAAAGTTTAAATTACAGAAAATTGACAACACATATGTAATTATTTATACTAATTTAAAATTTAGAATATTATTACCACAAAAAAAATTAAATTGATAAATAAGGATAAATCAAGTTGATAACGTTTAAAATAAATTCCTAACATGTCTAAATTTTATTATTTGATGATATGACAACACTATCTCATCTAATATTCGGATATGAGTCATTTTTCATGTTTTTAATTGGGGTTTGGATTTAATATAAACTAATATTTCTTATATTTCCACAAGTGTCCCTCTGGTCCCTTATAAAACGGCACCTCCTCTCTCTCCTCCTCGCACCAATTTGAGTCTTCAAGATCATCCAACCCCTGACCATTTCACTTCCCCACTTCCTTAGAAACCTACTAGAGGTACTGGTCTTCTCAAAAGACCAACTCTAGTGCCCTAAGAGAAAGTTTAAAGGAGGCACTTCGAGAAAGAGTTAATACCTTCGACAGTTTTCTTCAAGTTCCATTCTTCTTCTACTCCCTCTTATTTAGTTGTTTCATAATGAAGTAATAACATAAGTATCCCTCATATACTGATATTTTATTATAAATATTAAGCAACCCTATTTCACCTCTTATCCATCCTACGGTAAACAAAATCACCACGAGTGCGTACGTACGGAATACTGTCTCCACGCCGTGGTGTAATATGTTTTCCACCACCACCTTACATGGATGGGTATAATGGTGAAAATAAATAAATATATATGATTATTGTAAAGTGGTATTGATTCTGAAATATTATACATACACTTCAATACAATTCCACGATCATGTGAATGATATCATCGCTCGTGCGTACGTACGGCCTACCGTCTCCACGATGTGATGTGACTCGTTCTATATGATCTTCATTGAATAATGACAATATAAATGAATTGAATGAATGAATATAATATATATTACACTAATACCATTCTGTAAATGATTTATCTATATCCTATAAAGAGTAATAATAATTTATTCGACAAAACACGCATAAGAACATAAAGCAATAAACACCCGAATAACAAGTAGCAATGAAATATTACTACTAAGAAGATACAAATATGACTATATATGATATAATAACAATAAATATGATTCTTTAATAAGTCAATTGATATTATTTAAACCATAATACAGGAGGTTCGGATTCATACGAAGCATATCGGACCTAAGGTAAGGGAAAATCTCACAATCTCATTTTAATACAATATTGTTTATACTTTAGAATTTACTGGGGAATTTTATCTTCCACATCCATGTTTCCTCAATATGTAATATTATTTCCATCCACCTAAAATTTTTTAAATCCAATTTTACCCATTTGGGAGTTTTTAGAAAAAGATATGAAAGGATTCTTTTTTCATCTTTAGTACAAGGTACTTTTTGACTTTTCTGACCAAAGTACGAGAAGAATGTTTTTTTACCTTATATGGCATGAATAGAATCATAGAACATTATTTCCATGAATCTTCCTTTACAATTTTTCATGTTTATTTTTAATGAACTTCTTTTAGTTTAAATGTTTATTAAATTTTAAGAAAGGAAAAATGTTTTTGAAGTAGAAAGGATATTTTCCTCAAGAATGGAGTTCAAGCGTTTTATAAAAATTATTTTCCATCTAAGATAATATGGGGTTCTGTTTCTATCCATATTTTTACATTGATTTTATTGTGTTATGATGGAATTATATTTATAAAGTCCTTTTATCTTATATGGATTATGTTATGATGACACGATGTTTAAGAATCCCATTTTTATTACATAGGTTATGCTATGATGTATGATTTATGATTTTGCGGCACACATAAGAATGGTTTCATTATGATATGGGTGGGACCAATATCTACCTCCAATTCATTGGGTAAAGATTTATATCTCATGAGATAGACATGGCTGGAACGGCAGGTTAAACTGGTTCAGTGAAAGAGGACTGAAACGAGGAGTGAACTCGGTTCAAAAATGGACTTTCTCTTCTAAGATAGTCTTGGCAATGAGTCTTGACTACTAAGAAATGATTTTCTATGATTATGTGTGTATGACACAAAGCTTCATGTTTTATGTTATGATTATTGGGATTACATTTCAATTCTATGATTCATCCCATGTTATGATCTCTTTTAGAGGATAATATTTTCAAAATGTTATGTTGTTATGAATATGATATGTTTGATATTTCTTTTGTTTACCCTTACTGATCATTTCAGCTCACCCTTTTGTATGTTTTCTTTTCCCCAAGTCAGGAAAAAGGATATTAAGTAGGATATGCCCAAAATGGGCTCTAGATATGATTAAATAAATGGGAGACAATGTAGATGATTTATGAACCAGTTGTTTATGTTTCCCAGTTTCTAAAGACAGTTTACATATATTTTCCTTTCATGGTTTTGTTATATGTTGTAATAATTATCCTTCAATTTTGAAGTAATAACCATGTATGTAAAGTATGGGTCGCTATAGATATTATACATTATAGTACTTTTTGACTTGAGGAGACGTGTATGAGAAGCTATTAGAGAGATAGAATTTAAAATTTTATATATTTAATTTTTTAGGGTGTTAAAAGATTAAAAAACATTCTATTTGTTGGTTTATTTAAAATCAAATTAAATTAATAGTTCCAAAAGTATTATTAAAGATATTTTATAGTAAATAAAATATATTAAATGAATTTAAATTCATGGAAATATTATCATCCTCCACATGAATTGAATATATCTTGACATATAAATAATGGAACATTTATTAGTCATTTGTCCATTTATGGTAACTTTCCTGACTATTTATGATTGAAATTGTTGTTACCCCTATTAAGGTCAAAAATGATTAATGAATTGGTTAAACATAAACATAAAGAATATAATGACCCGAAAACCAATATAAATTTCATTGGATTTTGTTATTTTTACCATACACTATTTTCATTCAAATTAACGTCCATTTGGAATCATTTAGAATGATGATTACTTTACTATATTTTAATATTTTAATAAATTTCACGTGTTTTATCTCCCTCCCTTATAAAAGGACACTCCCCCTTTCTCTTCTTTACGCCAGTTTGAGACTTCTATAGTGACTAAAAATAGAATATTTATATTCAAAACATACCTACAGAAATTCAATTTGTTCTTTTCTCTCCTAAAGTCCAACTCTGGGGTCCTTAAGATGATATAAAAAGGGGTTCTTTCAAATAATACATATTTTCCTTAACTATTCACTTTCTACATAATGTTTTTGTCACTTTTCTAAAATATATGGTATTTATTATAAAATAAGTCATTTTTATGAAAAATATAGTTAAATTTTTTTATTATGAAAAAACTATTTTCAGACCTCTTTTGTATTAAATGGGAAGTCAATTCATCGTTCGTGCATACGTACAGTTTACCAACTTCACATAGCGATATAATTCATTTTTTCATCCCCATATTTTATGGTTGGGTATTATTATTGGTATAATGTTTATATAATATATGTATAGAATCATTTTACTTAAAAATTTATAATATCATAATTTTCCTGCTTTCCTTCCAACCCGTTGGGTAATGATAACGTCCCTTGGGCATACTTATGGAACACCACCTCCACAAAGATATATGATTTTTTTGTCATTTACACTCTAAATGTATGTCAACAAGGATATATTAAATGTATTTATATGAATTATATGATATAATAATTATTATTTTAGGGTGAATTATTATTTATCTTCCTTTCATTCCATCCATCACAAAAAGGAACAACATTTTTTCAAATATATGACATGCCTTCTCCAGGAATGGTGTAATTAATATTTATATATATATCTTTTATAGATGAAAATAATAAATATAAAAAAATATATGTATTATATATTATATTATTATTATTATTAACATTATAGAAATGATATAAATGTTATTAATGTACAAGGAACAGAGCTTCTTAATTGAAACATTAATAAAAAATGAAGCACTTATAACCCAGAATAGTTATTTCAATTAAATTTTTTTAATAAAGTGGAGATGGGATTTAATATGTAAATATAAATGTTATGATAGATACAGTTATGGTTCTATAATAAATTTATAATAAATTTTTTATTATTATTCAGTATGTTTAATCATGTACGATGAAAGACGAGACTTGAGGAAAGGGATTTTTGTTTCAATCATATTTTAATCGAGTTTGTTTATGCTTGAATTAAAATTGATGGATTTTTATGATACTTTTATTATCAATAAATTTATTTATTTTATACTTGGGTTATTTTAGAATAATAAATGTTTTACTTTCATTTTTATCTCTTTATGTTCTATTGTGACAGAAATAATATTTTTAAAGAAAACCTGATTTATTTTTCCATTCGTTTGATAATACATTCCCTTATATATCCATGATTTATAAATATGTATTAATGATTTTTCCAATATTATAATATAATTATTTAGACTCATATTTACTCATGATGTAATTTAGTAAAAATAAGGTTTAAATGTAATATTTATGTAATTTTACAAAAAATGTTTCTTTTCAAAATTTTACAAAAACGTGAAATGAATGTTTTATTTCACCATATACATCACGAATAGAATATCTCACCATTATGACCACTAAATTATTTTAAACGTCATTTAAATATTTTCAATGTTTTTATCAAAAAATTCATTAATCATGGGGAAATGTTTCTATTTTAAATTAGTGATTTCAAAGTGAAAAGGGTGTTTTCCTCAGGAAAGATTCCAGTAATTCTTCTAACTGAATTTTTATCTATGATACAATTATTTGATGGTAATTCTGTAAAAAAGGGTTGTGATGAAATGATAACATCCTAATTATGTTTATAAATGAATTAATATTATTATAATGTTGATATGTTTATGAAACACATTTATTATCCAAGGGTTGTGCTGTGATGAAATAAGAAAATTTTTATGATACCCATTTTTTCACAGGCTAGGTTATGATGATGTGATGAATGTTCTATGATCCTATGGAAAATATTTGTATGGTCTTTATAATTTATGGTTGTTCCTATAATTATATAGCCTTCCGATTCATTTGGTAAAGTATTATATCTCATTAGATATTTACTGGAAAGTAGTTGATGTGCTTGATTTGTTATGGGAAACAAGACAATGTTCTTGATCAACTATTCGAAATCAGTGTTGATGTATGGCCCAGTATAATTTTATGATCTTAGTATTTAACCATGATATATGAAATATTTTATATACATTTAATGGTTCCACACTTCTATGACATGAAAAGATTGTTCATGATTGATTCATGATGATTTCTCACTATTATGATTTATGGAATTTAAAATTATAATATTTTTTATAAGAATAAAATTTATCATCTATGAGAGATGACATATGAAAATTTTAAGATATATTTATGATTTTATACCCTTATGATTAACTAATTAGTCCATATGATCATTGGTTATTATATCCCATATTTACACTTACTCAGAATCTGATCTCACACTTTCTTATATTTCCATTACTCAAGTAATGGAGAAGTGTTTAAGTAGGTTATGTCTATAAAAAGTACTAAATGGGAAGACATTTATAGTATATGTGAAATATCTTTCACAAAATAAGAAGGTTGTGTATCATGTATCAAAATATAGTAAACCTTTATGGTCCTCATGAATTTATTTATGAAATGTAATGAATATTCATCTAATGATCTTTAATATTTATCTATGAAAATTATGGGTCACTTTAGTGACTACAAATTAGTATGAAATAAATAATCTCACAATATGGGATGTGATCATCCCAAGCTGAATCAATTCTGGACTATCTATACCAACTCCTAGTTCCCATTTTCTGGTCCTCACAAAAGAAACTCCCTCCAATTATGTAAATTATACCATTCTCTATGAACTCTTGTGATCAATCCAACATTATAGTTTTAAGGAATAACTCCCTATATAATATGTTCTTGAATGTTTCCCAGGATGGACTATCATGTCAACTAGTATGTCCCCCATGATCCCCAAGCTATTAGGAGGTCCTTGAATCCCAAACATATCTAGCATCACATTTCATTTCTTAGGTTTCCCAATAAGGATCAAGACACCCTCTAATATGTTTATCCAATTATATTTATATATCCTATTGTGTTTCATTTCCCTTAAAGGATGTAGGAATCTGGTGTTAGAATCCTTGATCATATTCGACCATGTACCGTGGTCCAACTCTGCTCTAGACATGAACATGGAGGACTCTCAACTAAGGAGGGCTTATGGATTGTTCTAAAAAATTATATGTTGTGTAATATTCCCCAAGTGGGATAATGGTGGCCTATGTCAACTGGTGTTTCCATTAGTCTTCTACAGTGAGTAATCTTCTATAACATAGAGTGGACATTATAAAATTTAAGACAAGTTAAAATTATTAGATGGTATCACACAATGGATTCCCTATGATTTTACAAATAACCCATGTATTTCGACCTATAATTAATATAGGCTCACTATAACTACAGATGATACCAGTACAACCACTAAAAAATATATTTCCATTGATCTTCTACTAATTTAGTCAGATCATTTATTAACAACTACAATGTCATTGATCATGAGGACATATTAATCTAGTAACTAATTATGGATGGCATGAAGAATACATGTATGTATTGAATAAATGCAACCCAAGTTAATATTAATATTTATATCAATACATTTAATAAAAAATAGATTATAACCCCAACATATATAATGAATTTTATGTTGGTATTCCTAAACCTCCAGGCCAACTCTAGTATTTAATCAATGGGTATCTCACATTTATCTAGATATATCATGTACCATCAACATAGAGAATATTTTAATAATAACTTATTAAGTAATTTCATGGATTTAGAAAACTTTTAAGAGGTCGTTAACATTTTTTTAGGTTCATCCCCTACCAGATGATTCCATTCTAGATCATTTCAATGAGTGTTGTAGGCTTCCCCTCTCATGAAAACATTTAAACCTCTTTCAAGTGGCCACCACTAAACTCATTAATTTTATTCATAATGGTATGAATAAGAAGATTCATTAGTAATAATCCATCAACAAGAAATCATTCATTGTGAAAATCATTGCGGAAGAGTGAAATGACAACTTTCTACAACATGATCACTACAATAATTCTATTCCAGATTTTCAGCTCTGAAATGACATAATATTGCTAGAAATTACCACAATCCTATTGGAACTCTTAATGAAATATGAAAAACGTCATTTATTGGTCAGATTAAAAGATTATTTGATGGGGAATCCATAAAACTTTCATGACATATGGGATTTAGAGCCTTCATTAGAGGTAATAATAGTGATTTCATGGGATGTATATATGGTTCTTGTGGAATCATGTCATAATTAGACGCATAAAATATTAGTGTAATCAACGTAGTTGATATAGAAGGGAAAAAAAGATAAAATAATTGATGGCTTCAGTGTGAATCTACTTGTACAGTGCAAAATCTCCAAACTAGAAATATCCACATCTCTTGGAAGATGATTTCTCGAAGGATCGATTTGATGGACACACCCTCCTAAATGAACTATTTTATTAAACATTCATTTTATAAATGTATTTCTTTTCTAGATTGACATTCATATAAATGGTTGATCTATAATAGACTCATTTTTTCCAATTCCCACCATGAGGTATTGATGTATATTTACCAATGAGATGTGTGTAAAATCCATTACTTTTGACTAGTGTGACTATTCCTTCATAAGAAAGGAAACATGTCCCTTTAGAAATCTCTCATATTTCTAAAAAAATATATCCATAATTTAATTTTAGTTATATTCATATATGAAAGACATAACAACATGGTCATGTTAAACAAATATATTTTATCCAATATATATCATAACAACCTGTAAATATATATATCAAACAATAGAAAATAATAGTCTACCCCTAACAAATAAGAAAAAACAAGGAAATGAATTTAAGAACTATTATCCTTCACAAAAACATGTATATATATATATATTAAATTTCATCCAATATTCATACTCATGATGTATTAATGCACCAAAAATCCTATAAAACCATTATAGTAATTACATAAATTATAACAAAAAGGAGTATTACAGATGTCCCAGAAAGGAATATGGTAAATCCCCCACCTAGGTACCACCCAAATATATATATTTCTACCATATACTAGGATATATAAAAATAAATTGAAGAAAAAATATTAATTGATTCCATTTTTTAATTGCTCAACCCGAACCATCTAGTCTGAGCTAAAGGGTCACATGATCTCACGTATAGCTCTTGGTATGCAAAAGGTGGCCAATATGTAGATACAATCTGAATTTCATAATTTTTGAGACTAAATCCCCAATAAAATTTAATATCTATAAAAATTAAATATAAAAACCACAATATAGTTAATAAACAATATAGCTCATGGAAAACTAAAACATGGAATGTACATCACAAAAGTATATAGACTAGGCTCTTAATGTGTCAATGCATACAATAATAAAAGTAATTATAATAAATAAATGAAAAATATATAATCCTACAAAGTACCTCATTTTGTTACACTATCTCTATGATCCTCTACTCAACCATCAACATTGAATCCCTTTCCCTTACTTGGATCTATATACATAAAGGCTTCATGCACATCAGGACGCCCATGCTAGATATGTGTAATAAAAAACTGTAGGAAACCACCAATTCACAAATGAAAATGTGAACATGTTTAATTAATGTATTTAATGATAATAATATTTTTTTAATTAATCATTACAATCACATAATAATATATTGAGCAGTCATACACTAACCAAGACAACACATCCCCCTGGTCATACCTTCTTCAGCTCCATGCCCGATGTATAATGAGGATGTGCTAAATGTATCCAAGACTATCCACAAGGATAATGAATATGTCACTCATCATCCTCATGGAAAAATATATACTTGCGACTTTAAATTCCCTATAAATCATGTGTGGTATGCTACTCAAAAAAATAATGACCATTGAGTAAACTATACAAAAATTCACTAGACATAAAATAACATGGTACGTGGTATAGAACTAGTCATTGAGTGAATCCTAAATATAAAATTTTATGTAATTTTAATCTATCCACGAAATTCATTGTTCTGTCTTCACCATCATCGTAATTCATATGTATTTCCCCTCTAAGGGATAATCATTTCATGGTAGTCCACCTGTTCCAAGAACCAGAAATAATTCCTCTAATGTTCAGGTAACAAACGTATCAAGGAATAGAATAAAAGAAAAAATTCTCATCATGATAATAAATTTGCAACATATATACATGTTATCACCATAAAACATATTCAAATAAGATGAAAAAAATGATAAATGAATTCGACATCCTAAAAAAGTTTCACAGGTTTCACACACCCATTTGTGGTCACAATCAAGCAGAATCAAGGGTATGTTAACATAATAATTATAACAAGGAAATCAAGTGTATTAAATATTCCCATAAGGTATGTAAAATCATACATAATTATTTTCAGAGTTGACATCAACTTTTATCAAGGATGTTGATGATTGAATCAGGTTGTACACCTATAGTGGACTATATTTCACATCAAGGATGCTTAACATAGATTCTATTTCATCAAGTAAGTGGTATTGAATGGTAATTAATGAGATTATAAGTGAAGGAGGTCATTATTTAATCACATATCATAACGAGACTATTAGAAACACTAATTTTGAGGTATTTTAAAGGAAGGGAGACAAATTCACTGGTTCTGTTATCTATTTATAAATTATTCATGAATTAATCATTTATTATCTAAAGATTCCTTGAGTCTATATAATGAAGCTAAATACGTAATTAATATATTATAAAAAATGAAATCCAATATGGAATTCAAGAAAATAATGTTTTACAATGATAAATCCATAAATAATTAATCCAAATGGTCACCACATTACAAGATATTTATTGATCTTCAAAAACATCATTGATCTCCAAAAACATCTTTGATCCTATAACAACACCATTTTATTTCTATATGGATCCAATAATCAATTTAAAATGTGATAATATCAAAAAACCAAGATAAAAAAAGTAAAATGTATAAATCCATCCAAAAGAGATGAAATTATAAAAAATAACTAATTCAATGGAAGTGGACAAGGAGAGAAATCCCTGGCCTGATATTGGTCAAGGAGAGGGAAAAATGGGAGGAATATGTTTGATTCAAATAGGAACACAAAAAACTAAAGGTTTTATAGATTCATCATAAAAAGTCTAAAAGTAATAAATTTGAAAAATTCAATAGGATTCCATGTCAAATAGGGGTTTGATTCAAGATATTAATCAAATTAAACATTATATTGATGATCATACATTTTTTCCCTTTTAAATAGATGAAAATGCATGGTCAATTTCATTGAATTTGTCACATTATTAAAAACCATGATGAAAAACAGATTACACCATGGTGTTGTATATTTTATGGTGTTCTAGAGTTCCCAATCTAAAATGTGTTGTGCTATTAAATGTGTCAAAAACCTAAGAAATGTTTCCTCTACCACTACTTGAAATAACAATATGACCAAGACATTTTGATAGTGAGATTTCCAAAACATTTTAAAAACATACAAATATTTTATATGATCCAATTATTTCACCAAAATGTGTCTAGACTTTAAAAAATGTAGATAATGGAAAAAATGTTTTTCATTTTGGGAATAAAAATTACAATATTTTACATAAGAAATATTTTGAGTTATGCCCCACATTATATCACCTTCATCATTGTTCCTCACAAAATATTGGTTTATGAACATTAGATAACATCTCATGAAATATATTTTTAAGTGTAGTTATCTATTTTTCATTAGAACTTACATTCAAATTTTAGTCATCAATTATTATTTCTATTTCCAATTGAGATAAAAAATGATTACAAATTCTTTAGAGAAATATATATATTTTGTTGAAACATTAGCATGTTCTTTGAAAAATATTCTCTACCGAACCAATACTATTGTTTCATTCATTGATTTATCTTATTTTATATTTATTTAACACACATTGATCAATAACTAATTCAATTAATTGTATGAAATGGTCAATTTTGTGAATAGTTCTTCAAAAATAGGATCATCTTAATCTTTTTTTTGACAAAGCATCAGTCTTATAATTATTAGTTTTATTTTGAATAAAATTACTATTTTTGTTATAAACCATGTATCAATCATGGTTAGACTCCATATGTGAGTGACTGGGGTTTGATTCCATGCATCCCCCTTGGTGGGATATAAACCATAGGCTCTAACACAAATAATAGGTAACAAATGTGGTGATTTATTCAGGTGCTGTATGAAGGGGTAAATCCCCATGTAATTTCCATCCGTCCACTTTGACTCCCGGACAATCGATATAATAGTCCTTCTATGAAGTGGTTCAACCCTTGGAGGGGGTTTGTAATGTCCTTATGGGCCAGTGGGTGTATGTCTTCTTTCTATTTCTTATAACCTTTATATCCATAAATTAGTAGTTTAGAACCTTTTTGCTTGATTTCAACTACAATATTTCAGCATTGTCTTCACTTTTATTGAAAATAAGATAGATATTCTCCATTTTTCCAAATCTAATTGAGATATAAAGATACATAACATTCTCTTGTGTTCTCAAGAATCACATTTACTTTTATCCACCATGAGTTAGAACCTGATTTGTATTCTATAGGTTACCATAATTTTCCAATAGTCTATAGCATTGTTCTCCAATCTCTCACAACATAGGCAATTGTAAATAAATCATTTTTTCACTATTGAATACCAATATTCTTAAAATGACCTCCTTACGTTTTTGTCAAAAACATCGTTTATTTCAGAAACTTTTGGTGAACAATCTCTTATTTTCATGCATATATGAATAATATATGTAATGGTAATTTCCCAATAAGTTTTCTTCATATATATTTATACAGATTTATATTTGAATCTTATGTTATTCATTAAACAATAATTATAATATTTCTAAATATTTATATTTAATAAAGAATTTTTATTTGATATTTCATTATGTTTATTATCGGATTCAATCATTCCCTTATTTTCAAATGAAATGTGTATTTTAACCCCAACATATTCCTTTCATGTATTTATGGAATAAGCTCTTATTTCATTTGGTTTATAAGACTCAACTAATATTACTTCTCGATTTCCATGATTTGAATCCAATTAATGAAACCATTTATTGAAAATATTTTTCTCACCCACTTCTAAATTCAATATATCTTCACAACATTATCTTATTCTCTTAAAATTCTCCTCATAAATCTTATTTTTATATGAAAATAGATTATAAATATTCTCTACCTTATTGGATTTTAATTCCAATTGGTCATTTATACATCAATATAAGCCTTTTCTTTTCCCCTAATGCGTGGAACCTAGTACCAATCACTTATAGGGAATCATGTTTATCCTAAATTTCATCAGTAAAATAAATTTATACATTGGAGAAAATGTATTCTAGATCCTAATTTCAAAACTCTTATGATTTCATTCAATTGTAATATTTATTCACATCGACGCATTCAGTTCCAGATCTTTCTCTATATTCCATGATTCTTATTCCACATGGGTGATTTCATCCTACAAGACATCATAAAAGGAAAAAAAATAAAGAAATTTCTTCGTGAATATTCTTTATGGTCTTCTATATAATTTCATATCAATCGTCATTTAATTAATTTAGGTTTTGATCTTCCATACAGATGCATGATTTATTTATAGGAAAATTGTAAAATAATTGCTGAATTATACTGTAAAAACATTAATCCACTGAATATTTTTATATATAATTTTTATCCATCTTCTCAATAACTTATTTTTTCACTAGTTATTCCATATTCATAAAATGTCTAATTTTTCCATGATCACTATTTGTGGAAGTAATTTTTTCTCATTTTTTTCAAAGGAGGTTAATATTTTTCAATTTTATTAATTTTTTTTCTTGTTTAACAATGTCTTAGAAGATTTGATACCTAAAACAACATATATGAATTCTTTTATATGTCTGCACTTCAGGATTATGTTCTATAAGAAACAAAAAACACAATAAACCTCAAATTTTTAAATGTTTGAGAATTCAATCAAATTTCAAAACAGGTCTTTGATATTAATCATTAAACTGCCATGATCATTGAATCCACACTAAGAGGGTTGATAAATTTTTTGAGGTTTAATTTAACATATAAATACTTTACCTTCTTTGACTATATACCTAGTTAGTTACTAGATATCCCACTCTAGCCTCTACTAGTCTAGTCAAGTTGAAAAAAAAATTATAGAGGCATGGTGAATAGACCATTTAAATACATTAATGAATTAAAACATATTATTATGTTACATTATATTTAAAAAGAATGAGAAACTAAATAAGTCATAAATTGAAGAAAGATATCAACTATTGTGTATTAATGTTTAAAATAAACAGAATCCTAAATAAAATTGTTGACTATAGTAATTTTAGACTTGTTTTGTTCACATTGATCCAAAATAAACGCTTCACTCTTCATTACATAGTGAGAAAAATGGAATTTACTAAGCATAAACCTAAAATTTAAAAGTTTTATGAACATTTAAAAGTGTACCGTTTTTATTACCTAGAGGCACAACCTAGAAAATAAAAAAATGAAACTTTTTCTAGGGGTCACATCCTAGAAGACCTTTTATTTTATTAGGATGCATATCCCAATAAAAAAATATTTTTGAATGGAAAGTCAGAAACCAATATAAAAATTAAAACCCATGAATATTTAAAAGATACAATGATGTAAAATAATATGACACTATAAAAAGAGTTATAATGATCAATATGTTGACACACCTCTTCGATCACATCAAACAACGAATGAACATTGAAGTCCTATCATGATTTTAGTAGAAAATTGATTTCATAGTAGTTAAAACGTTTCAACACTTAATGATTCAGATTTTATGTTGTGGTTAATTTCCCAATAATGATTTGTATAGAGACTTTTAGTTAGTGTTACACAATCTCATTCCATTGGAAAATTCCCCATCCATTTACTCCATAATATTTTCAAGAATATGGGAGATTTTTTTATAGAATATGACATCATTCCATGGTTTAAAATAATAGGAAAATATAATATATTCATTTACTTTTTTAATAAATATCATGCATATTTTTAAAACTATTCTAGTCCAAATAATTCATTAACTATTTAAAAAACACATCACATCTAATCCTTAGAATATATATGTGTTTTATAAATTAATAAAATAGTTAAACTAAATTGTATAACATTTTATTGATTTTAATGATAAAATAAAAGTAAAACAAGTTTTTTAATTTATATTTAAATTAAAAATGGAACTATGAGTATAAATTATTCTATGTTTTTTTAAACATCATTTTATAATTCAGTTTAACCATAACATAAATTCTCTAAAACAATAATTTACCTTCTCGGTTACCATCATTTTTTTGGTAATCGTTAATTGTACTGGAACAACCATCATCATTGGTTGTTTACCATGACCATCACTATATCATGGTGAAATCAAATTTCCATTTTTAAAGATCACTTGGAAAAGATGATATTTCATCAAAAATTTACATTATTGAATATGGACGTTTTAATCAAGTGGTTTTTTTGAAGCTTGTGATCCATGGGGAAAATATATATGATGTGGTCATCTTATGTTTTTTGTTTCATTCTAAAAGACTATAAAAAGATATATACTTCCATCAGGGAATTTTAATCCTTATAAATTTCTATTTTAGATAATCATTTAGTAAAGTAAATTATCTGCCTCAAAACAGCTTCCACTACATTAATCTATAGAATAATAATCTATTTTGAATATCGATATAATATTCCTTTCAAAATGTCGTATGAGATTTCAATTTTTAAAAAAATTATAAATGGAATATTGATATTGTGTACGGTGATAAAATGTAATATATATCTACTTAAATATAAATACAAAATTTCCTAGGAAGCATAATGGTTTTACACATGATTACACGTTGCATCAAGGTAAACAAAATATTATATAGTCTCTATAAAGACTCACGTAAAGGTAATCATATAACATTGATATATATGTATAGGATATATAATATATTTTTAATGGTAAATTAGTATATAATTTATTACATAAGGTTAATATTTAATGTCATGTAAAGGTAGAAATATTGAGAAAATATATGCATAATAGTACATATATTTAATTAATAGTAAAATAAATCATAGAATTATTTCGTCACACATAAAAACTAGAATACAAGAATTAAACATCAAATATTATAAACATACAACATTTAAATATTAGTGATTATATTTAAAATTAAGTTAAAAAATACTTATTATAAAGTCATAAATAAAAAATTAATAAACCACAATTCAACAAAGTTCAAACATTAAAAATTTCTTCACATTCAAACACTGACAATCTCCCATATTTTTAAATTATAAAAATAAATATTTAGATTTATTTAAAACATTTAGAAATTTTATCATACTATTTTTCTATATTTATCTCTCCGTTTATTAATTTTTTTATAAATTAAGGTAAAAATTTATATTTTAAAATTTTGACATACTTATTACAATAAACATTAAAATTAATCATAAAATTAAACCCAATTTTTTTAGATAAACAAACCCGATCTCAATCCAAATTAATGAATCCATTAAATCCTTGAAAAAAAATAAAATATTAATACCAGTATAATCAATAATGAAAACACAATTAGTTTTATAATTTTATTTTTTCTTCTAATAAATAGATTTCTTAAACAAAAAATTAAAACTATAAAATATTTCAATAGATTAAAAATTTATAGTACTCATATGTTATTATAAAATATATAGAAAACTAAAATTTCATCAATTTCATAAATAATTTCCATCTTTCCAATATCAAATAATATTTTCTCAAATTTAATTACATTTAGTGATTTAGTAAAAAATATGGTCTAAATGGTTTAATATTTGGAAAATTCTAAAACAATGACTCATTTTATTTTAATTCTATATAGTGCATAACAAGTTATAAAGATACTCACTCACCCATGAACAATTGTTTTTCAAGCCTCATCCCTCCCCAAACTGAATGAAAATCACACACCTAGACTAATTTATTTCATCGTTATTGTTCTAAATGCCTTTTTTCATTGAAATCCCTTAGGATCCACTTAGTTTTCCCCATACGACCTAGAATGAGATGACCCAAATAGCCCACGTGACTAGCTCAAAGGCTCTATGGGTTTAAAAAAGCATTTTATTGGAATAATATCTAATAAAATTAAATATATCTTATATTTATTTAATGTTCTGTAATTTATATATAAATAGTTGAAATAAAAAAATAATTTTAATAGTAAATGGGAAGTTTATCAAAAATAAATATCATAATCCCACAATTTTTTAATAATACATATACGTTGACAAAAAAAAGTAAAATAGTTATATACTTATTTTAAAATATGGATATTTAAATAGATAATTATTTATTAGAGCACCATGTAATTAATTTCTTACCCAAAAAAATATGCAACCCTATTATACATTTTCACTTAGGCTTACAGTCTTCCAAATCAAAATCAGATTTAAAAATAAAGTCAAAATAGTTTTGATTTGAATAAAAGAAACCAAAATTAAAATTTCCTTTTATATGATGTATTTTTCTTTAAAGATATAGTAGGTTACATTCTTTATAGTTAGATATAAATCTATCACATATGAAAACAAAAAACATTATGCTAGGTCAAGATACTACCAACTATATAGAAATACTTATCAAACTTCTATATAATTTAACATTAACACATTTTCCATTTTAGTATGAATATAACATATAATTTTTTCCCATATTTGTTTTAAAATTTTATAAAAATTCAATCCAAACACTTTCTAGTACCTGGACATGGACCACTGGGTCCGAGTTGGAAATCCAGAGGACCTAATGCATTTCTCATAATTTGAAAGTGTCTTTTGAATACTATAAAGGATGTAAACATATTCAATGTGGATACTATACCCTTAGTATCATATGATTTCTCAAATAATATAAATAAAATATAAAAAACTCATAGGTATCATTGAGTATGAATTAAACATCATAACATGATATCAAATGGAAGACATGTCAAAGAAATAAATAATTATGCTATAATTGTGGAAATC
Source organism: Viscum album (assembly GCA_963277665.1). Taxonomy (NCBI): domain Eukaryota; kingdom Viridiplantae; phylum Streptophyta; class Magnoliopsida; order Santalales; family Viscaceae; genus Viscum; species Viscum album. The sequence goes on along the minus strand of OY728159.1, from coordinate 675,409,216 downwards.
GTATATAAATTAAATTGAGTGAAAGTAAATATATAAAAAAACTCTATAATCCTCAATATTACATCTTGGTACAACTCCAAGATCCATTATCCACATATCTATCATATATTACATGCCACATTCCCTTGTCTAGAAATTTTTACAAGATGTTTTCATTCACATCAAGATGCTCATACAGGGTGTGAGTAATAAAACCCATTAGGTGACCTCTAATGATTCCTTAGTGAATTTTAATAATTATAACATCAGTATTACATGATAACAATAAATGCGTACAAAAGTATACAAAATCTTGTAAAGATGATTCATGTGTTATTCCAGCTACCATGATCCCCACCTATACCTGATTCTACTTAATTCCTTAAGGATATTTAATGATTTAAAAAATGATCAAAAACTACCCATAAGTATGGATACATGTAACTTGGAATCATCAATTCAATGAGTGAACATTCTACTCATTATCCATAAGGCATTGAGTTCAGGTTTGTTATTCATTATCCTCATGGAATTGAGTTTCAGGACGACCACAAGGTTATCAAGATCCTACCCGTTATAAGGGTCCATCATCATTATCATCAATTGATGTTGTAAACTCTCACCCTCTATGGTATAATCATTCCACAATATTACACATCTTTGTATAATGAAGAAAATACTCTAAAGGAAAGGTAACACAATTTTATAAGGATAATTATATCATATCATCATGAGAATATAGTATTATCATATAACGACATGTGATAAAAATCAATCCTAGTAAAAAATAGACTACAGAAATACCCATGGATTCAAAACATCATAAACAGGTCTCACTGGTCACACAAACTCCCACATGTGATCACACTCAATTATGGAAAACTAATAATCCAATAAAAGAACTATTCCATGGAAAAAAGAGTGTACATGATCCCTAAATGTTAATAATATTAATAACTCATGCTTTCCAATTAAAATTTTTAGGTTCTTCAACGGTTTCATATACAAAACTGCATTTGAACACAAACCAAAAAAAACTTCTATTTAATGATCTCCCAATGATTACCTCATTCAATGGTATAATCCAATTTTTATTGAAGATAAATTTCAATGCTAGAATGTAAGAAACTATCCAAGGATGGATTCACCAAGAGTTTCACCACCAAGACATCGAATAATACTAATGGTCCTTAAGAAGATATAAATTCCATTATATGAACTATACCCCCAATATCACAATATATAACATATCTATAAAACTAGAATTCCTATTTTAGGAATTTTTTGAGAAGTAAAATAAGAGTTCATCTAGACCAAGAATAACTAATTGGGTTTCATATAAAATCACCCTAAAAAAAGTACCCGAAACAGAGGATATAAGGTGACCGTATATTGATCAAATGGGTGGTCATATCAAGAAAAACATGTATTAAGTCCAAGCATGGAATATGGGTAGCACACAACTCTTCGTTTGATCAAACGCTCCTGGAAATCATCAATCAATGAAAGGGGAGAAGAATCGAGAGGTTTAATCATTAGAAAAGGAGTGAAAATGGTATTAATTACTATACTGTAATGATTTAAAATTGATTAGAAAAAAACATGAAATAATAATGATTATTCATAAAGTAAATTGATAATTTCATTAGTTATAAAAGAGTAAGACTATTTTCACACCATACACAACCATATGGCCTTGGTAATGGTGTCCTAGAATGAAACTGCAAAATGGATTTTGCCTACATTGTATTTTCAGACCAAAGGTCATTTTACCCTCAAAAAACCCTATATAATTCTCATGGTGTGGTTTCTTGTGCCCTGGATGACAAGAGCCTTATCAGAGCATAACATCTTTTTCATGGATTTTATATCGATTTTAGAAGATGTTTTCCTTTATGTTTTTCACTGAGACACGTACCATGGCCACCCCAAATTTCACAAATAGGTTTTGTTTCCCATTTTTTATAGAGAATCACAAAAATCTCTTTTACGTCCATATATGATACTCTAAGATCTCAATACATCACCCAACCATGGATCCACTTATAAAATAAAATAAGGAAATAGGAAAATGTTTTTTTCTATTGGATACAAGAGATTCGAGACATTATAATCTACCCCTATAAGGATTTTTCATCCTCTAGAATCTTCTTTAAGGATCCCAATCGATCACCTCAATACACAAAGCTCAAAAATATGATTCCCTTTACCATGTCAACCATCAAATCAATATCTTTATCCAAATAATCTAGAAAAGTGGTATAATTTTTCCTCAAATAACTATTTCACTTTTGGACTACAATTCATAGCATACATTCATCATATAATGGGTCATTTTACAACTCATCATCATTATAGTTGACAAAATTAACTGAATTGGGGTGTGTGACTCTAGAGTAGAGACACATTAAATACGTTTAGAATACCTCCATAATGATAAGAAGGATCTAGATGTTATTCCACTCTTTCAACCCACATGATGATCAAGAAATGTCCAAAACAACATGGATATGCTTTCATTAATTCCCCAAACACCAGTTTCCTAAATGATTAGTATCTATTAAAAAAGCTAGGTCACTTATAAAAAACTCAAATTGTATCCTATTTTAGTCGATATATGATCTATTCTTACTATAATATATGATAAACCTCATTTAATTCAACTAAACTCTCTTAGAGTTCTCCTATACAATATTCAGACACATAACTTTTATCTCCTCACCCTCATGCCAATAAAGAGGTGAATGACAAGGCCTCCACTAAAGAGATTAATAAGGATCCATCTAAAATATTGTATAGTAACTATTTTAGTATTCAAACTCAAACATGTCTAGGTATCATCCCATGCTACATTGTTGTCTATAAAACAATTTTGAAGTATTTCATCCAAAAAATGGTCAATCTGCTCCAATTATCAATTCATATTGGATTACATGTTCTGTATAATATTATCTGAGTATGAGTGGAATTATAAAGTCCAAGCCTCAAACTTGACATAAAACATGTGTCTCTATAATATATTATACTTAATTGAAATATGTGAAGTCATACTATATCAAAAACAAGCATCTTAACCAGCTCATCCACTAAATTAGCCTCACAAATTTGTAGAAAATAGTAAATGTATATTAACTACTCAACAGTCTCCCAAAAACATCATAAATCCTCATGGTCAATGGAAAACCCTTGATAAATTTCATCTTGAATTCCTCCTACATTTACATTGGTAGAGGATGTGGATGGAGAAAACTGCTTTGATGCTAATGCCCATCCTTTATCCAATTTATAGGTATGGAATTTGGAGACAAATCCAACAATATATCTTCTCTATCCCCATCCACAAAAAATGATCCCTTACATTATGTTATATATTTTTCACTCATTAATACACCTACCACTTGGATGAGGGTAATTATCCCATTGTATATTCCTAAAAGGAATCATGGAATAGCAATCTCTCATTTAAAAAGAAGATATTATCCCCAACCAACGACTACCCAATATCATTTCACGAGTCACTAGTTGTTCATGAGTCACATAAAACTCTATGTAAATCTCATGTATATCCTTTAACTAGTTTAATAATGAATATTTGGATACCAATGGAGTAATATTCATCAATCATAGATTCTCAAAACAATCCCTCCTCTATTTGGTAAATAATTTCATTAACTGACATTACTCCTCTAAAATACATTCACCGGGATTTTGATCTACCGAAATATTATAATTAAGAGAATCTGAAAAGGAATTAACTTTACATGGTGTATAGTTTATCTTGAAGATAAAAATCATCAGCTACTCTACTAAGCAGATTTACCTTAAATTGATGTCCCGTTATGTAAAGATATAGTAGAGGCCCTTATGGGTTAGGTAGAAAACAAACCACTATCGAAAGAGATAATATTTCCGAAATATTAATGTGTGGAACCTGGATTCTTTCTCCAAGTCATGTGAATTATTTTTAACTCAGTTGATTATTCATAACAAGACTCTTAAGCTATAACCCACTCCATCTACAACAGTACTACACCCAAAAACCCCCATGGTTCATTAAATAAAATAGTATTATTAATTCCTTGATTGATAAATTTTAAACATAAGAAATTATGAACCTCTTGTTCATATCAATAAAAAATTATTCACACTATTTTGACCACTAGAACATTTCTCCATTCAATTTTAGTGATGTCAGGGGTACTGATAAAAAGGAGAAGTCATAGATAAAACAGTTATATTATCCCACTAGTACCATAAATATCCTAATATTGAATAGTTTCTCAGGATATCACCTAGATATCACTCCATAGACTTTCTATGGGACCACATATTTACAATTATCTGAAACCACATGACCAATTAATTTCACCTCCAGAATCCAAATGTTACACTTCGATGGATTTTTATAAAAATGATGTGCTCAATGTGTACAAATTACTGTCTTGAGATGTCTGGCATTCTTATATGTGGTTTGATAGTAAGTGATGATATATTCCACAAACACGAAGAAGAATAAGTTAGGATATTGGTGGATGATATTATTTATGAGTGACATGAACACTTATAACACATTCATCAATCCAAAAATCATCACTATGTACTCATATAACCCATACCTACATCAAAAATATAACTTTGGGATGTCCTATCTAACCTACCACTGATGATAGTATGATCAAAGGTCATTCTTTGAGAACCACCAAGCTCCCAATAAATTATCAGATGGATCATTGATCTTGGGAAAATGATATATCTTCTTTACAATCAAATGATTTGTCTTTTTTATAATCTATGAAGAGTTAAAGACTACCATTGTTCTTCTTAATGAACAAAATAGGTGCACACTAGGTTAAAGTACACAACTAGCTAATTCAATTATACTCTAATTCCTTGAGTTGTACCTTTATCTTCATCAACTTAGTCAAAAATATATGATAAGAGACTTTCCCAAAATATTTTTGTGATTTTCCCAAAATAGCTCATTTCTGGACCAAATCTACCAACTCATAACTCCATCTCAATGGACATTGTGAACCTCTCAGTATTTGGTTTGGTAAAAGATAATTGTACCTTATAGTAATCAAATTTATCTTGAAAACTATTCATCTATTACATTCTAAGAAATACAATAAAACTATTCATATTTAGAATCATGAAGTTCAATGAAATTCCATAACCATAAAAAACTATGGGACACTCTGGGAATTACTAAAGATAGTCCACTTTCATTTCCAATGGTTTGTAAATTGAATGAAACTTAGAATACTACATAACTAGTATGCCAACCCTAGTAACAATTAGGGAAGATATAAAAGAATAGGAAACTCCGGAAGCATGAGATCCACCAACATGACCTAAAATTCTTTCAAAATCTCTACATGGTCAAATATCCCCACAATGATGACAACCTATTCCCTAGTATCTAAAGGGTCTTCAGTGTCGAAGAATGATGGATAACTGTGGAGTTAGAATCCCCAAATATAATAAATCATAGATCTATGATCATGCACCTTTTATTCTCACTAATAGAATGAATTATGGATGAAGTAGACCTTCTGCCTAAAGAGAAATGTTGATGTTGGAGCATGGTCAACATTATTATCTTGCAAGTCTGGTGGGGGGAGTCGGAACATATTCCCTTTTAAGAGTATTGTTGACAACTTCCCATGTAGTCTCATAAGATTAATTCAATGTAATATAGTCCTTGGTGTGGAAAAAATTGATACCTTTGAATCTAATAAGATAGAAATTTTACTCAATCATAAAAAATTCCCTTTCTAGACTATATAAAACACATTGATGTATTATATTTAAGAAGAAGTTTTTAGCCCACAACACACACACACACACACACACACATATATATATATATACATATATATAGAATGTGATGGTATATTCCTAGTCATAAAGCATGAACACACCTAAATCCTATAAAATAGTAACAGTAATCCTAGTAATGGTAACTTGAAGATCAATTACACATGAGAAGTCTAGGCACACAGAAACTTCTCTAATAGAGTCCCACACAGCCTATCATCTTTATATCATATTCTAGGTTAATCAAAAAGAAACAATTGGGATCTGATTAAATTTTTAACACCCAAACCTGGACCACCGAGTCTGAGCTAGAGAGCCACATGACCTCATGTGCACCTTCTCAAATGCAAGACTACAAACTAGAAGTGACGGTATAAATTGTTATAGTGGGGATACAATTCTCCCAATATCATATCCATGAAAAAATAATATAAAAACCTTATAGTAAACAATGGCTATAAATAAAAAATCATATCCTGATATAATATGGCACATATGTCGTTCGAATAAATTTACATACTCTCGATGTTGTAATCTAATCAAGATAAAAACGAGTATAATAATATAAAAAATAAAATTAAAAACCCCATAGTATATCATAATGAGTTTCCTTGATTCATACTCCTTGGATAAATAATTAAACACTTTCTCTTTTCCCTTTACCTGATCTATATAAATGAAATATTCATGTGCATTGAGATACAATTACAGGTTACGAGTAATAAAATAATATAAGAAATCTCCAAATCATTATTAAATAATGTGAACATAAACAAGATATGTATAACATGATAATAATAAACGTATAGGAAATCATAAAAATAATTCATCATGCATCTATGTTATAAATAAGATACAATGAACCGGGACTATAAGTGCTTTGACACTATGCTGGAAGGGTGATCATGGATTAAAAAATTTATGATGGAATAGCCACATGGATGAAGTCATTTTACTCTCCACCCTTGAGGAATCATGTAAAAACTTCTTTAGTATCCATGTGGCATCATGTTCCAGAACATTACTTATAATACTCAAAGCATCGAATTTTGAGCCTTCTAAAAGGAACTCAAGATCCTACAATGTGTATGTTTCAATATCCATCACCACTATAATTAATTAACGCTATATATATAATGGATAATCATATCGTGGTATTACACCATTTACGAGTACTAATAACCAACCTCCAAAGAAAAGGTAACAACCAAGTATTTGGAAAAGTGCACAATATATTAATTAGAATATAGTAGGAGGACATAACAACATGTGATGAACATAAATATTCGTTATAATCAACACTAGAAATACTCATGGAATCAAGCATCAAAAATGTGTCTCACAGGATACACAAACATCCACACGTGCTAACACTCAAGAATGGAAAAAATAATCCAACATAAGACTCATGCAATGGAATAAATTGAATACTAGTGTCCCAAATGGTAAGGAACATCCTAACTCAACTCTATCAATGAAAATTTCAAGGTTCTTTAAGGATTGTATTATTCAAACCTTGTTCACAAACCAATATGAAAATCTAAAATAGCAAGAACTCCTAACAAAATCCACATCAATAGATGAATCCAAGTCTTGTTGAAGATAAAATTAAAATCTAAAATGTGAGAGAGTCTACATGGAGGGATTCACTAAGAGGTCACATGATAAATAAAAATAACAATAGTGCTTGAGAGGAGTTACCATCTATTCATATTGATTAAACAAACATGACCACATCATATAACATGGACATAGCATATAGAAACCCATTTTATGATTTTAAAAATAATGATAAGAAGAGTTTGAATATAAAAAGAAAATATCAACAGGTTCTCCATCAAATAGTCAAAAAATAGAAGCACTGGTAAAAAAGTATGGATGGATGCCTTAGATTGATACAATGTATGGAGGGATCAAGATAAACAAAGAATACATATGAGCTCAATAGAAAAATATATAACCACTCAAACTTCTTTCAAACTATATTGGAAATAATCAATCAATAAAATTGTTAATGAATTGAGAGGTTTAATTAAATAAAAAGTGAAGAGGGTTTTAATTACTCCACCATAACATTTAAACTATATTTGATGATGAATTTTTGAATATTTATGGATATTTGAGTAGAAATGAGGGTTTTAAATACATTGAAAAGTAGTATGATCATCACGACTCACTACACCACATCTTGGACTTGGTCATGGAATCCTCAAAAATACCCCCTAATTGTTTGTTATTGTGGTGTGTTCCCAGCCCATTGGCCAGTTTACCCTCAACAGGTCCTCCAAAATGGGTATTCTATGATTTCCTAAGGCATGAAAAACATTATCATTATCCAAGAACCATTTTGTCGCTATGTATTAGCCAAACTATTTTTCTTATTTTGTTTACTAGGACACACCCTAGGGCACCGCGGCTTGCAGCAATCCATGCCCTGGCGCATTTTAGATAGAATATCACAAAAAATGACTTTTTAAGCAAATATAAGATACTATAATCTCTCAATCCATCACCCAAGCATGAATCCACTTAGAATCTCAGAGGGGAAATGAGGAACAAGGATTTTAATATTTTAAAAAAAATAGTTGGTATTTAACTCTGGTTATCAAATCTATTAGAATAAATTTACTAGTCTAGAAATAAACCATATTTTCTTTGAGATATTTGAATACATGAAAATAATTTTAGTTTACCCATTAAACTCTCATCAAATTATGAGTTCATCATGATCGAAAAATAATTTTCAAGCACCTCACTAGTAAATCCAAGAATGGGGTCATTAATATATATTTTCTTAATAAAATACTAGTATAAGATATTTTTAATCAAAAAGGTATGTTCAAAAATTACATTGAAACCCAATTTTTTGATTAAAAATGTAAGAATATCATGAAAAACATTGGGACACATATTTAGACCATATAATTCCTTAGGAAAAATAAACACACGAATTGGAAATTTCTAATTTTCAAAACCAGATGATTGAATAACAAAAACCTCTTTAGAAATTATAGCATTCAAAAATAAATTCTAAAAATCTATTTGAAAAAGTAATAAATTTAGGAAAAATTAAAAAAACATTCAAAATTTGAATTTTTTTATCCTAGAAACATTTGAAAAACATTCATCAAAATCAATTCATTATTTATGAGAATAACCTTATGAAATTATTAGGGATTTATTTTTATTTCTATTTAATATTCATCAATCGTATTTTTGAAAAAAATATCTACAATGACATATTTATCTTAATGAAATTTTAAAAACATCCAAACATTATTTCAATAAAAAATATCATGGTCATATTGCATAAAAACAATTCAATTTGTATCATTCCATGTATCATTAACATCATTAAGAACAATATCAGAAAAAAATGAAAAATTGACACTAAAATTAAAGACATATTTTTTATTTTAATAAAAGATTTAGAAATTACAATAGCAATATCAATAGGTTCTTCATTGAAATTCTTATTATTTTTAGGACCAGTTTGAGAAAATAGTGTATCCCCCTCAACTGGTATATTTCAATTATTTTTAACTTCTTCTCCACCAAATATAAATTCTTTAAATTGTTTATCACCATTTTATAAATATGAAATATTGTTTGTGTTTTTATTTTCATCCAACCTAACATGTATTGAATACTCAATTACTAATGTGTAATTCCACAAGATTTTAGAAAAAAAAAGTTATTTCCATAAACATTATGTTTATAAATATATACTTTTGTATTTAGAATGAATTGAAATAAAATATTTGATAATTCATGTATGTTTTGAAACTATCTGAAAATATTATTCATTAATATGAAAATGTAACAAAAAAATCATAGGAAACTGAGTATTACTCACCTTCTATTAATAAATATATTAAAAGTGCATAAATTAAAAGAGGATAATAAATAGAGAAGAATGATATCTTCAACACTAGGATATCTCTTGGAGTATGTTGTTCATTATGGATCACAATTGATAACGAAAACATATAATGTGGAAGAATATTATAAATGGAAAAAACTTTTTCTGATATCTAAATGAGAACTATTAAAATTAGAAGTGTGACTTAATAAGTGGCGATAAAATTCATGATTTTAGCACATATATATATATAGGAATGAAATTTGGGCATTTTGAATATGGTCATTGAAAATATGGTTGTTGATAATATTTTCATCAGATATACATGTATGAAGTAGGTATAATAATGTTTTTAAATTTTTGTATTAAATTTAGAATATTATAACATATAATGAAAGACAAAATATAATATTAAACCAATATATAATTTAACATTATGAATTAATATTAATAATATTATTAAAATTTAATATTATGTATTCATAAAATTTAAAAAAAATATTATAATATAATTTCATTGGTTAAATTAAAATTTGTTATATTAATAATTAATTCTAATGGTATATTGTTAAAGTGTATTTTGTATAAAAGTAAAAAAAATTAATAACTACTTTATTAAGAGTAATATTTTTTATCCAAATACAAAAAATGACCAATTTTAAAATTTTATTATAAAATAACTAATATATAAATGTTATTTTTATTGTAAATTGATATCATATAACTTTAAAAACACTTAATGTATAAAAAATTATTTTTCTATTAAAATAATTTTTTATTTATAAATTATATTTTAATTTGAAAGATAAATTTATAAATTTTATATTTTATGCGTATAAAAACAAACATCAATTTTTTCATTTTATTAAAATATTATCTTTAGATAAATATTTTAGATTTTATAAAATAATTGATTTTTAGGTGAATAGTGAAAAATATAGTTATTTACCAAAACAATGAATTTTATGACTTTATCAATAGATTAGAACAACAAATAATTTTATAAATCTTTAACATTTATCAAGAATTTATTTATGATGTAAAAATGTATGTTATAATATAACAAGATTAATATATAATACCAATGTTTAACATTTTTGAAACTCAAGTAAATATTTCACACAAAAAATTGTTTTATATGCTTACTTTAAAAAATAGATTTTATCTCTTATTAAAATTAAATCTAAAAAAAGATTTAATATTTGAGATTAACATTTCTATATTATTTAATAAATTCATGTTTATTTTTAAGGTTAAAATTAAGATTAATGTGTACAAATTTAATTATTAATATAATAAGGAAAGCGTTATTTTAAAATATTTTTTTTAATAATTTTTTGAATTTTTAATTTAATCATTTAAATTAATCTATTTTAAATAATTAAAATTATATTATATTCAAATATATATATAATTATATTTAAAAAAATTAAATTTTAATCACTTCCAAATAAGATAAAGAACACATAATTTTAAAAACATAATTTTCTACAAGAATTATTTTTCTATATATAATATGTTTACATTTTAATGAAATGTTTTCTATTTATAGAAATTGAATTATATTAAGTGGATATAAAATTTTGTTTCATCAAGTCTAATTTTTAAAATAGGTGTTATTTTATATTTTTAGTAAAATAAAAGTTACTTGTTTAAAAACTAGTTACCCAAGTAAACACAAAAAATGGTAAAGTACAAATATATGATTAAATGACATCAAAAATGATTAAATCATCTGTGGAAATTATTTATTTAGGATTTATATCTCCAATATATCTATATAATATATTATTTAAAACTTTTTGAGTTATTTAACATTCAATAGTGTAATAATATCATTGAAAAGTAAAGGGTATTCACAAAAGTTCCCTTTTATTCACATATAAAAGAGGCCTATCACAACCACTTCATGATCACTCAAATAATTTGATTAAAACCTATATATATATATATATATATCTTTATAATCCTTCTAAACATTTGTGGTATCATGGTTACAATATATTTTCCAAAGTCTATCATCTCTAAGAATAATTACAAGATAAAGTTCATATCTCAAATTACTTTTTGATATTTAAAATATTTTACATCAATATATTTCTAATAAGAAATATAAATCCCTTTATAAATTATTAAAAAACTTTGTAACTATACCCTGAAATTTTTTATGGGATAAAAAATAACCCACCTTTACATTTTTCATTATGGAAAATTAGAACAACAACTGTGCATATATGTGAGCTACCGCCTCTATGAAGATCCATGTGTTTTTTATATTCACTACCTTACATGTATGGTAAAAAAAGTAAATTTAAGAAATTAGTATGATTTATATTACATGTTTAATAGTATAAAATAGTTATCCATATTAATCCTTTCTTCTATTCCTCATAAAATAAAATAATCAACATTGTAGACTACCACCTCTCTAGAACGATGAATTATATTTTTCAATACCACCGTCCTGGATGGTTATCAAAATCGCAATTTAGAGAATATATAATAAATTATAGTAATAAATACCCTGAAAATGTTTTTTATAGATAATTCAAAAATTAACCTTTGTAAATTAATCCATCGGTACTGGTAAAAAACCCGAAAATAGTTCATCATTGAATTATTCTTTACGAAACATTAAAAATTCTTATGTGATGGATTTATAACATTATATATCATTATAAAATATTAATTATAATAAATTTAATTTATTTTAAAGTATAAACATTTGGAGAACAAGGTAGGTCAAGCCCAGTATTATGAAATGAGTACAACTATCAAATTATAAACACTCATTGATGAACATAAGTAAAGAAGAGCTAATATACATATGGATAATTATCATACATTGATAGTATAAATGAAACAATATATGGATAGTATTTTGAAATATGATAATATGATTTTTATCATTAGAATTTTTGTTTTTTAATCAAATTATTTGATATAATGTGTAAATGTAAGGGATTTGGTAACTAAAACATCTTCCTTTCAGTTATAATATTTATTTTTGAAATACTTCCCACTTTGTCAAATAAATTCATTTATTTTAAATTTTAAATTATATTTCTTCCTATATATTTAAGGGAAATATTATTTAACAAAAAAACACAATAATTAATGGATTTATTTTCACTTATTAAAAAACAATGGTCACTTTTTGAAAAGATACTCATAACATTGACTTTTACATCAATGATTTCAAAATGTTTTCCAATAAGTGTCCTTATTGATTTGGCTTTATTTTTCTTCAATATATTCAATAATATATATCTCTATTGGTGTTTTTTTATAGGTTCCACCCACTATATTTATTTTATTAAATGATTATTTTTTTGAGTTTTTTGTTCCAATCAATTTAATTCCTGGTGATATTTTATAACATTTGGACACAATTTAGAAAAAAAATTATTTCAATTAATTATTTCAACTATTCAAGTTAATGATTTTTGTTTTCATGTATTTTGATAACCATTTTTAATTTCATGGGTTCTTTATTAAAATTTAATTTTCTTATTTTTATATGTAATGTAACCATTTAATTTACATGGGTTCTTTATGATATGATAATTGAATAATTTCCATGTGACACAGGTATGTATGGAGGTGTAAAAGGTGGGGTCATGTATTTACCTCTAATGTATTGTTTATAATTTTATATAATATGATAATAGTATTAGGAAGTGCATTTTAGATACTTATAATTGTGGTAACATATATAGTGCCTTAGGCATGTAATATTAAATATACTAATGTATGTTCCATATTTGAAAGTTTTTTTTTGAATTATTATCTTATGCTCTCAAGATTCATGATTTATATTATAATTCAAAGCCATGTTATAGCTATTATTCTTCTATTTTTTTATTTTATGGATTTCTGTTCATATGTATCATCTTTTAAAGCTCACTTATGCATTATGATTATCAATCATATTGAAATGATATTTCTTACAAGTTCATGTTGTCTCATATACATCTGATCACATCCTTCATGAAATTTTATTTTATTTATTTGTTTTTCCATACTGATTATTTTACCACACCACTTTATTATGGTTTCATTCCTATGATTTGAAGAGGGGTATTACTTGTGTGATGTTTTAAAGGGGGTTCAAATTTCAGTAATTATGTAGAAATACTAATGAGTAATAAAAAATAAATTATTTCTATAGCAAGTCATCCATGTAATTAATCCTTTATTCCTCCTATTTTTGAGACCATTTTTATGATACAATGTTTTTTCATGTAATATAATGATATAACTGCATTTATTTATCCTCAATTTCTTCAATTGGTTTTGGTCACGAACCAAATATGGTCTCCACTAATACTAGCACCAAATCCCACCCATAACAAGTCCGTAAAGGTGGTCACTATCCCCACGAGCTAGAAAAAGTTCTCAGGATTCATTAATTTTTTTTGTGAACAATTTACACGAGTATGAAAGCATAAAACATTAAAATCATTCAATAATAAGAATCTGAAATTTCCCTGAGAAACAAGACAGAAGAAAAACCCAGAACTAAATACATGGTTTTAAGTAGGGTACAAGAGGTCCAAATATAAATGAAAATAGTATAAATTCAACCACAATGACACCACACAACATGGGGCTATCACCCTCGATCCGTCTCCACAACACCGCACCATAAGAGGGGACTAACAACCCAAATCAAATTCACCAGAGGCCTTGCCTTTACCCGAGTCAAACATAATAAAGTATGCTTACACCCAAGGGGTGTAAGTAGGGTGTGAGCCAAATCCAAATAGGATTCCACAAAAGGATTCCAAAGATTATTCAATATAATGTGATAAATCATGATGTTTTATTATGTAATAAAAAGGTAGTGATAAATTCTAAGAAACATAACTTTCAGTTGAAAATAATATTCAAAACAAAAATTTCAAAATGTTAACAAATTTTAATCAAAAATTTTATCCACTATAATGTACATCCAAACACACCCTAATACAAGGGTAAATACCATAAATCCATTAAGAACCAAAACCGAGAACACCGCTAGTAAATTAGATAGTCTCGGGCCCTATGTATCTCATACCTTAGTGTAAAGTATCCAAGACACAATCATTTCCTATGCACGATCCCCTAGTAGGGAACATACCCATAACCTATTGGTTCGCAAACATCATCCAAATAGCTTAGTTAGAGTTGTTGTTATCAATTTTCTTAGTGAAACAAGGACACAACTCATCTGGTTCACTTGATGTTCTTGTATATATCTGCCCACCTAGGTACCCAGGCTTCCCCCTTTGTGCTCAAACAATTTCAGAAAGCAACACACATCCCTTTGAATATAAAAACACTAATAATATTCATATACAAACAATATTGTACCTACACACACTTTATACAACTTTAAACTCAAAAAAACATTTTTATTTCCAATAAAACAGCTTCTCAAAATCCAACATTATTTTGCATCCAAAAATCCTTGAAATCCCAACATTGCACACCATGTCCCCACCCAAAAGTCACCGAAACAGAAATATCAGCCCAATACCTTCTAATTAAACCAAAAAATTAATTTTAGGGTATCCCCATATGATTTAATAAGTCAAATCATTGTAAAACCTCCATTTTCTCACAAACAAGGCACTTAAAGTTCATGTGCCTCACAAACAACATTAAAACATATTTTTGCAGAAATGACCAAAAGAGATAAACATTCAACACATTATTTTCAGTCACATTTTATCCCATTAAAATTAAATATGTAGTGATAGGGCTTCCCCAAAAAACTCAATAAGAGTTTTCAATGAAAAACATCCAATTTTACAAAAAAAATGACCCTTAAAATTCATTTGCTTTATAAAGGCCACAAAAAATTTTTTTTCAGAAACATTCCAATGAAATAAACATGATAATACCAAAAACACAACAAGCTATATCATAAAAGTTTCATAAACTATGGAATCCCCTACCAATATATTGAATACCCTTTTATCTTTGTGTGAAAATCAAATCACACCACTGCCACACCAAGGTGGACATATATCAAGCCTAAAACCATATTAATAGACCAAGAAAACTAGAATCAAACCCTAGGTTAGAATAGCCACTTTTTTACATTGTAAAAAACAATAATAATTGGGTTAAACTCTCAAAAAAAAGGAAATAAGACCCTAAGAAAATGGGAGGAAGAAGGAAAGTGACCCACTTACTTTATGGATCTTGAATAAATCGCCCCAAATACACAAATAGATGAATTTAAAAACAACTAAAAAACCATGTCCGGTTATAGAGAGTCTGAGAAGGTCATGCGAGAACTGAAATTGTGGAAAAGAGTAATTATCGAAGGAGTTATGAAGGAATGAAATTACCCCTTCAAATTTTGACAATTTGAGAAACCCTAAGAAGTTCTGCTCTAAATCACAATAAATCCAAGATCCAAATAGAGGGGAACGAGGATGGGTGTGTGTTTGGGTTTAGAGGGCTTGGGTGACACTTGGAATCACCGAAAAATCATTAATATTGAATATGATATTAAATAAACAAATGTTTTTAAAAAAACTAGAAATGGTCTTTCGGTTGGCCCAATTCATTAAATGAAAACACAAATCCACAATTATTATGGATTATTAAATGGTCCAAATTACAATGGTGCTATTAATAGGCCAGGGAAGGAAATTTTGGAAGTGGAATGGGTTTGAAATATTAAAAAAATGAAATAGTTATAAAAGAAACAAAATCGGTATTAAATCTGTAAATGGGCTCACAGTTTGGGCCAAATCATGAAAAATCAACCTTTCCCCAAACATTGCATGGGAAACACCCAAAAATCATGACTGTAAATTAAATGAAATTTACCATTAAACTATTTCATGGATGTGAAAATTATCCCTACCATGAAATACTTTTCACCCTAGAATGTCAACCTACAAAATTTTCAGAATACAAGAATGGATACTCTTCCTCAACCCATGAATTCTATTCCCATGTCTCATGTGCATCACTACCTTGCTTACAATGATCATGGACCAGCGGAATAGACTTCCCTCAAAGAACCTTCTCTTGGGAGTCCACTGTTAGCACTGGACACTGAAAAACTAACATGTAAGGCTCTATCTCTAGTTCATCCCATCTTTGCACATGGGACATATCCGAGATTTATTTCTTCAACTGGGAGATAAGGAAGAAATCATGGATGGATGTCAACTGAGAAGGTAAATCCAACCTGTATTCCACCATTCCAATATGCTCAGTGATCTCAAAGGGTCTGAAATACCATAGCATCAGCTTCCCTTGCATTCCAAATCAACGATGTCCTAGAGAAGAGGACACTTTCAAGAATACTCGGTCACCCACCTAAAACTCTATGGCTCGAAGCCTCCGATCAGCATATAATTTATGATAACTTTGTGCTATCAATAAGAAATGCTTCATAAAGTTGACCTTCTCTGATGTCTCCTGCACCAAACATAGCACCATTAGTGAAGTCTCACTTACCTCAGCCCAACACAGGGGGGGCCGACAAGTCCTACCATAGAGAACCTCAAAAAGAGTCATTTGAAATGAATATTAGTAAATTTTATTATAAGAAAACTCAATCTATCCCAAATGGCTATCTTCGGAACCTCCTATGTCTAGGACACATGCATGGAGCATGTCCTCCAAAATCTAATTCACCCGCTCTTTCTAACCATCTATTTGAAGATGGTATGCCATACGTTTCTTACCCAAAGACCTTCTGAAGGCCTTCCCAAAATAGAGAAGTGCAGAGGGGGTCTCTATCTCAGACAACTACTGATGGAACATAATGGAGTCTCACCACCTCCTAATGATACAAACATCCCAACTCGTCCACTTTATATATATCTTTGATCAAAATGATGTGGGATGATTTAGTCAAATGGTCAATCACCACCCAAATTGCATTGTTACCCCGAAGTGTCTAAGGCAAGCCAACAATGAAGTCCATGGAAATCTAATCCCACATCAAGGTAAGAATGGGTGATGGATGGAGAAAACTGGAGGGCCTTTGATTCCCTATTTTCACCTGTTCACATATGTATCTCCTCGACACAATGTCTGTTATGTCTCGTGGAATACATGGCCACCAAAACAGTCGACAGACATCATAATACATCTTGGTGGCACTCGAATGGACAACCCACTAAGACTGGTGGGTATCCTCCATCACTATCTTTCGGGGAGATAACGACACTAATGAATGGCCATTGAAGCACAATATGACTTTGGGAGATGAAAAACAATAATAGGATATCCCCCCATGATGAAACTTCATCGACCACTCACAAACCTCATCACTAGTCTGTTCCCACTGGATCAAGTCCAATATAGAAGGACTCAACTAAAAGCATGCCAATAACACACCCCCACTGTGCTCCCTGGTCTCTACATGCATCTTATAAAAGATTCACATCAAAGCCCACTCATCACTAGAAATCTTCATAGCCTCCACTAGAACTCTTCATATCAAGGCTTCAGCCACCACATTACCCCTGCTTAGGGGATAGACAATGTCAAAGTCGAACCCTTGCAAGTACTCAATCTGACAGTGATGTCTCAAGTTGAATTTCTTCTGTGAGAAGATATTGGCCAAGATTTTTTAATCAGATTATTCCAGAGACATCTCCCCAATTAAGTGGTGATGCCAATTCATTAAAGGATGCATCACCACTACCAACTCCATGTCATGGGTTGGGTAGTTCTTTTCGTGTGGTTGGATTTGGAGAGAGTCATATGGCATTGTGTGATCATCCTAAATAATCACCAACCAAATACTTGCACCTAATGTGTCGTAATAAACCACTTAACCTTTCCCGGCCTCAGGAAAAATCTGCACGAGGGCAGTATTCAACCACCGCTTCAGCTCATCGAAGGATTCCTGACATTCTGGGGCCCATAAAAACATCACCCCTTTCTAGGTGAGCATGATCATCAGTGAAGCAAGATGATTGAAATCCCAAAAATAATCGCATGTAGTAACCATCTAGGGAAAGGAAACTCTTAATCTCAAACACATTCCTCGGATTATCCGAAGACATAACTGCACTTGATCTTCCCAGGGTCTACTAAAACCCACTTCTCCGAGATCACATGGCCTAGAAATTTGACTTCCATAATCCATAAAGTGTAGTTTGACAACTTTTCATAGAGGCGGTGATCCCTTAATGTCCCCAAAACGATCCTCAAGTGATTTTCATGCACTTCCTTAGATCCAGAGTATACAATAATGCCATCCCCGAACACCACAATGAAGGAATCAAGATACTGATGGAAAACCATGTTCATGAGTTACATAAAGACTGCTGGAGCATTGGTCAATCTGATGGGAATGACCAAATACTCAAAGTGGTTTTACATTCTTCGGAAGGTTATCTTTGAGATATCTACCTCTTTAACTGTGAGATGATGATATCCGGAATGCAAGTATATTTTTGAGAACCACTTTTTACACTTCAACTGATTGAAAAAATAATCTATTCTGGGAAAAGGGTATTTGTTCTTAATTTTTACCTTATTTAGTTTCTGGTATTCAATGCACAGTAGGAGGGATCCATCAGCCTTTCCCACGAACAACACAGGAGCGGCCCAAGGAAAGATGCTCATGAGAATGAATCATTTAGATTCTAATTCATCTAGTTGTATCCTTAATTCCATCAACTCAGTGGGGGACATGCGATAAGAGGGAAGGGATATCGGTTATGTTCCCGACGCAAGTTCAATCGAGAACTCCACATCTCACTCTGTGGGAAAACCTAAAAAATCATCCAGGAATACTTCTGGAAAAGCATTCACTACATGAGGTAGTGCACCATTTGGGGGAAAACAACCATTAAAAGCAATGATAACTGGAAGATAAGACTTCCCAAATCTGGGAGTGGTGGTCATGCACAACTTGAACGATGATCCCATTCTCCATGAAAAAACAGATGACTCCCATTAGGTGCCATTAAACTTACCAGTTGCCTGTAGTAATAGATGTGTTCCTAAAAGTGTACTAGCCAATCCATGACAAGTATTATGTCAAATACCTCCATATCTAAGACCAAGAGGTCACATTACATCTCAATACCAAACACATGGAGCTCACATGATGTGTACTTAAGACCTTGTTCCTTCTTCTTTCCCAGCAGCGTCACCAACTCCATCGCAAAATACAACAACTCGATTGGTAAATTCAGCATATTCACACTACCTCGGACTGTAGGAGGCTTATTTTTTTGGTAATTTATAGGCCTTTTCCTTCTTAGGACAAGTCTTATCTTCCCTAACAGAAGCTGCAATAAGAGATACTCAATGTCCTAGTGATTGGACAGCTTGAACCACATCCTCTACCATCATTGGATCAAGCAGTGAGGGAGAACTCTCTCCGGATTCATCCCGTGGGTGCATGGGAGCTTTTTGGAGAGACATGTTGAGACAAAAAGGAATTAGTAAGAAGAACAAAAATTAGTACCAAAGTTTTGAAATATTACTTCAATATCATCAAATATAATGAATCCAAGAACATTTCAACAATAAAATAAACCACTACTTCACCCCCGTCGGATGTCCATGTATAGTCTGCAGCCTACATGTCTCACCTTGAAGTGAAGTCAAACAAACAATTCCATTTTCCCATGGTGAATTGAGTTATTCAAAGTGAGGTGTGATTTAGGCACCTTATTCATGACCAAAACACTGATTCCCAACAGTACTAGCTCGTTTGTAGCACGACTCATCCCAAAATAATAATATAACCCAAAAAAATTAACCTCCTCTGATACCATTATGTCACGAACCGAATATGGTCACCACTAATACTAGAACCAAATATATTCACTGGCAAGTCCCAAATGGAGTTCCCTATCCCCATAGTCTACCACAAGTTCTTGGGTATCAATAATTTTTTTTTAATGATTTACCCTAGTGTCAAAGCATAAAACATTAAAAACATTCAATAATATGAATCTGAAATTTCCATGCCAAATAGGACATTAGAAAAAACCATAACTTAATACATTGTTTTAAGTAATGTAAAAGAGGTCCAAAGATATATAAAAACAGAAAACATTCATCCACAATTACTCCACACTACGTGGGGCTATCACCCTTGAGCTGTCTCCACAATAACTCACCATAGAAGGGGAATAAAAACCTGAATCGCCTTCACCCGAGGTCTTGCCTCTACCTAGGTGAAACATAATGAAGTCTAATTACACCCAAGGGGTGTAAGTAGGGTGTGATCATATGACCAATAGGATACCTCCCAATGATTCCAAATAGTATGAAATATAATGTGATAAAGAAATCAGTTTTAATATATAAAGAAAAAGTAATGATAAATTCAAAGAAACATAACATCCAATTGAAACCAGTTTTCAAAAAAATAATTCAAAATGTTAACACATTTTAATAAGTCATTTTATCCAATATAAATTACATCTAGAGACACTATAATACAAGGTTAAATACCACAAATCTATTGATCACCATAACAATGGACACCCCTAGGAAACTAGATAGCCTCAGGCCCAATGTACCTCATACCTCGGTGTAATGTATCCTAGTCACAATCCATTCATGTCCACGATACACTAGTAGGGAACATAACCATAACCTAGTGGTCCCCAAAAATTATCCACATAGTTTATTTAGAGTTTTTGTTATCCATTTTCTCATTGAAACAGGGACACAACCCATCTGGTTCACTAGCCGTACTAAGACATATCGACCCACCTAGGTACCCATGCTTCCTATAACATCCCAGGTAAATAAAAAATATGACATTTTAATATTTATTAATATTTGTGAATT
This sequence comes from Viscum album, assembly GCA_963277665.1. Classification (NCBI taxonomy): domain Eukaryota; kingdom Viridiplantae; phylum Streptophyta; class Magnoliopsida; order Santalales; family Viscaceae; genus Viscum; species Viscum album. The sequence continues at coordinate 675,387,771 of OY728159.1, read as the reverse complement.
GAATGTTAATTTTACTTTAAAAGGGTTTATATGTTCGATAGCGTACCCGATACGCAACAACGGGTTTCTTTGAAATCTTACGTTGCACACTAATAATATAATATTATTATTTTAAATGGTCGTTAAATCCTAGCCATTGTATTGGCATGAATGAAAAAAAACTAAATACAATATGATTATACATGTTAGTTAAAGTAATTACATTTATCTAATAAATGTTAGAGGCTTAAAATGTGAATGAATATAATTTTAAGCATAATTTACATTAAAAGGTAGATTTACAGCCTTTTAATGGAGAACCCTATTTAAATATAGTTTTCGTCACATTAATACATTCTAACTCACCAAATAAAATCCTTATTTATAATGGGGAAATAAAATTTTACTTTTGGTAATTTTTTTCGTATTTTTCTAATAAAGTTCATTTTTTAATGAATAGTGAAAAAATATTGCATTTTAATTCAAATGTTCATTTTAATATAATTTATTTATATGGTTAGATTATATTTTTAATTGGGTTTCAAGTGAAATTAAAATATATTTTTACCATTTAATCCAATATTGGTCATTGGAAGTAATTTCACTTTGAAATTGGACATAAAGAAGTATTGATCTTTTGATAGTTATTGTTTCATAAAAACAAGCTATTTGTTTTGATAACGGAAATTATTTTAAAATTAATTAATACCACTTCTATGTTTTTAATTTGGAAAAATAGACTTCATTTTTGAATTCAGAATATCAAATATATCTTAGGCAGATTTTTTGGTATTTTTCTGAAAAACTTCAATTTTTGATGAATAGTGAAACAACATAGCGGCAGTTAAAAAAACTGACATTTTCATTTAAATAAAATTTTTCCACTTCTATGAATATAATTTCAAAATTCTGACATACATGGTTGTTATAAAGAAGTAAAATTTGGTTCATTAAAATGAAAATAATTTTTTCTGAATAGTTACTTTTGACTTTTATTTACCGCAGTTAAAGGTAAATAGGGAAATTCAAGGTTAAAAGAATATTATAATAATTCAAACTTACATCAAAACATGTCCAACCCTTATTTTTTGAGTATTTTACGACCATGGTCATCTTTGGGTTGATTTTGGGACCCCATTGAGCCACTTGGGAGTGATAATGACAATTTAGATTAATTAATTTAATGTGAAGACAAAATTGACATTAACAAAAATTGTTTAGTAATTAATTTATATATGGTGATATATAATTCCTATTTTCAACTATAAATAATATTTGTAAAGATAAAATGATTTCCTACATTATAGTACTTTTTTTAATTTTTAGACATCTAATAAATTAAATTATTCATGACATAATAATGATGCACTATTTACCTCATTAATAAATGATTTAAATAAATAAGATTATAATGATTAAAATTTTAGACAAAACTTGTCCAATTCTGATTGGATGATTTTATTTTGAATATGAGTCATCATATCTTCTACCTTAATGATTTTTGGATCATTAGAAACCTAATATCATTGTATAATAAAATAATGTTTTCACCATTTCCTTCAGAGCCCCTCCTCTCCCTTATAAAAGAAGATCATTTCTATCCAATTCCTCACACCTATCAAGCCATTTGGATCGACCAAACTCTTCCCAATTAAGCTCCCTACATCCCCATCCTCCTCCTAGAAGCATTAACATAGACAGAAGGAACTTCAAGAAGTCCTTTGGTTCAAACCAAAGGGAGTTACCCAAATTAAAGGTAATTGTTTATCTTAAATTGTTTTCTTTTATTTTACTTCTCCAACCCCTATACTCTTTTTATTACTTTCGTTTGTTACAAAAACATTATCCTAAATATACTAGGATTTTTTTATGATAATTATTCTAACTAAACTTACACACACCTCCATCTAATGGATGAAGAGAATAATGTTTCTATGGATGGAAAACTAACGCCTCACGAAACGATGATTGTTCAATTACATCATACCGCCTCTCATGGTGGCCATTATGATGGCACAGTATTTATATATGATATATGTTATTTCATTTTTTTCTTTATTATTCTGTATTTTCCATTTATATAATGCCTTTATGTTTTCCATAGTGGGTAATATGATAATGTCATTTGAGGAAGCGCGGACTACTTTCCCCTAAAAGTGATGTGACTCGTTAATGCCTTATGTGGGATGTATAAAGGACAGGTTTAATGATAATATATATTATATTATATTGTAATTATATTATACCTATGTATCATTATGTTTTAATTACAATAAAATAAGAAACTGAAATGAAAGTAAGGTTCATGCGTACGTATGGCTTACCGTCTACATGAACGGTGCATTTCATTTCTTACCTCTAAATGTTATGTACTGTTATAAATACATTTATCTACCAGATATATATGATATATATGATATATCAATCATGAATATAATTCTGGATATAATTAACCTTTGAAAACATGAACAACATGTAATTATAAGAAATCCATTTTTGACTCAAGTACAAAATATCGACAATACAAACATTATTAACTTAAATGATTACATAATGTTTATAACATTGTAATAAGTGATATAAAAGGAATAATAAACTTGAAAATAATTCTTAAGAAAGTATAAATTAACTTTAGTTTATTATTCAGGAGATTAAAGAACGATCAAGTCAAGTCGAACATGAGGTAAGGGATTTTCTTATCTCATTTTCAATTCCGTGAGATTTCCATTGTTCGCCACTAATTTATTTAATGTTGTGTATTGTGTACTGAAAATAGATATATATATTCAGTATTCTCTTTATATTCATGTTATTTTGTGAATAATTTTGTGGTTATTAACTTTTGGTCATACGATTCAGTTGATTACAACGTGGTAAAGGGTTTTCGTCTCACTTTTTATTCCTGTGAAATTCATGCTATATTTTCCCCTATTTCTTTTTGTGTGGTGTATGTACTTCCCAATATTGTACCCTTTATGTGATATAAATTCATTTATTAGTATTTACATCTTCATTGTATGATCCTTCTTTCATGTGGCGTATGTTTTGTATGTTACCAAATCGGTAAGGGAACCTTTCACCCTCCTCTCTTTTTTTAAAGACTTATTTTTGTTATGTCTTTTAACATATATATTATTATGTTGGGATATGTTATTTTATATCCTTATTGATATAAACTTTATTTCCAAGTGATGAGATTCCATTTTATCTCATCAGCTAATTTTCTGAATTTTAAAGAGACGTTGTTAGGCTGTCAAATGTTTACAAGGTAACTTCTTAACCCAATTTCAATTATTTGGGTTAAACTTGTACTTCTTGAATATGTCATCCAAAAAATATGTGTGAATGACCTATGATTGTTTTACACTTAATATACACTTATATTGGGTGTATTTATATGTTTCACAAATAATTATGTGATTGATTTATCTTTAATTTAAGGATACCATCATTATAAGGGATTTCATCTCAATTTACATTTCCATTGACACTTCATTGTTGTTATGAACTAATTCACTCTTATATGGTGTATATACTATAATTTGACATATTATATCATGCATCCATTTATTCTCATGATATTATAATGTTTTGATGAAATGTTATTCCTCAATTATTTGTATTCAAGTGTCTCTCTTTTTGTTAAAAAACTCTTTAACTAAAATATCGTTTTAAATGTTTTAAGGATTTATTATTCTAAATATTTCTCATTAATTTCCATGTTTTCAAAATGGGTTTTAGTATTTTTTATATGTACATTAGTTTTTTCAAATGGTAATTCATCTAAAATCATCAAAGTGGTATGGGACACTTAGATTCAAAAATCTTTTTTTAAACGTTTTGAAAATGATTTGATAAAACATTGTTTATTTCAATATCTTGATTTGATATATTTGAATGTGGAAATGTTATACTTCCTTTATACATGTGTTATATGTTATGATTATGTTATGGTTATTGGGCATTGTTTATATATACAGGTGGTTTCGTGATAAACTTTGGGTGCGTGAGCCCGAGATAGATCTCCAATGCATTGGGTAACGTGACAGTGGTAAATGTAATGTTTCTCCTAAAAGATTTAGGGAATATACTATGATGGTTATTCCAAGTGTAACTCTCTACGTAGCTTTGATATCTACAATGTATGTTTGATATGTATTCCATAAGTAACCTTTATGATTTATGATTTGTGTGTGTTATTCATAAAGCCTATGATTTCAAATGGTATTTTATGATTGAAAAGTATGGTTTCATAGATTTGTATTTATTGTTGGGCTAATGTTTTCCTTCCTTATTTTATAACCCTTACTGAGCTTTTTATTCTTATCCCATTTTTTCCAAATGTTTTCCACAGGACTTAAAGATGAATAGGGTCAAGGATGAGAACAAGGAAAAGTCATGCTATCTAAAACATGGAAGTAGAAATGTTTCTTTTTAAGAGTCTTTATTTTATAAAAAAATGGATACTGAGTAGTAGTGTCTACTTGTAATATTCAAGTTTTAATGTAATAGTTATTGCCTAATTCTCTAAAACTCTAAACCTAAAAACATCTTCAATGTGAATTATTCATTTAATTCAATATTATGTAATGTTTAAGGTCGGGTCCTTATAGTTGGTATCAGAGGGAGGTTTAGATAACTTTAGAGGTTAGGTAATTCTTTAAGCATAAGTGACATTACCATAATGGTTAGGATTTCAGAAAGAGTCATTATTTTTTTAGTTAAAGTTAATGAGTTTAAGATAACATGAATAAGTATATCTTAGTTGTTACCCTCCTCATAAGATATTATATGATAAATTTACTGATATACTCACACTAACGTTTTTGGTTTCAGTAAATAGTAGGATCTAGCAGGCACCAAAGTAACAGTGGATGTGAAGAAAAATATGATGGTTTTCTGAACAAGCAACTGAAAGATATGGGATCTGCAATGAGAACACCTGTGGTTATTCTCAACCAACTATCCGGAGTCATGATTGAACACCTAAACCTTAGTGATCTTTATAAGGCATCATATATGAGAGAAAAAAATCCCTATATAAGTTCAGGTAATAATCATAAAGTTATGTGTGTTAAAAAACTTATGTGTCAAAGATGTGGAAGAAAACACCTAGGAAAATGTTTCAATGGGACAGAAAGATGCTATAGATGTGGAAATGAAGGTCATAAATCAAGAACCTTCCATGGACAAAGGAAGAATCTAGTTGACTCTAGGAAATGGAAATAAGTCCTTTCCGAGGGATCAATTGAATGTTTTAAATGTGGTGTGCATGTTCATTATGCAAACACGTGTCCTACAAAGAAGTTTCAGGAATGGGATCACTTGGATCGTACAAATATATGTTTACCGACACCTAATACCATTTCGATTGAGGATGAAGAAACTGACAATGACCAATGAAAGTTATGGAATAATTCTTAACATATGTTTTAATATTATTGAATCCTAGGACGTAGTTTGGGTTTGGCTTAGTGGTAAGAAACCCTTAAATCTACATTAAAAATGGGGTTCAAAACCCATTGGGCATAGGTGCTGTAGCGTACTGTAGCAGCAGCGGCACTGTAGCAGCGGCAGGCACTATTGCAGCGGCAGGTCACTGTAGCGGCGGCAGAGCACTGTAGCAGCGGCGGGTACTGTGCAGTACTGTAGAAATGTGAGCACTGTATCAGTAATATTCACAGAATGGGCTTTGGGCCAACAAAATGGGCCTACGAGTCATGTAATGGGCTAAATGCCCACTGGGCCTTTGGGCTATGTAATTGGTCTCCCTCTACCCAGTTAAAGAGGTCTTTGCTTTGCATTAATAATAATATGAGGCTTTGGCCCCAACCTTTAAAAAAAATTATTGAATCCTAGGATATGATTCATGATTTTTGTATGTAGGAAATAAGTATTTCAGAATAAGATAGTAAACAATGTTTAAGGGATCATGAAGAATGGTGAATGAGTAACAGGTCAACATATATGGGATTCAAGAGTTATGGTATATTTTAGGATGGTGAAATTCTTAAAAGTATTAAGGCTCTTTTGATGATGGGATTACATTAAAAGACATTTTATAGTATGTTTAACCATGAAGTTTGATATGTGAAAATTTTATTCAAGGAATAATTATCTTTTATTTTGTGTTTATAGTTATAAATAACCATTTGGGTTTATATGATCCTTGAATTTGAGGCAATTACCGGTTAATACATTTTGGGATGCAAAATGAAAGTTATTAGATAACATTTGTGGTTAAAATATGTTATGGTTATTTTTGATGAATTTATCTTTTTTGGGGGAATGTTATAATATTATATAGTTTTTGAAAAAGGACAACACGCAGACCGTGTGACAACTCATTGCGTTGGACGAAGCTGTGGGAATCGAATCCACAACCAATGTGTGACCGGTATTTATTGACTACGACTAGACTATGTGAAGTCCCTGGTTAGTATGACCTATTTATTTTAGTTTTATGATCTTATGAATCAAGAATAAGTTTATTTTTGTTTATGTATGGAAATTATTAACCTATCATGGAGGATATGTGATTAGGTTAATTACTTTTCAATATGAGACTTTAAGAGTAACTAATGTTATTTGGAGATTAATGTTACGATTTATCTTTGAAGACTAGGTAATTAAATCTTTTAGAGATTTGGGTTTCAATCTTAGTTTGGATTACATTGAAGAATTTTAGGGATAACGTTTTAATGAATGGTCTTTGATGAACATTGGGTTTTATTGGACAAATTTTGAAGATTAAGAGTGGTTTTTATTTTTGTAAAACATTATCCTTTTTCGAAATTATCTGAAATTGTACTAACCATTTTGGTTTTGGTTAAGGTCTAATGACATAGGAAATATATAGTTTATCTTTTGTGGATTAGGTGATTCTCTCGAAGTTGATTATAGCACTCTTAATGAAAACAAGTCATCCTAAATACTCATCTTTTGGTGAAAATATGAGTTTGTGTAAGAAATATAGTAAGAGATGAAAGTCTACATGATAGTTAAGTATGTTCCCTTATGATTTCGTTAAGCTTATAAATAAATTCCTCAATGAAAAGTAACTTAAATCAAAACACATTGTCTGTTAACTTTTCCTACTGGTGAATCAAATACGGTTTAACTCACCACAAGTTTGTAATTTTCTAGTGGTTAAATTTCTCCTAAACATGTTTTCTAACACTCTCCATCAAAACATGATACTTTTTTTTTCTTCCATATCCATGTTTTCATGAAATCCTAGTATCTGTTGTATCAAATTCCATTTGTACTTTTCATTCTTTCTTTTAAAGTGATAGTTTAATTTACTCCTTTTCTGATGTGGGGAATTCAATGATGTTTCCGAGACCAATTTTAAAATGGCGAGGATACAATTCCCAAAATGGGTAAGGATGTAACATCTCATGTAAATAAATAATATGACATTTTCAAATTTATTAATATTTGTTAATTGAATATTAATTTTACTTTAAAAGGGTTTCTATGTTCGATTGCGTACCTGATATGCAATAATGAGTTTCTTTGAAATCTTACGTTGCACACTAATAATATAGTATTATTATTTTAAATGGTTGTTAACTCCTAGAATTTGTATCGGCAGGAATGAAAAAAACTAAATACAATATGATTATACATGTTTGTTAAATGTAATTACATTTATCCAATAAATGTTAGAGGCTTAAAATGTGAATGAATATAATTTTAAGCATAATTTACATTAAAAGGTCGATTTACCACTTTTTAATGGAGAACCCTCTTTAAATATAGTTTTGGTCACTTTAATACATTATAATAGACCAAATAAAATCCTTCTTTAGAATGAGGACATCAAATTTTACTTTGGGTAATTTTTTGGTATTTTTCTGATGAAGTTCATTTTTTAATGAATAGTGAAAAAATATTGTATTTTAATTCAAAAGTTCCTTTTAATATAATTTATTTATATGGTTAGATTATCTTTTTAATTGGTTTTAAATTTAAATAAAAATATATTTTTACCATTTAATCATGTGTTGGTCATTGGAAGTAATTTCACTTTGAAATTGGACATAAACACGTATCAATCTTTTGATAGTTATTGTTTCATAAAAACACGCTATTTGTTTTCATAACAAAAATTATTTTAAAATTAATTTATGCCACTTATATGTTTTGAATTTGGAAAAATAGACATCGTTTTTGACTTCGTAATATCAACTATATCTTAGGCTGAATTTTTGGTATTTTTATGAAAAACTTCAATTTTTGATGAATAGTGAAACCACTTAGTGGTAGTTAAAAAACTGACATCTTCATTTAAATGAAAATTTTCCACTTTTGTGAATTGAATTTCAAAAATCTGACATAGATGGTTTTTATCAAGAAGTAAAATTTGGTTCATTGAGATGAAAATATTTTTTGGTGAATAGTAACTTTTGACTTTTATTTACCGCGGTTAAAGGTAAATAGGGTAATTCAAGGATAAAAGAATATTATAATAATTCAAAATTACATTAACACTTGTCCATACCTTATTGGTTGAGTCATTTACGACCATGGGCATCTTTGGATTGATTTTGGGACCCCATTGAGCCACTTGGGAGTGATAATGACAATTTAGATTAATTAATTTAATGTGAAGACAAAATTGACATTAACAAAAATCCTTTAGTAATTAATTTTTATATGTTGTTATATAAGTCCTATATTCAACTATAAATATTTTTTGGAAATATAATATTATTTCCTACATGATAGTATTATTTTTATTATTTTTAGACATCTAATAAATTAAATTATTTATGACACAATAATGATGCAGAATTTATGTCATTCATAAATGATTTAAATAAATAAGATTATAATGATTAAAATAATATCCAAAACATGTCCAATTCTGATTGGATGATTTTATTTTGAATTTAAGTCATCTTATCTTCGACCTTAATGATTTTTGGACCATTATAAACTGAATATCATTATATAATAAAATAATGTTTTCACACTTTCCTAAAGAGACCCTCCTATCCCTTATAAAAGGAGATCATTTCTATCGAATTCCTCACACCTCTCAAGCCATTTGGCTCATCCAAAATCTGCCCGATTAAGCTCCCTATATCCCTCTCCACTTCCTATAAGGCTTAACTAAGGCAGGAGGAACTTCAAGAAGTCCTTTGGTTCAAACCAAAGGGAGAAACCCAAATTAAAGGTAACAGTTTCTCTTAAATTGTTTTCTTTTATTTTACTTATCCAACCCCTAAACTCTTTTTATTCCTTTATTTTGTAACAACACCAGTATCATCAATATACAAGGATGTTTTTATGAGAATTATTCTCACTACACTTACACACACCTCCATTTAATGGATGAAGAACATAATGTTTATGTCGATGGAAAAATAACATCTCACGAAACGATGATTGTTCAATTATATCTTACGGCCTCTCATGTTGGACATTATTATGGAAAGGTATTTATATATGATTTATATTATTTTATTTTTTCTTTATGATTCTGTATTTTTCATTTATATAATGCATTTATGGTTTCCATAGTGGTTAAATAAGATAATTTCATTTGAGGAAGCGCAGGCTACCGCCCCCTCAAAGTGATGTGACTCGTTAATGCCTTATGTAGGGTGTATAAAGGATAGGGTTAATGATATTATATATTATATTATACTGTAATTATATTATAACTCTGAATCATTATGTTTTAATTCCAATAAAATAAGAAATAGTAATGAAAGTAGCGTTCCTGCGTACGTATGACTTACCGTCTTCATGAACGGTGCATTTCATTTCTTACCTCTAAATGTTATGTACTATTATAAATACATGTATTTACTGGATATATATGATATATATGATATCTCAATCATTAATATCATTCGAGATATAATGTATCTTTGAAAACATGAACAACATGTAATTATAAGAAGTCCATTTTTGACTCAAGTACAAAATATCGACTAAACGAACATTATTAACATAAATGATTACATAATGGTTATAACATTTTAATAAGTGATATAAAAGGGATAATAAACTTGAAAAAGGTTATTAAGAAAGTATCAACTAAATTTTGTTTATTATTCAGGAGATTAATGAACGATCGAGTCAAGTCGAACAGGAGGTAAGGGATTTTCTTATCTAATTTTCAATTCCGTGAGATTTCCATTATTCGCCACTAATTTATTGAATGTGGTGTATTGTGTACCTACAATAGAAATATATTTTCATTATTCTATTTATATTCTTGTTATTATATGAATAATTTGGTGTTTATTGACTTTTGTTCATACAACTCTGTTGATTACAACGTGGTAAAGGGTTTTCATCTGACTTTTTATTCCCGTGAGATTCATGATATATTTGCCCCTATTTCATTTTGTGTGGTGTATGTACTGCCAATGATTTTACTCTTTATGTAATATAATTTTATTTATTAGTATTTACATCTTCATTGTATGATCCTTCTTTCATGTGGTGTATGTTTTTTACGTTACAAAATCGGTAAGGGAACCTTTCACCCTCGTCTTTTTTTAAAGACTTCTTTTTGTTATGTATTTTAACATATATCTTATTATGTTGGGATATATTCTGTTATATCCTCATTGATATAAACTTTATGTCCAAGTGACTATATTTCCTTTTTATCTCATCAACTCATTTTCTGAATTTTAAAGAAACGTCGTTAGGCTGTCAAATTTTTACAAGGTAACTTCTTAACCCAATTTCAATTCTTTGCTTTGAACTTTTAATTCTTGAATATGTCATCCAACAAATATGTGTGAATGACCTCTGATTTTTTTACACTTAATATCTACTTATATTGGGTATATTTATATTTTTCACTCATAATTATGTAATTTATTTATCTTTAATTTAAGGATACCGTCTTTATAAGGGATTTCATCTCAATTTACATTTCCATTGAGACTTCATTGTTATTATGCACCAATTCACTCTTATATGGTGTATATACTGTACTTTGACTTATTATATCATGAATCACTTTATTCTCATGATATTATAATGTTCTGATTAAATGTTATTCCTCAATTATTTTTATTCAAGTGTCTCTCTTTTTGTTAAAAAACTCTTTAACTAAAATATCGTTTTGAATGTTTTAAAGATTTATTCTTCTAAATATTTCTCATTAATTTACATGTTTTCAAAATGGGTTTTAGGATTTATTTATATATTAATTAATGTTTTCAAATGATAATTCATTTTATAGCATCAAAGTGGTATGGGACACTTTGATTCAAAAATCTTTTTTTAAAAGGTTTTGTAAATGATTTAATAAAACATTTTTATTTCAATATCTTGATTTGATTTATTGGAATGTGTAAATATTATATTTCCTTTATACATGTGTTATATGTTATGATTATGTTATGGTTATTGGGAGTTGTTTACATATATGGATGGTTCTGTGATAAAACTTGGGCGGGTGAGCCCGAGATAGCTCTCCAATGCATTGGGTAATGTGATGGAGGTAAACGTGATATTTCTCCTAAGAGATTTAGGGAATATACTGTGATGGGTATTTCAAGTGTAACTCCCTACGTAGCTGTGATAAATACAATGTAAGTTTGATATGTGTGCAATAAGTAACCTTTATGATTTATTATTTTCTTTGTTATTCATAAATATTATGATTTCATAAGGTATGTTATGATTGAAAAGTATGGTCTCATAGATTTGTATTAATTGTTGGGCTAATGTTTTCCTTCCTTATTTTATAACCCTTACTGAGCTTTTTATGCTCATCCCAAGTATTTGAAATGTTTTCCGGAGGACTTAAAGATGAATAAGGTCAAGGATGGGATTATGGAAAGTTCATGCTATCTAAAACATGGAACTAGACATGTTTCTTTTTAAGAGTTATTATTTTATGAAAAAAATGGATACTGAGTAGTAGTGTCTACTTGTAACATTCAAGTTTTAATTTAATATTTATGGCCTAATTCTATAAAACTCTAAACCAGAAATGATCCTCAATGTGAATTATTCATTTAATTCAATATTATGTAATGTTTAAGGTCGGGTCCTTATAGTTGGTATCAGAGGGAGGTTTAGATAACATTAGAGGTTAGGGAATTCTTTAAGCAAAAGTGACATTAGCATAATGGTTAGGATTTCAGAAAGAGTCATTGTTTTTTTAGACAAAGTGAATGAGTTTAAGATCACATTAATATGTATATCTTCGTTGTTGTCCTCCCCATAAGATATTATATGATAATTTTACTGACATACTCACACTAACCTTTTTGGTTTTAGTAAATGGTTGGATCTAGCAATCACCAATGTAATAGTGGATGTGAAGAAAACTATGATGGTTTTCTGAACAAGCAACTATATGATATGGGAGATGCAATGAGAACACGTGTGGTTATTCTAAACCAACTATTTGGAGTCATGATTGACCACCTGAACATTAGTGATATTTATAAGGCATCATATATGAGAGAATAAAATCCCTATGGATGTTTAGGTAATAATCATAAAGGTAAGTGTGTTCAAAAACCTATGTGTCAAAGATGTGGAATGAAACACCTAGGAAAATGATTCAAATGGACTGAAAGATGATATAGATGTGGAAATAAAGGTCATAAAGCAAGAACCTTCCAAGGAAAAAGGAGGCATCTAGTTGACTCTCGGAAAGGGAAAAAATTCCGTTCTGAGGGATCAATTGAATGATTTAAATGTGTTGTGCATGGCCATTATGAAAACACATGTCCGACGAAGAAGTTTCAGGAATGGGATCACTTGGATCATACAAATATATGTTTACCAACACCTAATTACATTTTGATTGAGGATGAAGAAACTGACAAAGACCAATGAAAGGTATGGATAAATTTTTAACATATGTTTTGATATTATTGAATATTAAGATATGATTCATGATTTTTGTATGTAGAAAAGAAGTATTTCAAAATAAGTTATTAATGAATGGTTAAAGGATCATGAATAAATTTTAATGAGTAAGTGGTCAACATATAAGGGATTCAAGAGTTATGGTAGATTATAGGATGGTGAAATACTTAAAAGTATTAATGCTCCTTTGATGATGGGATTACATTAGAAGAATTTTTATAGTATCTTTAACCCTGAAGTTTGATATATGAAAATTTTATTAAAGGAATAATTATCTTTTATTTTGTATTTATAGTTATATCGAACCATTTGGGTTTATATGATCCTTGAATTTGAGGCAATTACCAGTTAATACATTTTGGGATGCAAAATGAAAGTTATTAGATAACATTTGTGGTTAAAATATGTTATGGTTATTTTTTATGAATTTAAATTTTTTTTGGTAATGTTATAAAAGTATATAGTTTTTGAAAAAGGACAACATGCAGACCGTGTAACAACTCGTCGTGTCAGATGAAGTTGCGGGAATCGATCCCACAACCAAAGTGCGACTGGTATTTATTAACTACCACTGTACTACGTGAAGTCACTGGTTAGTATGACTTATTCACTTTATTTTTAGGACCTTATGAATCAAGAATTAGTTTATTTTGGTTTATATATGGAAATTATTAACCTATCAGGGAGGATATGTGATTAGGTTGATTACCTTTCAATATGAGACTTTAAGAGTAACTGATGTTATTTGGAGATAAATGTTAAGATTTATCTTGGAAGACTATGTGATTAAATCCTTAAGATATTTGGGTTTCAATATTAGTTTGGATTACTTTGAATAATTTTAAGGATAACTTTTTATGTAAGGGTCTTTGATGAACTTTGGGTTTTATTAGACAAATTTTGAAGATTAAGAGTAGTTTTTATTTTTGTAGAAGATTATCCTTTTTGGGACATTTAAACTTGTACTAACCATTTTGATTTTGGTTAAGCTCTAAAGACATGGGAAATATATAGTTCATCTTTTGTGGATTAGTTGATTCTCTCTAAGATGATTATAGCACTCTTAATTAGAACAAGCCATCCTAAATACTCATCTTTTGGTGAAAATATGAGTTTGTGTAAGAAATCTAGTACGAGATGAAAGTCTATATGAGAAGTAAGTATGTTTCTTTATGATTTAGTTAAGCTCATAAATAAATTCCTCAATGAAATGTAACTTAAAACAAAAAAAACATTGACTGTTAACTTTTCCTACCGGTGAATCAAATACGGTTTAACCCATCACAAGTTTTTGATTTTCTGGTGGTTAAATTCCTCCTAAACATGTTTTCTAACACACTCCATCAGAACGTGACACTTTGTTTATTCCTCCATATACATGTTTTCCTAGAATCCTAGTATCTGTTGTCTCAGGTTCCCTTTGTACTTTTCTTTCTTTATTTTAAAGTGATAGTTTATTTTACACCTTTTCTGATGTGGGGCATTCAATGATGTTTCCGAGCCCAATTTTAAAATTACAAGGACGCAATTCACAAATGGGGTGAAGGATGTAACATCCCAGGTAAATAAAGAATATGAAATTTTCATATTTATTAATATTTGTGAATTGAATATTAATTTTACTTTAAAAGGGTTGCTATGTTCGATAGCGTACCTGATACGCAATAACGGGTTTCTTTGAAATCTTACGTTGCACACTAATAATATAATATTTTTATTTTAAATGGTCGTTAAATCTTAGACATTGTATTGGAAGGAATTAAAAATAATAAATACAATATGATTATACATGTTTTTTAAATATAATTACAATTATCCAATAAATTTTAGTGGCTTAAAATGTGAATGAATATAATTTTAAGTATAATTTACATTAAAAGGTCGATTTACCGCCTTTTAATGGAGAACCCTATTTAAATATAGTTTTCGTCACTTTAATACATTAAAATTTACCAAAAAATTCTTTCTTTATAATGAGGACATAAAATTTTACTTTGGGTAATTTTTTGGTATTTTTCTGATAAAGTTCATTTTTTAATGAATAGTGAAAAAATATTGTATTTTAATTCAAAAGTTCCTTTTAATCTAATTTATTTATATGGTTATATTATCTTTTAAATTGGTTTTAAAGTGAAAATAAAATATATTTCTACCATTAATTCCAATTTTGGTCATTGGAAATAAGTTCACTTTGAAATTGGACATAAACAAGTATCAATCTTTTGATATTTATTGTTTCTTTAAAACGTGCTATTTGTTTTGATAAAGGAAATTATTTTAAAATTAATTAATTCCACTTTTATGTTTCTAATTTGGAAAAATAGACATTATTTTTGAATTCAGAATTTCAAATATAGCTTCAGGTGAATTTTTTGTATTTTTCTAAAAAACATCAATTTTTGATGAATAGTTAAACCACATATTGGTAGTTAAAAAAACATACATTTTCATTTAAATGAAAATTTTCTAATTATGTGAATTAAATTTCAAAAATTCGACATACATGGTTGTAATCAAGAAGTAAAATGTGGTTCATTAAGATGAAAATAATTTTTGGTAAATAGAAATTTTGACTTTTATTTACCGCGGTTAAAGGTATATAGGGCAATTCAAGGTTAAAAGAATACTATAATAATTCAAAATTACATTAACACTTGTCCAAACCTTATTAGTTGAGTCATTTAAGACCATGGGAATATTTGGGTTTATTTTTGGACCCCATTGACCGACTTGGAAGTGATAATGAAAATTTAGATTAATTAATTTAATGTGAACACAAAATTGACATTAACAAAAATCGTTTAGTAATGAATTTTTATATGGTGTTATATATGTCCTATTTTCTACTATAAATATTATTTGGAAAGATAAAATGGTTTCATACAAGAGAGTATTTTTTTATAATTTTTAGACATTTAATAAATTAAATTATTTATGACACAATAATGATGCAATATTTACCTCATTAATAAATGATTTAAATAAATAAGATTATAATGATTAAAATATTAATCAAAACATGTCCAATTATTATTGGATGATTTTATTTCGACTATGAGTCATATTATCTTCGACCTTAATGATTTTTGGACCATTATAAACCCAATATATTTATATAATAAAATAATGTTTTCACACTTTCCTTAAAAGCCCCTCCTCTCCCTTATAAAAGGAGACCATTTCTATCCAATTCCTCACACCTCTCAATCCATTTGGATCATCAAAAATCTGCCCTATTAAGCTCACTACATCCCTCTCCTACTCCTAGAAGCCTTAACCTAGGTATAAGGCACTTCAAGAAGTCTTTTGGTTCAAACCAAATGGAGTTACCTAAATTAAAGGTAACAATTTCTCTTAAATTGTTTTCTTTTATTTTACTTCTCCAACCCCTAAGCTATTTTTATTCCTTTATTTTGTAACAACACAAGTATCCTCAATATACTAGGATTTAATTATGAGAATTATTCGAACTACACTTATAGACACCACCATCTAATGGATGAAAAACATAATGTTTCTGTGGATGGAAAACTAACGCCTCACAAAACGATGATTGTTCAATTACATCTTACCGCCTCCCATGGTGGCCATTATGATGGAACAGTATTTATATATGATATATATTATTTTATTTTTTCATTATGATTATGTTTATTCCATTTATAGAACGTCTTTATGGTTTCCATAGTGGGTAAATAAGATAATGTCATTTGAGGAAGCGTGGATTACCGCCCCCTCAAGGTGATGTGACTCGTTAATTCCTTATGTGGGATGTATAAAAGATAGGGTTAATGATATTATATATTATATTATACTGTAATTATATTATACCTATGTATCATTATGTTTTAATTCCAATAAAATAAGAAATATAAATGAATGTAGTGTTCATGCGTACGTACGGCTTACCGTCCCCATGAACGGTGCATTTCATTTCTTACCTCTAAATGTTATGTTCTATTATAAATACATGTATATACTAGATATATATTATATATATGATATCTAAATCATGAATATAATTCTATATATAATGAAACTTTGACAACATGAACAACATGTGATTATAGAAGTCCATTTTTCACTCAAGTTCAAAATATCGACAAAACGAACATTATTAACTTAAATGATTACATAATGTTTATAACATTGTAATAAGTGATATAAAAGAAATAATAAAATTTAAAAAGTTTCTTATGCAAGTATAAATTATCTTTAGTTTATTATTCAGGATATTAAATAATGATCGTGTAAAGTCGAACACGAGGTAATGGATTTTCTTATCTCATTTTCAATTCCATGAGATTTCCATTGTTCGCCACTAATTTATTGAATGTGGTGTATTGTGTACTGAAAATTGATATATATTTTCATTATTCTCTTTATATTCATGTTATTCTATGAATAATTTTGTGGTTATTAACTTTTGGTCATATGACTCGGTTGATTACAACGTTGTAAAGGGTTTTCGTCTCACTTTTTATTCCCGTGAGATTCATGCTATATTTTCCCCTATTTCATTTTTTTGTTTATGTAAATCCTAAGATTGTACTCTTTATGTAATATAAATTAATTTATATGTATTTAAATCTTCCTTTTATGATCCTTATATCATGTGGAATATGTTTTTTACGTTACCAAATCGGTAAGGGAACCTTTCACCCTCCCCTTTTTTTAAAGACTTCTTTTTGTTATGTCTTTTAACATATATCTTATTATGTTGGGATATGTTATTTTATATCCTTATTGATATAAACATTATGTCCAATTTATGATATTCCATTTTTATCTCATCAAATAATTTTCTGAATTTTAAAGAGACATCGTTAGGCTGTCAAAGTTTTACAAGGCAACTTCTTAACCCAATTTCAATTCTTTGGGTTAAACATGTACTTCTTGAATATGTCATCCCAAAATTATGTTTGTATGACATATGATTGTTTTACACTTAATATCCACTTATATTGGGTGTATTTATATTTTTCATACATAATTATGTGATTGATTTATCCTTAATTTAAGGATACCAACTTTATAAGGGATTTCATCTCAATTTACATTTCCATTGAGACTTCATTATTGTTATGCACTAATTCACTTTTATATGGTGTATATACTGTACTTTGACATATTATATCATGAATCCATTTATTCTCGTGATATTATAATGTTCTGATTAAATTTTATTCCTCAATTATTTGTATTCAAGTGTCTCTCTTTTTGTTAAAAACTCTTTAACTAAAATATTGTTTTAAATGTTTTAAGGATTTATTCTTCTAAATATTTCTCATTAATGTACATGTTTTAAAAATTGGTTTTATGATTTATTTATATGTACATTAATGTTTTCAAATGATAATTCATTTGAAATCTTCAAAGTGGTATGGGACACTTTGATTCAAAAATCTTTTTTTAAGGTTTTGTCAATGATTTGATAAAAAATTGTTTATTTTAATATCTTGATTTGATATATTGGAATGTGGAAATGTTATCTTTACATTATACATGTTTTATATGTTATGATTATGTTTTTGTTACTGGGAATTTTTTACATATACGGGTGGTTCTGTGATAAACCTTGGGCAGGTGAGCCCGATATAGATCTCTAATTCATTGGGTAGCGTGATGGAGGTAAACGTGATGTTTCTCCTAAGAGATTTAGGGAATATACTGTGATGGGTATTCCAAGTGTAACTCCCTACATAGCTGTGATATCTAAAATGTATGTTTAATATTTATTCCATAAGTAAACATTATGATTTATGATTTGTCTGTGTTATTCATAAGTCTTATGATTTCATAAGGTATGTTATGATTGAAAATTATGGTTTCATGGATTTGTATTTATTGTTGGGTTAATGTTTTACTTCCATATTTTATAATCCTTACTGATATTTTTATGCTCATCCCATGTTTTTGAAATGTTTTCCATAGGACTTTAAGATGAATAGGGTCAAGGATGGGATCACGGAAAAGTCATGCTATCTAAAACATGGAACTAGACATGTTTATTTTTAAGAGTTTTTATTTTATGGAAAAAATGGATACTGAGTAGTAGTGTCTACTTTTAATATTCAAGTTTTAATGTAATAGTTATGGAATAATTCTCTAAAACACTAAACCTGAAAATATCCTCAATGTGAATTATTCATTTAATTCAATATTATGTAATGTTTAATGTCGGGTCCTTATACATCCCCCATTATACTCAAAAAATTCCAGAAATAAAAAAATCATCCCTTTAAATATAAAAACAACAATACTGGTCATATACAAACAATATAGTATATAAAACTACATTATACAACTTAAAACTCACAACAAAACATTTTGATTTTCAATAAAACATCTTCTCAAAATCCCACATTATTTTTCATCTAAAAATACATGAAATCAACACTTTGCAAACCATGTGCACAACCAAAAGTCTCCAAAATAGAAATTTCATCCCAATACGTTCCAATGATACCAAAAAATAAATTTTAGTGCAACCCCATATTATTTAAAAAGTGATATCGTTTTAAAACCTCCATTTTCACACAAATATGGCACTTAAAGTTCATGTGCCTCACAAACAACATTAAAACATATTTTTGCAGCAACGACCAAGAGATATAAACATTAAAAACTGTTTTTCCAACATATTGGATTCCAATAAAATCAAATAAGTAGTGATAGGTAAGCCCCAAATAAACCACTAAGATTTTTATATGAAAACCCCCAATTTCACATAAAAATGACCCATAAATTTCATTTTCTTTATAAATACCACTAAGGCCAATTTTTGCAGAAAAATTGAAATGCAATAAACATGCTAATAGCATAAAAATAGCAATTTAAGTCAAAAAATGTTCATAAATAATAGAATCACCTACCAAAATAATGAAAACCCATGAATCTTTGTGAAAAAATCAAATTCCTCCACCAACACACCAAGATGAAAAAAAATAGAGCCTAAAACCAAAGTAATAGACCAAGAAAACCAGAATCAAACCCTAGGTTCTAATCCCGACATTTTGTAAATTTTAAAAATAAAGACGAATAAGAATAATCCCTATGAAAAAGGAATGAAGACCCTAAGAAAATGGGAGGATGAATGAAGGTGTCCTTCTTACATGAGGGATCTTGAAGAAATCTCCCCAGATACACAAGTAGATAAATTTCCAAAAATCCAAAAATTGATGTGAGGTTATAATAAGTCATAGAGGGTAATGTTAGTACTGAAATGGGGGGTAAAATAGTAATAAATGAATGATTTATAAAGGAAATAAATTACCTCTTCCAATCTGAGTGATTCGAGAAACCGTAAGAAGATCTGCACTATATCTAGATGAATCGGAGCTCCAAAGATGGGGGGAAAGAGGATGGGTGCAGGGGTGGGTTCTTGTGGTATTGGGTGACACATTGAATCACCAAAAATCATTAATATTATATAGGATATTAAATAAACCTTTTTAAAATAAACTTGAAATGGGATTTCAGTCTGGCCTAATTCTTTAAATAAAAACACAAATCCACCATTATTGTGGATTCCTAAAGGGTCTGAATTGTAATTCTCGTATTAATAGATAAGAGGAGGAAATTTTGGAAGTGGAATAAGTGGAAAATATATAAAAATGATATTGTTATAAATGAAACAAAATTGGTTTTTAAATCCAGAAATGGGCTCACGGTTTGGCCCAAATCATGAAAACACACCCTTTTCACAAAAAAAATGCATGCAAAACACCCAAAAATAATGAATAGAAATTAAATTAAAATTAAAATTCAAATAATTCATGGATTTTACTGTATTAAAGTTTTGTTTAGTTAGTTTTGGTAATTATTTTAGATATTTTTTGGAATTAAGATGCGAAAACAATAGTAAAACCCTTAGTGAAAAGTCTAAGTATAGAAAAATATCCTAAACCTTTTGTAAAATAAATAATTTATGGTTCTCATATAAATTAAATCCATTTATAGATAATTGATGGTGTATGTGTTTAACAAAAATATTCACCTATTGATAATCAAAATAATAAAATGCAGTTTTAGATTCATCTAAACCATTACTCTAGTGCATGATAAGTGGGCATATGACTACACACATGGATAGATACTCTTAGGGGTATTATTTTGAAAATTATATTTTCTATATACTCTATTATGAAATATTTATTCTGTTATGGATTTAAGTTATGGAATATGATACAAACTAGCCTAGATAAACATTGTTTTACCTAAAAGAGAAATAGGATGAACTAAAATCCAATATGATAGTTTTTAAAAGTAATATATTTTGAGGATGGGTTTTTTATATGAAAATTTATTATAATAATCTTATGATGTTAATTATTTATTACTCATGTTTACCCCTTTGGTATTTAGTAATGGATGATTCTTGAAGAAACCACGATAAAAATAGTTTTCATAGATAATAAGGAGATCATTCCCCCCAAATAATCAATCTGGGTAAAAGGTAGATTGAGAAACCTCATAATTATTTCAAACCATCTATCAATATTATGATTACAAAATTGAACTTACAATCATTTCTAAACACCCAAAAAATGATAATGAAAGGATATTGATTGATTTTTAGATGATAAATATGATTAAAGAAAGAATATATAATTTAATTCATATAAAAAATGTTGGAAGAAACACCTTAGGGATTGTTTCAAAGGAAATGAAAGATACTTTACATTTAGTAAATAATGGTATAGAGAAACTAAATTAAGAGTAAAATTGAATATTTTAGTGGACACAGTGAAAGGAAAAAATATTTTTCCTGAGGTACCACTAATATATCAATGTCTTAAATATGAAAAATAAGGGAATTACCCAAATCAATTCCCCATTACAAGGACTATTGAGGATAATAAGAATCTGAAATTTCCAATACCAAGGGAATATATGGAATCCTATACACCCCCAACTACTAGAGTGAGTTCAAAAAATTATATAGTGTGGATAATATCGATTATCAACTCAGGAACTATGAGTACTGTATGTGTGTATTATTGATACAACACCTTTTTAACATAATATGATTTCAAAGAACATTTAATCATCACCATGAAGAATAAAAGGGACGTTTTTTAAAACAATAATTTCATGATTTTAATATTCCATGTTTATATTTTGTGAAAATATTATTATCCTTTATTTAGATCAATTTGATGTGATTTTGGAAATGTATTGGCTATTTTTATATAGACTCTATAGTGACGATGTTGAGGGATTATATTTCATATCTAAAATCTATATATGATCACTTATCACTATAAAAAATGTAATGAACTCTCTGTGAAAACTGATTCCATTATATAATACTAATCCTAGATCATGAGTCTTATTTAGCTTAAATGTTTAGGATGAAACCCCATATTTTTATATTCCTATTATGAAGGAATATATGAGTATATTAGACATACCCAAGCTACTATTATTACCTCCTCTATTGAAATAAAATATTGAGTCAAGTATATATTTACAAAATCCTTAACTATTTCAATAGTAAGGGATAATTTAAATAATGAGGAAAAAATTTGTTTTTAGGGTGTATAGAATGTATCACCTAGTGTTTTTTAAGATTATTCTTTCCATAAACTATATTATTAATATTATAGATATTTTCTAATAAAATTAAATTGATTAGGTAGTATATTAAATAAGATAATTATTTAACTAACAACACATTATCCATACAATTAAAATTGTTAAAAAACTACATGAAACTAAATATTACCCACCATGGATTATTGTATTCTTCATAGTGTATAACATAATTTGACGATAAATTGAGAAGAATAATATATTCAACTCAAGATGATATTTGGAATCCTCTTTACCTTGAAGATCATCAATATGAAATGAAAAGCTATTATGAGGAATGATGTGACATCCTTGAATTTCTTAATGTATTTTATTTTAATATATATATATATATATATATGAGTGTGTCTTTGTGTGTCTTTGTGGTGTTTTTAGAAAATTATGGAGTTGTATAAGGGTCGTGAATTCGAAATAGAAGAAATAGAGGGACCAACCAATAGCTTGGAGGTGCTGTTGTGCCATATACTTGCTGGTGCAAAGCTACTTCATTGATAATGGTGGTGAAAGTACAAAAAGAATGACCTATATTCTACTAGATAGTTGGTCTAAAGAAACCAGTTAGCCAGTGGCTAATTAAGTATCCCAATCATTTTTCTAGAGCTACTGGTGGTGCCCAGATTGCCTTGCCACTGATGGAATTCTTGTAAACATATTCTAATCTTAATTTTTGTTATTATAATCATTATTTTAAAAACTCAATCAACCATAATTGACCTATAATCTATTTTCTAATGAATTCAATCTCAAATTTTCATCACTTCAGTGTCTAATTCTTGGATTGATCTGTTGGTGTAACACCTCAAGACATTACAATATATTTATTTTAGAAAATATTAAATTAATTACAACTAATGAATGATATTAATTATTATGTATTTAATAAATTTGATTTTCATAATCACATAATATATTTTATATTTATATGATAAGAACAAATGTAGTTTTGCGCATAAAAACTGTACTTTTCTAAAGGCATTTTTTCATCCCTTCAATAGTGAACTTTATTAAAAACTTAATTTTGACACCTTTATAAATTTTTGTTTTTACAAATAAACATAATTATTTAATTTGGAATGTCAACATTATATTAGGGTCAATTTCTCATATATTTTTTAATGTTTAATTTTTTTGAAGTGTAGTGACAAATACTACAATTTAGTTGAAAACTGCCTTTTAATTTAAATTATTATTAATGTTACATTATTTTTTAAATAGTTTTTAAATTCAATATAGATCAATTATATATCTATTAGACCAATTTATGTCATTATAATAATATTAATTATGAATTTAGATATAATAATTAGTGAATATTTGATGAATTTCACGTTAAAAACCTTCTTTCTCACCACACCTATGAGGATTATCTTTAAGTTTAATTTTTTCACTTTTGTGAAATGAATTTAGAAAAATATATATACATAGTAGGATCTATTATAATATTTATATTATTAATAATATCAACTTAATTTTTGAAAATAATAATCAATGGGATCCGTTAAAATTAATTATCTTGATTAAGGTAAAAATGAGTTTAAATTATGCTTAAACATTAATCTTAAGAGAAAAATGACCTAAAAAATATCCCAAAATCTATTTTACTCCCATATTTACACCATATATTATATTTTTTCTAAATAAAAAATTTATTGGGATTTTATTTCTGGAAATTTACCTATATAATAAGTTAATTTAAGAAAAAACAAAAAAGTAACCTTCCTTAGAATTAAATTTTTTGAAACCATGAGATATGCAAACAAGCATTATATTTTCAGTTATACATAACCTTTGATATATAAATGTGTTATTTTTTTCATAATAATTTTTAATTAACTTATATATATGAATTACATACTTAAATTTCTTATGGAACACCAACACAGTGATTATCTAGTTAATAATAAAATAAAATAAACGATATTAAAAATATTAAAAGTGAAGAAAAACAAAGAATTATTGTGTTACCTTATTTTTTATAAATATGTAACGTTAAATAAATTTTAATTTAATATGTTTTAGTTACATCAATTTGCATGATATTTTTATATTTAAATGAATTAAATAATTACAAAATTCACATTAATGTTAATTTATATTAAGTTATGTTTTATTAAAATATTTTAATTTACTAAAAATTCATTATTCTGCCAATTTATTTTTTAATTTGAATACATTTCAAATATTTTACATTAATGGAACAATTATTTTATTATAGTTACTATATTTACCATTGAATTTTAAAAACTATATTATTGTGGTTATAGTTTAAGCCGTGTTTTTGCAGCATACATGCGCTTGGGGGAACTAGGTTTCCAAAAAATATGAGCCTTTTATTTTTTAAATTGGGTACCATTATTTTAATTTAGTGGTTCTATATTTTTTAATAAATATAAATTTATTTTATTTTTCATATAGAAATTACATAGGGTAGAAAACTAGTTACATTAATATAAAAACTATTAGGGCAGGGAAACATATAATTTATGAAAAAAATTATAAAAATTAACTTCTTTTTGTGGTGGATGTTTGGATTGACCATTAATTGACATTACTCAATTATTTTTTGATTTAGGAGTCACATATGGTAATGGAGACCTCCCAATATTGTTTACCTTTATATATTTACAGGAATGTCACTCCCCCACCACTATAAAAAGGCCTTCACTACCGTCACTTCCCTACACCTCTGCATCCCTTTGTATCATCTAAAACATACCGCAATATATCCAAAACATCCCTCCCCTCATACTAGAAGACTCACTTGGGAGATTAATGAAACTCTTGAAGTGTTATGGTATTTAACAAAATGAGTTACCCATGGAGTAAGATGTTAAAGGACATTTACAAAAATGGAATCGTATGCTAAGGGATTTTCATCTCAATTTTTACATTTTTGAGATAAATTTCATATTCAGTACTTACTTACTTTTTGCTGTATTTACTTTCAAATATTATATAGTATATCATGAATCCTTTTATCTTCATGTTATTTAAGGTTTTACTACAAATTCTTTAATCCAAGGGGTTTTCACTTGAAATTTTTAAACTCGTAAAAGTATCATGCAATAATACTTTCTTTTCTAATTGTTAACTTTACCTTAAAACAATCATGTTATCATAAAAATATAGTGAAATTATAATTATTTTTTATATCCATATTTTTGTGTGATAAATATGGTTATTTCTTAAATTTTAGACCATTTTTACATTTGATTTTTAATTTGAATGATTTTTGATTTACTGGAGAAATTTTGATAAATCCATATCCATTACCCAATATAGATATTTGATATGGATATTTTTATATAAATTTTAATATATTGTTTCATATATGAGGGTTTATTTGGACATGGATGACATGGGTTGAGACCAGTTAATTCAATCCCCATGGGTTGGAAATTGGTTAATACAAACTCTATGGGTTGGGGAGTGGTTAATATAAACACAAAGATACATCAATAGTATCATGAGATGAATTAATTTTACCAATCAGATGGTTTTCTACCCAATAGGATTCAAACTATCTTGTGAAAGGTTAATAATTTAAAGGTTACATGTGTGATGAAAACATGGAATCCAATATTTAAGAATTTATTATATTGTGAATTAATTAATTACTAAAATCCATGAGGTTATTGCTTTGAAATTATATATGGATTCATTCCATTCTAAGTTCATTTATTAAATTATATGTGTTTTAGTTGTTTTACTTTCCATATTTTTTATACTTGTTGATTTATTATCACTTCTACATTACTTAACCCTTATTGAGTATCTATGATCACATATATTTTTCCTTTTCCTAAGTGCATGAAGATGGATTTTGGGAATGAGTTTCAAGGATGACAATATTATACATTTGATATGTTTTGTTTTCTTTCCCTAATGTAAAATGGGTTTCATTTTTTTAATCTGGTTTTCTTAATCTGATAAATTCATCAGTCCTTTCAGAGTTTCTTCGATGTAATCATGCCAATGTAATAACGTAAGGCAATGTCTCTAGTATTTTGGGGTATGAGAGTTATAGTTGGTATCAAAGTTATTTTAGTAGGAACCATAGAAATTATATTTAGTAAATCATTTATTGGGTATATAACCCTAAAATAGACTTTGAGGGTGATTATAGAGGAACATCCCAAAGAAACCATTATTATTATTATTATAGTATCTATGCATAATTTTTTTCAATTTGTGTTAAGTATTTTACTAGTTTTGGAATTATAAATTATGTTTCATAATTATATTATCAAATTAATTGTATGTTGACATTTAGAAATGGAACCTAAAAGAATGATTTTGAACCTTGCCAATGTGGATAATCCAAATAGTAAGAATGAACTTATCTTTTATTGTCTTAATCCAATATTTTAAAAGAAACTAGTATCCAAAAAATTATTCTAATGAATACATAGTATCTTGGGATAAATAGATATATAAAGTGTTATCTATATATTATATATTGAAAGGGATGAATGAGAAGAAGAGTAGAGCAATGAAAATGATGAATAATGGGTAGAAGGGAAATAAGTGTTTTCCCACATGTGATAAATATTGAAGGAATCACCCCAAGAATGTTTTAAACAATTGTGAGCTTTATTTGTATATAGAAAAGGTCCTCCAAGGAAAATAAGTCAAAGGGTTGATTGAAAATACTGATATTTGGTGTTTCAACTATAGTGAAATGTGGAGCTATACAAATATATTTATCATACTTCTAGGGAATATAGCTTAGAAGAAGATGATGGTAATGGATAATGTTATATTTTCACCATGGATGAAGAGGACTTATTAATGTTCTTAGGTTAATATTAAATAATTATTTCATTTTAGTATTTTATCATTGATGTATTGGTTATAAGATTTTTAGAATATATGAGTATTTTTCTGAAATAATTTTTCATTAACGATTTTAAAGTGTATGTTGAATGGTACTAATGACCAAGAAAAATGGTTCACCGATATGTTGAACTTTTTTGAAAACACATTGTTTGGGTAAAAATAACTGCTAATTTGTTCATGAAACTAAGAAAATCATGTTTGATTTTGTAGATAATTAATTTGGATAAAGTAAATTTGATGGTACTAATTACCTTGGAACTTATTATTATTTTTGAATATATGGTTTATATTATCATTTATGGAGGGTATTTTAAGATTTAAGGAATATATCCAATAACATATGAATTACTTATGGAATTAAGAATAATAACTTTTTATAATAACTTTTTTTAGTAATTCTGGTTATTACCATGTTTCCATAGAATACATGATGAAGGTATTCACATGTTTAGAGTGTGGAAATTAATAGCTAATTCATGTTTGTTAAAGGAGAATGATAATATTATTTTATAAATTCAATGACCATCCTTCAAAATTGGGGGATCAAAATAATTTTTAAAATTTCACGATTTATGAAATGTTTTAAGATGATCTTTGGATGAGGCTTTAGAGTTTAATGTATTACTTCACCATATGATTCAACCTATGTTTATAAATGAATTATAAATAGTTCAAGGCACATCAAAATGATAATATTGTGTTTATGAAATATAAATATATATATAGTTATATTCTTATAGAGTAAAAATGATCGACTCTTGGAAAAGGGTTTTTAAAATAAAAATATTACCCTTTTATCATGATTTTTTATGATATCAACGAACTTTTTCTATAGCATCCCAGGTAAATAAAGAACAATACATTTTCATATTTATTAATATTTGTGAATTAAATATTAATTTTACTTTAAAGGGGTTGTTATGTTCGATAGCGTACCCGATACGCAACAAAGAGTTTCTTTGAAATCGTACGTTGCACACTAGTAATAAAATAATATTATTTTAAATGTTAGTTAACACATAGCCGTTGTACTGGCAGGAATGGATAAAAATAACTAAAATATGATTATATATGTTTGTTAAATGTTTTTACATTTATCTAATAAATGATAAAGGCTTCAAATACGAAAATAATTCAATTTTAGGCCTATATACTCTACTTTTCACGAAAGGTCCACTTATAAACATTTGATTGAGAATCGTCATTAAATATAGTTTTGGTCACTCTTATACATTATATTGGACCAAATAAAACTCTTCTTTAGAATTGTGACATCAAATATTACTTTGTGTAATTTTTTGGTATTTTTCTGATAAAGTTCATTTTTTAATGAATAGTGTAAAATGTTGTATTTTAATTCAAAACCTCTTTTTAATATAATTTATTAAGATGATTAGATTATCTTCTGAATTGGTTTTCAAGATAAATTAGAATATATTTTTACCATTTTATCCAATGGTGGTCATTGAAATAAATTTCACTTTGAAATTGGACTTAAACTGGTGTCAATCTTTTGATACTTATTGTTTCATAAAAACACGCTATTTGTTTTGATGGCGGGAATTAATTATTAAATTAATTAATTCAAATTATATGTTTTGAATTTTGTAAAATGAAATTCATTTTTTAATTCGGAATATCAAATATATCTTAGGGTGAAGTTTTGGTTTTTTCTGAAAAACATCAATTTTTGATGAATAGTGAAACCGCAAAGTGGTGGTTACAAAATTTGATTTTTCCTTTAAATTGGACTTTACCACTTCTGTGTTTTGAATCTCAAAAATCCAATTTAAATGATTTTCATTATTAAGTAAAATGTGGTTCAATGGAATTAAAATAGATTTTGGTGAATAGTAACTTTTATGTTTTATTAATCACGATTAATGGTAATTAGTGTAATTTAAGGTAAACATGATATTATAATAAAATGAAAATATCTTTACACTTTTCCTAACCCTATTGGATGAGTTATGGCCGACCAAGACAACCCATGGGTCGATTTTGGGTACCCCATAGAGCCACTTGGGTATGATAATGACATTTATGCCTTTTATTTAAAGTTAAAGTAAAAATGACACAAACATGAGATGTTTTACTAAACCAATTTTTACATGGGGTTATACAAGTCATATTTCTTACTATAAATATTTATTAGAAATATAAAAAGATTTCCTACATCATGATAGTTTTTTATAATTTTTAGACATTATATAAATTATATTATTTATGACACCATGATGATGCAGCGATTACCTCATTATTTAACGATTTAAATAAAATGGAAAGATAATGTAAAATCTAAGACCTACACATGTCCAAAATCTATTGGATGGGTGGATTTAGAACCCTTATCACCTTATCCTCAAAACGCATCAATGTGAGACCATTAAAATCTGAAAACCATTTGAAAATAAAGTAACATTTCCTTACTTTCCAAGAGTGTCCCTCCTCTCCTCTTATAAAAGGCCCCCACCTCTACCTCATTACCCACACTTCCAAAGCCTTTAGCTCGACCAAACTCTGCTCATTTTGTCTCTCCACATCCCTCTCTAACTCTTTTAAGCCTCACTTTGGGCAGAAGTCTTCCCAAGGAATCCTTTGAGCTCAAAACAAAGGGAGTTACCCGATTATAAGGTTATGTCTTCACTTGAGTCCTTTTGTTTTATTTTGCTTATCCAACCCCCTAAACTCTTTTTATTAATTTATTTTGTAACAAATCCAGTATCTTCCATATACTAGTATGTTTTTATAAGAAGGATTCGAGCTACACTTACACACATTTACGTCTAATGGTTAAAGAACATATTGTTTCCATGGATGGCGAATTTGTGCCTCATGAAACGATGATTGTTCGATATTCTTCTAACACCTTCAAAGGTGGCCATTAATATGTCACTATATTTATATATGATATATAATATGTTTATGTTTTCCTTAAGCTTCTGTATTTTTCATTTTGTGCATACCTTTATGGTTTCCATTATTGGTAAATGTGGTATCTTCATTTAAGGAAGTGCGGACTACCGCCCCCTCAAAGTGATTTGATTCGTTAATGTCATATGTGGGATGTATAAAGGATGTATTTAAAGTTATTATATATGATGTTATACTGGAATTATAATATACCTCTATATCATTATTATTTCTTTCCATTAATGTATGACAAAGAAATGAATGTAGCGTTCATGCGTACGTACGACTTACCGTCTCCATGAACTGTGCATTTCATTTCTTATCCCCAAATGTAATGTACTATTATAAGTACATATATATAATGGATATATATGATGTATTTTACATATAAATGATTAATATAATTCTGGAATTAAAATATAAATACCTCTCATTTAGTTTTAATTCTATTAATATGACATAGAAATGGAAGTAGCGTTCATGCGTACATACGGATTACCGTCTCCATGAACGGTGCATTTCATTTCTTACCTCTAAATGATTATGTAATATTATAAATACATGTATATGCTGGATATATATGATATATATGATATCCAAATCCGGAATGTCATTCTGGATATAAATAACCTTTGACCACATGAACCACATGTAATTGTAAGAACTCCACTTTCGACTTAAGAACCAAATACCGACAAAACAAACATTATTAACATAAATGGTTACATAATGTTTATAACATGGAAATAAGTGATATGAAAGGATTAATGAACATGAAAATTTTCTTAAGAAAATAGAAATTAACTCAAGTTTATTATTTAGGACGTTAAAGAACGATCGAGTCAAGTCGGACCCAAGGTAAGGGACTTCGTCTCAATCTCCTTTCATTGAGGCATATTTTGTTTTATACACAACTTTCTTTTATACGGTTTATAAAACCATTTGAATTTTACTTTTATACAAAAGGAATAATTTTCTATGGAGCATTTTACAAAACGACGGAAAGGAATGTTTCTTTTAATGTACGCGGTGATAACGACCTTTTCCGCCGCCGTGAGTATTATTTGGTCTTTGGCTTCCTCAACAAGCCGTAATGTTTTTAAAATAAAATAAATACCATATACTCTTTTATGTATTTTGGTATTGAAAATGGTTTTGATAAAGGATTCTATTATGTCAATATATTTAAATGATATATTTTTATTGAAATGTGTAAATGTTATCATTCCATTATATTGGTTTTATGTTTTATGATTTTATTATGGTACTTGGACATTTAACGGGTGGTTACATGATAAACCATACGACAGGTGGTGCCGTGAATACCAGGACGGGTGGTTACGTTATAGCCTCTAATGCATTGGGTATGGAAGTCGGCTGTATGGCTATTCCATTAAGTATGTATGGAATTTGGACGAATGGCTATTCCATTAAGTGATATGTGTGGAAGTCGACCGTATGGTTATTCCACTTAAGTATGTTTATGTCCCAAGTTACCTTTATATGTTATGTGATCTTTTTATGGGTTTTATGGTAATATTTTGGTTACAAAAGGGTAAGTAATGATCTTTTATTCAGTGAAGTGTTTTTACTACTTCATAAAGGTGAAAAGTATTACTTTGATAAAGTATACATGGTTTACTTTTTGTTTTGATAAACTAACAGTTTTTATTCTTTGTGTATCCCTTACTGAGCTTTTTATGCTCACCCCAAGTTTCTTTGAAATGTTTTTCACAGGACTTAATGTGGAATAGGGTCAAGGACGGGATCAAGGGAATGTCATGCTATATAAAACATGGAACTGGACGTGTTTCTTTTTGAGAGTTTTTTTATTCTATGGGAACTTAGTAGAAGTTTCTACTTTGTAATCTTTTGGGATGTAATAGTTATGTTATAATTATCTAAAACTCTAAACCTGAAAAGATCCTCAATGTGAATTATTCATTTAATTCAATATTAAGTAAGGTTTAAGGTCGGGGCCTTATAGTTGGTATCAGATGTCAGTTTAGACAACTTTAGGAGTTATAAAAGTGTTAAATTATAAATTAATTTATGGTATGATTGAAATGATATAGCATTTAAAGATTACCATGTTGCTTCGCCTAAGATATTTCTGTGTTTTGAATGGTTTTTCTAAGAGGAAACATGGAAGTTGTGCTAGGAAGGAATACAGAATGAAATGACCTTCCAAATCAGCAACATGAGATGGTTAGAACCAGAATTGAACAGTTTCTCTACAGTGATGGCACAGTTGACTCAGGTGAAAAAATTTGGATGTTTTCATTGATGATATTTTGGTGTTTTCTAAAATTAAAGAGGATAATGAAATTCATTTAAGGGTTATCTAGCAAACCTTAAAAGAAAATAAACTATATGGAAAATTTAGCAAGTGTGAGTTTTGGTTACAACAAATTTATTTCCTGGGTCACATTGTTTCAAAATATGGCATAACCGTTGATCCTGCTAAAACAAAAGTTGTTGAAGAATGGCCAAGACCCACAAATGTAACCGAGATCCATATTTTTCTTGGTTTGGCAAGTTACTACAAAAGGTTTGTTGAAAATGTTTCACAGTTATCTAGTCCAATGACTAAGCAAACTCGTAAGGGTGTTAAGTTCATCAGGACAAAAGAATGTGATGATTGTTTTATGGAGTTGAAAAGAAGATTGGTGAATGCTCCAGTTTTGGCACTTACTTATAGGAATGGTGAGTTAGTAATATACAGTGATGCTTCGTTGAAGGGACTTGGTTGTGTCCTTATGCAGAATGATCAGGTAATTGCTTATGCTTCACGTCAGTTGAAAACTCATGAGGTAAATTACCCTACACATGATTTGGAATTAGCTGTTGTTGTTTTTGCTTTAAAAATTTGGAGGCATCATTTGTATGGAGTAAAGTGTGAAATATATACTGATCCCAAAAATTTTAAAGTATATATTCACTCAGAAAGAATTTAACATGAGACAGAGGAGATGGATGGAATTAATCAAGGATTATGATTGTACAATTCACTACCATTCTGGAAAAGCAAATAAAGTGGTTGATGCTTTGAGTCGAAAAATTAATGCTTCATTAAGCATGCTACGTTTGGAACGAGATCCTTTGGTTTTTTATTTGATGAACTTTGGCATAGAAGTTGTTGGTGAAAGAAGTTCTTCTGTTTTGTTTTGGGTATCAGTGAGATCATCCCTATCAAACAGAATCAAGCAAGCACAGAAGCAAGACAATGAGTTGCAGAAAAAGGTAGAGCTGGTTCAAAAGGGTAAGTTGCCTGAATTCAACATTGATAATGATTGTTTTTTGAGGTTTGGGAAGAGATTATGTGTGCCTTGTGATTCATAGTTGAATAATGAGTTGTTATGTGAGGCTCATAGTTCCCCGTTTTCAGTTAATCCTGGCAGTACTAAGATGTACAGAGATCTGCGGGAGTATTACTGGTGGGATGGAATGAAAAGGGATATTGCTGATTTTACTGTGAAGTGTTTGACTTGTCAGCAGGTTAAAGTAGAGCGGCAGCTACTGAAAGGGATGCTTCAGCCTTTACCAGTTCCAGAGTGGAAATGGGAGAATATATCCATGGACTTCGTTGTGGGATTGTCGAAGACACCTCGAGTTAATAATGCAATCTGGGTTATTGTTGATCGCTTGACTAAATATGCTCATTTCCTTGCCATACGAGATAATTTTTCCTTAGATCAACTTTCCCGTTTTTATCATAAAGAGATATTCAGGTTACATGGATTTCCTCTCTCCATATTATCTGATCGTGATCCCAGGTTTACTTCTAACTTTTGGAAAGGCCTTCAGAAGTCATTGGGTACTGAATTAAATTTTAGTACAGCTTTTCATCCTCAATCAGATGGGCAGTCAGAACGATCAATTCAGACCTTGGAGGATATGCTACGAGCTTGTTCGATGGATTATCAGGGAAGTTGGGACCAACATCTTTCTTTGGTTGAATTTTCTTATAATAACAGTTTTCATTCCAGTATACAGATTGCACCATTTGAGGCATTATATGGGAAGCGGTGTCGAACTCCAGCATTTTGGGATGAAGTGGGTGAAAGGAAGCTGATGAGACCAGAATTGGTAGCAGAGATGGAAAAAAAAGTTCAGTTGATTCAGAAACACATGAAAACAGCTCAGAGCAGACAGAAGAGTTATGCGGATAACCAGATGAATGATCTATCTTTCAAGGTAGGTGATCATGTTTTTCTCACGGTTTCTCCATGGAAAAGTGTGATTAGATTTGGTAAGAAAGGAAAGCTGAGTCCAAGGTTCATTGGACCATATGAAATCTTGGAGAGAGTTGGATCAGTTGCATACAGAGTGGCATTACCTCCAAGTTTATCTTAGGTACACAATGTTTTTCATGTTTCGATGCAGAGAAAGTATATGCCATATCCATCTCATGTTTTGAGTCCAGAGGTAGTTCAGTTGGAACAGAACGTATCTTATGAGGAACAACCGGTCCAGATTCTTGACCATAGGGAGCAGGTGTTACGGAATAAGGTGATTCATCAGGTAATGTTTTTGTGCAAAAACCATATGATTGAAGAGGCAACATGGGAATCTGAAAATGCTATGAGGGATAAATACCCCCACTTATTTTGATATGTGAATAAAATTGCTAGGACGCAATTCCCAAAATATGGGAAGGATGTAACATCCCAGGTAAATAAAGAATAATACATTTTCATATTTATTAATATTTGCGAATTAAATATTAATTTTACTTTAAAGGGGTTTCTATGTTCGATAGCGTACCCGATACGCAATAAAGAGTATCTTTGAAATCGTACATTGCACACTAGTAATATAATAATATTATTTTAAATGTTAGTTAACATGTAGCCGTCGTACTGGTGGGAATGGATAGAAATAACTAAAATATGATTATATATTTTTGTTAAATGTTTTTACATTTATCTAATAAAGGATAAAGACTTAAAATACGAAAAGAATTCAATTTTAGGCTTATATACTCTAAATTTCACGAAAGGTCCACTTATCAACATTTGATGGAAAACCATCATTAAATATAGTTTTGGTCACTCTTATACATTCTATTGGACCAAATAAATCTCTTCTTTAGAATCGGGACATCAAATATTACTGTGTGTAATTTTTTGGTATTTTTCCGATAAAGTTCATTTTTTAATGAATAGTGTAAAATGTTGTATTTTAATTCAAAACCTCTTTTTAATCAAATTTATTAAGATGATTAGATTATTTTTTCAATTGGTTTTAAAGTGAAATTAGAATATATTTTTACTATTTAATCCAATGGTGGTCATTGGAATCAATTTCACTTTGAAATTGGACTTAAACTGGTGTCAATCTTTTGATACTTATTGTTTCATAAAAACACGCTATTTGTTTTGACAGCAGGAATTAATTGTTAAATTAATTAATGCACCTTATATGTTTTGAATTTTTTAAAATGGACTTCATTTTTGATTTCATAATATCAAATATAGCTTAGGGTGAAGTTTTGGTTTTTTCTGAAAAACTTCAATTTTTGATGATTAGTGAAACCGCAAAGTGGTGGTTACAAAATTTGATTTTTCGTTTAAATGGGACTTTCCCACTTCTGTGTTTTGAATCTCAAAAATCCAATTTAAATTATTTTCATTATTAATTAAAATGTGGTTCAATGGGATTAAAATAAATTTTGGTGAATAGTAACTTTTATGTTTTATTAATCACGATTAAAGGTAATTAGTGTAATTTAAGGTTAAAATGATATTATAATAAAATGAAAATATCTTGACACTTATCCTAACCCTATTGTATGAGTTATGGCCGACCAATACAACCCATGGGTCGATTTTGGGTACCACATAGATCCACTTGGGTATGATAATGACATTTATGCCTTTTATTTAAAGTTAAAGTAAAAATGACACAAACATGATATGTTTTACTAAACCAATTTTTACATGGGGTTATACAAGTCATATTTCTTACTATAAATATTAATTCTAAAGATAAAAATATTTCCTACATCATGATATTTTTTTTATAATTTTTAGACATTAAATAAATTAAATTATTTATGACACCATGATGGTGTAGCGATTACCTCATTATTTAACGATTTAAATAAAATGGAAAGATAATGTAAAATCTAAGACCTACACATGTCCAAAACCTATTGGATGGGTGGATTTAGAACCCTTATCACTTTATCCTAGAAACGCATCAATGTGGGACCATTAAAATTCGAAAACCATTTGGAAATAAATTAACATTTCTTTACTTTCCAAGAGTGCCCCTCCTCTCCTCTTATAAAAGGCCCCCACCTCTACCTCATTAACCACACTTCCAAAGCCTTTGGCTCGACCCAAATCTGCTCATTTTGTCTCTCCACATCCCTCTATAACTCCTTGAAGCCTCACTTTGGGAAGAAGTCTTCCCAAGGAAGCCTTGGAGCTCAAACCAAAGGGAGTTACCCGATTATAAGGTAATGTCTTCACTTGAGTCCTTTTGTTTTATTTTGCTTCTCCAACCCCCTAAACTCTTTTTTTCATTTCTTTTGTAACAACTCCAGAATATTACATATACTAGGATGTTTTTATAATAAGTATTAGAGCTATACTTACACACACCTACGTCTAATGGTTAAAGAACATACTATTTCCGTGGATGGCGAATTTCTGCCTCACGAAACGATAATTGTTTGATATTCTTCTAACACCTTCAACGGTGGCCATTAAGATTTCACTATATTTATATATGATATATAATATGTTTATTGTTTCCTTAAGCTTCTGTATTTTTCATTTTGGGCATACCTTTATGGTTTCCATTATGGGTAAATGCGATATATTCATTTAAGGAAGTGTGGACTACCGCCCCTCAAAGTGATTTGATTCGTTAATGCCATATGTGGGATGTATAAAGGATGTATTTAAAGTTATTATATATTATTTTACAATGGAATTATAATATACCTCTATATCATTATTATTTCTTTCCATTAATGTATGACAGAGAAATGAAAGTAGTGTTCATGCGTACGAATGGCTTACCGTCTTCATGAACGGTGCATTTCATTTCTTATCCCCAAATGTAATGTACTATTATAAGTACATATATATAATGGATATATATGATGTATGTTACAAATAAATGATTAATATAATTCTGGAATTAAAATATACATACCTCTCATTTAGTTTTAATTCCATTAATATGACATAGAAATGGAAGTAGTGTTCATGCGTACGTATGGCTTACCGTCTCCATGAACGGTGCATTTCATTTATTACCTCTAAATGATTATGTAATATTATAAATAAATTTATATGCTGGATATATATGATATATATGATATCCAAATCAGGAATGTAATTCTGGATATAAATAACATTTGACCACATGAACAACATGTAATTGTATGAAGTCCACTTTCGACTTAAGAACCAAAATATCGACAAAACAAACATTATTAACTTTAATGGTTACATAATGTTTATAACATGGAAATAAGTGATATAAAAGGAATAATGAACTTGAAAAGGTTCTTAAGCAAATGGAAATTAACTCAAGTTTATTATTCAGGATGTTAAAGAACGATCGAGTCAAGTCGGACCCGAGGTAAGGGACTTCGTCTCAATCTCCTTTCATTGAGGCATATTTAATTTTATACAAAACATTCTTTTATACGGTGTATAAAACCCTTTGAATTTTAATTTTATACAAAAGTATTCTTTTTATATGAAGCGTTTTACAAAATGACAGAAAGGAATGTTTCTTTTAACGTACGCGGTGACAACGACCTTTTCCGCCGCCGCGAGTATTATTTGGTCTTTGGCTTCCTCAACAAGCCATAATGTTTTTAAAATAAAAATAAATTCCATATACTCTTATATGTATTTTGGTATTGAAAATGGTTTGGATAAAGGATTCTATTATGTCAATATATTTGAATGATATATTGTGATTGAAATGTGGAAATGTTATCATTCCTTTATATTGGTTTTATGTTTTATGATTTTATTATGGTACTTGGACATTTAACGGGTGGTTACGTGATAAACCATATGTCGGGTGGTGCCGTGAATACCAGGATGGGTGCTTACGTTATAACCTCCAATGCATTGGGTATGGAAGTCGGCCGTATGGCTATTCCATTAAGTATGTATGAAAGTTGGCCGAATGGCTATTCCATTAAGTGATATGTGTGGATGTCGACCGTATGGTTATTCCACTTAAGTATGTTTATATCCCAAGTTACCTTTATATGTTATGTGATATTTTTATGGGTTTTATGGTAATCTTTTGGTTACAAAAGGGTAAGTAATGATCTTTTATTCAGTGAAGAGTTTTTACTACTTCATAAATGTGAAAAGTATTACTTTGATAAAGTATACATGGGTTACTTTTTGTTTTGATAATCTAACAGTTTTTATTCATTGTGTATCCCTTACTGAGCTTTTTATGCTCACCCCATGTTTCTTTGAAATGTTTTTCACAGTACTTAATGTGGAATAGGGTCAAGGATGGGATCAAGGGAATTTTATGCTATATTAAACATGGAACTAGACGTGTTTCTTTTTAATAGTTTTTTTATTCTATTAAAACTTAGTAGAAGTGTCTACTTTGTAATCTTTTGTATAG
The DNA here is from genome assembly GCA_963277665.1 of Viscum album. NCBI lineage: Eukaryota > Viridiplantae > Streptophyta > Magnoliopsida > Santalales > Viscaceae > Viscum > Viscum album. The sequence goes on along the minus strand of OY728159.1, from coordinate 675,348,954 downwards.
AATCCCGCCTTTTTATCACATAATCATTCATTACATTTTACAAAATCGAGGATCTTTAAGGTTTAGTGTCTTGGAAACCAGGAACTTTAAACATGAAAACATAAAAGATTCTTCTTAAAAACTTGAAAGGCTTCTCCTCATGTTCATCCTAGGTTCATTACTGCATATCATAACCTGGGGACATACATCAAAAGAAAGGGTGAGCAGAAGGCTCAGTAAGGGAAACAAGAGAAACATTTTGCATGTGAACTTGAGATACTTCAATAAGGTCATGAAAAGAACAATAAGTCATGAGAAACAAATCATGAGGCATATCATAATAAAAATAACATTTTTCATAACTTAAAGATGTGGATACAACATTTAATATTGACAATAATTTCGTTTCACGAGGGTCCATCCCCCAGGTGTCATTAAAAATTACCAAGGTTATTCACCAAGGTATCAGTCTAAAAAGTCATCTCTAGAGATTAAGTCTTTACCCAATGCATTGGAGCGCTATCTGGGCACACCCTTGACATGTCTTTATTATCATGTGAGACACATATATCATCATAAAACATTTCATAAATGACCCATATAGAATAAAATAAATGGGTTTCATTTCATAATCATAATGTTTTAAAAACTGCTTTAAAGACATGATCTTTACGTCACTTTAAACCCACGAAAAGGGAAAGCGGGTTTCATGTATGTAAATCCCAGAATTTAAAATAGAACATCTTGGTATATATGTGAATACCAATATAGAAGGTAGATATTTGAGTATTCACTTAATAAAATAAAATATCTTTAGAAAAAAAAGAGAGAGACATTTTGAGACGAAAATTCTGCAGCATAAGGCTATGTTACAAGGTTTTTAGAAAACATTGAAAAGGGAGGGGACATGGGTCAAACATTCATAAATGACCCATAAAACTATAGAGGGACAGAATATAATGGATTTAAGAACATGGTAATGAAATGTGAAAATATACCATATGAAATGAATAACATGAAAGGAAGGAAAAAATAATATTTCTCTTATAAAAAAAATTTGGCAGCCTAACAGCGTTTCATAAACTTCAACCAAAAATGAATTGATGAGATCAAATAGGGTCTCTCATCATATGAGCATAAAAGGTCGGTATGATAGATATAGATATCATAAACCAACATAATAAAAAGGAAATTGCAAGACTTGACATGTAATTAGAACTTTGAAAAGGCAGAAAGGTGCAAGGACCACTTAGAAATTCAGCAGCCTAACGACGCCCCATAAACTACAAAATACTGAATTGAAGAGATCAAATGGGGTCTCTCATATTATGGTCATAAAAGATCAGTATTATAGATATAGATATCATACCCCAACATAAAAAAGGATCTTTAAAAAATTTACATGAAAGTAGAACTTCCAAACGAGAAGGGTGAAGAACCACTTAAAAATTCGGTAGCCTAACGGCGCCACTTAAAACATTAAAATACTGAATTGAAGAGATCAAATGGGGTATATCATCATATGGTCATAAAATATCAGTATGATATATATAGATATCATACCCCAACATAAAAAAAGGAACTTGAATGAATTGACATGAAAGTAGAACTTCAAAACGAGAAGGGTGAAGAACCACTTAAAAATTCGGCAGCCTAACAGTGCCACTTAAAACTTCAAAATACTGAATTGAAGAGATAAAATGGGTTCTCTCATCATATGATCATAAATGATCAGTATGATAAATTTAGAGATCATACCCCAACATAATAAAAAGTAACTTGAAATACTTTACATGAAAATAGATCTTGAAAAATGAGAAGGGAGAAAGAATTCGTTACAAAAATTTCAGCAGCCTAACGGCGCCACTTAAAACTTCATAAAACAAAATAATGAGAGTAAGAGGGGATCTATAATTATGTGAACATGAAAAGGGCAGTAATTGGAGTATAAAAGAACACCCATTAACATAAAAACATGGATCATAAAAGAAATTACATAAAAGAAATTACTTGAAAAGAAAGAGAGAGGTCGGATCCCTTACCTTAAAACGTAACTCTTAAAACTCAAATGTTGGGACCTTGAGGGATTGGGGGAACCTTGGGAGGACTCCTTGGAAGGTAATGAGTCCAGAACTTCGTTGGGGGAGAGTGGGGAGTCGAATGCATGAGAGGATGGCTTGGTATTTATAGGGAATGTGAGGGGACAAGGCATTAATGGCCAAGGGACACCTCATTAGTGGTTTTGGCAAAACCATGGGCTTGCCCATGGTATTTTCGCATGGTATTGGACACTTGGGACACCTCATACCTTATCTAACTATACATAAGTCGACCATATTGATTACATACTTAATACATCATTTAATGATGTCATTAAACACATGTAACTTAAAAACTGTATTTTCACTATTCATCGAAAATTCAACATTCTCAGAAAAATCCCAAAATTTCACCTTAACCAAATATCAATGCTCTGATTTTAAAAATGAACTCCATTTTATAAAAAAAATTCTAAATATTTTTAATTTATTTTTTTAAATAAATACACTATTCACCGAAAATTCATTTTTTTCAGAAAAAACCCCAAAATTACCATAACATAATATCGGTGCTCTGAGTTCAAAAATGAAATCCATTTTATAAAAATAATTTTTTAAATATTTTTAATTTACTTTTTAATTAAAAAAACACTATTCACTTGAAAAAACTAATACTTGAATAAATATTTATGAAATCGTTATTTAACCATTTTTTTGAATCACATTACTTAATCAAGGTGCCTAGATTATATTAATACTTTCTTTAAGTGAGATTACTAATCCATTTGGGAACATTACTAATCCTAATCATAAAATCACTATTCATAATTTACTATTCATCAAAAATTAAGTTGATCTTATTAGACTCTAAATTTCGTACTGAGCATAATTGTAGAAGACCATTTTTTGAATATCATTACATATTTTTAATTATTTAAGGTTTACATAAACATTTTTAAAATATAATTTTTCTAAAATTCATCAAAAATATGCATAGTATATTTATCCGGTCATTTGAAAATTCATAAACTTCATCATAAGAAGAAATCCCAATTTTATTTTAAAAAAAGGATTACACAAGGCAGTTACGATCTCCTTACATAGCCCCTTATCACACCAGCATAGGACCTAAGTGTAAGGTGTGCTAAGGTGAGAGAATCTGAGGGAGGCTCGGCTAACATCGCACGAGTAGTAATTTCTATCAGTTTGAACTTCTCGTAAAGGCAATTTCGTTCTAGCTTCACACGATGGAGTTCGGCTTGGGTTTGGTCCAGAGCAAAGCCCAGTGGTGCTACCTCCTTCCGAAGTTCTGTTAGATGGGCTTCGATCGGTCCAAGACTACCGGGTGAGGCTATCGAATCTTCTTTCTATAATAATTAACCAAGATTACTTGTATTTAGAGACAATAATCAAAACGTTTAGTTTCCTGGGGTCATATTGACCAATGGTCATCTAACAGTCAGAACCCAATGGTCTCTTTTTAATTATACTCATGTTATCAAATGAAACATTTTTGTTGAGTATAAAAAACAAAATAAAAATAACACATAAAATTTGGAAACAAGATTTGTTCAAAATTTTGGGTCGTTACAATCTTCCCCCCTTAAGAAATTGCGTCCTCTCAATTTTTAAAATTGGGTTTTTAAATTTCATTGAAAGTCCCACATCGGAAAAGGAGTCAGTAAAACTATTACTTTAAAGGAAAAAAAAGTTAGTACAAAGGTCACTCGAGTTAGTCCACATTAGGATTACATGTACAAAAACATGGACATAGAGGAGAAAACAAAGGGTCAAGTTCTGAGGGAGAGTGATAGGAAACATGATTATGAGAAAGTTAACCATAAGAAAATCCCAAACTTATGATGTGTGTAAACGGCCTTAGATTACCCAGTAGGAAATGTAAACAAACAATGTTTTTGTTTTACATTCCTTTTCATAATTTTGAGGAATTAATTTACAACATAAAACAAAAACATAAGAAAATATACCTATATTCATGTAGAGTTTTATCCTTTAATAAGTTTCTACCCAAAACTAGTCTTTTCTCCAAACTATGAGCATTCAAAACTACTTGGTCTCATAAAAACACAAGAATCATCTTCTAGAGAATCACATAATCCACAAAAGACTAACTATCTATTTCTTCTATCTTTAAGCATTATCCCAAAAACAGAAAGGGTAAGGTAAAACAATTCTTCAAAAATAAATAATCCCATAGGAATGGAAACTACTATTAAATCTTCAATGTTCCATGGTACTACCCAAAGTTCATCATAGTCCATTCCGTAAATAACGGTCCTTAAAATTCCTCAAAATAAACCAAACTAAGATTGAAACCCAAATACAATAAGGATTTGATAACATAGTCTTCCAAATTAAACTTCATTGGTCATCTCCAAACAACATCAACCACTCCTAACATCTTATAACAAAAGTATCTAACCTAAGCCTATTTTACCCAAGATAGGTTAATCATTCCCATAAGTAACCTAAATTACTATAAGTCCACCTTAAATTCATAGATTCTTCAAAATATAAGTCAACCTTACTCCTTAATGAAAATACCGTAGTAATCTATTTACCTCGATCATATAGGGTCCCCAAAATAGTGAACGTCTTCCAAAATAATAATCATATTTTAATCCCCTAATCATCCCTGTCATATTAATATGAAAATCATCGCATTTCCTATAACATTGGTTGTTGGGACATGTTCTTCCATTTCCCACCATTAACTAAGAAGATAGAGCATAATTAGGGGGTTAAGTACTTAGCCAATATTCATGAAAAGGAACTGAAAGCATATAAGGATAACTTGTAGAAGAAAAGTATACCCTAACTTGTGATCCCCTAGACTCCCATCTAGGTTATCCATGATCATATATTCTTATGTGAATCTTTATTTTATTTTATCTTTGTTCCTTTAATAATGGTTCATACTAAGCTTATGAATTTACCAAAGCATATCCCCGGGAGTGTCGTAACCAAGAGTGCAGCAAGGCCCGTTGTCATGTACCAGTTCCTGTTCGATTCTATCTCAAAGCGGTGTTTTTGGGTTTTACCTCTATGTACATCTGTGCCAGAGCCACCTCTACCTGCTTGTATCTAGATAGGGATGTATTTTCTTGGAAACCCCTTACTCAATACTCACCAAAATACCAGGAAGATTTCCTATATTTAAACTTCTCTATAGGATTCTTCCTAGAGTTTTCATATCCTAATTTCCACAAATAACTAAACCATCCTTTGATACCAACTATAGCATCCCGCCTTTTTATCACATAAGCTTTCATTACATTTTACAAAACCGAGGATCTTTAAGGTTTGGTGTCTTGGAAACCAGGAACATTAAACATGAAAAAATAAAAGATTCTTCTTAAACACTTGAAAGGCTTCTCCTCATGTTCATCCTAGGTTCATTACTGCATCTCATAACCTGGGGACATACATCAAAATAAAGGGTGAGCAGAAGGCCTAGTAAGGGATACAAGAGAAACATTTTACATGTGAACTTGAGATACTTCAATAAGGTCATGAAAAGAACATTAAGGCATGAGAAAGAAATCATGAGGCATATCATAATAAAAATGAAATTTTTCATAACTTGAAGATGTGGCTACAACATTTAATATTGACAATCATTTCATTTCACCAAGGTCCATCCCCCAGGTTTCATTAAAAATTACCAAGGTTATTCACCAAGGTATCAGTCTAAAAAGTCATCTCTAGAGATTAAGTCTTTACCCAATGCAGTGGAGCGCTATCTAGGCGCACCCTTGACATGTCTTTATTATCATGTGAGACACATATATCATCATAAAAAATTTCAGAAATGACCCATATAGCATAAAATAAATGGGTTTCATTTCATAATCATAACGTTTTAAAAACTGCTTTAAAGATATGATCTTTACGTCACTTTAAACCCACGAAAAGGGAAAGCGGGTTTCATGTATGTAAATCCCAGAATTCAAAATAGAACATCTTGTTATATATGTGAGTACCCATATAGAAGGTAGAGATTTAAGTATTCACTTAATAAAATAAAATATCTTTAGAAAAAAGAGAGAGACATTTTGAGACGAAAATTATGCAGCATAACGGCTAGGTTACAATGTTTTTAGAAAACATTGAAAAGAGAGGGGACATGGGTCAAAACATTCATAAATGACCCATAAAAAATTAGAGGGACAGAATATAATGGATTTAATAACATGGTAATGAAATTTGAAAATATACCATATGAAATGAAGAATATGAAAGGAAGGCAAATATAATATTTCTCTTATGAAAATTCGGTAGCCTAACACCGTTTCATAAACTTCAACCAAAAATGAATTGATGAGATCAAATAGGGTCTCTCATCATATGAACATAAAAGATCAGTATGATAGATATAGATATCATACCCCCAACATAATAAAAAGAAACTTGCAAGACTTGACATGGAATTAGAACTTTGAAAAGGGAGAAAGGTGTAAGGACCACTTAAAAATTCAGCAGCCTAACTACGCCACTTAAACTTCAAAATACTGAATTGAAGAGATCAAATGGGGTATCTCATCATATGGTCATAAAATATCAGTATGATAGATATAGGGATCATACCCCAACATAAAAAAAAGGAACTTTAAAGAATTTACATGAAAGTAGAACTTCAAAACGAGAAGGGTGAAGAACCACTTAAAAATTCGGCAGCCTAACGACACCACTTAAAACATCAAAATACTGAATTGAAGAGATCAAATGGGGTCTCTCATAATATGGTCATAAAAGATCAGTATGATAGATATAGAGATCATACCCCAACATAACAAAAAGGAACTTGAAAGAATTGACATGAAAGTAGAACTTCAAAACGAGAAGGGTGAAGAACCACTTAAAAATTCGGCAGCCTAACGGCGCCACTTAAAACATCAAAATACTGAATTGAAGAGATAAAATGGGATCTCTCATCATATGATCATAAAAGATAAGTATGATAAATTTATAGATCATACCCCAACATAATAAAAAGGAACTTGAAATACTTTACATGAAAATAGATCTTGAAAAATGAGAAGGGAGAAAGAATCCGTTACAAAAATTTCGGCAGCCTAATGGCGCCACTTAAAACTTTATAAAACGAAATAATGATAGTAAGAGGGGATCTCTCATTATGTGAACATGAAAAGGGCATTAATAGGAGTATAAAAGAACACCCTTTAACATAAAAACATGGATCATAAAAGAAATTACATAAAAGAGATTACTTGAAAAGAAAGAGAGAGGTCGGATCCCTTACCTTAAAACGTAACTCTTAAAACTCAAATGTTGGGACCTTTAGGGCTTGGGGGCACCATGGGGGGACTCCTTGGGAGGTAATGAGACCCGAACTTCATTGGGGGAGAGTGGGGAGTCGAATGGAAGAGAGGATGGCTTGGTATTTATAGGGAAAGTGAGGGGACAAGGCATTAATGGCCAAGGGACACCTCATTAGTGGTTTGGCAAAACCATGGGCTTGCCCATGGTTTTTGCCCATGGTATTGGCCATTTGGGACACCTCATACCTTATCTTACTATTCATAAGTCGACCATATTGATTACATACTTAATACATCATTTAATGATGTCATTAAACACCCGTAACTTAAAAACTGTATTTTCACTATTCATTGAAAATTCAACTTTCTTAGAAAAATCCCAAAATTTCACCTTAACCAAATATCAATGCTCTGATTTCAAAAATTAACTCTATTTTATAAAAATAATTTTCTAAATATTTTTGATTTATTTATTTTAAATAAATACACTATTCACCGAAAATTCATTTTTTTCAGAAAAAACCCCAAAATTACCATAACATAATATTGGTGCTCTGAGTTCAAAAATGAAATCCATTTTATAAAAATAATTTTTTTAAATATTTTTAATTTAATTTTTAATTAAAAACACTATTCACTCGAAAAAACTAATACTTGGATAATAATTTATGAAATCGTTATTTAACCATTTTATTGAATCGCATTACTTAATCAAGGTGCCTAGATTATATTAATACATTCTTTAAGTGAGATTACTAATCCATTTGGGCACATTACTAATCCTATTCATCAAATCACTATTCATAATTTACTATTCATCAAAAATTAAGTTGATCTTATTAGACTCTAAATTTTGTACTGAGCATAATTGTAGAAGACCATTTTTTGAATATCATTACACATTTTAAATTATTTAAGGTTTACATAAACATTTTTAAAATATACTTTTTCTAAATTCATCAAAAATATTCATACTATATTTATCTTGTCATTTGAAAATTCATAAACTTCATCATAAGAAGAAATCCCAATTTTTATTTAAAACAAATGATTACACAAGGCAGTTATGGTCTCCTTACATAGCCCCTTATCACACCAGCATAGGACCTAAGTGTAAGGTGTGATAAGGTGAGAGTATCTGAGGGAGGCTCAGCTAACATCACATGAATAGTAATTTCTATCAGTTTGATCTTCTCGCAAAGGAGATTCCATTCTAGCTTCACACGATGAAGTTCGGCTTGGGTTTGGTCCAGAGCAAAGCCCAGTGGTGCTACCTCCTTCCCAAGTTCTGTTATATGGACTTTGATCGGTCCAAGACTACTGGGTGAGGCCATCAAATCTTCTTTCTATAATAATTAACCAAGATTACTTGTATTTAGAGACAATAATCAAAACGTTTAGTTTCCTAGGGTCATATTGACCAATGGTCATATAACAGTCAAAACCAAATGGTCTCATTTTAATTATACTCATGTTATCAAATGAAACATTCTTATTGAGTATAAAAAACACCATAGAAATAAGACATAAAATTAGGAAACAAGATTTATTCAAAATTTCGGGTCGTTACATTTTTAGATGTAATAGTTCTGTTCTAATTCTCTAAAACTCTAAACCTGAAAAGATCCTCAATGTGAATTATTCATTTAATTCAATATTAAGTAAGGTTTAAGGCCGGGGCCTTATATTTTCACAATTATGGTTTAAGGATTTAAGGTAATCAACATTTAGATGAACATATTCTCTATTTATCTCCATCTATATTTGGGTGTTTTTTTTCTCTTCGTTGTATATGTTTTCATTTCCCACTAATGTTATTCTACTCAAAATCCTAGTTTTATTGTTATTCTAGATAACAATTGTACTCATGTTTCTACTTTATAAATAATATATTTTACTATAACTTTTATAATGTGGGTTTTTAAAAAATATTATTTTGAAAAATCAACCCCTGATTATTGATACAATGTTTGACTTGTGAGAAGGAAATTTATTTATGGTGTTGAGAATTTAACAAACCAATAATTTATAATATATTTATTTTAGAATAGATTAAATTAATTTTTGCTAGTTACTAATAATAATTAAATATAAATATGATATTTTAAATCAATTATTTTTTACATTCCTCAAATTGGTATGATAGTCATAGAATACAAAATATTTTTTATTTATACATAAAAAATATGTTTTTCTCTAAAGGAAATTTTGTAGCCTTTTAATGGAAAACCTATTTTAAAAATAATTTTTTACCCTTTTAAAAATTTCGTATTTAAAAATAAACATCATTATTGAATTTTATTTCCAAAATTATTTTAAGGGTAATTTTTTGTGTCTTTCTAGGATGTTTCATATTTTGATTAATAATGAAAAATAGCGCATTTTAGTTGAAAACAACCTTTTAATGTAAATAATTAATAATGTTAAATTATATTATAAATTAGTTTTAAAGTCCCAATAGAACAATTATACATTTATTAATAAAATTTTGGTCGTTTTAATATTTTTTATATTTAATTTAGATATAATAACTTAGTAAACATTATAACATTTTCATTTTAAAACCCCTATTTTTTGCCACATTTGCGGGAAAATATTTAAATTTAATTTTTACATTTCTGTTAATTGAATTTAGAAAAATAGATATATATGGTTGGAATAAATATAATATTTATTGTATAATGATATCAACTTAATTATTTTCCATAATAATTAGTGAATTCAGTTAAGCCGAATTATAATGATTATAGTAAAAAGGGGTTTACTTAGTTGTTAAACATTAATCTAACGGGGGAAATGACCTAAGAAACATGTCTAAAAGCCATTGACCGCCCATATATAGACCATATACCCTATATTTTTGGATTTTTTAGTTATTCAAATACTATTTCAAAAAATTTACCTATAAAATAAGCTATGAAAAGAAAAATCCAAAAAGTAACCTTATATAGGATTAATATTTAAAAATCCTTGAGATGAAGAAAAAACATCATAATTTTGGTTATACAAATCATTTTGAACTATAATTTTTTTTATTTTAATCATAACAATATATAATTTATTTTTATAGATGATTTAGTTACTTAAAATGCTTATGATATTACAACACAATGATTATTTAGTTAATAAGTAAATAAAATAAATGATAATAAAAAAACTAAAACTTAGTAAAATTGACGGAATTATTATGTTCCCTTATTTTTTAGATTAATATTTCATGTTTCATATATAGGAACTTCATATATTTGAATTAAATCATTGTATTGATATTTTTATAATTAAATAAAATAAGTAATGTCAATGTTGACATTATTTTTATTTTATAATAAATGATGGTTTATTAAAATATTAAAAATTACTAAAAAATATATATTATAGAAATTGATTTTTAATTGTCAATAAATATAAATTATTTTCCATTAATGGACGAAATGTTCTATTATAATTACTATATTTACCATTAAATAGTAAAAATATTATTAGACCTATTACGGTTTAAGCATTGTTTTTTCACATTACATGCGCTTGAGTTAATATTAATTTCTAAAACATGTGGTATTATTATTTTTAAAATTAGATACCATAATTATAATTAATTGGGTCTATGTTTTCAAATAAATATCACATTAATTTAGTCATAATTTCTACAATACATAGGATATAAATTTGTTAAACTTAATAAAATAAACAATGGTAAAAGTGAGAAAACCTAGATGTTGAGGAACAAAATTATAAAAAGACACATCTTTTATGGGGTGAATGTTTGGATAATACATGATTTCAATTTTATCTATTATTTTCCAGTGTTTTAGGAACATGGGTTAATGGAGACCTCCCAATATTGTTTACCTTTTTATATTCACAAGAATTTCACTCCCCTTCCACTATAAGAAGGCATTCACTCCCCTCACTTATTTACACCGCCCAATCAATTTTGCTTATCAAAAACCTATACAAATATATCCCAAACAACCCTACCCTTATATTAGAAGCCTCACTTTGGTATGAAATAAAAAATGGATTTACTAAATTCAGAGGGTGCTAAATGGCGTTTTCCCGAAAGGAAGACGAAAGGTATGGGATTTTTTTCTCACCTTTTACATCTGCGAGATAAATTTCATATTCAATAATTACTTATTTTTTGGTGTATCTAATAAACATTATGATATATTATATCATGAATCATTTTTTCATCATTTTATTTAATGTTTTACTTTGAATTATCTCATCTTAGTGGGTTTAACATGAAAATTTCTAACATGTAAAAGTTGTCTTTCAATATCACATTATTTTGTGATTGTTAATATTATCTTAAATAAATAAATTTTTCATTATAATTTTTCATTTTAAATTATAATTATTTATTATATACATATTCTTTTATTAGGGGTATGAATATTTTTTAAATTATATACAATTTGTCATATAATTTTTACATTGAAATATATTAGATTTTCTAGGGAAATATTGATAAACCTGTTTACTTTACTAAATATAGATATTTTATAATATAAACTTTTTATGAATATAAATTTATTATTCGATGTATTAGGAGAGATTTGGGCACTAAAAGAATAGTTTGGGAACCAGTTAATGCAATCTGTAAGGGTTGGGTATCAGTTAATTCAAGATTTATAAGTCGGTGACTGATTAATGAAAACCTCATGATGCATCGGTAGTCTTATAAGATTAATCTGTTAGCCAAATCAAATGGGTTTCTACCATGTTTGGTTTAAATATTCTTTTGAAATGTATTGATGGTAATGTTCCTATATTCCTAGAAAAAATGGAATCCAATATTTAAGCTTTTCATATATTTATAATTCAATCATTATTATTATTATCCACAATATTATTTCATAGATATTATCTATAGATTAATTTCAATAAAAGTTCATTGATTAAATAATTATTTTTATTCATTAATGTTTCTTTATTGATCATGCTCATTAATTCATTATTACATCCACTATACTTAACCCTTACTAAGAATCTGATCTCACTCTTATTTTGTTTCCTTTACCTAGGGTATGAAGATGAATTTATGAAATTAATTTGATGAATGATGCGATTTTAAATTTTTTAGATTTTATTTTATGTCCCCAATATAATATGGTTTGACATATATAATTTGTTTTCCAAAACAAATAATCTTTTTCATCCTTTAGGATTTGATTCCATGTAATCATTCCTATGTAATAAAGTTAAGAAGATACTCCATGCTTCTTAGGTCGGGGAATTATAGTTGTCACCCAAATGGTATATTTGATCCCTTCAATCACAAATCCACTTATTCACTTGAGATAAATCATATATCATAGATGTGTAGGGTATATTTAGGTTTCCTAATATGATCAAATGTATAATTATCAAATTATTGATGGATAAGTGGCCAAATATGGTAAATTTTTATCTTCCTCTAGATTGATTACAGATCTATTGGAAAAATTGATTCTCATTGTGTATGAATAATTGATTTCTAACTCTTTATTTGATATTATTCATGGATTATGTTTCTAGAGTCCTCACATGATGAATTTTGTATAGCTCTATGCATTGATTATGTGTGGGTGTGATTTGGATGGTGATTCATGACATTGGGAATACTAACAATTAATTTGGAAAGTCTTTATAATTTGTGGCCCATATATTGTTTTATATATCATTATTTCCTTTTGGGTGTATGTGTATCCCATGAGACCTTTCATTATGTTACATAATGTGTTTTCCTATTTTTTTTAATCACATGTGAATATGTACTTAATATACTTAAACCATGCTTGGTATGACAGGGTTGTACATTTCTATTTTATTTTTTTGTATGTAAATATGTATCTAAAATGGTAACTCACCTACAAACATCGTGATAAATGGGTTTTTCTAGAATGGTTAGTTAGATACTTATGGATGGATCATTAAAGACATGATGGATATTTGGGGATCTGGTTGTAATCGTGCTTAACATGTGAACTTGGTACATTTTACGAATGTTGGAATAATCATAAGAGGTTGGAATATGTCCATGATTCATAATTTTCATCAAATTATATTGATGGGTAATATCTATGTAGATTAGTTTATATCTATTGATTTTTCCAGGTCATGTGAATGTACCACTATTTAGAAAGGGTATATCTATGGGAGGATCCACATGTCACCTACCCTTGATGATGTGAATAGAATAGTTCCATGGGAGGATCCACGTGCCTCCATCCAAGGTTCACCAAGACTGTTTTGAATTTGGAGCAGCAGAATCTTCTCGAGTCCATTGAGATCACTACTGGTCAGGATTACTGTGTGTTTACTCCTTCGTCTTCGGGCGCTTTTTCCACCAGAGAGTACCGTAAGTTGATCTCTGAACAGAATCCCAATGATGGGTGGAATGGAGTGGTGTGGTGCCACAAGATTCCAGCGAAGTACAACTTCCTTGTATGGCGCATCAGGAATTCTGTTGTAGCTATGGATGAGAACATCAAAAGGTTGGGAATTTACTTGGCTCCGGCTTGCCATTTCTGCGTTATCCGGAAGGAGGAGAGCATGCATCACCTTTTTTTTGAAGGGGAGTGGTCTTCGGCGGTGTGGTCCTATTTCGGAGGTTCTGTCTTTAATTCCTCCCGCCAGTGGGATTTCCCGTCGTTCATGGGAAGCTGGATTCATGGCCTGCCAAATTCGGACAAGGATCGAATGGCCCGATCTGGTATACTGAGTGCGGGCTGCTGGTGTCTGTGGAAAGCCAGAAACCAATCGAGATACGAGGGCTCTTCTCCTACAGCAAGAGCCATCATCGCCATGGTGTGCTTCCTGCTGCTGGATTTTCTTTCACTCTCCCCAGACTGGTGCGTTGCCCCTTCGATCAGACGAATACAGGTCAGTTCACCCGTGCATTCTCCTCTCCCAGCTATGGTGCAAGGACAATGGGTGGGCTGGCATCACCCTGTTTCCGGCTTCAAGATGAACACGGACGGGTCTTGCTCCATGGGAATAATGAGAGGTGGGGGAGTGGTTCGTGACTCTAAGGGGAACGTCAAGCTGGTGTTTTCTTCTTGCTTCGGGAAGGGCACTCCCCTCTTGGCCGAGGCTAAGGCGATGCTCACCGGTCTATCTCTTTGCATACAGCAACAGGTGACTTTATCTCAGGTGGAAACGGATTCCTTAATTCTCCACAACTCCTTGACGGGTAAAGGCGGTACTCTGTGGTCCATATCCTACATCGTCAGGAAGTGCAAATCCTTTATTCGGGATATCATCCAAGTGTCCCACACCTGGCGTGAGGGAAATAAGGTAGAAGACTATTTGGCTTCCTTAACAGAGCAAGGATCCATTCACACTAGTCTTTTTTCTTCTAATTGCTTGAAACCAGAGGCTGTTAATTTAATTAGAGGGGATGCCCTCGGCCTGCACTACATCAGACCTCCATAATCTTGGGGTTTTTGTTTGATGGTGCCTTGCACCTTTTTTTGAATAAAAATTTATTTTGGAGGATGGAATACACTTTAATATATGGTTTCACATTATATTAAGGATTCATTGTTGGTGTCATTATAAGTTCATACTCACACACGACATGGTAGTATTGGTTCGCATGAAGACTTCATGGTCATGGATCTAGTGAACGTTAAGTTCCCTATAATGGACAACTAAACATGAAGAGCACTGATAGTGGAGGTTATGTCTAGATGAAATATATATTTTTCCATATATTTACCTTTATTTCTATTATATTTTTTCTTTGTATTGATCTCATACATTGGGGATCTTGGATTATCTTGTATAACATTTTATACAGTATTTGTACATCATATTGTCATTTTTCAGCTTCATTAGTGAATTCTTATGATTTTATTTATGTTTTCTATTCTTATTAAGTATATATATTATTATCGCAGTAATTTTCTACCCATATATCAATTGAGACACACATTTGTAGTTGAAATCCTATTTATATAAGTGGGGTACACAAGAGGCCATGTGGAACTCTGGATCAGACCTGGTGATTCGAGTATGGGTGTTGCAAATTGTTATTAATTGAGGGTTTCCTTTCCTTTTTCATCCATTTTATTTTTTTTATTAAGCACTTTTGGTCAATTTAGTAAGGATATAGGCCTTTTGGAACTCAAGTAGGGGATTTATGCATGTGCCTACCCAACTTATGTATAATAGACCTCTATGTTACTGAGGTTTGGGATCGTTGTTATTATATGGCTATTTATTATTTATTTAATTAAACTTGAGTTATTTAGGTGATTTTGATATTAGGGTTGATTTATTTTTGTGCGCATTCATCCATAATGAGTAGGTACATAGGTACACATATCATATGCCTATTTCTTAACATTTATAGTTGTTCAATTAATTAAATATCATTAGTAGTATATGATTTAAGCCTCTATGAAATATTTACTTTTCATTTAAATTATTTGAACCAAAACATATTATGTTTTAATATTTATATTTGAATTTAATAAACGTACTGGTATTAGATACTTTTCTTAGGATATAATATCCTTGAACCTACACTCCTAGATTTTGTGTTGAAATAAAAAACTTAACATTTCTTGCATTGATGTCGATAAGGGTGAACCATTCTTTTCCACTCAAACCTCAAAATATCATAAGGGAAAATTATATCACTTACCTATTATAGGACCATTAAGGTTTTGAGTTTTATAGAATTAGGAAAAAACATTATTTAAACAATCCACATAGCATAAAATGTTCATTTTTCCCACTTAACACATATCTTATTTTTCACATCAAGACATCATCATTATCCATATGAAATATATTCATGGAAAAATTTATTCAATATAATTTTTTATAACCTATGAAAAATAAAACATCAGGGTGAGATAAAATTATTAGTATTGGATAATCTAATATTTAACAAATGAATCTTATCAATGGTCATAATATGTTAATAAGGGTATGATAACATAATCAAATTACATGAATATAACATAATATTATTTATACCCATCAGTATCTAGATAAAAAAACAAGAAAACATGGAATTATACAAGTCATATGATTCAAAAATCATGTTCCATGTTAAAAAATCTTGATGAAATTAAACATCATAACCCCGGAGTAAGAGTTGATAAAACTTATTGGTATCATGGAAGATCATCTCATAGAACTCTTTAAAAATCATTTCAATTGGAATAACCACACGACATATATTTATCAATATTATCTTGAGAACATAATCATTTCCCAATTCATTGGAGCACTATATAGGTTCACCCTTCATTTAAGTTATAACGGGCTCAATTGATACTATCTGGTTTTACCCATTATTTACAATGTCCAATATACTAATATTCAGTAAAGAACAAAGATAATTCAATGAACCATAACTCCTTTAGATAATAATTATTCATTTTTGAACATGACTATCCCATAGAAAATAAATGGGTCCCCTAAAAAAAGTAACCCACGGAAAAGAAACATGTTCTATGAAAATATATTTTACACGTGATTAATCCTTGGAAATGAAAGAGGTTCGGTAGCAATAACATTGAATCTTGATTAAACTATAGAAAAGAAATGGGTTCCAAGAAAATATCATTGAGACATTATTAACCTATGGGAATGAAACGATTTATATAACAATCTCATTGAAACATTATTAACCCATGTAAAATAAATGGGTTCCATGAAAATCGTTTGGACACATGATAAACCCATGGAAAATAAATGGGTTTGATAACAATATCTTTGAAATTATACATTGAACTAAATAATAATTAAAGTATCAAAACAAAATATCCCCATGGTAGAATAAGTACCAACAATGGTTTTTCAAATTTATGAATTTAAATACCACTAAAATATCATTAAATGCATTCTTGAGGAAATATCCTCTTCATTTTCAAAATCAATTTTTAAAACCTGAGTCATTTTTAGAATCATTTTAGTTTAAAACCCCCTTAGATACATATGAATATAGGTTTTCAGTTAATTTATAACATTTATATTAGAAAATATATTTTTGGATTTGAAAAACACTATTTAATAAATTTTTAAAAATAATTAGAAAATATGGTTTTGGAAGAAAATATATTTATGAATGAAGAAGGAAATGAAGTCGGATTGTCTTAAAAACACATTCTCAGACATTTAAAGTACTAAAAAGTAAATAAATGGAATAATTATTGGAAATTGACATGATTAACCCATGGAGAAAATGATTCATGAGAATTATAATATTTCAACATTAGAGACATAATCATGCACAATCCCTATAAGTGATGATATTTTGACAAAGATTCTTATCAATTTGATAACTTTTCATCATAATCTCCATGTGGTGGTGAAATTAAATGAAACATATAATACTAATAAAATAAATAAATTCCAGATATTAAATGTCAAATGAGATGTGTATACCCCTCAAAAAAGAGATAGGTGTATAACATGACATAAATATCAGATTAGGAAAACTATGTCAAAACCTATTACCTCTTTTGTAATATAGAAACTATAAACCGTATGAATGAATGATTCTTAAATTGATATGTAAATCCCAATAAATTTAAGGATAAGAAACATATAATTCATTCATGGTGTGTATATAAACCCAACACAAATAAAGTGGTGAATATTGTTACATCCAATTAATTTACAATATTTTAGTTTTAGAATAAGTTTAAATTTATTGATTTTATGCAGTGCATACCATACTGAGTTGTCTTTCATTACACACAACACTTCTTTTCATCAACGGATGAAGTTGCATGCGTGATTTAGTTTTATTGAAAACTATTAATTTTATTATTTAAAATTAAAATTAGCTCTAAGATATTAAATATGAGGTTATAAATAAGATTAAATAACATAAAAAATATATTTTTTGAATTCATTGGTTATTAATTAATTATATTGGAACAAAAAACCCAATAGAATATAAAGGAAATTTTTTTATAAAAAAATTATTTTCTGTGCAAAAGGAATCTTATAATAAAAAATCAAATTACACACTATTAGTGGATGATATTAATGAGATATAAATATTATATATTCAATAAAAAATTTATATTCATCTCAAATATTTTAAAGTAATAATACAAAAAAAATTCTAATTTTACATATAAAAATATGTATTTTAATAAAGGATGTTCTTCCATGTTTTTATGGACAATTTATTTTAAAACTAATTTTTCCCACTTTTATATATTTTATTTGAAAAAATAAATTTTATTTTTGAGAATTTAATGTCAAAATTAGTTCAGGTTGATTTTTTGGTATTTTTTGGAGATGATTTTGTTTCTAGAATATTTAAAAAATAATGAAATTTAATTAAAAATTAATTTTTCATATAAATAATTTATAATGTTGAAGTGAATTTTTAATGTGTTTTAAAGAAAAATTATAACAATTATACATATATTATTATAATTTAGTTCATTTACATTTTTTTAAATTTAGATATAAAAACATAGTGATTCTTTGAACATTTTCACTTTAAAAACCTTTTTTCTCATTATATCTGCAAGATTAACATTAAATTAATATATACCACTTAAATAATTAAAAAATAGAAAAATAAATTTGGCATTTTTAATCAAAATAATTTATTATTTATTATAATTTAAAAAATTGATTTACCAAAATTATTAGAGAAATCATCTAAAATTAATAACTTTGATTAAGAGAAAAATGAGTTCACTTAGTGGTTATACTTTGAATATAATGTGTATGATTGACCCAACACTTTTCTAACACTAATTTTGTGGAAATAGTTTGACCATTAAACCTATAAGATCTAATTTCTTATATTAATCATGTGTATTTGTAGGTTAAAATGTTGGTACATGTAACTTATTTCCAAAAATACCAAGTTTTTCCTCTCCCTTACTTAGAAAAGACCACCAACTCTCCCCTTCATTACACCTCTAAAAGTACATTGGTTCTGGAAAAAACATCCAAAATCAATCCAAAAATCCTACCCCCCCCCAATTATATAATCCAAATCTTGGGATGAAATTCAACTTATTAAGTAATTAGTGCAACCTAAGGCGGATACCCAAAGAGGTGTTAATATTTTTATAACATATTTTTTTATTTAACTTTTTTCTACACCACCTTAAATTATATCTATATAAGTATTTAATAATAAAATTAGTATATTATATATTCTATAAAGATTTTATGTTAATCATATAACCTACTACTTCACACTCTTCCATAAAATGGGTTACGAAATCATCTTTCAGGTGTACGGAGGACTACCACCTCAAGAACCAATATCATTAATTTTTCCATTACAAACTTTTATAGTTGGGAATAATGATATAAATACAGTTTATATATGATATAAGTGATGTTTTTTATGTATTTATTATTTTTTTTAATTTTTATATAACATATAACTTCATTATTTTCATTTTGTGGGAATATGATAATGTAGTTCATGTGTACGGTGGACTACAGCCTCACGAAGTGATGTGATTCGCTCAAGGTTTACAAGGAAAATAATAAAGATGGTATTAATAATAATATGTGATATATATATATATATATATATTTGAAATAACAATGACGCTAAAAGGATATTATATATAAATTTAACTTTTCTTTCTTTCAATATGACAAATAAAATAGAAAAAACATTCAGGAATATGTATAGTGGACCATCTCCATGAATGGTATATTTAATTTCCTATCACCAAATTTTACAAATTTCTGGAAATACATATATAATAAATTTTTTTGGTATTTAACTCATGTTTTAAATTCTATAGAGTAAAAAATAATTATCTAATTAAAAGTAAAAAATATAACAAGTCAAAACATAATCCAAAAACAAAGAAATTAACACCCAAAACTGTGAAAATAATGAAATATTTTTAACAAATAAGTTCTAATATGTTATTAAAAGAACATGTATGATATTATAAATATTAAAATAGTAATTTTATAAGTTAATAAAAAATATATAACCATTATACAGGATGTTAAAAGGCATTCAACTAAAAGTTAGCGTAATGTAAGGGATTTTATCTCAATTTATAGTCCTTTGAGACTTGTTTGTTATTATGAATCAATTAACATTTATGTGGTGTATATATATACCATTAGACATGTAATATCATGAAAAATTCATTATTAATTGTATTTTAAGTTTCAATTTCAATTATTTCATCCTAGTGTATTTGATTTTGAAATTACCAAATGATAAAAGTTATTGTGAAATATTTGGTGATTATTAACATTCTCTTGAAACAATCAAATTATTATAATATTTTTTTATTTTCAATTACATTCCACATAAATATCCAAATTATAATGTGATAGCTGATATTATTTCCTAAACCATGTATCAATTTTATATTTGGGGTTTGCATTGAATGTTATTTGATTAACTGGGTAAATAATGATATTTGTATTGTTAAATCAGTACAAATATTTGATAAGGAACATTATTCATGAACATAAATAGATTTTTAGATATATTAGGAATTCTTTTTACATGAAATACTTCTGTTATGGACTAATTAATGAAGGCCCATCGATGCAATGGTGGTCGAATGAGAAGAATCGGTTTTCCAAATCAGTGGGTTTTGCTCATTTTTTTTGAACTATCTTGGGAATATATCGTGATGATAAAGGTTTCATGTGTCTACAAAACATTACATCCAATAATAAAATATTTCCTTAATTCCTTAATTAATTATTATTATCCATGAAATTTTCTATGTGAAAAAATCTATGGACACATTTAATTATCATTTATTGATTAAATGGATTGTGAGTTTAGTTATTTATCACGCCATGTTAATTAATGGATATCATGTTATTTAAATGGTGTGTGTGTTAACTTTTTTAACATTCCATATTGATTATGTTTATTTAATCATTATTCATTACATGATACTTAAACCTTACAAAGAATTTGAGATCCCCGTTATTTTTCCCTTTCCTTATGTTATAAAGAGGAGATCGTTGAATGAGTTTCAAGGATGAAGTTTAATAGATTTTGATATTTATTCTATTTCATTTTATTTTCACATTATAATATGACTATAATGTACTTAATATAGTTTTAAAAAACTTTTATTTTTTTAGTACATTGATATTTTAATCTTGTATCTATTCTACTATAAAAAAACTAAGGCACCGGCCCTAGGCTACTGTGAACATGGTCATTAAAGTTGGTATTATAGAATTTTTAGAAAAACCCATAGAAACTATATTTATGAAAACATTTGTTAGGGAACATAACACTATGATTGTCTTAAAATATAAGTATAAAAGGATATACTAATTATTTGGTAAGTCAGATACTATGTGGGTCTTTGTATAAATATAGAACATTCTAGATACTAAAAGTGGATTTGGTTTTAGAATTGATGTTCCTAGGTGTAATAACTCTAAAAAGGTTTTGTCGATCTTGACTCAAGAAAAACCTGGTGCATGAAAATGTGCCTTATTTCACACCTGGTATCACAGTCGTGGGGATATTCTTTAGATAATTCAAATTTTATTTATAAACAATTATGTAGGATTCAAATGTAAATATATCACTAAATAAACTAAGGATTTCAATTCTGAGATTAAGAATTCATAAATTTATAATTAATTTTAAGTGTAACACCATATTTCAAAACATACATTATGATTTAAAGTATTTAATTTGATTAAATAATCTTTTATATTCCATTTTTTATAAAATATAACCTAGATGGAAGAATGGTATTAATAATCATGGACAATTTAGAGATTTCTTTATAGAGGAAACCAATAAAGCTAGTATTAGAATTGTAAAAATTATACTATACTTTGGATGATTAATCAGTTTATGGAAAATAACATTTCCTACATAGAGAAACATGTTCCATAGAGATATTATTTTGTGTTGGATAACTTTATGTGACATAATCCCCCATCATTTAGAGGGAATAATATTCCAATTGAAGTTGAGCAATGAATTATGTCTATCAAGAAGATATTTCATGATGTTGTGAAAAGTAAAAGGTTAAAAATTTAGTGTATTTTATCAAAGGTGATTCTTATAAATGGTTTCCATTGAACTAAAATAAAAGGAATAAAAAAAGAACTCCTAGAATATAATTCTTAAAAAGAGAAATTATTAAATAAATATTTTTCCTCATGAGAAAATAATTAATATGAAGAGAAAGTTATTTATCTTAATGGAAAAAAGAATAGAGTTTCACATACCATAAACCAACATTTACAAAGACATCTAGTTATTATATGTATTATATACAAAACATGGTGTGCAATAATGACCATTTGGTTGAAGGACATAAGCTAGGTCTCTAAAGGGTATTGGTCTGCCAAAGTTTTCTTCATATAATGAAATTGTTTTATGAGACATCAAAAAGGAGATGGAATTATTAAGATCCTACATATTCAAGGGAATTTAAGAGAAGAATAGTACCTCAAAACACCAATAAAAAGGGAAAATGTTAAATAAGAAAAAGAGAATGAAGAAAATCCCACATTATGAGAACTATAGAAAAATCAACCTGGGAAATGATTGAAGGGATTAATTAGTGTTTCATTCGTTGGTATATGGGGAACTATGCTAATAAATTCCTTATGAATCAAGGTAATCTATCGTGTTATAGGATAAGGGGATATGGCCAAGCATATGCAATCACGAAAACTGAGTTAGAAGTACCTAATGACGTCATTACAGGTACACTAACCCTATTTTAAAATTTATCCAATTACTTTTTTGATTCTGTATCAGCACACTCTTTCATATCATCCGAATTGTTTAGGAAAATTAGACATTTTATTTGACTTAAAAAGTGATTTTTTTGGTCAAAAAATCTAAGAAAAATATCACTGTAACAAAGATGTGTCATTCTATCCCCATTATGAATAATAAACTTGCTTTATTTATTTAGAACATTATTATAGCTATGGTTTATGTTCATATAATCCTCAGTATTAATTGGATTAAATAATATGATACACTACTTTAGTGCAAGAAGAAAAAAATTATGATTTGTGATGAAGATGTATAATTCCATATCTTTATAGAAGGAACTTCATCATGTAATTCTTATTTAAACCCTACCCCTCCCATATCTCAACTAAATGAAATTATTGGTGAATAATATAAAACAACATTAGGGGATTTAGAATGTGATGTTAAAATTAAGGATGTAACTATTTTATAGGAATATATTTATTTATTTCCAAATGAATTACACAGACATCCCACGGAGTGAATTTTAATTTTCCACTGATTTAATCCCTAAACAAGATCAATACCATACACTCCCCATATAATGGACAATGTGGAATTATTGGAGTTGAATAAATAGATAGAGGATATGGTTAGTAGTGGATTTATTCTCTATAATTTTTCTTCATGGGGAGATATGTTCTATTTATTAAGCATAATCATGGATCTGTGAGGTTGTGTATTCTCTTTTGGGAAATCAATTTTATTATGATAAAGAATAAGTATCATTTACGTTACATCAATGAATTATTCGATCAATAAATTAGGGAGAAATATTTTTTTCAAATATTGATCTTCATTTTTGGTGTTACCTATTATGAGTAAAAAACAAAAACATTATGAAGATAAAATTATGAATGAGGTATGGATATTATAATATTAAATTAATACCATTTGGATTGACTAATTCACCCTCTACTATATAGATCTAATGGATTGAGCATTCAAATAATATATTGATGAATTTATTTTGGTATTAATTTATGATATTATGGGATACTCTAAAATATACAAGAACAATTATAATCCCTTATATATCATTATTAAGACTATTATAAGGAAAGAGTTATATGGGAAATTTAATAAGTGTGATTTGTAGCTTCATGTTGTTTCTTTTATTTGATATATTTTTTGAAAAATGGGGTCTCATTTGATCCTTCAAATATAAAGGAAATTAGAGAATGTACTACACCAATAAACATAACTAAGCAAAGTATTTTTATTGGTTTGGAATGTTACTATCGGAGATTCATTCCAAATTTTTCTAGATTAGATAACCCATTAACCAAGATTACACTTAAAGGGGATAAGTTTGTTTAAAAAAGGAATGTGAAGAATATTTTTATGCACAAAATATGATATTGGTCAACACTCTGATTCTGACTCTACCATTAAGAAGTGATGGGTTGTGATATATAGTTATGCATTGATGAAGGTGCATATTTTTATCCTAATGAAAGATGATAATGTTATTGCATATGAATCAAGGAAATTGAGGATTCATGAACAGAACAACCTAAACCATTATCATGAGTTAGTAGTTATAATATCCTCTTTGAATATCTGGTGTGATTATCTCTCTTGTGAAGGCTGTGAAATATATATGGATCATAAAATATTGAAATAAATCTTTTCATAGAAATATATACATATGAGAAAAATGTTATGGCTTTATATACTAAAGTATTATGATTCCTAAAAACACTACAACCTTGGGGATGAAAAAAGGTAGTATATGCAATGGGTCGGAATGATCATGGAATTCTGACCCAAATGAGGAACAAGAAGAATCTTATGTTCATAGATATAGTAAATTTGAATATATAAATTTATAAGGGGATACATTAATCATTTATAAAATTATTTAAAAACCCTTTTATGTTAGATAAGATAAATAATTCTCAAACAAATTAAGATAAATTTTAGATGAATATTAATGTTGTGAATGATGGGAAATTAGAAGGATTCCTATGTGAAGATGGTGTTATTAAATTTTGTAATTGATTTTGTGTTCAATCTATACCAAATATAAAAATGGATTATAGGGATAACCCACACTTATCAAATTTCAATATATACCCTATTAGCATAATGACATAAATATTTTAAGGAACATTTTTTATGGGATTACATGATGTGGTATGTTTTGATTATATATATAGATGTTTAATTTTTCAACAAGTGAATGTTGTGAGGAATAATCCTAGAGGAGTCATGTAACCTATTATTATTTATATGTGGAAGTGGAATGACATTACCATGGATATTTTCAAGACACTAAAAAAATCTCCTAGAAAGAATGATGCTGTATGAGGTATTATTGATTTCCTAACAACATCTACACATTTCATTACTATAAGGGAATACCAACATTTTAAGAACCTAACAAGGATATTTATTAATTATGTTGTATGACTTCATGTAACACCTCTTTCATTTTTTTCTGATCAAGATCCTCATTTTACATTGATATTATAGAAGTGTGTTCAAAATTCTCTTAATATTAAGCTTTATTTCATCACTTCCTACTATCCTCAAATAGATGGACAGTCCAAAAGAACAATTAAAACAATATAATACATGTTTAGGTCTTGTACACTAACATGTCAAGGTATGTGGAACATTATTTACCTTTAGTATATTTTTTAGAAAAATATTTCTATTCAAGAATTCAAATGGATCTATATGAAGCATTATATGGAAAGAGATTTCATGATCCAACTTGCTGTGATGGAGTTGGTGAGAGGAAAATTGAAGGCCCAATACATGTTAAAGAAAAATAAAGAAATGTAAAGTCAATTTAGGCTCATAGTATAGTAGTTAAAATATGGGAAAAGAGTTATGTTGATAATTGAAGGAATTATTTGGAATTATAAATGGGAGATCATATTTTTTTCAAAATATTTCCAAAGATGGGTGGTATATGGTTTGTTAAGAAAGGGAATTTAATCCCTATATAAATTGAACCCTTTTAAATTATAGAAATAATGTGAGTTTATTACTTTCCCTTAAGTAATGATACAAAATATCTCATGAGTAAATGATTTGTTTCACATATCATTAATATGAAATTACATGCCAATCCCAAAACATGTCCTCACCTCTAACAAAATTGAGTTAGAACTTAATCTGTCATACATTGAAGAACACATACAGATTCCTTATACTTGAGAGAAAGTATTGAGGAATCAAATAACTAATCTTGTAAAGTTACTTATGATCAATCATAAAATATAGAAAGCAATGTGGAAACCAGAAGATATTATGAATAATAAAAATCCTCATTTATTTAGAAGGTAATATCTAGGAAATTTCTAGAAAGAATTTTTTGTAAGAGGGGAGAATGTGACACCCAAAGACATTAAAACATTTTCCTTCTATAATAATTTTAACTTGATTGATTGGTTTCAATGAATACAATATTATGTTATCATTCATTAGAAGCCATAATAACTTTCATTGGTGGATTATGTTGCACACATGACTGAGTTTTACTGAATACTATTAATATTATTATTTAAAAAGAAAATTACCTTATAGGAACAAAATTAGAGGTTAAATAGTACTAAATAACTTATGAAATTTATGTTTAAATTATTTCTTTACCAATTAATGATGGGTAAATATTAAAAGGAAACCAATTTAAATGAAAATTTTTTATAAAAAAATTATTTTTATGCACTGAAGATGCCTTATATTAATAAATAAAATTAATTATTATTAGTGAATTATATTAAAGATATATATATAATATGTTCAATGATATAATTTTACATTCATCCAATATATTTTATAGGTATAATATAATAACAAATCAAATTTTATGTATAAAAAGCTGAATTTTTCTAAAGGTGTTGTTCAAACATTTTAATGGAACATTTGTTTCAAAAAAATTTGAAACATTAATAAATTTAATTATAAAAAATATATTTTCTGAAATTTAATATAAAAATTATCAAATGGTTATTTTTTGATATTTTTGGAGAAGTTTTTTTTTATGATTAGGGGAAAATACTAAATTTAAATTGAAAATTGACTTTTCATCTCTAAACATTATAGTGTTAAATTGTAATTTAAATAGTTTTAAATTAAAATTAAATCAATTATACATCTATTAATCCAAATTAATTTATTTGAATCATTTTTATATTGAATTTATATATAAAAACATAGTAAAACTTTAATCATTTTCACTTAAAAACCTGTTTTCTAATCAAATCTAGGTGGTTTATTTTAAAATATTTTTTTTATTTTTTTATTTTTATTTGGAATATTTATTATATATTTATAATAATAATAATTTATAATTTATAATAATTTTAATATAATTTTTGTCCAAAATTATTTTTTAAATTAGTTAAAATTATTTAGAGCAGTTAAGATAAAAATTATTTTACTTAGTGGGCCCAAAAATTGTCCAGCCCCCATTGGCTGGCCATATTTCAACCACTAAACTAATATAAGAAAAAAATTATACTATGTAAGCCTCTTGTTTTGTAAATATGTGGGTACTCAGAACTTATTATTAAAAATTTCCCACAGTTTCTTGTCCATAACTTCTTAAAGCCCACCCGCTCTCCCCCTTTTTCACACCTCTCAAACCACATTGGCTTGTCCAATACCTACCCAAATAAATCCAAAATCCCCCCTACACTCATCTTAGATGAATTATCATGGACATAAATCAATCTAAGGAATGAAATATTGAAAACCTAAGGATGATACCAAATGAAGAGGTAATGTTTTTCTAAAAGTGTTTTTATTTCATTTTATTCTCCATTATGGCGGCCCGCGCTTTTTATACTTTAACATCACATAAATTTTTTGGAACAAGTAAAACATTAACAATATGTATTCCCAATGAATTTAATAGTCTATTTACTTTGTAAACATGGAAACAAAAACACCTCAGCATAAATGAGCTATATCATCTCTGTCTTGGTTCTTCGGGACTATAACCCTTCTTTGACACAATAAACAAAATACATATCTTCAGAAACTATGGGGAGGAAACATAAAAAGGCATGATCTCAGATGCTCAGTATGGGTAAATAAGGTAGATACATATGAATAATCATGAGAATAATTGTATAAGAACATGATAATGAAAATATAATATCATACCATGTATATCAAAAATCATAAACATGAATCATGACATAAATCTTGGCAGTTCATAAGACATGAATCATAAGGAGCTGAAAAAAATAATCAAAGATAGAAAAAAATATGTATAAAATAAGTAATTTTGAAAAAACCCTAATAATATATTATAATTTATATACCATTCAAGGAATTACATCCAAGGCCATCTTAGTGGACAAATTCCTTTATTGAATCGGGTCTACACCTCATTCTAGGCCTGTATTACCAAACCATGATCACACATCCTTCCATCCCTATAAAACTGAATGGATTTCATTTATAATTCCATCTATTTCTATGTCATGAGATATAATACTTTACCCACTACGTTATAGGTAGGTATAGGTCCCACCCATCTAATAATGAAATCATACATAAATGTTCCACAAAATCATAAACATTCATATCATAACCCATGAAGTGAAATGGGTATCATAAAAATGAAGTAATATCATAACCTGTTAAAAAAATATATAGGGTTCATAATCATTTCATCAAAACTATATCCCAGTAAAGGAAACTAGGCTCACAGACATATAACTCGTGAAAGAGAAACTGGTTTCATAAAGAACATTCCATCAAAACATGATCCATTAATAGAAATAATATGAATATAAACATTTAAACATTTCCACATACATGAATGCGTAACACCAACTAATGTCAACTTAAATGGGAAATATTTTTGAAATACCAATTAAAAAAATCATTAAGAAAATATCCTTTCTTCTTTAGAAATTTTTTTTAAAACTTTTGAAAACCATTTTAATTAAAAAAATGTGGAAACTATATTGAAAAAAAATTTAAAATCCATTTTCCATATAAACATAAAATTTAATATTGATTTTTTTGAAAACCATTTATTATAAAATACTTTTAAAACATATTAATAGATCAAAATAACATTTTGAAATCCATTTCTTGGAATATGCTTTAAAATTTTATAAATAAATCTAGAAAAAAATTTCAAAACCGTTTCTATGAAAATATGTTGAAAACTCTTAAATAAATATTGAAAAAGTTTTGAAAACAATTTCTTTTAAAATACATTTAAAACTTATAAATAAATCTTTAAAATGTTTTAAATCCCATTTCTTTGAAACTACTTTTAAAAATTATAAATACATCTTGAAAATGTTTTGAAAGTAGTTTTATTGAAAATATTCTGAAAACTCATAAAAAAATATTGAAAGCATTTTGAATTCCATTTTATCGAAAATTGATTTTAAGAAAAAATTATAAAATATTACCCATTTAATCATGAAAATTAAACTTCAATGAAATGGTGGTAGGTAAATTCTTAAATGTTGTATGAATTTAAAAGAACATTCCTTTTTCCCTGTAATGTGGTTAGAAAAATGTCTTGTTTGAAAAGTTCAATTGTATTCCATTAAATTAATTTGAAAAAGAAACAAAGTTTAAAAATTTATTTTAATGGTTTTAGGGGAATATTAAAATATTCATGGAAACCATTTTTAGAAAACATGGTTTTGAAGGAACCTAGATTTCTGACTAAAGAAAGAGTAATTTTTGGACTTCTTAAAAACCATTTCTTAACAATATTATGTAACAAAGAGTATAAAAATGGTACCAATACATTAATATATCATGAATGGCCATAGTACAATAAATTTAATGATAGTTCTTAAGATATGGATCACAATATTTGATTAAAGGAAGCATAATCATAAACAATATTTTAAAGTGATGTGATTGTTTCAATAAACAATTTCCAAATGGTTACATTGATCGATACTACACATGTAATAAAATGAAATTAAATTAATTTTTAAATAAAATTAAAATAATTATTTTCATTATATAACATTAAAATGTATTATATACACCTCACTGAAAAATACGTGTGCATAACATGGCATGTGTCTCAAAGAAGGAAAATTGAGACAAAATTATTTTATTGATTTGGTAGCTTTTGAAACATAAAACCCATGAAATAAATACCCTAAATGGATATGTAAATACCCATTAATTTAATTATAAGAATAATATAGTTCATTCATTGAATTATATACAACACACAAAAAGGAATGGCTGGTGGAAAAGAATTCATCTCATAGAAATAGAAAGTGATATTATATTCCCTTACCCTATGACTTAACTATATTTTTACTCATACAATATTACTATATAATAAATCTAAGGTTATTAAAAATGTTTTACAGAAGAATATTATTATATATATTACCATACATGGTTTTATTATGGCCTTATATTACCCTCTTGATAATAATTATACGTTAAGGTTTCACTTCGGGTAATATCTGTTTTGTTCTTTGTATTTACCTTATTTTATTATGTTTTGGTCCATATACTTATACCAATATTTATAGAATCTAAAACATGATATAAATATCATTTATATTAATTTTTTGTTATAATAATCTATATAATATATATGTATAGAATTGAATACATCATTCATGGAGACGGTAAGCCATATATACGCAGTAACGATGTTTCCATTTATTTATAGTCATATTGAATGAAAGAATATATATATATAGATATATATAATTAAATTAGTATTATAATTTTATATATATATATAATATATGCTCACTAAACATATTCTCAATACATTTCATGTAGTGTGTGAAAGAATCACATCACTTTGAGGTGTGTTAGTCAACACTTCCTCAAACTAAATTATCATATTTACACCAAATGCATAGTATAATGATATTTATTGTAAAAATGATTAAGTAAGATTAAATTAATAATAAATATTATATATAAAAAATATAAAAATCTTATTCATCATAATACTCACCATGAGATGCGATAATGAAAGAATGAATGATCATTGTTTTGGGATGTAGTAGTTCACCATACACATAAATTGTATATTCATTACCCATTAAATGGAATTGTTTGTAAGTGTAGGTCTAGAACATAGAATAAAAAATATAATTATATTTTTTATTGTGGGTTTTTTTTATAATCATGGAATAAGGATAGTGAAAGTGGTAGAGAAGGAAAATAAAATAACGGAGTTTGAGAGAATATGTTACCTCTTAATCAGATAACTCTACTTGTTTTGTGCAAGAAGGATTAATTTGATTGAATTATACCCATAAGAAGGCTTAAAAATGAAGATATTAGTTTTAAAGAGATATTTTGTATGAATGTTTTCAATCCAAAGAGTCTTGAGTGGTGTGAGAAATTGGGAGAGGAGGACTTTTTATAGTGGTGGAGGAGTGGCACTCTTATAATATTTTTGATAAGGGAAACCCCACCCACGTTATTTTATTGAATGAGGATCCAATAATATACTAATAAATATCCAATGTAATATATGGTCTAAATAAAAAAATCCAATGGATATTGGATAAGTTTTTACGTCATTTCTGGTCATAAATTTAAAGTTTCGTAGTTCGTTAACCTAATTTTTATGTTATTCATTGTAATTAATTTTAATCACATTCACGAGTATTTTTTATCAGAAACATTGTAGAAATAATTAGAAATTAAAAATTATTTTGATTGAAATTATAGATTTCATTTTTACAAATTCCATCCATTGGACTGGTAGAAATAAATTTGAATTTAATCCCGCTAAAGGGATGACACAACGGGTTTTAAATAAAAACATCCAAAACGTTGCTATTTTTTTATTCAATTTCAATGTGAAAAAGATTAAAATGACCTAAATTAGTTATATTGATAAAAATATTATGTAATTAAACATTTAAGACAATTTAAAATTTAATTTAATATAATTAATAAATTAGTTTAAATAGAAGTTTTTAATTAATACTCAATATTTTTCATTATTCATTAAAAAGTGAAACTTCACAGAATAACACAAATCATTTACCCTAACCTGATTCATATGCTATAATTTCAGAGATAAAGATTATTTTGGAAATATTATGTTTGAAAGATTTCTAAAAATAGGATTTAAAATAGTTTCTCCATTAAAAGATGGTGAATTTTTTTAAATAAAAATATATGTTTTTAACATAAAATCGGGTTTGATTTTATCATATGTCTATCAAATATATTGGATGAATATAAAAAAAATTTATAGAATATATAAAATATTTATTAAATTAATATAACTAAGAAATTTTAATTAATCTAATTTTATTAATGTAAAATATCCTTATAACCATAATTATATTTTCTTTTATATTCAATGGGTTTTCATATTCATTTATAATTAATTATTAACTACTAAATTAATCATATATTTGTGTAAAAAAAATGTTTTCACATGTCAGATAATATTATTCATAATCATCAACCTATCATCTAGGTTATTTCCCATTATATTAAATAATATATCGTTATTCGTTAAAACGAAGATATTCATATTACACAATCCATTGAGAAATGTCATTTTTGCGTATTACACAAGCTAACCTAGGTTTCCATGTAGTGAAAGATAATATTTACATTTTGTGTGGTGAAAAATTAATTTTTTTCATATAACATAATCCAAACATATTTCTTTAATATAAAATAAAAAGTATTTATTGTTTGCATGAAATAAAAAATATCAAAAATATCAAAATAATTTGAAAAAAGTATTTCACCAAATATTGGGGTGTTATATTATTCCTCCTTAAAATGAGTTTCACCCTTAAAATTCATCTAGGTTATCAACTGTTGAACACTTGAAAATTTCATTTATAGAAACCCATATCATAAAAATTAATATTATAACTTCCCTTAAAAAGGGAATGTTGGAACCACAATGGTTATGTAATGTGACATATAATTATTATTCCACATAGGAAAACATAAGAGTAGTGTTAAAACATACACATGGAATAGAAATATAACTATCATGTTTTGATGGAGATTCATAAAGAACAAGGTTATGATAACATCAACAATCGCAAATCCATAAATCTGTGATGATTTA
Organism: Viscum album; assembly: GCA_963277665.1. Taxonomy (NCBI): domain Eukaryota; kingdom Viridiplantae; phylum Streptophyta; class Magnoliopsida; order Santalales; family Viscaceae; genus Viscum; species Viscum album. Next base: position 675,315,876 of record OY728159.1, on the reverse strand, counting down.
TGGGCAGATTTGACTCATCAAAAATAATGGTACTAAGATTGAATTTTTGGTTTCAAGATCTTTTCCCTGTGGTTGAAAAATTTTCATGAGAAGTTATACTTACATGGTTTCATTCCCTTTCATAAGTAAAATATCACCCATTGGTCATGTCCTGACCAATTTCCACATCACCTATTTCTCTAAAAATAATGTTGAATTTTTTTATTCCTCAGGGACTTACATATCATGAGATCATTGATATGTCATCCCATATCTTTTTAGTTATTGTCTATATGAAATTTTTAGAGCTAGTTATCCATTATACATAAAACCTCATGTGGTCAGATAGCACATTTATCTCAAAAACTTAATCTTATATTTAAATTAAGAATCCCATAAATGGTTAACCTTATAACCCTTATTACTTATAAAAACCCAAAACATTAGAAATAAAGAAACTAAATCAACTTAAAAATGATCCCCTATATATCCAAAACTAGACTTCAGTGGTAACATTCTAAACACATTAATAACCTCATCATATCATCTCTTAAAACCTAGTAATAATCAAAATTAACATAAATACTTTTTGAAAATATGCCCACTTCTATATTCAAAAGGTTTCTAGATATATTCCTTAAATCTATGATGTTGTAAAAATTATCCATGATAAAATAGATATCTATTTCAACATGTATTTTATTACTTCTAAGGTAATCAATATCATCCAATTTTCTTGTTCACATACAACATATCTTAATATAGACAATATTATATTTACATTGAGCGTTGTCTTAAATTAGTCAAAATATCACCCTGTTATTAAATCACTTTTCTATTCCATCAGAAAAATTCTTCATAAAGATGTTATTCAATAGTAATAACAAGAATTGTATATTTCACCATTCAAATAACATAATTTTTTAATCCAAATACATAAAACCATAATTATTCAACTTCATCCATAAACCATAATAATGAAAATTCATTATTTTATTTAATACATCTTTCCTTTCACATTTCATTTGTAGTATCATCATCATCAATAATATAACCATTAATCATACCGGATTATTGATTCTCTTCTAAATATTCCCCATTAGGACATTGATTTTTATAATGACCATTCATTCCACACATAAATAATTTTACCTTTTATTATGTCCTTGGGAGAAAAATACTCTCATCAACCTCGTTAGTTGAAACTTTCATTTTTCCATTGTAGTCGCTTTCTTTGTGTCCATCTTCTCCACAGTAAAAAAAAACTTCTTCATCCTATAATACATTCATATACATTATTATTTCCACATTCTTGACACACAAAAAAAGTGGATCATCTTTTCTCCAGGGTCCCCAATACCTGATCCTTCTATGAACTCATTTCTTCTCTTTCTTAGTGACTCTGAGAGTTGATTAAGGTACATGTTATTGATCATTTTCCTTAAAAACTAATTACAAATGATAACAGTATCTTTCAATTTAGTGATCATCCAATTTGAATACTCATCAATAGATTTTCAGACATATTCAATGTCAATCTAGTTTCTTCTGGCTCCCACCATTGAAAAAAATAGGAAAATTGAGTAAGAAACAATTATCATAGTGAGGAATTACATAATCTTGAATACCACTTACATGATGTTTAAATTATGAAACCCTTTGTAAAATTTTAAGCCTTATATTGATTATAATATATTTATTTCCAAATTCTATTTAAATCTATCATGTTGGTTCCAGAAGAGTTTATGAATTTCCCAATCATATGGCCCATGAGTGTCAAACTAGGTGTCCATCAAGGCCCATTATTATGTACCAGATTAACCTAATTTAGGCCTAAAACATCTTGTTAGAGTTGTTACCCTTAGGTACATATGTTCTAGATACAAATCCATTTTTAGTATTCATATACAAATTTATTTCTATGAAACTACTTACTCTATCATTTACCAAAATTCGAGGACATTTTCCAAAATGTTAACTCATACATATAATTATCCTTAGAGACATACCTAGATATATCCTAAAAAATAACCCTAATAATCTCACTAATGTTTTATCAACCTTATTTCCAAAGTATAAGTAATCCTTCACTCTGATAACACCAATAGTGACCCTATATTTTAATACATTAACAACACATAGATTATGTGGAATAATTAAAACATCATAAAAATAGATGCCCACTTACCGTACTAGTCTAGTGCCTTTGGAACCATGGAAACATAGACACTAGTACATAAATGAGCTACATCATCTCCCCCTAGGTTCTTCTTGAATAGAACCCTTATTAAATACATCAAACATAATATATATCTACATAAAATAAGGAAGGAAACAGAAAAAGGGGGAGATCAAATACCTAGTAATGGTAAACAAGGGATATACATATGCCTAATCATGATAATATGCTTATGAGAACATGATCATGAAAATTGAAGATCATACCCTTCATATCAAAGATCATAAACATGAATCATGGAATAAATCATGGTAGTTCATAAGATTTGTATCATAAGAAAATAAAGAACCTAAACCATGAAATCATAACATATGAATAAAACATGGAATTGTAGCAGAATCATAAGAATATATAATAATTTTTATAGTGTAGGGTCCTAAAAACATCAAAAAGGGAAGAAAATACTTCCACAAGAAATTTGTAGAAGGAAGCAATAATTCCTAAATTTCCATCAAGGAAAATGGATGAAAATAGAATTGAAAAATTGGAAAGGAATGAAGCAATATAATTTTTCAGGAGTTTTATGTGATATGTGAACCATCATTGGGAAAGGTCTATGGAATGCATAAACTACAAACCACAAGTATGTGGAACGACCCACAAGGCACAGTCATGTAGAGTGATGGCCAGTGAACCCAAGAACCCACGAACCAAATAATTAGTAGAGTTAAGTGTTAAAAGGATATCTGTATACAATCTCATGACCTCAACAGTTCATAGAAGAAGTAAATCGACCGGGTTTTGCGAACCACAATTCTTGAACCATAGCCTCTGCAAACCCTAGTTGACCAATTCTTTCATATATCCATAGATCTCTTCATGGGCTTCCGAAATTGGTGTTTCATACCCATATATATTATTTTCTCCAATGATCTATAAGAGGATCATAGGAGGAAGAAGAAAATGATGCATGAAAAAAACAGGGAGGAGACCCTAGAGTTTGGAAGAAAGGATTCAGAGAGAATTTCATCCTCTGTTTTAAATCATCGATGAAGTTAAAATCACGAACCATGTTTCTGCAGGTATAACTAGCCAAAAACCATAAAAAGAAGGAACATTACAATAATGGGTAAACCAAAAACCAAATTTGTTTCATGGTGAACAAATCATTCCTTGTGGATGAACTCCCATGAACGGAAGGTTCCAGGACCCTCCTTTAGTACGACCCTCCGCATAGTACATCACTATATGGATTGAATCATGCGCCATTTACTTCTTTGGTATGCGGATGGAACTCAAATTAGCATGGAAAACCACATCCAAGACTACAAACCACTATGGTACATGGTGGTACATGATTGAACCTATTTATTGCTTCGGTATGTGGATGATCCCTCAACCCACATACCACTATGGTATACGGACCTCCCCCCATCTCACATGAGAAATCAGTATAAGGAATGGGTCATCTTTGGGTTTCCTTCCCTCTATATCCAATATCACCACTCTATTATTGTCTCTTCCTCTATATCCTTTCTACAAATCAATCTCTCGACATCAGTCCAAAGCCTTCTCTAAAGAGACCATACATTTATGATCAGTTCAACAAGTGCATCAGTGTGCCCCTTTCAGTTTACATGCCCATGGTATGCGGAGTCATGAAGGCTATCCCCAAAATGTTTTGGAATTTAGGTATGTCTGTATATCTAAATTCCCATGGTAATCAAAAATCCAACATTGGGATTCTAACATGAACCTCCCAGTTCTAGGGATTAAGGGTAATCACATTCGCTTCCATTTAATGAGGAACAGTTATTAGTCGAAGGAATGATCTTCACTCCTCCTTTTTACAAGTGCTGATATTACTCCCCTTTCCTAGAGTGTGTTCTGGGGCCCTTCCACTAAGGTAATTCTATAATATTCCATGATCTAATCCACATGACCTCCAATTTCAACCCACATTAAAGGGTTCATTACACCTCCCACTCACCCATCATTGCCTCAACTTCTTCTGTCATAGGCCCAGCCTCTCCCATCAATGGGAGAGAATATATGTGAATAATTGAATCTATCACATCCTCTAGTTTCTCACACCGATAATGACTCACATGAAATTATAGATTTGGTATGATCACAACATCCACACAACCAACCCATCCTTAACTACGAGAAATCTGATTCCTGGTCAAACTAGGACACATATGATGCCTCTTTGATGGCTTGATCTCAAAAGGGGTGCCTTTACAAAAGGGTTCTCCAAATCGTGTTCCCCTCAAATGTGTAGATTTCTTGCGTAAGCCTCGACCCATCTTAAACTGTGAAAACTCTAATTCCTATTCAAACCAGGATACATAGGTAGTCTTCTTAAAATCCCTATCTCAAAAGGGGTTCCCTTCCAAAATAACTCTCCCAATTATATTCCCCTCAAATGGGAAGCTCCAATGTGTAATCCTCGACCCATCATGAACTACGGGAACTCTATTTCCTGGTCAAACTAGGATACGTAGGACACCCACCTAAAGGCCCGACCTCAAAATAGGTGCTCTTCCAAAATGGTTCACCCAATAATGTCCCCTCGAATTTAAAACTTCCAAACATAAGACAGAACCCATCTTGAACTAAAAGAACACTAATTTCATGTCAATCCATCATACTTAGGACACTTGGTTGAAGGACCAATCTCAAAAGGGGTTCCCTTCCAAAAGGTCCTACCCTAATTATCCTCCCACCATTTGGACCTCCTCTTCTAGGTGAAAGTCCAAATATACCTGAACTACATGGTCTTTGATTCCTCTCATGAGGCTACGTAGGAAGCCTATCTTATGTACCCGATCCCAAAATCAAATCACCTTCCATCCCCCTGAATGATGCTAAACTATAGAGCACCTTATTGCGGGGCTTAAGTCTGAAATGCCTCCATAGAATCAAATCCATATTTTCCTATGACAATCTTGAAAACTAGGGGGTATCCTATGGATACACTCTTTGGGAATAAACCAAGGATTCATGAATATATGAGTATGAATTAAATCTATAAGAGAGTCCCAGAATAGGTAATTATTCTCCCGAAAATGGTGATATGAGCCTGACCTCCCATCCAATCGACCAATGCAGTCCTTAAGTGTTGTTGGTCAAATCGTAATTTAATGAGTGCCTACCTTTGGAAAGTATGTCCAAGAATCATGGATACCCGGGTTGTTGGGTGTTTCTAAATCCATGAACAAACCTGATGGTGACCATCTAAGTAAGTAATATCCAAATAAAACTGATTGATCAAATACTTAGACCCATTCAATCAGCCACTAGGACCATTCAACTGTATAAAGTCCTTCATAATGTAGAAACGGTGAGCTTCCAAGTACCAACAGGGTCAATATAGTCCCCCCTAATGGATAATGACACAGATTGGGTTGAAACAAAGGTGGCGATGAGAATGTATCTATAATAACAGAAGAATTCTCATCACCCGTAAAACCATTTTTATTATTTTCAGTAAACCTGTAAATGCAATGCCTCAGAAGCCTAAACACAAAGAAATCAAAGCATTGCTTCCTAGGCCATCCTAGTGGAAAAATTCCTTTACTAAACTAGGATCACACCCCATTCTAGCCCTATATTCCTAAACTAATTTCACACCTCATTCCATCCATGTAATAATAAACCGTGTTTATTTCTTATTCTAGGCATGTATATCTCATGAGATATCAATATTGACCCAATTCATTAGAGGGAGATATAGGTCCCACTAATCTCATAATTAAATCATACATACATATGCCAAAAAAGCATAAAAATTCATACCATAACCCATGAAATGAAATGGGTATGATTAGAAACATTGAAAAATTTCCCCATAAAGGGATGATTAACATAAACAAATTTCCTTTAAGATCGGAATTAATTATTAAAAATCTTTAAAAAAACTTTATTATGGAAAAAATCCATTCTTCTTTGGAAAATTATTTTTAACCAATAAAACCATTTGAAACCCAATTTCTTGAAAATGAAATTGAAAATTTATAAAAAATTATTCAAAAAATTTTTGAAACTAATTTTCCTTCAAAATTTATAAAATAAGATTGAAAATATTTTCAAAGACATTTATTTGAAGATAATTAGAAAACCTGTAAATATATCTTTAAAACGTTTTGAAAACCATTTCTTTGATAATACTCTGAAAACATATAAATAAATCTTGAAAATATTTTCCAAAACCATTAAGTTTTAAATAATTTAAAACTTATAAATAATTCTTGTATGTTTTTTGAAAAACATTTATTATGAAAATACTTTGAGAACTTATAAAAAAATATAAATTTTTTAAGAAATCCATTTATGTTAAAATAATTTGGAAACTTATAAATAAATATTGAAAAAAAATTTGAAAACCATTTATTTTGAAAATAATTTAAAAAACATTTTCTTAAAAAATACAACTTTAAACATGCAATGGAATATTTAATGAAATGGAAGCAAGAAAATCTGTATATGTAGTATGATGTAAAAAAAGAAAATTCCTTTGGATGGTAAAAAATGATTCAAAATTTCCATGTTCAGAAAGAGACAAGAATATTCCTTCGAAGAAATTGGTAAAAGAAAAAAGTTAAAAAAATCATTTAGATATCTTCATAAGATAATAAAATATTCTTAAAAATATTTTTAGAAAAAATGGTTTTGAAGTAACATTGATTTCCATGTGAAAAGAGGGTAAAGTAAGGATTTCATAAAACACATTCTTAACCATATTATGTACCAATGAGTGGATAAATAGTACTAATACAATAAAATATCATGAAGAACTAGATTATAATAAAATTTATGAGATATCTTAAGATATTTATCATAATATTTTATCAAAGTAATCATAAACATGAACAATCTTGGAAAGACATTAGATTGTTTTAATGAAATCATACCACTTGGTAACTTTGAATAATAATCTACATGTAATAAAATTAAATTACATGTATATTTCAATTTCATATAAAGAAATATATTCAGAATAAAAAATTTCAAAGGTCGTATATTTACTTAAAATAAAAATATGGGTGCATAACATGGCATGTGTCTTAGAGAACAAAAATTGAAACAAAATTACTTTAACGATTTTGTAAATATTTAAAAATAAACCCCATGAAAGAAATGTCATAAATTGGAAATTTAAATACAAAATATATATACATATAATAATAATTAAATAATACATAAATGGTATGAAAACACACCAAACAAAAGTAATGGGTGGTTAATAAAGCACGCATCTCAAATAAATAAAAGTCAGATGAAATTCTCTTACATTGATTTTTAACTAACTTCGTACTCAAATAATATTCTTTAATAATAAATATAATTATCTTATAAATATATTAAATAATAATATTCATATAAATAAAACCTTAAATGGTATTATTATGACCTTATATTACCCTCTTTTTAACAATTCTATGTCAAGGTTTCACTTCAGGAAATATCTCCTTGGTTTTTCTCATGTGTCTTAATTTGTTTTATATTTAGTCCTTATAATTATATCATGATTTAAATACTATAAAACATGATATGAATATAATTTATTTTCCATATATTTTTATTATAATATTATATATAATGTATAATTATGAAATGGATTTCACGGTTCATGGAGACGATAAGCCGAACATACGCATGAACGGTGTTTCCATTTTTTATTACCTTATTAAAGCAAAGAAAGAAAATGAAATATATGTATATATGAATACAATATTATTCTAGTAGAATTATTGTGATACATATATATAATATAATTTCAGTAATCAGAACATTAATACATTCCATGTAGTGTGGGAGTGAATGACATTTCTTTGAGGGGTGGTAGTTCCCACTTCCTCAAATAAACTTATGGTATTTACTTTAAAAGGAAAGTGTTAAGATATGTATTTTAAAGAGATTAAAAAAGTTTAAATACATTATAAATATAATATATAACATTTATAAATATAGGTTCCATCATAATTCCAACCATGAAAGGTGGGAAAGTATGAATGAACAATCATCATTTTGTGAGGTGGTAGTTCGTCGTACACATAAATAGTATATTCATTACCCATTAGATGGAATTGTGTGTAAATTTAGGTTGAATCCATAGAATAAATAAATAAATGTTTATTTTGGATACTTGGTATTTATATATATGTTGAATAAGGATATTTGTGGGGTTGGAGAAAGAATATAAAATAAAAGAGCTTGTGAGACGTTACCTCTTAATCGGGTAACACTATTTTTTTTGTGCCAAAATGATTCCTTGGATTTATTTTGGTCCAAAGGTATGAGTAAAGGAATAAGGTAAAGTTTTTAAGGATTTACTTTTTCATATCTTTTTGGACACAAATTTTCTTGATATGTGTGATGAAGTGGGGGATATGAGGCCTTATTTTAGTGGAGGAGGAGTTGCACTCTTGTAATATTTTGTAAAAAGGAAACCCCACGTGTGTATTTTTATTGAAGGTGGATCCAATAATGGTATAAAGTATACAAAAGGGAGTATAATATGGTAATATGACCAAAAAATGGATCTTATACAAGTTTATAGGTCATTTGAGGTCTTAAATTTAAGGTTTGGTATTATGTTAACATAATTTTTCTCTTAATCATTGTAATTAATTTTAATCTCTTTCACTAATATTTTTTAAAATAAACTATGTTTTTTATATTAGAAATTATAAATACTTATTTTCAAAAATATATATTCCATTTTTACAAATTACAGTCAATGAAGTGGTAGAAATTAATTTAAATTTAATCCCATCGATGGGACAACACTATGGGTTTTTAATGTAAAACCATCCAACGTTTTTCTATGTTTATATATTCCATTTCAAAGTGAAATAGAATAAAATTACATACATTGTTTATATTGATAAAAATATTAAATAAATAATCGGTAAATGAATTTATAATTTAATTTTCCCTTATAAATAAATTTTATGAAAAATCAGTTTTTAACTAAAATTTAGTATTTTCACGATTCTTTAAAAATGAAACATCACAAAAATTTACCCAGGCCTAATTATCATGTTATAAATTATAATATGAAATTTTTTTCTCATATTAAATCTATAAAAGTCTAAATAATTGTATTTAAAATATGTTTTCCATTAAAATGATGTAAAATGTCTTAATAAAAATATAGTTTTTTAGTATAAAATTTATTATGTTCTTGTCTCGTGTCTATCAAATCTATTAAATGAATATAAAAAATATTATTTAGAGTATATAAAATATATATTACATTAATATGACTCACTAATTTTAATTAATTTAATTTAATAATGGTAAAACATCTTTGTTCCCATAATAATGTTTTCCTATATATTCAACCGGTTTTCATATTTATTTTAAATTAATTGGTAACCCATGAATTTATCATATATTTGTGTAAAACACATATATTCATTAGTTAATACTATTCATAACCATCAACTTAATGGCTAGGTTATATCTCATTATATTAGATAATATTTAATTATTTGGTAAAACTCGGCCTTGCATGTTCCACAAGCCATCGAGGAAAGTCATTATTATGTGTAATGCAGGCTAACCTCAGTGTGTTGTGTGTAGAAAGATAAAATTTATGTTTCATGTAGTGTACAATTAACTTTTTATCAAATAATTTAATCAAAACCTATTTATTTAATATAAGATATAATATTTTTGGTGTTTTTGGAAATTAAAAATATCAAAATTAATAAATTAATTTGAAAAGAAAATATTTCACAAAATATCAGGTTATTACATTCTACCCACCTTAAAATGAATTTCACTCTCGAAACATTTCTAGGTTATCAATGGTTTAATACGTCAAATTTTCATTTATAGAAACCCGCATCATAAAAATTAATATTGAAACATCCCTTGAAATGTTAAATTTAGGACCATGATGATTTCACAATGTATCATATATCTACGATTCCACATAGGAGAATATAGGTGGAAAATGAAAACATGGACATCGAAGATAACTTTACTATCATGTTATAATGGATAGTGATTGAGAACAATGTTAGGAGAAATTCAACAATCAAAAATCCATAAATCTATAATTATCTAACGGGTCATTTGATTAATCAGAAATGAAGGTGCTTGGATACCATTTTTGGTTTCAAGATCCTTCCCTAAGGATGAAGAATTTTTATGGGAAGTTATAGTTACTTTATTTAATTCCATTTAATAAATAAAATCTCACCCTTTAGTACTGTCTTAAAAAATTTCTACTTCACCATAGTCTTCAAAAATAGAGGTGACTTTTTCATTCCTGAAGAACTTACAGATCACGAGGTATATGATAAGTCATCCCATCTCTCTACAATTACCGTTAACACAAAATTGTTAGATAATGTTATCCATTATTCTTAAATACTCATGGAGTGAGATAATACATTAACCTCCCAAACTTCATATAAGGTTTAAAATAAACATAATATAAAAGGTTAACCTTATAACCCTTATGAATGATGACAACCTAAAAATTTATAACTAAAGACACTAAGTCATCTTAATATTGATCCCCTGTATATCAAAAACTATCACTCACTTATCACATTCCAAAATTGGGAATACCCTCATCATATCATCTATTGAAACATGGTAATAACCAAAGTTTCCATACATAAATTTGAAAAATAAGAAAGATTACTTATTCTAGAGGTTACTGTATATATTCATTAAATACAATAAGTTATAAAATTAATCCATGGTAATATTGTTACATTTTTCTACAGATCCATTATTAGGATTGGGGTCATAAATGTTGTCCAATTTAATTTTTCATATAAAACTTGTCATTATGAAGAAAAAAAAATTATCTTTACATAAGTGGAATATTAAGGGTTATCTTTTCTTATTCAAAATATCACCTTGTTATTAAATAAAATTTCCAATCCATTAGAAACATTCAACATAAACTTGTAAATCCTTAGCAAAAAACAATCCTTGTATATGTCACCATTCATATAAAATAATTTTTGAATCCAAATACATAAAATATTCTATTATTCCACTTCATAAATAACCATAATAAAGATACTACATCGTTTTATTTAATAACTATTTCTTTTCAAGTATCATCTGTAGTATCATCTTCATCTGTTATAAAATCGTTACTCATTTTATCTTGTTGATTCTATTTAGAATCTTTTCTCCATAGGACAAAAATTTTCAAAATGACCATTCATTACAAATATAAATAATTTTTTATTTGAGGATTTCATAGGGAGGAAAATTTTATAATCCATCTTGTTTTCTAAACCCTTCATTTTTTCTTTTACAGTTACCTACTTTTTCCCTTGTTTTCTATAGTAAAGACACCTTATTATTCTTCTAAGACATTCACTTAGCTGATTATTTCCACATTCTTGAAACAATGTAAATCGGATCTACTATTTTCTATGGTCTTTATTACCTGATCTTTCAACAAACTCCTTCCTTCACTTTCACTGTGAGTCCAAGAGTTGGTTAAGGTATACATTGTTTATCATGTACCTTGAAAATTGATTAGGCATGATAAAAATATCCTTCAATACAATGATCATCCCATTTGACTACACATCAATAGATTTTCCATCATATTCAAAGTTAATTTAGTTCCTTCAGGTTCCCTCTATTGACTAAAACCAATAAAAAATTGAGTAAGAAATGATTATCATAGTGAGGAATTGCATAATTATGAAAACCACTTACATGATGTGTAAATTATGAAACCATTATTAAAATATGACACATTAAGTCCATCCTATGTTTTTCATATCTAAATTCTATTTAATTCCTTCATGATAGTTCATGAATATTTTTCAAATTCCCAAAGAATATCCCCCAAGAGTTTCAATCCATTTGTGCAGCAAGACTCATTTTTCATGTACCAGAAAACCTCAAGTCAGGCTCAAAACATCTTGTAGATGTTTTTACCTCTACGAACATATGTTATAGAGACACATTCGGTTTTAGTATCCGTTCAAGGTTGTATAGCTCCAAAACCACTTACTCTATCCTTTACCAAAATTCCAAGACATATTCTTAAACATTAACTCGTCCTTAAACTTTTCCTTTGATACATCTCTATACATATACTTAGAAATATACATAGGGATACAACTAAAGTTTTCTAATAATTTTTTCTAATGGTTAACTAAAACTTTAATTTGATACCAACTATAGCATCCCTCATTTTTTATACATTAACATCTCATACCTTTTTTGGAATACTTAATAAATTATAAAAATAAAATCCCAAAGACTATGCTAGTCTCATTCCTTTGGAAACAAAGAAACATAAACACTTGTAAATAAATTTTCTAAATCATTGTCCACTTGGTTATTCTTTACTAGAACCATTATTTGACACATCAGACATGATGCATATCTTCATAACCTGGGTGATGGAAACATAAAAATGGTGAGATGAGATTATCACTAATGGTAAATTAGGGAGATACGTAGGAATAATCATGAGAATAAGGGTGTGATAACATGATCATGAAAATAAAGATCTTATCCAGTATATCAAAGATCATAAACATGAATCGCTGCATAAATCATGGCAGTCCATATGACATGAATCGTAAGGATATAAATAGAATAATCCATGAAAGTATAAAATATGAATAGCACATGGAATTTTTTTAGACACCTAATCATATATAATTATTTATATAGTATTCAAGTCATTGCTTCCAAGACCATATTATTAAACAAAAACCTTTATTGAACCGGTTTCACACCCCATTCTAGTCCTATAATACTTAACCGATTTCACTTCTCATTACAGCCCTCTAATACTGAACTGGTTTCATTTCTCAATCCATAAATTTCTATCTCATGATATATAAATATTTACTTTATAAATTTCAGGTATATATTGGTCTCACCCATCTCATAATGAAATCATACATACATGTTCCACAAAATGAAAAACATTCATATCATAACCCATCACATGGAATGGATATTATAAACATATAATCATATCATAACTTATGAAAAAAGATATGGGTTTCATAATAATATAATAAAATGAATAACTCATGAAAAGAAGTAGGTTTCAAAGGCATATAACCTATGAAATTGGAACAGGTTTCATAAACATCATTTCATCCAAACATGATCCATTCAGAGAAAGAATGTGAATGGAAACATTTAAACAATTCCCCAGAATGGAATGAGTAACACCAACCGATATTATCTTAGAGGTAAAATAATTTTTAAATACCTTTTAGAAACATTTCTTTGGAAAAGTATTTTTTCTTCTTTGGGAAATTATTTTTAAAATGTAAAATATTATTAAAAACATATTCATGAAAATGAACTTTAACATATATAATTAAATCATGAAAGAATTTCCAAAAACCCTTTTCCATAGAAACATATAAAATAATTTTTAAAACATTTTGGAAATAATTTATTTAAATATACATTGAAAACATATAATTAAATCATGAAAAAGTCGTAAATCTATTTCTTTTAAAATAATTTTTAAACTAATAAATAAATATTAAAATACTTTTGGAAACCATTTCTTTGAAAATAAATTGAAAAAATATAAATAATCCTTCAAAAAAATTCTAAAAAAATTTATTTAAAAATACTTTGAAAACATATAAATAATTATATAAATTTTTTTGAAATCAATTTCATTTAAAATACATTGAAAACTTATAAATATATCTTGAAAATATTTTAGAAAACATTTCTTTGAAAATAATTTTAAAACTAAAATTGAAATATTCAAAACATTATGAAAACTATTTAATTAAAATTGAAATTTTGAAACATTTTCTTTAAAATTAACCCTTTAAATAGAAAAATGAATCTTTAATGAAATAGTGTTAAATAAATCCATACATGTCATACGATGAAATAAGTGCATTCCTTCTGTATGGTAAAAAGTGTAGAAAAATTCATTGTTTTAAAAGTGAAATTATTATTATTTTAAAGTCTTTGGTAAAAGAAAAAAATTGTATACAATTATTTTAAACATTTTATCAAAATAATATAATATTTTTGGAAACAGTTTTGAGATAAAAGGGTTTTGTAGGAACATGAATTTTTGACTGAAGATAGGGTAATGTGAGGATTTCGTAAAAACCATTCTTGAAAATATTATGTAACAAATTGTGGAAATGATAATAATATAATTATATATCATGAGTATCCATATTTTAATATGTTTAATGATACCTCTTATGATATGTATCGTAATATTTCATCAAAGGAATCATTAACATAAATAATCTTGAAAAGTGATGAGATTGTTTAAATATACTCTTGCCACTTTGTAACATTGAACCATACTAAAAATGTAATAAAATAAAATTAAACTAATAATTGAGTGTCGTGAAAATAATTATATTCATGATATAACATTTCAAAATATGTATATATATCTCATGAAAAAATATGGGTGCCTAACATGGCATGTGTCTAAAAGAAAGAAAATTAAGACAAAACTACTTTACCGATTTGGATGCTTTTGAAACATAAACCCCATGAAATAAATTTCCTAAAATTGATATGTAAATACTATTAAATTTATTTATAATAATCTTATAATTCATCCATGTAAATTTTACACACCATAAAAAAGAAATAGGTAGTGAATAAATCACATATCTCACGAAAATAAAAAGTGAGATGAAATTCCATTACGTTGTGTCTTGAGTCTCTTCATACTCGTGTAACATTATTTTATATTTTATATTTATTGTACATATTTTAAATAATAATATTCTTATATATGATACCATATTTTTTTATTGTTACCTTATATTACCTTCTTGTTAACAAGTCTACGCTAAGCTTTCGCTTGGAGTAATATCTACTTTGTATTACACATGTGTCTTAATTTGATATATATTTGGTCCTTACACATATATAATGAATTAAAAAATTAAAAATATATATAAATATCATGTATATTCAGTATATTTTTATTATAATTATTTATATAATATTTATGTATGAAATGGAATACACTATTCATTGAAACGGTAAGCCGCGTTAACGCGTGAATGTTGTTTCTATTTTTTTTGTTATCGTATTGAAAGAAATGAAGAAAATTTTATATATTTATATAAGTATATTATATAATTAAATTATAACTATCATGTTATATATATCACATGATATCACTAAACATAACCTTATTACGTTCCATGTAGTGTGTGATGAATCACATTGCTTTGAGGGGGCGATAGTCCACACTTCCTAAAATGAAGTTATTATATTTAAACCAAATGGAATTTATAAAGATATGTATTTTAAAAAGGATTAAATAATCATAAATTAATAATAAATATATTTTACAACATATATAAAAATATTTTTCATCATAATTCTTACCATGAGAAGTGGTAAAGGAATAATGAACATTCATTGTTTGGTGAGGCGGTAGTTTGTCGTATAAATAAACAGTATGTTCGTTACCCATTAGAAAGAATTTTGTGTAAGTGTAGGTAGAAAAATTAAAATAAAAATTTCCATTATATTCAAAACTGTTTTTTTATAATAATTTAATAATATGAGTGTAGGGGTGGAGAAATAAAATAAAATAAAGGAGCTTGAGAGTAGACGTTGCCTCTTAATCAAGTAACTCATTTTGGTTTGTGCCAAAACACATACTTTGATTGATTTATTCCAAAAAAGAGGTTTAAAGTAGTAAGGGGGTATTATTATGATATGTTTGGCTAGATATTCATCAATCCAAAGTTTATTGAGATGTGTGAGGAAGTGAGAGGAGCGGATGTCTTTTATAGTGGTGGAGAAGTGGCACTCTTGTAATATTTCTGAAAAGGGATACCACACCCATGTTTTTTTCTGAATGTTAATTAAATTATAGACCAAATAAAAAAAGTGAGGATAGGGTTGAAATATGGCCATATAATGGTGCTTTAACAAGTGTCTAGGTCAGTTTGGGTTTTATGTTTAAGGTTATTATATTATTAATCTAATTTTATCATTGTTTTTGTAATTAATTTTAATCACTTTCAACAAAATTTTTGGTAAAAAAATAATTTGAACTAATTTTAAATTATAAATAAGTATAGTTTGAAATTTTTAATCCATTTCTCAAAATTCCGATCATATAAGTGGCAGAATATAATTTAAATTTGATCCCGCTGATGAGACGACCTCGCAGTTTTTAAAGAAAAAACATCCAAATGGTTTCTATGTTTTTAGATTCAATTTCAAAGTGAAATTGATTCAAATGACCTAAATTGGTTATATTGATAAATATCTTATCTAATTAAACATTTAAAACCATTTAAAATTTAATTTATCAATATAAAAAATTATATGGAAAAACAGTTTTGAACTAAAAAATAGTATTTTTTATTATTCATTAAAAATGAGACTTCATAGAAAAATACCAACAAATTACCCTAACCAAGTTATTATGTTCCTATTTCAAATATAAAGATTATTTTTACATATTAAGTCTACAAAATTTTGAAAAATTTTATTTTAATGATGTTCTCTATTAAAAGATGGTAAAATGCCTTAATAAAAACATAGCTTTTTAATTATAAAATTGGGTTTGTTTCTATATTATGTATATCAAATCTATTGAATACATATCAAAAATAATTTTTGAATATATAAAATATATATTATATTAATATAAATCAAAAAAATTTGTTCATTTTAATTTATTATGGTAAAACATATTGGTGACAATAATATTATTTTTTTTATATTGAATCATTTTTCATATATAGTTCTAACTAATTTTTAACCCATGAATTCATATTATATTTGTGCAAAACATATATTTTCATAATTTAGTTAATAATATTAATATCCTTTAACTTAAAGTCTAGTTTATATCTCATAATATTAAATAATAAATCATTATTCGGTAAACCACAGTCTTTCATGTTACACAAGCCATAGAGGAAAGACATTGTTGCATGTAACTCAAGATAACCATAGTGTGTCATGTAGAGTAAGCTAAGATTTGTGTTCTGTTTAGTGAAAATTTTACTTGTTTTCTAATATAATTGAAGCCAAAAATAATTATTTAATATAAAATAAACTATTTTTAATGTTGTGTGAAATGAAAATTTTTAAAAAGATTAAATTATTTCAAGAAAAAATATTTCACAAAATCTCGTGGAGTTACATCCACCACCTTTAATTTTTTTTGTATCACGATTATTCAATAAAATAATTATTTAAAATATAATGAGATGTTTTTATGATAAATTTAGGAACTAAAACATAAAAAACATTCATCAAATGGGTCATGAAATCACCATTCATGAGTATGAAGGACTACCACCTCAAGAACCGATGTTGTTCATTTTTCCAATACTACCTTTAAAGGATGGTAATAATGATATAAATAATTTTGATATAAGATATTTTTTATTTCTATATTATTATTTAATAATTTTATAACACATACCTATAGGATTTACATTTTGGGAATATAATAATATCTTTCGTTTGTACAGTGGACTACCACCTCGTGAAATGATGTGACTCGTTCACGCTTTACATGTAATGTATTGAGGATGGTATTAATAAACATATGTGATATGTAGTGAATAATAAATATAAGAAAATAATATATATATATATATATATCATTTACATTTCCTTCATTCAATATGATAATAAAATGGAAACAATATTCATGCGTACATACGACCTACCATCTCCATTAACAGTGTATTTCTTTTCTTAATAATTTTTTTTCGATTACTATAAACACATATATACTAAATATATATTACATTTAAATAAATTTTTAAATTATTCAGATTATTAAATCACAATCTATATAATATGAAAAAAATAACAAGTCAAAATATACTCAAAAAACAAGGCAAATAACACCTGAAATTATGTAAATAATGGAAGATTATTGATAGAAGGTTTCTAATATCTTATAAAGGGATCATATATTATATTATAAATATTAATATCATTCTATTATAAGTTAATATCATGCTTAAAACCATTATAGATGATGTTAAATGGCATTCCACAAAAACGGAGTTTATGGTAAGGGATTTCATCTCAATTTACATTATGTTGAGGCTTATTTATTATAATGAACACATTCAAATTTATGTGGTGTATATACAATCCCATTTAAATGTAATATAATTAATAAAAAGTTAATCATGGTATTTAATGTTTAAATTTTAATTATTTCATCCAAGATGATTTTATTTGTAAATTACCAAGTGATTAAAGTTATTGTGAAATCATTTCTGATTAAAAACTTTCTATTGAAACAATCACTTTATTATAATAATTTATCATTTTCATTACATTTATCGTAAATATAAATTTTATTATGTGGTGGATATGATTATTTCATAAATCATATATCATTTTTACACATGTTTTTTTACTTTTAATGTTATTATATTAACTATGGTAATATTGATAAATCTGTATCCTTTACACAATATAGATATTTGTTAAGGAATAATGTTTGTGAATTTAAATTGATTATTAGATATAATTATTTAGAAATGAAAGAAACATGTGGGGTAATGGTAAATTTAAGCACCTAGATGCATCTTTAGTCACATGATATGAATTAGTCTTCCAAATCAGATGGTTGTGTACCCAATAAGTTTTAAATTGTCTTCAGGATATATCTTAGCAGTAAAGGTATCAAGAATCTAAGAAACATGACATCGAGTAATTAAAAATTTCCTTAATTTTGTATTAATTTATTATTATCCATGATATTTTCATTATGAAGAAAATATATGGATTCATTTCATCTCATTTATTTATTAAATGTCATGTGTGTTTAGTTATTTACCTTCCCATATTGATTATACTTTATTCATTTATTTAAACGTCATGTGTGTTCAGTTATTTATCAATCCATATTGATTATCATTATTTATTTATTATTTATTCATCTATAATTAACCCTTAATATTCATTTGATCTAACCCTTATTTGTTTATTTTCCAAATGTTGTTAAGAATAGATATTTTAATGAGAATCAAGGATGTATTTTATTAGCTATTTTTATGTATTTTATTTCATATTATTTTACCAATGTAATATGGGTAAAATGTATGTAATCTAATTTTCCAAAAATACTAAAATATTTAGTTATTTTGGATTTTAATCTTTTATCATTTCCAATATAATATATTGAGGTACTGACTCCAAACTTATGGGATTGGGGTCTTTACAAATATATAATATATCTTAGAGAAATAATAGTGAGATGAGAAAAATAATTTCTTCGATTATCATTTGTATTTAATATTTTTTATCTTCATGAATATTAGGATTATTTTTATTATTTAATTTCATAAGAACCTTTTACAAGTATATTATTACATATACATAATTTCTATTTAAATACTTAATCAATTATGTATATGTTAAATGTTATGAGCATGTTCGTTTTTTTGGAAAAACGTCTTTGGTAGGATGACTATGGTCAAAAAGTTCATTATTTAAACATATAAAAAATATCATGACATAATTTTCATATCTATAAATAGATTATACATTTAAAACCAATATTGTATTATTTTTTATGAAAAATGAACTAATGTTACAACCATGGAGACATTAGGTTGTAAATATGAATGAGTAAAGTTTTCATTTCTTCAATGATCATTAATAAAAGAAGGAATTTAATATTTTGTCTTTATAAAATCACAATTATATAATGAATATAATATTATTTATATATATTTACTTTTATATATCATTATTGTGATGTGGGAAATAAAAAAAAAGATGAATTACATTGTATCGAGGAGGCGGTAGTCCACACATCCTCGAACAACATTAACACTTTTTTCAGTGTGTGAAATAGTATGAAGAAAATCATATAATATATTTCCAAAAACAAAATTATTTCTTTAATATCAATATTATTTCAATAATATCATATATATTCATTATATTTACCCTTATTACCTTCCTTTTAAGATGTTAGTGAAAAACATTTCATAACACTTTGGGAGGTGGTAGTTCACAATACACAGAATCAACATTATCATATCCCATGTGGTATGAAATGTAAATAAGGTGTATATAATATATTAACTATAGAGTTATAATTATTCTATAAATATCATAAATATCATATAAAAATATAATTCCCATAATTATTCTCATCCAGGATAGGTGGTAATCAAAAAATGAATGGCATTGTTATGTTAGGTGTTAATCCGTCACACAAACCAATGACGATTTCATAGCCCTTTTGGCAGAGTTGTGTGTGTGTGTGTGTATTTGTAGTTCATAATCATAACATAAAAATTATCAGTATATTTATGATACTGAGTTTATAAAATAATCATTTAATAATAACAATTATAGGTATGGAGAAAGAAATAAAACAAAAACGAATGTTAATGAACATTGCCTCTTCTTAGGGTAACTCCTTTTGGTTTTCCCCATAGGCATTCATTGGTTGGATTTCTGCCCAAATTAAGGATTCTAGGATGATATTAGTGAATTCTAGAAGTTATTTTCTTATTTATTAGTCGAACAATTTTTTATGGTGTGAGGAGTGGAGGAGAGGTGGTTGCCTTTTATAAGTGGTGGAGAGGACACACTTGGTATTTTGATATGAGAGTTAAGTGAACACACGTTTTATCCTAAAAAAAGACACTAATAATTCAAAAAACACAATAATATAAAGTATTAGTAAAAAAATAAATCCATCAATGGGTTTTTTAAAGTTTTGTAGTTTTTGTTTCCTTTAAGATTAAAGTTTATCCACTAATAAAACTCATTTTTACCTTCATCGCTATAATAAATTTTAATTTCATTTACTAATATATTATCTGAAAATTAATTTAACCCAAATAGACATTATAAATTATTTTGATTATAAATAATGAATCAATTTTTACAAATTAAACACAAAAAAGTAAAAGTGTTTAATTTAAAACTAATCCTGCATACGTGATAAGAAATATGGTTTTTAATGTGAAAATGTTTACAAGTTTATGTTGTTATTATATCAAAATTAAAAATGAAATATATTCCAATGAAATAAATTGGATTAATTGATTTATAATTGAAATATTATAATAATAAAACCAATTCAAAATATTATTTAACAATACAAATTATTTAGACAAGAAGGGAGTTTCTGATTAAAAAATAAGCATTTTCACTATTCATTATATAATTAAAACATTTCCAAATTATACCAAAAAATCACCCTAATATAATTTTGATATCCCAATTTCCAAATATATGTTTACTTTTTCAAATTAAAAATTTCAAAAATTTCAAATATTAGATATAAAATAAGTTCGAAATAAAAAAGTGATAAAACTACTTTTTAAAAATGATGTTTTTAGCATAAAATTCAATTTATTTTTATCTATTCTTTTGAAAATACATAGGAATAATTTCAAAAATTATATTGAATATATTCAATAATTTTTATTATTAAAATCCAAATAGAGTTATATTTTTTATTTTATTAATATAAAACACATTTTTGCACCTTAAATTATTTTTTCCAAAAAGATTTCCTTTTATTAAAAAGGGGTTTTATTTCCATTTATAATTAACTAATCACCAAATAGTTTATTATATATACATGTGTAAATCATATTTTCATAATTAATTAAATCATATCTATTCCCTCTATTTCCACTTATATTTTATAATGGTAATATATATCATGGATCATTTATGATTGGTGTTGTGTGTTGAATAAAATATCGAACATAATGATCTTGGGGTGTATATAACACAATCTAAACTGGGTTTTACATATAATGAAATCTGAAAATAGTGTTTCATTCCATTTATTCTATCAACTATAATTTTTTTCTTTTAAACTTTTGAGGTGTTACATCTTCCAACTCTTTAATAAATTAAGTCCTTGAAATTTGAACATTATCATGATAATTGAAGGATGGAAATTAAAGATATTTGTTTTTAAACCCACATTATAAAAAGGGTAAAAACAATCCTCTTAATAATAAATAAAAGGAAGTAAAAAAGGTAATAGGGAATAACATATTACTATGTTTCTAACTAGATGGTCATATGCGAGAATGGAGGAAAATCCCAATTAACTATAAAGTGTAATTGAGGTCATTGATCACAAAAAAGTGAATGATAAATGGAAATTTAAGGGCCTAAAACCCATAAATTGTTTATCATATAAAATATCATTGGTTCATCATAAATAAAGTTTCTATGATAAAAATATTTCAAGATCCATTTCCAAGAGTTATGAAATTCTCTTACCATATGGACCATGTGAAATTTGGAAATATACATACATGATGTGTATAATTCAATCCTCTAATAAATTTACAATACAAATTAATTTTTTTATTCAAATGATGTGTACTAAGGATGAATTTTTAAATGTTTAAAGCACAAAAAAACAAATTTTAGAGACTAAATAACCATAAAAGGGAATGTATGCTATTCCATCTGTCTTTATACATTAAACAGAACCAAAATTGTTTGAACATAATAAGATAATTAAAAAATTGGATAAACCATTATATGATAAAATAATCTTCAAATTAGATAGTATTACCAAAAGTTCAATATAAATTATTCCATAAATTTCTATCCTTAAAATTAATCAAACATTTATTAACTATGTTCAAAACCCATTTATTAGAATGATATGGTCATATGTTCTTCAAAGATAAACCAATTGATATTCCTCAAATAAAATCCAATATGTTTTTGAAATAAACACAATCTTAACATGTAAATATTTTATACTAAATAGTACATCACATAAGCTTGTGATAGGTGTGACACATGTATCATCCTTCAGTAATTTGATCAAGACCCACCACCTTTCTAGATGTGATGGGTTGTCACCCAATATACAGGTTTTCCTTTTTAATTAATAAAAATTACTCCCTAAATAACACTTCATCTTGATCCTAGAGGTTACAAATACATCAAGCCAATAAAATGTCTCTCAAAATTTAATTAATAAGATAAATATTTTTACTAATTAAAACCATAAAATGGGGTTTCTAATACTTAAGGATCATGATATACCTATGATGGTATCCATAACTATTAATATAACCTCACATGAAAACATACCTATCTATAAAGTTATCTAAACTGATATTTGATATCAACTATAATAGATAAGAACCCACATTCCAGATTTGGTGCTGAAATCATAAGCTTTAAATTTCCATATTTGATGCTGATAAGGGTGACCCATTTTTTTCATCAAACCATATATCCAAAAAAGGAAATTTTCGATCACTTATATCTTATAGGACCTTTTAGGTTTATAGTTTTATAGAATTATGAGAAAATCCTACATATAAAATTCACATGAAATTAAATATAAATTTATCCCACTAAACATGGATTTCATTATTCATATTAAGACATAATAATAATCTATATTAAATACCTTTTATACATAACTTGTTCAATATCATTAATTATAACCTAGGTAAAAGGATACATAATAATGGTGAGCTCAAATGATCAGTGATGGAATGTTTATGAATTGACAAATGAATGTCATCAGTGAGCATAGGAAGAGAATAAGGGTATGATTTCATAATCAAAGTACTAGATTATAACATAAGAATATTTAAAACCTTCAATACCTAGATCATGTAGCATGAAAAAATGTCATAAGTAATTAAGAAAGGAAAAAATTTATACGAATCAATAATGATAGGTCATGTGATTACAATCTTGATCAAATAAACCACCATAAACCCATATTAAGCATCGATAAAACATATTGGTATCTTACAACATATTCTCATATAATTCTTGTAGAACCCTTTCAAAAGTAATAACCATTTGGCTGAGTTCAAATATAATTTTTTAGAGGGACAAATCATTACCCAATAAATTATAGGGATATCTGGATATAGCCATCATTTAAGTTGTAATGGGATCACCCAAAGCTATCTGGTGCACCCAACATTTTTAATGACCAATAATTTAATAATAAATAAATAACATAGAGAATTAAGTACAACATAACTCATTTAAACAACATTTATTCTTTTTAGAACATGGCTAACACATGGAAAAGATACAGGTTCAATAACAAAGATTAACATATATAAAAGAAACATATTACATGAAAATAACATTAAGACATGATTTTCTAGTGGAAAATAAATAGTTCACATTAAAATATCATTAAAAATTATTATCCTATGAAAAAGAAACATTTTCCATGAAAATCACTTTGATATGTGATTAACTTGTAGAAAAGAAACTAGTTATATGATAATCTATTCAAAAATTATTGTACCAAGGGAAAAAACATTTTCCATGAAAATATATCTAATACATGATTAACCCATGTATAATAATTGGATTCAATAAAAATATCTTTTAAATATCATTATCCAATACAAAAGGAATAGGTTCCATGAAAATATCTTTAACAAACGATTAACACATGGAAAGGAAATAGGTTTCATAACAACTTCATTGAAGAAAAATTATCCCTCAAGAGAAATAAGGTCGATATTATCAATAAAAAATATATCAATGGTAGGAAAATTAAACACAAGGGTTTCTATATTTATTAATTTAACTAACATTAAAATATCATTAAAACATTCTTGAGGAATATTCCCTTTTCATTTTGAAAATCACATTTTAAAAAAAAATCAATCCTTTTCCTTGAAAAAATTATTATAAAAATATATAAAAAGTTTTAAACATTATTTATAACATTTATTTAGTAAACTAACCATTTATTCTTTGAAAACACTATTTTTAAAACATTTTTTAAAACATTTTTAGAAAACATTTCTTAGGAATAAAATGAATTTCTGACCAAAGAGAGAAATAAAATCATATTTTTTGAAAAACACTTCCTCAAACATTTTATGTAACGAAGTGTGGTAAACTAGAACAATTACATGAAAATAACATGAATATCTAGAGTAAATTATATGTCATTGTAATTTTAATAATTCAACATTTGAGAGTTAATCATACACAATACTAACAAGCGATGAGATTGTAACAAAAGACTCTTACCAAATTGGTAACATTGAATAGTTATCCCCATAATGGAAGAAAATTTAATGAAACTTAAAATACCACAAGAATTAATAAATTTATGATATTAAATCTCAATTGGGATGTATATACACCCATATAAAAAGTTAATTTCATAACACAATATATGTCTTAAAGATGAAAAATTGTGACAAAAATACATTATCGCTTTTGTAACATTGAGACTATACACCAAATGAAAGAGATATCATAAAATGGATATGCAAATATCCATAAATTTATGTACAAGTAACATAAAATAAATTCATGGGAAATTTATACACAAAAAAAAAGTAAGTGGTGAATATTTCATATATCTTAGAAAAATAAAAGTGTGACGAGAAAAACACTTACCCTGAGTCTGATTCATCATTCATGTTCTTTATCAAATATAATATTAAAATTAAGTGAATTATTTAAATTATTTGGAACTTTAACATTATTATTATTACTTGTAAATAAGTTATATATAATTACATATAAAAGTGGGTTTATATCAAACCTTTTGACCATATTTATTTCATATGTCAAAAATTAATTTGTTGGGTCGACTATGGTAAAAGGGGGAATTATTTTAAAAATTATAGAATAATAATCTTGAAATAATTATCATATTTATATAAAAAAATATTTTAAAACCAGTCCTCGAATATGTCTTGGAAAAATTAACTGACATTAAAATCATGGAGATGGTAGGTCGTATGTACGCATGAGTAATGTTTTTATTTTTTCAGTGATCATTATAGAAATAAAATATGTAAAAAAATTATAGAACAATTATTATAAAATAAATAGAATATTATTTTATTACATTTACTTATATATATTATTTTTTTATGTGTTGAATAAAAAATAATAATCATATAACTTTAAATAGGGGGTAGTCTGCACGTCCATGAATGATGTTATCACTTTTTCAGTGTGAGAAATTGGAAGAATAAAATTATATACTATATTTAAAATTGATAATTGAGTAATTAATATCAAATTTATTTTATTTATATAATATATATTTATTATATTTACCCTTATTACCTTCCATGTAACATGTTAGTGAAAAATGTTTCCCAACATTTTGTGAGGTGGTAGTCTTCCATACACACGTGTGATGTAATCGTATCCCCAATAGTATAAAATTTAAAATAGTTTATATTATATACTGAATAAATATGTATAATTATATTATAAATATCATAAATATCATATATATGTAAATATTATTTCCCCACTTATTTCCAACCATGAAATGTGGAAATGGGAAACCAAATGACATCGTTTCGCTAGGCGGTAGTCTACTGTACACAAGAATGAATATTTTGTAACCCATTTTATGAAAGTAGATTATTTTTAAGCCTTAAAATTAACATTAAAACATCTCAATAAATTCATGAAAATGTTTTTTATCTATAATCACGTTATAATAATAACTTAATTGGTGGAAAATGAAATAAAACAAAAAATCATGTTAATCAGTGTTACCTCTTCTTTAGGTAACTACTTTAGGTTTGAACTAAAGGCCTTTCATGGTTGGATTTAAGAAACAATTAAGTCGTTTATGATGAGAGGATTGAATTAGGGAAGTTAGTTCTTTTTGTATAACCCAATTGGTTTTGAATGTGTGAAGATAAGAGGATAGGTAGTTTCTTTATATAAGTGGCTCAATAGGGCATAAAAGGTACTTTGAAAAGAATATTTGGTGAATCTAAGTTTTAACATACCAAAAGGCTCCAATAATGAACATATCTATATATTATGAGGTATTATGTCAAAATATTTCTATACATTTGTTTCTGGACAAGTTCTTAGGATATTTTTTTCTTTAATATTAAATTTTAACCACTATGTAAACTCATTTTTACCTTAATCATTAAAATTATTTTTAATTGCTTTCAGTATTATATTTGGTAAAAATTTATATTGAACCTATTATAAATTATAAATTATTATTATTCCAAATTTTTTATCTATTTTTCCAAATTGAACTGACAATAGTGTTATGATTTAATTAAATAACAATCTTATTGACAAGAAGAGAAAGCGAGTTTTTAAAGTGGAAATGTTCCAATGTTTACAATGTTTTTATAGAAATATTCAGTATGAATAATTTTATAATGAAGTAAATTTAATTAATATATGTATAATTGAACTATTTTAAATTGAAACCTAATGAAAAAAGGCAATTTAACATTACAAATTATTTTGACGAAAGCACTGTTTTCAATTAAAAAATCAGTATTTTTCACTATTCATAAAGAAAGTGAAATTTTCATAATAATACCAAAAATTAACCCTATAAGAGTTTTTATATTTTTCATTAAAAAATTATGTTCATTTTATCAAATAAAAATAATAAAATTCTCAAAATTATTTTGAAAATAATTATTCCATAATTGGTGATAAAATCGCTCTTTAGAAAAAAACCGTTTTTATACATGAAAATGGATTTATTTTTATCTATTTTTTAGAAAATAAAAAGGATTAATGGAAAAAGATAGATTAAATAGATTAAATATAAATTTAATTAATATAATACAAAAATATTGACTTGTTTATTTTATTAGTATAAAACATACCAGTTCACATTAAAATTGTTTTTTGGAAAAATATTTTATTCTATTTTCAAAAGGTTTCAATTTTTATTTACAATTATTTTTACAATAAGGAATTAATATATATACATGTTTGAAATATATTTTCATAATTCATTTAATCATGTTCAAATCCACCATTCCTATAGCTAAGTTATAATGGTAATTTATATCATGGGATATCTAAGTTTTATATTGTGTGTTGAGTACAATATCGAACATAAAAATCTTGAGGTTGCGTGTAATGTAAGATAAACCTGGTGTTTCATGTAACACAATCTGAATTTAGTGTTTAATTTATTTTACATTGTTGAATATGATTTTATTCTTTTAAAATCTTTCCATGTAACATAAGCCTCAGGTAGTACAATGTATGACAACCCTGATCTTTTATTACACAATTATACATAATTTATTACATAAACATAATTTGATACAACATAGAAGATCCAGAGGTATAGTGTCTTTAGGGCTTATTATCATTAAATAACAACTTAAAACATGAAAAAAAAAATCATTTTTGAAAACTTCTTTTACATGACCATTACATTCACTAATACATAGCATTGCATGGGAGAACCTGAGGAAATTCTTAAAAAAAGGGTGAGCTATAAATCATATTAAGGAATTAATCATGGACTAAAATGAGGAATAAAATACATGTTATAAAATAATAATATCAATAGATTACAATAGAATCATAAACATAAAGTCATGATAAAGCATGATAATCATAACATGGAAATGTTGCAACAACACTTAACATGGAATTAGCATGAGCTCAGGCTCATTGCACATAGAGAATGAGTAAACCCCCATTGCACATGAAGCACGAGTATACCCTTATTTTACTTGAATTATAATGAGTAAACGCTCATTTCACATAACGTATCACGATATTAAACTTTACCCAATGCATTGGATCCCTATAAGGGTGAACCCTTCTTAAACATTTCATTTCATTAATAAGTGTGGCACATGGATCATATACCATGGATTCATAAAAAATCATCTTTTATTCCACAATAAATAAATGTTTAATTCATACATTAAACATTATAATAAGTAAGTAAATGTTCAAAAAGTTGAATACCCTTGATAGAGAAACGGGCATGTTATTCACTACACAATGACATTGGCTTGGAAAATCGGTGCAATTTCGACAGCGTAACGGTGTGATGTAAGAATTCATAAAAATGGTTGTTGAGAGAGAAAAGGGTGTCTCATAATATGTACATAAAATGAAAGGTAAGGGGTCATATAGATACATTTTCCAACATTTTTAATGGAATTTAGATTCATGATACAAAAGAATTGCTTGAATGTAAGTGTGGAGAGATAAATCCCTTTCAAAATTTCGGCATTGTAATGAGTGTACATGGGAGGAATTTATTGAGGAAAAAATGGTTCTCTAATAATTGAAACATAACTAGGGAAGTATGTGGGAGGTTTGAAACCATACCCCAACATTTATAATTGAAATTAAAAGGGAATTACAACATTAAGAAAATTGGACAAAAATGAGAAAGGAAGAAAAACCCTTACTTGGAAGGGTGCTTCCATTGGATTGAGAGAGGCTTGATAGAGGCTTCTTGGGAGATTGGGGCATCTTCGAAGGATTATAGAGAGAGTCAGGAAGAAGATGGACGAACTCCAAAGGATTTGAGTGAGGAGGAAGTGGGATCTTGGGTGTGATTATATAGGAAATGTGAGGGAATTATTTATAATTTAGGATTGGGACACCTCTCATTTAACTATTCCAATACACAAACCAGCTTATGGTTTTCGCCCATGGTTTTTAGTAAAGGGAAGTGGACAACATAATTTTATAAGTCCAAATTCCGAACTTCTTAAAATAATTAGGTTGCTTATGTGGAGGTGAGTCACACTCCCAAGGAAAGAAATTTAAAAAGACAACATGTTTAATAAGTCTTGAATGGTCCACTAAAGATTTTTAAAATAAATCAAACAATCCAAAAATCACATTATATTAATGGTAAAACTTATATTTTCTGAACATAAAGATTATACTATTTTATTACATCACTATTGGGTCATTATGATGTTATAAAACACAGTATATATTTAAACGGTATTTTATTTTTACCCAAATATTTAGTTGCCTCAGAAAATTATGAAACATTCAACATTGGATAATTTTGACGACCTGATTCCTGAAATAATTTTCATTTTATGTAAATAATTTTCTAAATATGTAAATTTTTACTTTTAATATAAAAACCGACATTTATAAAAAATTCATGGGTTTTGACAAAAATGGCTTTCAAACCTTACTAAAAATTACAATAACATTCATAAAATCATACGATCATTTATATTTTATAAGAATTTATTTAATAATAATAATATTTTATTAAAATATTATTTAATTCAAAAATCCATTAATTCATCATAATAGATTTCTTAGTTGAACATTGACTAAAAATACTATTTGAGCATTAAAAACTATTTACAAGGTAACAATAATAAAATGAAATTACATTCATTATTATATAAAAAATTAATGTACATAACCATAGTAATAGGGTCTTGTTACATTTCCCCTTATAACACTCGCATAATATCGAAGAGTAAGGCGTGCGATGGTGACAGAATCTTGGGGTGGCTCGGATAACATTGCTTGGGTGGTAATCCTTATCAACATATACTTCTCTCGTAGGCGGTCCCACTCGAGCTTAACCTATTCATGCTTGGATTGGGATTGGTTAAGAGAGAATCCCAAAGTCACAACCTCCTTTCTGAGCTCTGAAAAATGGGCTTCGTATGGGGCACGTCTACTGGATGAGGCCATTGTTTCCTTTATCTGAGTATATTGGATTTGTTAAAACCATATATTTATACAAATCACGTGATAACTGTTCAATGGATATATTATCAATGATGACAATTGATAACATAAAACCAAGGAAGTTGACATTTTATATAATCATTTTACATAAAGAGTCATTTAATTAGAACAAGATGTATTTTCATTAATAAAAGTTTGGGTTGTTATGATCTTCCCCCATAAGAAATTTCACCCTCGAAATTTCCTTTTCCCACAATAAAACAGATGTGTGTAACTCTATTTCATCAGTTACACTTATTCCCATGTCGCTTCTTCAAACTTTTGGTTTCGCCACAACACCTTGATGAGGGCCATTGTCTTATTTCGTAGAACTTTTTCTCTATGATCTTAGATCTTCACTGGTTTCTCCTTGTAAAAAATATCATCCTCTAACTGTACCACCTCTAAATAGGGTATATGTGAAGGTTATGGTATATACTTCTTTAAGAGGGATACATGAATGAAATCATGTACCTTGGCCATGGTAGGTGGAAGTACTAGTCGATAGGCCAAATCCCTAACATGATCAAGAATCTCGAAGGGGTCGATATACCTTGCACTTAACTTCCCTTTCATTCCAAACCTCATGACCTTCTTCCAAGGAGATAGGCATTGAAATACCATGTCTCCACCTTTAAACTCAAGGTTTCATCAACGGTTATCTGCATAAATCCTCAGTCGACTCTGGACTGCCTTGATATGGTGTTGAATGGTTCTCACATTCTCCACCATTTCTTCAACCATTTTTGGCCCATGCAACTTATGCTCACTGACCTCATCCCAACATGTCGGTGTTCTTTACCTTTTCCCATAAAGGGCTTCATATGTTTCCATTTGGATGATCAAGTGAAAACTATTATTATAAGAGAACTCAACCAGAAGAATATGTTGATCTCATTTTCCTTTAAAGTCCACTGAGCATGCTCTCAACATGTCCTCAAGTGTTTGGATAGTCTGCTAAAATTGGTCATCAGTTTGAGGATGATAGGTCATATTGAAGATCAGTTCAGTATTCAGAGCATGTTGAATACTCTTCCAAAACATAGAGGTGAATCTTGTATCTAGATCGGACACAATAGATAGTGGTACTCCATGCAGCCTTACCACTTCCATGATATATATCTGTTCCATTTGATCCATTGATAAATCCTCTCGAATAGCAATGAAGTGTGCATCCTTTGTATGAAAATCCATAACAACCCATATTGCAGTGTTTCCTTTGTATGTCTTCATAAGTCTAGTAACATAGTCCCTAGGGATGTTCTTCCATTTCCATTCTGGTATGGGCAATGGTTGCATCATCCCCTTAGACTTTAGCCTCTCTTCCTTCACTTGCTAATACACCAGGCACTTTGATGTATATTCAGTGATCTCCTTCTTCATATTATTCCACCAATAGTTCCCTTGGAGATCTCAATACATCTTTGTGTTTCCTTGGTGAATAGATAAATTTGAACTATGTGCATCATCTAAAAGTTCTTTCTTCAGCTCTGGACTTGATAGAACACATATTCTTTTCCCAAATCTCAAAATTCATTATTCATTAACATTAAACTCCAAGGATTTCTCTTTTCTAGTAGCTTCTACTTTTTCCTGAATTTCCACATCATTATTTTGAGCATCCTTTAACCGTTCCAAAAGTGATGGTTGAGAAATCAGTTGTGAAAGGATTGATGATGTTACCTTCTTTATGATTCCCATGCCAATATTAATCAAATCAAAGAAAATTGGATCCTTTTTATTTCTCATCAATGATAGAATTTTTTGGTCTTTTCTACATAGGGAATCCTCCACCTTGTTCTCTTTTCCAGTGTGGTAATGGATTTAGCAGTAATAGTCTTTGATCAGCTCTAACCATCTTCATTGGCGCATGTTCAACTCTTTCTGTGTGAATATATACTTGATTCTTTTATGTTTAGTATATATTTCACACTTCTCCACAAAGAGATAATGCTGCAAAATTTTCAAAATGAATATCACTACATCCAACCTGAGGTCATGTGTTGGATAGTTATGTTCATGAATGTTCAATTTCCTTGAAGCATAGGCAATGACATTGTCATTTTTCAACAACACACATCCCAGTCCCTTCTTTGAAACATCACTGAATACCACAAAAATTACTCCACTTATGGGTAAAGTGGGCACAGGAACAGTGATATGCCTCTTTTTTAACTCCTTGATGCTTTCATCACATTAATCACTCCAAGAGAACTTTACTCCCTTCCAAGTTTGCTTGGTAAGAGGGTTGGACAATAGTGACAATTTTCTCACAAATCGTCGATAATATATAGCTAACCCCAAGATACTAAGGATATCTGTTATCGATGTTGGCCTCGACCATCCCTCAAATTCATATGTTTTGGAGGGATCCACAGATATCCCAATGATTGTGATGATATGGCCCAACAATGAGGCCTCCTTCAACCAGAACTCGCACTTTCTGTACTTTTCATAGAGCTTCTCCTTCCACAAGGTCTCTAGTATAGTTCTCAAATGCTCCTTATGATCCTCCTTGGTTTTTTAGTATATCAGAATAGAATCTATAAATACTACTTTTGACCTCACCAGTTTTGATAATCCTAATTATGGTGTCACATACTTTGATAATCCCAAATAATGTTTATCTATATATTAATTCTTTCAATATATGACATTATATTATCAAGTTGATAATAATATTAAAATAATATTTGAAATATGTTAATCAATGTTTATCTATGGTTATATGATCATTGAAATAATTCTAACTCAATCGGCATATGTGTTGCATAGAACAGATAAGTGTTAAGTCCACTGGTATGCACATAGCTACTGATACAGACAAACAGAGCCCAACTGGTACTTAGTATACCGATAGAAAAAGGTTACCGATAGACTGAATAGATAGTCACTAAAACAGAATAGAGCTACTGGTATGTGTAAGTCCACCGGTAAGCATGACTCTGATAGATCATGTCTACCGATAGAAGCAGAGCTACCGGTGCTGATACAAACGAGCCACCGGTATGAACAAGATGCTGATACAAAGTCTACTGATATTCAAGTCTACCATTACAGAAAGGTTACTGATGCACATGTACACCGTTATACACTTTATCAATGGAACATAGTGGATCTACCGATACAAACAAGCTACCGATACAAAAGAGCTACTGATACAAATGAGCTACTGATAAAAATGAGCTACCGATACACACGAGATACCAATAGACCAATGCTACCGATAGAAGGATTCACTAGTACATAGAGCTACTGATACATGGAGTAACAGCTACCGATACAAGAAGCTACTGGTACATGGAAAAAGAGTTACCGATAGGAGGTCACCGCTATACAAAGTTCACCGTTACATATCTACCGACAGAAGGCTACTGATGAAAGACTAACCAGTCATTGATAATTAAAACTCAATACTCTCAATATTATTTATTTTTTATGCAACGGTCATATTTTATGATTTTAATGAAATTTATGTTATTTAATGATAGTTGTTGGCATGTCAGGGAACCGTACCTCATACCTATAAAAAGGTAATCATTACCATTGCCGAAGCTGAAAGCTATAAAAGGAAGGACAAAGACCAGGCATAACGCAACAAGAAGGCGCATGAAGTGTGCGAAATAAGGGATGAAGAGTGCTGAAAAGTGGTGTGTATACATACCAAAAAGAAAGGATACATCCATACTGGAAGAAAACTGGACATACATGAACCCATTTATTCTAGAGTAGAACACAAGCTGCACCTTATCCAGGAAGTGAAGGACTACAATGAGCTCTTCATGCACTCAATCTGATCAAAATGAGCATGAAGAAAACAACCATCTATTTTTCAGACAAAAACCAGAGAATTACTTAGAATCATTCGTGATTAATCAAAAGAGTCTAGAGCTACACTCTAAATCACTAGAGAATTCTAAAACTAATATATACTTTCTCAGTGATTCTTTTATTTATGTCTTGATCAGTGTGTATTCTCTGTATATTTTATACACACACTGTCTCTTGAGCTAAGATGGAGAATTTAGAAATCCTCACACAAACCTTCTATAACTCTTTTATATCCCACTGTGTATAGTGGTAGATGTCATGTATGACCTGGATAGCCAGTGTGTTGTTGTTTTGTTTTCCCATGTAGAACTATGGTAGAGGTCTTAGTACCTAGACAATCTCTGTACTGTTGTTTACCCCAATCATGGGTGTTGATAAAATTTAGATAAATTGTTTGAGAGGACTAAGTCTCGGCTTGAGACTGAACCTCTTAGTTATATCTATTGTGCATTTTAGATTAAGACTAAAGTATATTAAATACATTATTTTCTGCTGCTAATTACTTTGAAATACAATTTGTTTTAAAGTAACTTTGATAGTTAATCTAGAATTTGTATGTAACTATTGTATATCAGTAGGTTAGTTTCAAAAGCTAATTTAATCTTCTGATTAAATTACCTGACGCCAAATCAATCTTTTAAGAACCTAATCTAACCCTTACAGTTTTACAAATTCAATATAATTTAACATAGTTTTTAATTGAGGAATTTTTATTGAAATATTTTTAATAGAAATTTTATTTGTAACTCAATTCACCCCCCCCCCCTCTTGATTATCCACTCCGACCAACATTTGGTATCAGAGGGCTGTTTTCTCTATCATGGTTTTCAATATACTCTGTTTTTTAACTGTGATTTTAGTTATATCTTAAAGATCATAAATTTCTATTAGTTCTAAATTTTATCTCTTTAAATATATATGCTAAAATAGAATTATGTATAGTAGGTTAGAAGGTGTTGCTACCAATAGGCTGCCATTCTTTATGGGTGTTAATTATGATCAATGGAAGCTTAAAATGAAAATTCATTTAGAGAGTGTGGGATTTGATATGTGGACTGCTATAAAAACTGCATATAAGATTCCAGAAACTAATAGAACAACATGGTATGAATCTAATAAGAATGCCTAAAATAATAACTATAAAGTAATGAATGCTTTGTATTGTGCTTTAGGTGATGAGGAATTTAACAGAATATCTTCTTGTAAAACTGCTTATGAAATTTGGGACACTTTGGCTATTTCCCAGGAGGGAACAACCAATGTTAAGAAAATGTGATTGAACACATACACTATTAAATATGATAATTTTAAAATGAAGCCTGATGAACCCATTTATAACATATATCTCAAGATCAATGAGATTTTCAACACTATGAGCTCTCTTGGTAAAGTTGTTCCTGCAAAAGAACAGATCATGATGATATTAAGATGTCTGCCAGAAAGATGGAGAGGCACATCTTTTTTCAATTAGAGAATCGTGTGACATCAGAAAACTTCTTGTTAAAGAATTAATTTGTATGATAACGATGTATGAGGAAGAGCTGAAGGTCAAAAAAGAAGAAGATTATGAACCAAGGAAGAAGTTAGTAGCCTTCAAGACATCTTCTTCAAAGACTAAATACAAAGGTAAAAT
The DNA here is from genome assembly GCA_963277665.1 of Viscum album. Classification (NCBI taxonomy): domain Eukaryota; kingdom Viridiplantae; phylum Streptophyta; class Magnoliopsida; order Santalales; family Viscaceae; genus Viscum; species Viscum album. The sequence continues at coordinate 675,279,793 of OY728159.1, read as the reverse complement.
GCAATGTTAAAGTGATAGTTCTAGCAGTGATTTGAGTGCATCTGATAGTGATGCAGAGATCGCTCAGATATCCAGAAGATTCAAGAAGTTCTATAGGAAGAATAAATTCATCATAAAATCAAATTACAAAGGTAAATATTATAAAAAAGGTCATCAGAAGAAGGAATGGAAAAATCCTGATAATATTGATGAGATTGTCTACTATGAATGTAAAAGGAAAGGATATGTGAAAGCAGACTGTCCGAAGTTGATGTTCAAGAAGAAACATGACTATAAGAGAAATAAGTACAAGAACATTATGAAAGCAACCTGGAGTGCTTCAGAAGACAGCACAATTGAATCTGATGTTTTTTATTCTGAAAAGAATCATGCTAACATGTTTTTTATGACAAACACATCTGAGGTAACACTGGACACTCCTATAAATTCATATTATTTTAGAGTTGATTCTGATTCTAAATCTGAAAATATGTCTACTGAAGAGTTATTTGAATACTGTAATATGATATAAGAAATGTGTAATGAATTGAAGGACAAGTATAAAGCTCTAAAGAAATAGCATTCTTTGACCAGTTCTGTTAAATATTCCCTTAATATAGAGAAGGAAATGAATTCTCAATTACTTAAGGAAAATACTGAACTGAAATTGTCCAATGATCAATTAAGGAAGGAAATAGATAAATTCATAAATAGAAAAGATACTCTAACTCAAATTCTAGGAAAACATGTGGCACCAAGATATAACACTGGAATAGGGTATCAGCCTGGAAAAAGATAGATTTCTAAAACTATATTTATTCCTAAATCTGGATAGAATGCTGCTAGATCTAGTTCTGGAAATTTATATTCTTTAACTAGTTATTCATGTTGTTATAGATCAAATAAAGTTTATCTTTCAAAATCTATTGATTCTATAAATTATTTGAGACCCATAAGAGAAACCTGGGTACTTAATGCTTTGATTGATAACCTGTCTGTACCTAAGAAAATCTGGGTACCAAAATCATTTTCCGTGTAAACCAGTTTTGTAAGAAATTTGCTTGAAGAGTTCTCATAAGAAGTTATGGTACATGGACAATGAATGTTCAAGGAATATGACTATAGATTACTAATTATTCAAGAGTTTAATCAAATTTGATGGAGGCCATGTCACCTTTGGTGATAACTCTAAAGGAATGATCATCGGCCTAGGCCAGATTAGTAACACCGATTCAATTTTAATTTATAATGTTTTATTTGTTGATAGACTTAAGAATAATCTATTGAGTATTTCTAAGTTGTGTGATGATGGTTTGAATGTTAAATTTGAAAATGATTCATGTAATGTTTTTAATTCCCAAATTTTTTTAGTATTTTCTGCTTTGATAAATGAAAATTTGTATGCTATTGATTTGAATTCCTTACCTAAACAAAACATTACTTTCTTAAATGATTTTCATAAAGAGTCTTGGATATGGAATAAAAGATTATGACACTGCAACATTCATTCACTTAGAAAATTGTCTATGAAAAACTTAGTTCGATACCTACCCAAACATAAATTCCCAACAGACAAAGTTTGTAATCCTTATCAAAAGGGAAAGCAACATAAAGTTTCTTTTAAATCAAAGAAAGAAGTTTCAACTTCTCAACCACTGGAGTTGGTTCACATGGATTTTTTTGGACCTTCTTGAGTTTCTAGTTTAAATGGGAAGCATTATGTCTATGTATAAGTAGATGACTATTCTAGATATACTTGGGTATACTTCTTAGCTCACAAATGTGAATCCTGTTGTTACTTTATTAAATAATCCAAGTCTGTAGAGAACCTTAATGGACTTAAGATTAAGACCCTAAGAAGTGATCATGGTCATGAGTTTGAATCTTATTACTCACACAATTGCTATAGTCATAACTTTTATGCCCCTAGAACACCTCAGCAGAATGGTGTAGCAGAAATAAGAAATATAACCCTTCAAGAGATTGCAAGAACTATGCTTAATGAGTATGACCTACCAATTTAATTTTGGGATGAATCTGTAAATACATCTTGTTATATTATAAATAGAGTCTTGATTAGACCTGTTCTCAAAAAGGCCCCTTATGAGTTGTGGATTCATAGGAATCTTTAGTTTAATTACTTTAGAGTTTTTGGATGCAAAGTTTTTATTCTAAATACAAGGGATAATCTTCACAAGTTTTCTTCTAAAAGTGATGAAAGAATTTTTCTTTGTTATTTCTTAACTAGAAATTCCTATAGATTCTTTAATAAAAGAACCAAATGTGTGGAAGAATCTGTTCATATCATGTTTCATGAAACTGCTCCATATGAACCTAAGTATTCCATTGAATATTTTGAAGAAGACTTGTCTGCTCTGGACCTTAATGATGAAATCAATGAACCTGTTGTAAAGACATCCAGTTCTGGAAACTTTCCAGAACCTACTTCTGTTGAACCCGAAACTACAGATGAACATGAAATTTCTAGTCCTACCTTTACTAGATCAACTAGGATTCTAAATAATCATCCTTTAGATGTCGTTGTTGGTAATCCTGATAAAGGGACATAGACTAGAGCTTCTCTAAGAAATCAGGTTGAACATCAAACCTTTCTTTCACAACTAGAACCTTAAAATATCAATGATGTAATAAATGATGAATTTTGGGTAATGTAAATGCAAGAAGAATTAAATCAATTTGAATAAAACAAAGTCTGTGAATTAGTTGACAGACCCAATGACACTTTAACGATAGGCACTAAATGGGTTTTTAGAAACAAAGTTGATGAGTCTAGTAATATAGTTAGAAAAAAATCTAGGTTAGTTGCACAAGGGTATTGTCAAGTGGAAGGTATAGACTACAAGGAAACCTTTTCCCCTATAGCTAGATTAGAATCTATTAGGATCTTACTTTCCTATACTGGGCATCTAAATTTCACGTTATATGAAATGGATGTTAAAAGTTCATTTCTAAATGATTTTATAATTAAAGATGTTTTTTTGGAACAACCACCTAAATTTACTAATCCTCGTTTTCAAAATCATGTTTTAAACTTTCTAAAGCTTCATATGGTTTGAAACAAGCTCCAAGAGCTTGGTATGATAGACTTAGGAATTTTCTTATTTCAAATGGTTTTACTAAAGGGATTGCTGATCAAACTCTTTTTATTAAAATAATTTCTAATGGTGTTTTCATAGTACATATCTATGTTGATGATATTATTTTTGGATCTTCTAAACATTCTTTATGTACTGATTTTTCAAAGAGAATGAAAAATGAATTTGAAATGATTTAATTGGAGAACTCAAATATTTTCTTGGATTTCAAGTTTTTCGAAATGTAAATTGTATTATTTTGAATCAATGTAAATATAAAAAAGATCTTTTAAAATGTTTTGGCTTGGATAGTATCAAGGAAAGTGTTACACATATGAGTACTATTTGTAAATTGGACATTGATGAAACTGGGAAACCAGTGGATCAAACAAATTACAGAGGTATGATTGGAAGCTTACTTTATCTTACTTTTAGTTGACCAGATATTTTGTTTAGTATGTGTATGCGTGAAATATTTCAAGTTAATCCTAAATAATCTCATTTACATGATGTTAAAATAATTTTTATGTATCATAAAAATACTGAAAATTTGAGTTTTTTATCCAAAAAGACAATATTTTGAATTAATGAGTTATTCAGATGCTGACATTGATGGTTGCAAGTTGGATAGAAAAAGCTCATCTGGAACATATCATTTATTGGGAAAATCTTTAGTATCTTGGTGTAGTAAGAAACAGAATTCTGTAGCTTTGTCCACTGCTAAATTAGAGTATATAGCTACTGGTAGTTGTTGTGCACAAATTTTGTGGATGAAACACACTATTTTGGACTATGGATATGATTATAAGAATGTTTCAACAAACTATGATAATACTAGTGCAATTAATATTTCAAAGAACCCTGTATCTCACTCTAGGACCAAACATATTGATGTAAGGCACCACTTTTTAAGAGATCATTACCAAAAAGGTGATATTACTCTGAAATTTATAGGTACAGATCATCAATTAGCTAACATTTTCACCAAACCTTTATGTTCGGATTGGTTAAGTTACATTATACATGAGTTAGGAATGATAGATCATCGTTAGATACTTCACTGGTATGAAACCCCACTATAATACCTCGCCGTTAGAAACCTCACTGTTATACCTCACCGTTAGAAACCTCACTGTTATAACTCACCGTTAGAACCCTCACTGTTATACCTCACCGTTAGAAACCTCACCGGCATGAAACCTCACTATTATACCTAACCGGTATGAAACCTCACCATTATACCTCACCGGTATGAAACTACACTGTTATACCTCATTGGTATGGACCTCACTGATATACCTTACTGATTAATGGGTCTCACCATTAGGAATTCTCACTGGTATACCCTACCGTCAAGTATGCGCTATTTTAAACTTTTCTCTGCTGCCAAAATCTGTATCGTTTATACTTATTATATTTTAATTATTTATTTCATGATTCCTAAATGATAAAACGATGTCCTAGTTACTTCTCAATCCACCGAACCTTTTCTTTACCCTCAAGACTTAGCTCCCAAATCTCTCGAAAACCCTATGTTCCTTGAACTAGAGATGGAAAAAACCAAACTCCCTATGGTTAGAGATGACTTTGATGAGCCAAATGTGAAGAAGCAGAAGGATGATCCAGAATCAAGTAGCAGTGTTAGTAGAACAAGGTCGAGGAAGTGACCAGTCAACCCGCATTTACAAAATAGAGATATTGTAATCGAGAAAGAGCTATGTGAGGAATGGCTGATGTCTAGTAGATTGTTAGTTCTTGAGGTGATGGAAGATTATAATTGGGTAGAATGATTCTCAAATAATAATGGCCCCTACTATCCGAAGCTAGTAAAATAGTTCTATGAGTTTGTGAGTTTTGAGAAATCGGAATATGAGAACCTAAGGATTTCATTCGTCAATGGAAAGGAAATATATTTTTCATCTATTGAGTGGGTTGAGTACCTGAGAGTACCACATGAAGGAGTTTTTGGATATTCATCGAAGATAGTACCACCTACAAGTGACATATTTGATTATGAGACCTCCTTAGAGGAGCTCACTGGTAGTGGCGAGCAAAGAAAGGTGGTGACTACTGAAATGAATGGAGAGAACAGATTGTTGTTCAAATTTGTGCAACATGTGCTCAGTCCAATAAAAGGGGACTTTGAAAATATGAGACATCAAGATATCTATCTGTTACATCTCTTGAGACATGGTGTGAAAGTGAATCTGTGTATTTTGTTAATGATTCAAATGGAGGATATGACCAGACTCAAATCAAAGACTAATGCTTTATTCTTTGCCAAGTTTATTTCTGTTATGAATAAAGTGAAGGGGGTAACTGAGTCTCAATATGAGATAGTGGTAGTAAGGATTAATTTTTTTATCACAAGAACAGTTTGAAAATACATGAAGTTAAATTAGAACCCAAGGAAAGGAGAATGGGTTACTAATGATAAGAAGTTATATTATAAGTTCAATCCTGGGGATCATCCTTCTAGGCCTAAGGATGTGAGGGATCTAGGTATAGGACCTAATGAAGAAGATCCACAGTATAGTGATGATTCAGAAGAGGAAGATTCCTCTACAACGAATGGAGGAGAGCCTGACTTTCCTCCTAGCCCAGCTCCTGAAGTTGTGTCACAAGAAAAGAAATGTGCTTTGAACCTACCTAGTACAGAAACTATTTTGGGTGTAAGAAATAAAGAGGCACCTATGAATGAGGAAGGCCAGCAGAGAGCAGATCAGGATGAGGCTGCTCAAGAAAATGAAGAAGAATTTCATGCAAGTGAAGAATCTGTTTCTGTCAGCTTGAGCCTTAGTCCACTGATTGGACATTCCCTAATGCCTGCTGAGGAATTTGATGAAGTTGATAAACATTTACCTATTCTTGAAGAACCACATGTTGTTGCAGAAATGGAGATGGTTGTGCAAGATTCTTCTGAGTAAGAAAGGGTTACTAAAGATGTTGTTGTTGTACAAGATAATGCACCAGTTGAGGGGGAGTATCAAACCAGGTTTGGCAGTGTTTAAGTGGCGGTTGAGTTTGAATACTAGGAAGAGGACCTAGGGTTTGTAGTTTGTGGATTGGATTACCCAGATTATGATAATGAGACATCCCTTAAGAGACCAAAAATCAATTATGATATTCATTTTGAGATATTAACTAATTATATGGTAATAATACATGATCTGGATTAGTTAAAGTATGATCTTAAAATCAATTTTGTGGAAGAAATAAAAAGAAAGGAAGCTTCACTAGTGTCATCTATTCAGACTGTTATGGATGACTCTATGACCAGCATAATATCTGAATGATCGCCTATTGTTGTGCCTGATAATATAGTCACCAGGGGTGACTTAGCATCTTTGAAGGCTAAGATGAAAGAATTTATGTGTGTTTCTGTTTCTGAGAAAAAAATCAATTTTTTGAAGAGATGAGCAATTTGAAAAAGTGTTTTGAACTCTCTCTTGGTTGTAATGTATCAACCATTATGGTAGAGATAGTAGATGAAGTCACAGCATTCCAGAATCAGATTTCTAGTTTGGAAAAGGATGTTGCAGTTCTAAAGAAATCAGTTGTCTCTCTATAATCCTATATGAGTTCAAAATCTCAAGCAGACAAGGATTTGGCCTATGTGAAGAGTGTGGTGAGCCAGATGATTTCAGTTTTTGAAGGCTTTAAAATGTCTATGGAGAATCATATGGGTGCCCAAGATTCTGTAGTGAAAAATCTTATTAGTGGCCTGACTAGGAGTTTCAAGGAAATTGTAACCTTCTATATTAGTTCTCTTGCTTCCAGACCTTCAGTGGATTTGTTTCAGATTAGAACTTTGATGAAGGAGGATCTTGGTTCAGCATCAACCAGTGGCTCTGTGGACTCATCTGATCTGACCAAAGTGGTGACTTCTACTATAGATACCACTAGAGATATCCTAAAGATTGTTCAAGACTATATGAGAGAAGCTTCTACATATCAGAAATAGGTGAAAGACAAGGTATATTATTATTTCCAAAGGGTTTACACCAGGAATCAACTAAATAATCTTTTCAAACTTCTGTTAGAAAACATGAAGCTACCACCAGTCAATAAAGCCTTTAGAGGACAAGTCAGCAAGCTCAAAGAGTTGACCCCTGAACAAGAAAAATTCATGGAAAACAAGGATGATTTCATTTCTGCAATAGAAAGAGGAGGGGGAATCATTAAGGATTTTAGAAACCACTTGTTGCCCTTCCAGTTTGTTGATGCTTGACAAGTTATTATACCTCCAACTTTACATGCATATACCTCTGCTACTTCTCCTGCTCAGATGACTCTAGCCAAAGACATCCGAATCCTTACTCCTATGATCACTCAGACAACTACACAGTATAGTCCAGGAACATTTTCAGTAGCTCAGCCACCTCTGATCATCTCTGGTGTTCCTAAGACTCTACCTGCATCCACCATAACTGAATCTTCATCTAATCATAAGGGTAAATATCATTATGAGGATGTGTACTGATAAGTGGCTAGGATTTTAGATAGGAATTTTCTATATTTCTTTTGTTTTATTTATGTATTTCATTGTATCTGTTTGCTCACAGAAATATATATGATCTTCTAGTCTTTTACTATGTTACTTCTCTTCTCCTGTATTTCCTTCTTTTCCCACTTTTTGATTATCACAAAGGGGGAGACATACTATCTAAAGGAAAACATATTTGGGGGAGAAATAATATCTTTTATGACAAAGGGGGAGCAATACTATCTTTTATGATCTTAATTCATTTCCCTCTGGTACATTTGATTCATATTTTACCTTCGATATATGTGTTTTATAATATATTGTTTTCTCTGAGGCAATTGAATTTAATGCTATATCCTCTGATAAATTTCTAATTATTCTGGGATTATAATATCATAAGTTGTGATTATCAAAAAGGGGGAGATTGTTGACATCACCTATTTTGATAATCCCAATTATGCTTTCACATACTTTGATAATCCCAAATAATGTTTATCTATATATTAATTCTTTCAATCTATGACATTATATTATCAAGTTGATAATAATATTAAAACAAATATTTGAAATATGTTAATAAATTTTTATCTATGTTTATATGACCTTTGAAATAATTATAACTCAATCGGCATATGTGTTGCATAGAACAGATAAGTGTTAAGTCCACTGGTATGCACATAGCTACTGATATAGACAAATAGAGCCCTACTGGTACATAGTCTACCAATAGACAAAGGTTACCAATAGACTGAATAGATAGTCACTAAAACAGAATATAGCTACTGGTTTGTGTAATTCCACCAGTAAGCACGACACGGATAGATCAAGTCTACCGATAGAAGCGGAGCTACCGCTACTGGTACAAATGATCCACCAGTATGAACAATCTTCTGATACAAAGTCCACCAATATGAAAGTCTACAATTACATAAAGGTCACTGATTCACAAGTCCACCGATATGCACTTTAGCACTGGAACACAGAAGAGCTACCGATACAAACATGCTACCGATACAAACGAGCTACCGATACAAATAAGCTACCAATACAAAATAGCTACCAACACAAATGAGCTACCGATACAGACGAGCTACTGATTGACCAAAGATACTGATAGAAGGAGTCACTGGTACATATAGCTACTGATACACAGAGTAACAGCTACCGATATAAGGATCTACTGGTACAAGGAAAAAGAGCTACCGATTGGAGGTCACTGCTATACAAATTCCACCTTTACATATCTACAGACAGAAGGCTACTGATGAAAGACTGACCAGTCATTGCTACTTAAAAATCTATACTATCAATATTATTTATTTATTAATCAATTATCATTTTTGATGATTTTAATGCAATTAATGTTATTTTATGATAGTTTTTGGCATGTCAGGAAACCGTACCTCGTACCTGTAAAAATGTAATCATTACCGTTTCTGGAGATAAAAGCTATAAAAGGAAGGACAAAGACCGGGAAGAACGCAACAAGAAGGCACATGAAGGGTGTGAAATAAGGGCTGAAGAGCTCTGAAAAGTGGTGTGCAAACATACAGAAAAGAATGTGTACATCCATACTAGAAGAACACTGGACATACACGAAGCCATTCATTCTAGATGAGAACACAAGTTGCACCTTAGCCATGAAGTGAAGGACTACAACGATCTCTTCATGAACTCAAGCTGATCAAACTCAGATTGAAAAAAATGACCCTCTGTTTTTCAGAAAAAAAAACTAGAGAGGGACTCAGAAGCATTCCTGATTAATCAAAAGAGTTTGGAGCTGCACTTCAAATAACTAGAGCATTCTAAAACTCATATCTACTCTCTCAGTGATTCTTTTATTTACATCTTGAGAAGTGTGTATACTTTTTATATTTTATACACACACTGTCTCCTGAGCTAAGCTGGAGGATTTCTAAATCCTTACAAAATCCTTCTATAACTCTTTTATATCCCACTGTGGACAGTGGTAGAGGTCCAGTAAGACCTGGATAGCTAGTTTGCTGTTGTTTTGTTTTCCCACGTAGAACTGTGGTAGAGGTCTTAGTACCTGGACAGTCTATGTACTATTATTTACCCCGATCCAGGGTGTGGATCAAATATATATAAATTGTTTGAGAGGACTAATTCTCAGCTTGAGACTGAACCTCTTGGTTATACTTGTTGTGCATCTTATATTATGTCTAAAGTATATTACATACTTTATTTTCCGCAGCTAATTACTTTGAAATACAATTTGTTTTAAAGTAACATAGATAGTATATCTATAAAGTGTTTGTAACTTTTTTAAATCATTAGGTTTGTTTCAAAAGCTCATTTAGTCTTTTGATTATATTATCTGAGACCTAATCAATATTTTGAGAACCTAATCGAACCCTTACAGTTTTAAAAATTCACTACAGTTTAACATAGTTTTTAATTTCTATATTTTTATAGAAATATTTTTAATATAAATTTGATTTGGAACACAATTCACCCCTTCTTGAGTATCCACTACGACCAAAAAATACCAAAAATTTGTCAAGGTAATATCTAAATACTCTATTGATCAATTCCATAAAGATTGATGTAGCATTAGTGTGTTCGAAAGGCATTACTATGAATTCATAGTGCCTGTATCTTGTACGAAAAAAAAAGTCTTGGGGATATCTTCCTTCTTCACCCTTACTTGATAATATCCTGACCAAATCCACCTTGTAGATATACTCTACTCCACGTAGCTGATTGAATAAGTAATCAATTCATGGGAGAGGATACTTATTATTTATCTTGATTTTCTTAAGCTCTTGATAATCGATGCAAATGATCATTGACCCATCCTTGTTCTTCACTAAGAGGACTAGTTCACCCCATGGTGAAGCACTTAGGCATATAAACTCTTTATCTAGATTCTCTTGTAGTTGTTTCTTAAACTCCTCAAGATCCACAACAGCCTTTCTATACGGAGTCTTGGATATTGGAAATGCACCAGGTATATGATCAATTAAGAATTCAACCTCTCTTCTAGGAGGAAGACCAGGTAATTCCTCAGGAAACACATCAATGGATTCACTCACAATAGGCATGTCTTCTAAGATGGTTGCCTATGTAGACTCAATCATCTGAGCCAGATATGTGTACTCATAGGGTAGTAATATCAACAATTGATATGATGGTGCTAAAAAAGACTCATCTTTCTCCTTGCAATTGTGAAGAATCGGGGGTCAATTCTCTACATGGAGAGTGATTTCCCTCTCACAGCAATTTATGATGGATCTATATAAGGAAAGACAATACATGCCATGAATTACATTAAATTATACCAGAGGGAGTATGATGAGGTTCTCCAGGAAGTTCAATCCATAGATTATGACAGGGGAGCAGTTATATTCATGGGATGTAATGATTGCCCCATTTTCCGTACTCACCGACATCTTCACTTCCATGATTTTTGGTGGTGCTGGGATTGTTCTACTAAACTTTCTAGATATAAAATAATGCATAGAACATGAATCAAAAAGTATATTCACTATTCTTGAATGAATAATTATCATACCTATCACCACTTCCTTGTCGGGGTTCACTTTAGCAGTAGTGATAGAAAAAGCTCTCCCTTCCTGCCTTGGAGGTCGTTGGTTGCCTTTGAAAACCCTTGGCTTAGGGAACTGATTTGCAAGATGCCCCAGTTCATTGCAGTTGTAGCAATGAAGAACGTGTTGTGGTTCGAACAGAGTGTTCCTCTCCTCTGTTTCAGCTGTGGAATTTTCTTGTCAGCAGTAAACAGTTATGTGCCCTTCTCTTCCACACCTAAAGCATTTCTTTATACCCTTCAGGCAATTTCCAAGGTGCTTCTTTTATCACCTTTGGCAAGTGGGGCGCTGGATCTTCTTAGCACTGTTGGATTTATCCATCGAACTGCCAGCATTGAAGTCCACCTTATGCTTCTTATTCCCATGATACTCCTGAGATTCTCATATCTCCATTTCAAGCTTGGTGGCACATCAGACAATTTTCTCATAGCTGTTGAAGTCACGGATTTCCAGCGCTTTCCAAAGGCTACGTTTCAGCCCACCAAAGAAGTGGTCAACCTTATATTCGGGGGTAACGACAAATCCAGAAGGGTATCATGGAATCCTTGTGAATTTTTCCTCATACACTCCAACAGATTCGTCATCTTTTTACTTGAGGGAAAGGAAGTACCTTTCCATATTAAGCCGAAGGGTATATTGAAAATATTTATCAAAAAATGTCTTCTGGAAATCCTTCCATTCCAATGCCTCGATCTCCTCCTATGGCATCATATTTTTTTATCAACTTCCACCATTGATCAGCTTCTCCCTCTATATGATAAGCAGCCAGGAGAACCTTCTCTTGTTTAGAACATTGAAGGATGGAGAAGATCTTTTCAATGGAGTTGATACATTGTTCGGAGATTGAGGGACCAGATGATCCATTAAAAGTATGAGGAATTTGTCTCATAAAGATATTTATAACTACTTGGTCATTCATTGGGGGGGGGGGGGTTGAATGATTCTCTTGACCCATGTTTCTATTAAAATCTTGAGTTAGCTGAGAGAGAAGCGTGACAAAGTTCACGATTCCCTCCCCAACTGGATTGGGCATCTCATTAGTACTATCATAATAGTGATCTTCATATCGGTTGTTAGCCAGAGTCCTCCTATTACCAGCCCTTGGCTGGAATAAAAGGAAACTTAGGGGTAACACATAAAGGGTAATACAAGGACAAAACTGATGACTTATAAATAACTTTTATTTCCTTAAGATATGAATCTATAGTATTTAGTCTATGTTATCCATGATCTACATTCAAAAATATATTCTTATGGAATTTTTTTGTCCCTTAAAAATTGTTCATACTAAGATTGTGAATTTTCAAAATCATATCCTCTAGGTTTCACGTAACTATGAGTGTAGCAAGGCCCATTTTCGCGCACCAGTTACCATTCGAGTCTAGCTCAAAGTGGTGATTTCAGGTATTACCCATGGGATACATCTTTACCAGAGCCGCCTCTACCTGCTCGTATCTAGACATAGATGTATTTGCTTTATAACTCACATACTCAATACTCACCAAAACTTAGGGATGTTTCTATTATACCTATTCTTGTCTCTAAGCCTTTACAGGGGTTTTCTAATCCAAATCCCAAAAATAACTAAACCTATCCTCTAATACCAACTATGAAAACCTTGATCTTTTATTACACAATTTAACATATTTTATTACATAAAATTCATTTGATAAAACATAGAAGATCGAGAGGTCTAGTGTCTTTGGGTTTTAAGATCATTAAATAAAAACTTAAAACATGAAAAAACCTCTTTATTGAAAACTTCCATTACATGACCACCACATTCCCTCGTACTTAGCATTGCATGTGATAACCTGGGGACATGCATAAAAAGGGTGATCTATAAATCCCATTAAGGTATTAATCATGGAATAACATGATAAATAGAACACATGTTAGATAATAGGCATATCAATAGAGCGTAATAGAAGCATAAACATAAATGCATGATAAATCATGATAATAATAACATGGAAATATGGAAACAACACTTAACATGGAATTAGAATGAGCCAAGGCTCATTGCACATGGAGCATGAGTAAACCATCCTTGCCCATGATGCACGAGTAAACCCCTGTCACATAATAATTAGCATGAGTAAACACCCATTTCACTTGACATATCATGATACTATACTTTACCCAATGCATTGGAGTTCTATAAGGGCGCACTCGTCTTAAACATTTCATTTCATGCATAAGTGTTCCACATGGATCATATAACATGGATTCATAAAAAAAATCATCATTTATTCCATGATATAGGAATGTAGAATTTATACATCAGATGTTTTAATCAATAATTAAATATGCATAAAGGTGAATACCCTTGATAGAGAAATGAGCATGGTATTCACTACAAAATAACATTGGCTTTAAAAATTGGTGCAATTTCGGCAACATAAGGGTCTGACGTAAGAATTCATAGAAATGGTTAATGAGAGAGAAAGGGGTGTATCATCATATTTAAATTAAATGGAATATAATGGGGTTATATAGATACATGTACCGACAATTTTAAGGGAATTTAGAATCATGATTCAAAAGAATTGGTTGAATGTAAGTGAGGAGAGATAAATTCCTTTCAGAATTTCGACATAGTAACAGGTGTACATGGAAGGCATTTATTGAGAGATAAAGGGGTTTATAATAATTCAAACATAAAGTGGTCAGTATGGTGAAGGTGTTAAACCATACCCCAACATTTATAATTGAAATAAAAAATGGAATAAAAACATTAAGAAAATTGGAGCAAAATGAGAAAGGATGGAAAACCCTTACTTGGAAGTGTGCTTACAAAGGCTTGAGAGAGGATTCTTGGGAGATTGGGGCATCTTGGGAGGATTATAGAGATAGGATGGAAGAGGTTGGATGAACTCCAAAGGCTTTCAGTGAGGAGGAAGTGGTATCTTGGGTGGGTTTATATAGGAAAGGTGAAGGAATTATTTATTATTTAGGTTTGGGAATCCTCCCATTAAACTAATCAAAACCACAAACCAGCCCATAGATTTTATCATGGTTTTTTTAAAAGAGAAGTGTAAAAAAATATTTTATAAGGCCAAATTATGAACTTCTTAAAATAATGGGGTTGCTTATGTGGAGGTGAGTCACACTCCCAATGAAAACAATTTAAAAAAGATAAATTGATTAATAAGTCTAGATGGGTCCACTAAAGATTTTTAAAATAAATCTAACAAACCCAAAATCATGTTATTTTATTGGTAAAGCACATATTTTCAAAACATAATGTTTATAGATGTTATAAAACACATTTTTTATTTAAAGGTATTTAATTTTTACCCAAATATTTGACTCTCTCAAGAAATTATTAAAAATTCACTGTAGGAAAATTTTGATGTCCTGATTCCAAAAATCATATTCATTTTACCTAAATAATTTTTTAAATATGTTAATTTTTAATTTTAAAATAAAAAACTGACATTAATCGAAAATTCATGGGTTTTGAAAAATATGGCTTTCTAACCATAATAAAAATTACAATTGCATTCATAAAATTCTACAATCATTTTTTATAATAAAAATTAATTTAATAATAATAATAATAATTTATTAAAATATAATTTAATTCAAAAATCCTATAAATCATCAAAATAGATTTCTTACTTGAGCATTAAGTAAAAATACAATTGTTGGTTTTAAAACTATTTACAAGGTAACAATAATAAAATGAAAGTATCTTCATAATTACATACAAAAATAATGTACATAACTATTGTACAAGGGTATTGTCACATAACCCCTTATAAAACCCACAAAAGACTGAGGAGTAATGTGTGCGATGGTGACAGACTCTTGGGGTTGCTCGGATAACATTGCTCGAGTGGTAATCTCTATCAACATTCACTTCTTTCGTAGGTAGTCCTACTCGATCTTAACATATTCAAGCTTGGCATGGGCTTGGTCAAGAGCGAATCCCAAAGACACAACCTTCTTTCCGAGCATTGAAAAATGGGCTTCATATGGGGTACGTCTACTGGATGAGGACATTGCATCCTTTTTTTGAGTAAATTGGATATGTTAAAACCTTATATTTATACTAATCATGTGATCATTGTTAAATGTCTATATTACAAATGTTCACAATTATTAACATAAAACCAAAGAAGTTGACATTTTATATAAAATTTTTACATAAAGATACATTTAATTAGATCAAGATGGATTTTCATTAATGAAAGGTTGGGTCGTTACAATATGGGGGTTGTACATAGTGGATGTGAGTAATATCTAAGGGTAATTCATCCATTATAAATCCCCTATTTTCCCTTATAAACTACTTGAGTTAATATCTTAAGTATATATTATAGTCATTATAAATAATTCATAGGGAATTTTAGATATTTCTTCATCAACATCATCTTATAACTACCCATGGAATCATGTAAAAAAATGTCCCTATTAGGGATTTTTCTACAAAAGTTCATCTAGACATACAAGAAAATACAACTAAGTATACAAGCACAGTCACTACAAAAAATTACTAGGTGGAGTTTCTTATAGATAAGGTTTTCTAGA